>OY730478.1:49677106-50380501 GCA_963422695.1 Xylophagus ater | reverse complement strand
TTAATAAAAAAATTGGATCGTAAATAATAGTAACGAAAGAAATAATACTAAATAATTATATGATAATGTTCTTCTTTTTGTTATCTATTGACATTTAATATCCAGTCATTGCTTCTTTATTATTAATTTCTTTATTTCAATTTGAAATTCAAACAATTAAACAATTAAGAAATTGTCTTCTGATAATTGGTTTTAGGTGACATTGTTGTATGAGACCCGTTTTAAATGATAAGAAACACAGTTTATAAACGTTACTTACATGCAATGTAATTATAAAATTTCATGCGGACAACACCGTATACTAGACTCGCACGAGTATTACGCATCAAATTCATTCAATGTTTTTAGAATTTTTATACCCTATGGTAGATATACTATCACAGATAGTGGTTACGTTTACACCAAGACTTAAAAAGAGACCTAAGTGTTTAAGTCGACTTAAATATGACGGTGTAAACACGTCCAAAGTAACTTAGGTTAGGTCACCTAAATTGCAGATCTACGTTAAATTTAAATCGACCTAAGAACTTTTTGACAGCTGATTAGATGGCACTGTAGTAGTTATTTTACTGTTTAGGTTAACCAAATTTTGTGAAGCATCAATTAAAATTCCAATCACGTGCAATTCATACAAAAGATGCTCACATATGGCGTTGTTTTAGACTTAGGTCTAGTATGATGTAAACACGTGTGACCAAACCTAACTTTTAGTTAGGTGACCTAAAAATTTGTCGGTTTAAACGTAGCCACAGTAGAACAGTTTCAAGACATTGGATTTTTAGTCGAGAATCAAAAGTTATTGTCGATTTATGTATGTCCGTTCTTTTACATGATCACTTAAAAACCTGATGTCTAATTTTAATGAAATATAAACCATTCTTTAACTCGATTTGATATTGAATTTCAGCTAAATCAACCAAGCAGGAAAGAAGTTATAAAGCTAAAACCAGATTGACCAAAGAATTTTGTTGTTCTTCGGGTGTACAATGCTATTTAAATTAATTACATATATTGGCTACATAAACAGGCGATACTGTCCTGAATTTCGATCAAATCTCTCCAAGGATTTTGCAGAAAGAAATAGTTCTAGAGAAAAATTGTCCCAGCCATAAAGTTTTGTCGTTTTTTCTTGTTAAGTTTTTCAAGTGTACTTTAAAAACTGATATACTGATTTGAATTAAACTTACAGAATCCTATTTGGTACCAGATTATCTGCAAAATCAAAGATGTGAAAATAAAGTGTAGGAATAAAAAATGAAAGTGAATTTGGTTGGTTTAAAAACAATTGAGAGGTTTAAGAAAAAACAGTTGTAACGATTTGAGAATATTAGAAACAGGCAAAATGAACAGACTAGTTGAGAATAGTATTGAACGGTCCAAGTTGGTTAAGACCTCGCCTCATGAGAATGACAAGACCCTGGTTCAAATCCAAATCTCGGTTCTTCACTTTTTCTCTACTTTTCTTTGCCTTTCAAAAGTTATATAAAGATAGATCAAAGATTTAAATATTATAAGTTCTTGTTGTTTATTCTCTCTGAGTTAATTCATTGAACTATTAATTTGTTAACACCGATTCCCATTTTTATTAAAAATCGGTTATACGCCGATTTTTAGTTTCTATATGTTTTTTACGTGTTAATTGTTCATTGTTCCGGTACTAAACAATATTATTTAAAAAGAAAAAACGGTTGTTGTTATTGAAATGTATTTAAAAAAAAAAAAAACAAAGAAGAAAGTAAGCTTTTAACGCATGCCCAAAGAAAATAAAGCAATTTTATAATACAAGTTTATAAAATAATAATAATAATGTTAATAACAAAACCTTACAGAAAATAAGTTCACAAAACGAATGTCAAAGTCAATAGCCTTTGAGTTGGAGAAGAAGAGATCGGTTGTTTAATACAAAATTTATTGTATTTATCAAGTATGGTGGTCAATTTCATATGCACTTCATATCAATTATTTAATTTTTAATTTTTTGTTTTTGTCCGCGATCATAATGTCGATTAACAGAATTAATTTCAATTATTAGTTCTATTAAAATATATATTTATATGGTCATAAAAAAATGAACCGGGCGAGCGGGCGGGCATATATACATTTCTCGCGATAAAAGGAAGACGAATAAATTATTTTTTACAATTTGCATCCATTTAATTATTATTATTATTGAAGATTAGTAATATTTTTCTATTGAGAAGGTCGCTTTGCCGCTTTTGTGAATAAACATATCAAAAAGAAGAACGAATCTGTATATCCTACATGGATGTATAGAAGTTATCTATATCTCCATATGTGACAGTAATTCTGACGAATTATCCGAAAAATTTAATTAAAAATGACATCTACATTCGTTTTTTGTTGTTTTGTTTTTTTTTAAGGGGGAATTATCTGTATTAATTTAATTTTACATCAAAATTTGAATTTTATTACGGATTCGAGTTCTCGGTATGAGTAAACACACTTTTTGGCCAACACCCTCGGAAACTATAAAAATGATGATGATGATGATGATGAAGTCGTCTTCCTATACAGCTTCAATATGTAGAAGAAAATTAAAATCAATTTAGAATATAAGACAAAATATTTCTCTTGTGTTTAGTTTCAATTTCAGACAGTTTTTTTTATGTTAATTCTTATAAAATCATAAATTGCTTCTTTAGTTGAGAAATTGATTAAGTAACCGGAAATCAGATAATTTTATAAATGTGTATTTTTTGTACGGAAATTAATTTGATTTTATATTCCGATGCTCATTAAAATTTGTTTCAAAAATTAAACTAAAAATAAAATTCTATTCAAGTCAAAATAGAATAATGTTGTATGCAGTGTAGTTATTCTTAAAAAGTCTTGTTGGTGACAAGTAAATAAAGGAATTGCTCAGAATTTTAAGATACATATTTCCATTTTAACAAGTTGGCATAATACTGTGAAATTTGAGAAATATCGCTTAACTGACATGAACCATCTTTTATATTCCATTGTCTTTGGTAATGCTCAAAAAGATGATAAGATTAGAAATGAAATTGGTAATACATTGAACTAAATATTCTTATCAAAAAACGATTCCAGCCCAATCCCAATTTTTTAAAAAATAAAAAGCTATAGTGCGCAAACCACTATGGGAACTTCTATACATATCGGTCAAATTATTTCATACAACAATTTATTATTTTGAAGTTTTGGCCGAGCACCCAAAGTTATGCTCCAAATTTCATACAAAAAATCCGAATTTTGTTCAGTAGCTACCCGAAGTTGTAATCGGATTCAATTGATTTTTGGACACAATTGTTCTTTCATTGAAAAAGTGTCATGCCAAATTTCATTGAAATCGGTCCATAAATACCGTTACAATACCCTGTAATGTAAAAACACAAAAAACCGAACTTTTGTTCGGCGGCTACGCGAAGTTTTAGTACGATCAAACCCAACTTCTGATAGAATGGTTCTCATGAGGAAAAAACCGCTCTTACCAATTTTACTGGAAATTGCTTCTAAAGTACGGCCGCAATCTTTTACACGACAGACAGACCGACAGCCCGACAGACAGACTGACAGACAGACGACAGACAGACATTGGATAAAAATGATTGCAAACGATTTAGAATCTTATAAAATGTGGAAAAATAACCGAAAAAATTTTAGTATATTTGGAACTCGAAAATCTACAAAAATTTTTCCAATTCCGGTTCCCATTCTTGAAATAAGAAACGATTTCACGGATTCCGTTTCGATTTCACAGGTCTGGTGAAAATGAGTTGTCACATGGACAAGAAGACATTTAGTAAACCGTCCTGATAGACTCTACTAGACACTTCCAATAAAAAATTTACTTTTAAATACGGTGAACTTTACTGAAAATTTGATAACAAAAAGTTAATTTTTTCAACTTGCAACTGCTTTTAAAAATACAAGTAATCAGGAAAATCAATTTCCACCTCTTCTTAGTTTATATAACTTCATTTTGTTGACGTAATTTTAAAATCGGTTACCTTTTAGTGAAACACACATCATACATAAAAATTGGTAACACAAAAATATTTAATTTTTTAAGTCAAACACCTTAAAATATAAGATTATCATTATTTGAAAACGGTTTTCGTAGTAAATTCTTTGTATTTTCTAGAATCAGAATTTATTTGTATTTTCACTCAAAATTTTTGTCTCTTTATAAATTTCTCATCTGACATTTTTCTTCTTTTTTTTGCCTTTCCTTGAATTTAATTTAATATTTTTATTTACTAAACATAAAGAAAAAAAAAATCGCGAAAATATTGTAGTATGTATGTCATAAAGTAGTCGAAAGCGCAACCCACATGATAATTTCTTAGTAATAATTTATAAGTTTGAATTTAATATTTCTGTTGACTTTCAAACAGAGACGACAACCAAATTCCATAGCCCCAAGTTACCAATGTTACACGGAAATATTTTTACTAGTGGAGTATTGGGGCACTAACAAAAGAGTATGTACATTTTTATGGCCTATGGTAGGTACTACCAGATGGTATATTAATGTTGTCACTACATTTGTAACACATCGAAATAATCGTTGTAGAAAGGTTTTAAGGGTATGGTTGTGTAGGGAATCAAAAGTTATGCATGTCCGTCCGTCCGTCCGTTCATATACAAGATAACTCAAAAACGCGTTATCCGATTTTGATGAAATTTACAATGTAAGTTGCTTATTCCTTAACTTGGTTTGGTATTGCATTTTAGAAAAATCCATGCAGGGGAGCAAAGTTATAAAGGAAAAACCAGTGTGACCAGAAAGTTTTGTCGTTTTTTTTATGGTTTTTCGGATTTAATTGGAAAATTTGTGAATCAATTTTGTTTAAACTAATTATATAGGTTAACTACATAAATAAACGATACCATGTTAAATTTTGATCAAATCGGGTCAAGGATAAAGGAGAAAGAAATAATCTTAGGAGAAAATAACCCCCTTCATAGAGTTTTTTTATCTACTTTAAAAACTAATACCACTATTCGAATAAAATTTGCAGATTAGACTTATACTATCAGGGTCTGGATTACCTGCAAATTAGTAGAAATTTCGAAAAGAAGAGGCAAAGTTATGAAGAAAAAGCCTTGAAATAATGTTAGTTTTGACTTGTTTTTCTGTCCCATTTCTACCATAGGACATCAAAAAATCTGCTATAGGCCGATTTTCAGTTACTACAAGTATATGTTTTTTGTTTGTTTCTTTAAGTAAAAACCACAAAAAAAACTGACTTTTAAAAATTAACATACAATGGATTTGGAAGTTTATAAAATAACGTTTATAACATAATGTTGTTCACTTTGGTTCGGGTTCTCTGTTATTATTTTGATTTTTCGTTATCTTTTCTATAAATGTATATTTTTTTGTTCGGTCTTTCTTTAATCGACTACCAAGAAAAGTCCATACTAATGAAGAAAAGAGTTCATGTCTTGAATTCTAAAATATGGTATTTTTCATATAAATAATGACTTATTTAAATAATTTATAGAATAATCTTTTTCATAGAAAATTGAATGAAGTACTTTAAAATTAACATTTGGATAGTTTATTTCGAATAAATAATATTTTAATGGAAAGGTCAGATCTGGCGACCTTGTCTAAGGTGATAATATTGAAAATTTAGTCATAACAAATCTGTTTTATGTGATCTCTTTTAGATCATTTTTAAAAATAAAATTTCCCAAAAATAGCATTATGAAGGTTTTTTGTACACTATCGAAAGTTTTCTAATGTTCGGAAATAGAGTTTCCAATGATGTCCGTTTTAAGAGATTTCTTTGTGTGTGGTACTATTATTTAATATTTTTTTGAATATCATTTAGTATATTTTGTAGTGCCAAGAAATTAGCTAAGCAATCTATAAACTGTTGGATAATATAGTGGTGGTCGAATGGAAACAGTTGATTAACAGTGTTGTAAATTTAGAGTCCAAACGTATCTTAAAACACGTTTAAATGATGAACAAATTGAGAAATACCTTGTAGGCAATTTCCAAAATTAATTTCATCACACAATACACAATTAAACTACATGACCAGAGGATTATGAGCCTTATTCTGATTCTAAAGTTTAATCTTCTTTCTGAAAGTTTCAAATATTAAGAATACTGATCCTGAAAATATCACATCGATATCTATACAATTGTCGAATTTATAGAATTGTGAGCGAAGTAAGAAGAACATTGTTCAAAAAGTCCGTGGACTTGAAAACTGAGAAGCATTCAAAAATCATTGGCCATCTCACTTTCTTTTAAATCGATCTGCATTTTTTTTATACAATAACCACGACTTTTTAGATGGAAATTTAATTTTAATTTCTTTCCTTTTAGCGAAAAAATTAGATTTATTTCCACCAATACTTTCTGAGAAAAAGAAGTTTGAGTTTAGAGCTTTATTCTGTTACTTCAGATAGATGTAGTCCCTTAATACAAGTTGAATTTTTTATTCAAATATAGCTAGCAAATTTTTTATTGTTTATTGAAAAATAACACTAGAAAATTATAGTGTGACTACGGTTTTTTTTAGTCCACGTTGTTTATGGTGGCGTTGAGAAGTATCAAGTTCTTGGTTCGCAGGGGGTTAAATGAAAAACAATGTTGCATATTCAGGATAAAAAAAAGCATCTAAAAAGGTTTTTGCAGCCATTTATGATATTTATATAATATAAATAAAAAATCAGAACTCAACTAAAAGTCCAGATGTATCAGGAATAGTAAGCTGCATACATATTTAACACATCTGTTCAATTACTTCTTCATCATCATCATCACTTTGTGTTTACTATGTTATATTACCATTATTCTTTTATCATACTAAATAGAGAAACTAAGTACTTTTAAACAACAATACTCTGTTTAGTAAAGTACGATGTAAATTTAATGTATTTTCACGCCTTGGCTTTTGTGTACTGCATTCATTTTTTTCCTGCTTCCCATAAAGAAAATAACTTTTCAGGAGTGTACAAAAGTTAAAGAATGGAAAACCTTTTAGAAAAGAAAACTATTATTACTAAGAAATTTTCTTAAGAATTTCAAGAATAGCGCAAGTGAAGTTTAGATATGGAACTTGATACTATTATAAGTGCGTCTTTTCTTCTTTACACTATTTTTTTTTTTTTGTTAAATTATGATTTTCATTTTTCGATAGTTCAGGTTGGTTCTGTTTGGCACTTCAGTTCGCTTTTATTTTGTGCTCTTGAAATAAAAAACGTAAAAACCAAATTTTTAAAAAAAAAATAAATAGTGATATATTCGTCTGGTTGGTAAAAAACTTCACAATTATATCAAATCAGTCATCATTCGGTAAAAACAAGAACAGAACCTTTTAAATCTGTTCGTATATATATATTTATGTGTTCTATATTGAGATTTATTATATATAGAAATGAATCACAAGTCCATGTGAAGTAGCCATACATACATCATTCATCTATCCATGTAGTCAGTTGCATCAATCAATCATTTTGTTCGTTTTATCCATGGTTCGTATATTATTGCTATTGAGATCATAAGTGTAATGATATACATAATATGTATTGTATAAAGAAAACTCTGTAATCTATCTAGATGTAGTATAAAACAGTCTGTACTATATATAGAAGTATAATAAAAGCCTATCAAACAGGTTCTATATATCATATAAGTCTATCACATAATCACCAGTTAGTTTTATAAGGTGTTTCATTATGTTCCTATAAAAATAGGTAAAAAATCAAGTATTCGTTTAGTAGACCAATGCCTAGCAATCTTTTGATCTTCACGGCACACTTCCCAAAATTCTGTGGTACACAAGTTAAAATATAAGCAAATCAATATTTTTGAATCATATTCATGTGATCACTCTGTGCATTTTCTTCTCTTGAAGCCATTGAATCATTGCGGGAGCTCTGATTTAGACGAACAAAAACACTTTAAACTTTTCTAATTTGAATTGTTTCCTATGTTCAGTAGCCAGACAGAATTTGTTTTATCTTCTGAAATTATACAAAATATTTGAAAGTTATAAAGGATTCTCTGACGAGGAAAGGAGTAAATCCTTTTACTACTAAAATGATTATTATTTATTCAATTGCAGTTTCACAAACCCGATTTAATCACATTGCTCTCTGAATTTATATAATTTGATATTTTTGTTACACTCTGTATAAAAGAAATGCCTTTTCTCTAAAGTCCTATGCTATACGGTAGTATATATTACTCTGGCTCGGTACATAACATAAACACTAAAAGGAAAAAAAACACCCAACATCTATCGGTAAGATAGAATAGAAAAAAGCTAAACCCAGTCAGTTAGTCAGACAGACTTCTATGTTGTTTGTTTTTTTTGTTTTTCTGTGTAATAGGCTCTTTTTTTACTCGAAGCTTTATTTATAGTTATTCCCATATAAAGAGCCTTCACTGACTCCACCATCAATACAAAATCTAGAATTATAAAAACTACAAAGTCATTCTACGGTATCAGAGTTATGTGCTCTCTTCCAGAAGGTATTTTTTCAATGAGAACACATTTTCACTTTGTTGTACTTTAGTGTAAAATATCTGATTTTCAACCATCATCATTTATGTGTACATATTTTTTGAACATCCAGGAAATCTATATAAATCATTTTCATATATATTTGTCGTTATTTTGTTGAAATGGAATAGGTCAAGATTAATGATGATTAATTTTAATGAAATTTGGAGTATATAGGTGTATCGTATTGGAAGGAACATCTTGTTAGCTTTTGAGCAGAAATTTTAAACTGTCGGAAATTGATTATTTTTGGCATAAAATTAGCGTTTTATCGTTTTAATGAGAAAATCGCATTTTTTTTATATTGAGAAGAGCTTAAGCTAAAAAATATATTTGGTTGCCCAGAAATTTTGTGGCAATTTTTAATTTATACATCGTTTTGTTCTACTACTAACTTTCTGGATCTTGCACACATGTTTTCTCTCCAGTTGCTTAGGTTTTTCAGTAAAAAACTCTTAAAAGTGTGTAATGCAGTTCAAAGATTTGAACTTCTGACCGAAACATAGTTTTATAAAGCCTTGAATAAAGGATAATCTGAATATCAGATGAAAAGGCGCAATTCTTTTTGTTGCTTTTAGTCATTTCTACCTTTCTGGTAATAGAAAAGTATAAAGTATCAAAAGTAAAGTTGGTTGTCTTACATTTTCAAAAGGTTACAAAAAAGATAGGGATCAATTTATAGTATCTCGAAAAATTATGTTCTTAAACATGTTTTCAATATGATGTGCCAACGTCATCTTCAGCTTGAAGTTTCCGGGCACAAGTGAAGTCGCTAGCACCAATGGTTAAAATCTCATGCATTGAGTATTGAGTGGTCTGTGGTTCAAATCCCGATCTCGGCAATTTCAAATTTTTTCCGTTGTTCACAGTTTTTTCGGTTTATAAAAATTTTTATAATTTTTGTATAAGAAAGTGAGGTGGCTCGCCATACCAATTATTACGTTTTCATATTACTTTTTTTTGTGTTCTCTTATTGTATTTGAGATCTTTTCAGAAGTATTCCTCCAGAAAAGAAAAGAAATATAGATTTTTCTAATAAAAATCTTTTCTATATCTGGATTTTTTTTCTTCATCTTTAAATCTTTTTTTCTTTATTATTCAAGATTTTGATCGGATATCGAAAGATAATATAAGTTCAGGAAAATAGGAATTTATAAAATGTGAAATTCATACGAATTTATTGGATTATTGAAATATTGAAAAAGAATATAACAATTTATTTGATTTTGATTCAAATTTTTGTTCGAAAAGTTATTCATTCGAATAATTTTACAAATTACAAAATAAGTGAACTTTATTGTATTCTATTTTATAGAGGATTTTTTTTTCGACTAGATTTTGAATAAATTTATTTAATCGATTTAATTTTATTCAATATTAATTTTCTGCTATTTGATTACTAAAGAATTAATTTAAATTAATATGTAATATGTTTGGATTTGGTAAAATATTTAATCAAAATATATTTCAAACAAATTTCATTCCAATTTTAAACGCATCGTATTTTGTGATATGTAATTATCGAAATATGACCACTTCTATATTGTTAGCTTATTTATACTAGTGTTACGATCGAAAAATGGGTAAAAAGTATATTATCCTCAAATTGTGAAAGTAAAAATTATCTTTAAAATGAGCTCTAATCCGTCTAGTCTTCCATATTCTCATAAATAAATGGCTGGAAAATAGAAATTTTCTTTTAGTTTCAAAATTAGTTTACGACTCCGATAAAAGAGTACATTAAGTATTTAATTTTCTTGGTTGCTAATCTTGTTAGTAAATGGAAACAGCTACAATATTACAAAGACTCTTTTATGATAGCAAATTATCGTATACGTAGGTTCCTCCAAAAGTTTCGGACACTTCTTATAGTATAATAAGTCAGCTGTCAATATCATTGTTGTAAACTTTGCAATTTTTTAGACTAGGACGCTTTGATAGACCAAATAAATGTCAATTAGTTTTGTTTTTATAACATTTCAAAATTAAAAAGAAGAAAAAATAAGCATAACTCGCAAACACTTTCGTCCAATGATTTTTTACGATTATCGCAGTACTACTCAACAGTAGTATATGAAAGCACAATTAAAAACAACAATTTATAGCACGTTCCACAAATTCCGAAGTAGACGTGGGAGTTGCAGGATCATTTTCATTAATGTTGTCCACTAAACGTTTCAGAAAATATGGTTTCTGGCCACGAACTGACAAAATCGATAGATTAATATGTCTTGAGATAGAGTCATCCCTTGACATGTGCATGAAACAAATCCATACGAATAATATATGAATATTTGAATGTAAGGAAGCTTTGTGCGGTTTTTTGTTGCCTTTGAAAATAAGCTGAAACTAACAAAAGTAGATTTATTTATTATTATGGATTTACCTTGTTCTGAATGGAAAAATTACTTCAATAACTGATTTAGGCATATACAAAAGTGTATAAAATGTTAAAGGAGAATATTTTCGAAAACAGAAAATTAAATTGTTGAAATTTTTCATACATTCTCGGAACTTATACAATAATCTACGTAAAATCAACATACGTGAAACATATTTAACTAATGAATAGTAAAGTATAAAGCGTCATCCTTCTATTTGGGTAATTCCAAAATTTCTTAATCAAAACAAATGGAAACTCAAAAAATCATTTTAATTAAATTATCATTTTTTTTTTAATTGTTTAATTAGTTCATCAATTGAAATAGCTTTTGTCAATTACGTAATTTTTTTTTCTATTCAACAATTGCCGAAAAAATACCATTGAATATTGATTATTCGGTTTTTCTGGCTACTTTATGTGTAACTATACTATTGAACTTTCACAATTATCGCGTCTATATACTTTTTTCACAATTTCAATAGTCTAACTTTTAAAAAAGTTTTAGGTTTTTAACCACAAAATTGCCGTAATTAATTTAACTTCAGAAATCAAAGAAAACCAACAAACTATTTTACTTCATTTCATTACTATTTTAAACATTCTAACACATCCGTCCAGTTGGGTTTGATAAGTTGTGCTTCATAGCCTAAAAAAATACCTGTAGATTCCAAAAAATATAAGAAAAGATATAAATCATCCTAATTTTCATTTAAACTCATTCTTTTTATATATATATATAAATGGAATTTATTCATCAATGGAAAATGAAACTTTCCGAGCCAGACTTTTGAAAAGAATCCATTTCGGAAATTAGCAAAAAACTACGTTTAGAATATTCTGAAATATTGTTTTCATGAAGTTTTTCCATAGAGCTATTTAATTTGTTGTACTATTTTCTTCAAAGATTTTCTTGTCGATTTCATAGAACTTTTATGTTTTTACTTTTCAGTTGGAAAAAAACCTTTTAAACACCTTGCAAAACTTTTAAAAACAATATACCAAAACTGACTTTCAAAATGAATGAAATTTTCTTCTATTTTATAAAAGTTTTTCCGCAGACATAAAAACAATAATTTCCAGTGTAGTTTTTCAATTTCCTGAACAAAATTCCAATGAAAAATGATATTCCAAAAAGAAAAGAAAAGAAAGGAAAAGAAAACTACTTTTTTCTTTCAAAGATCGCAAAAGTGTTTCGAGTGAGAAGGACTTGAATGTTTTGGCAGAAACTATGAAAATATCGCGAAATTTATATCCCAGAAACAGGTTCTCTAACCTGTATCCGTATAATACTTTTAAATAAATAATGGTGTGGAGGTCACAGTTTAATAACATTGACAAATTATAGTGAAATAATGTAAGATGTCATGGCCATATATGCATTGGAAAATTGCATTTTCATGATACAAATTGGTAATACTATAAGAATTTTTGCAAGACGTTGTGTCTCTCTGAAAATAGAAATATTGCACCATTATAACATTTCTATGGAAACCTTAATAGAAGGAAAGAAGTTGTTATTTTGAAAGGGTGATGTATATTGTCATATGGTGATGGTATATAACTTGTACAATATCGAATTGCTTATGTACATTACTTCTAAATTTATAATTGAATATTAAAACCGCTTCCGGCGATGGTCATATTATGTAAATATAAATATACTAATATTTAACTACTATATAATCAAAAGTACGTGAATTGATTTGTCTATTAATGCTGTTAACTTAAAGATGGATGACATTGAATATAATACGGTGTAATACAATACAAATAATTTTCATTCACTCTCTTAGACATCAACCAATTCCGTCTTTGAAAATTTTCTACAAATTTCCGGTCAAATCAAGTATTTTAAATTGATAGACTAAAATGTTCATATAAGATCCACTATGACAACATTTACTGGTATGACTAAAAGTCAGATTGTGATGTGGTCAATTGATTACTGGAAACATTAGTTGAATATGCATTTTTCTTTTCCGGTTCAAGAATATATGTAGGCGGGTGTGTCGGGGTACCTGTTTTAAAGAAGAGATGAAATTTACAAAAGTTTTTTAGGAAACCATTTTTTTTTTTTTTTTGTAATACCACAATGAGATTAGCACAATTCTAAAGTCTAAGTTGTTGACGACTAATTCATATTTGAATAGTGGAAAGACAATTTTTCTATAGAAACTAAAATCATAATTACGGCTACTTAAAGTAATATTCATAAGTAATGTCATTATATGAGTACTGCAACATGTAATGGACTTATTGACGTATATTGAATCATTTTCATTATATTCACTTGAGTAAATTTGTTTCGTAATGCCATTAGAATCGGTTGTTCCATGGATTGAGTTTTTAAAAGTAGCATTGATAGAAAAGGTATGTATAGTGAGAATGCATAGAAGAAGTGATCAACATACGTGTGCATTTCGAAACGTTGAGTAACATCTAGCAATGAATCTGAAAAATTCGAATTGTGATGGTTTACTTGGAAAGCTTGTTGTTTAGTAACCAAGTGTGCAGAGTTCGAATTCCGATGACAATTTCACATTTTGTTTCAGTTTTTTGGTCTCAGTTGTTATAAAAGTGAATTTAAAAATGATAATGTATTACCAAAAACGACTTTTTTTAATAAATGGCTTTTGTACACGATACCAGATGTTTTTGTAATCAACTTGCATATATTTTTGCCTGTACAGATCCAAATTAGTTGCAAGAACCACCTAAGTTGTGTGCGAAATCGATTTTGCAGCAATTTGTTACATGTCCATTGAAGCTGGTGGTAAGGGCAAAAGGCAGTTACATACCATTCGAATAATTAACTATGCATTATAAGCTATCATTTCGATAAATATTAATAAAGCCGACCAATAAGCAAAACAATTCAGCATTTTTACACTCTGACACTTCAATTGCCGAAACCGGTATATAACAAATTTCTTTAGAAATAAATTATTTCCTAAAATTTCTAATGTAATAAAGTTTTATTAATTTAAACATGGACAAGCAGACAAAAAACAAATAAAATTAAAATTATAATAATAAAATCAATCAGTAGATTAAAATTAAGTCATATACCATATACCAGAACATATAGAATATCAATTTAGTATGTACTATATGGTAGTCCTATATTATAATCCATAAATACTAGCTCCTCTCATTCCACTTCCATTCTTGTACACGTTCATCATCATGTTATTGAATCCATAGTTTCCTTCGGGACATCGCATACAAGGATTTGAAAATATCCCCAAATGGAAAATTGTTTCGGAACTCAAATCAATAATCCATTAATCAAATATTGTATGTTGTACAGAATGAAGGATATAGTTCGTGATGATGCTGATGATGGGGTGGTGGGGTGGTATAGACGATATAGTCTAGTAAATATGTATGTGTATACCATAGGATTGATTTGGTTTGTTTATTTTGTTTTGATTTTTCTCGCTCTTTTTTTCTTTTCTACATGATATAATTTTCATGTTATAATTCCTGGTTCAGTTCGTACAGTTCTGATTTTTATCCCTTTTCTATATAGATAGAACATAATATTTTTCAATATATACATATATCTATGGGAAAATCTTTATTGAACCTTACATATAGCAGGCACGTTTATTCCTTTTCTTCATACTCAAACAAATCACAATAACGAATAACAGTGCCTCCATGGAAGGAAAACTGCCACGATGATTGCCAATACAAAATATACTATATTATTAAAGCTCTACTATATGAAAAATTTAGTGTAGATGGGGAGGTTTAACCAGATGGCAATATCGAAAGAAAACGTTGTCATCTCTTTACGTCATTTTATCCAAATGATACACGTCTTGTCTTCATTGGACATAATTACTTGCCTTGGGGGCTGTTAATAAAACCCATTCGACCAAGAATTATTTTCTTATTCTTTTATTTTTACTTTACTCTCACGTTTATCCAAGTTTTGTATGAGAATAAATATTATATAGTCTTCGTATGCTTTGCCTTGTCAAGTACACCCTTGTGCAATACTATTTTCTCGAAAAAAACAAAAAACTTACGATCACTTTGGGGCCATACCAATCGAAAAACATAACTGGGGTATATTTTAAAGATTATATCCATAGAGTGAATAAATTTATGTTTAAAAATAAAGCAATCAAGGATAAAACTAGTAGTTGGGATTATTGAAATAGCAAACGAATAAAGGTTTATTATTTATTGTAAGATAACTTTCTCATTATTTACTGAATGAACTTCATTAAGAACCTCTTTATGGATGGTGCATCATATTCATATTTTATACATTTTCTTAGAATACATGTCAAGAGCACAAGAATTTTGAATAAAAATATATTTCAAAAATGAAATAAAATATTAATTATTAACTAAATTATCAAAAGAAGAAGAACAAATTAATATACAAATTTTTGAAGATTCTTGAAAATACAGGGTGTGAATTTCAGACCAATAATTTAATTATAGAAAGCTATCTTTTAAATGTAGTTTGAAAATTAAAGTGAAAAGACTAAAATTTTTAAATCTTTTTTCTTAGATTCTTTAACACGGCAACTCCATTAGACTTTTTCCTAGACTTATTTTCAGTCTACGAGCGCCATTTTAAGGAGCTTAAATTTTTAGCTGGCTATTCGATGCCTTAACAATTTTTTTGTAAAAATGCCGTTGACGAAGAAACAACTAAATTTTTGCCGCATAAATTTATTATACAAATAGTTTATATATTTTATATATTTTTGACAAGAATAAATGAATATTTGTTTATAAAAAACCATCGCAATAAAATCCTTAATACTTTTAATAATTAATTTAATAATTTTGTCATAAAAAAATTATTTTGAAATAAATGTTCATAATTTTTAAAATATCAATTGTTCCCGGAATTGTAATTAGTAGAAGAGATAGAAGAGATATCAAAGTTTTCTTAGAAAAATGTATTACGGTAGATCAATGGAATAAAGGTTTTTTCTTAAATCTACGCGAATAAAATGCAATTAAGAATATTTCTAATATTTTTGGCATAAAACGATATGAATTTTAAACAAAATTTTTCTTTAAATGAAATATGCTGAATTGTATACATTTTACTGCTGTCCTTATGAAGGAGCCAAATTAATTTTTTCTATTAAAAAAATGTCTAGAAATTAAAAATATCTAAAATATCGGTAAAAACCTGTTGCAATTACATACATATGTATGCATTCAATCCATTGCCACCATTTTTAATTTCAATACATCAAAAATAAGTTTGGAAAGCAGTCTTCCTCAAAAAAGTCGACGTTTATTTTTAGAGTCTCCACAAGACTTTTTTTCAGTCCAACTGAAAATAAGTCTTGAAAAAAGTCTGATGGAGTTGCCTGGTAAGGTTCAAACGAGGAAGGATGCAAAGTTATCACATTGAAGCGACAAATCACGTAATGTGTCGTCATTTATGATCTTTTAGATATACATTTTCTTTAAATTTTATATCATGAAATTCACTATTGAAGTATATTACTTTCTCCGGTTTTTGTTACACCTTATAATTTTTGGAGCATAGAAATTCTCATACAAAATAACATATATCCAAGTTATTTAATTTAATTTTCGATATCATGTTTTGATTTTCTGAAATACTTTTTTTTGCTTCCATATTCTAGTATGTAGATATTTCTTTCACTCTCAAGAGATTTTCAAAAGTGCCACATCGTCGAGATCGTCCTTTTTAGTCCTTTATTTTATTTTTATTTTTTTTTTGTTGATTCCAAAATTTATGTTAAAATTCCCTCGTGTTGATAAACTTAAGATCAAGTGGTTTTACGATGTTTCTTTTTGTTTTCGCTATGAAAAGTTTTCACACAATATTTACTAAAAATTCATGTGAAATATTCATGTTCTATGAAATTAAGAACATGGAAATTTTTAAACATAGAATATGATGCAAATAAGAATTTTTCAACTTGAAAATTTTGCAAATATCATTTTCATTTTATTTCCATATATGTAAATGAAAGTAGTAAGGAAAATGTTCATATACCGGAAAATTCAATATTCAACAACAAACTTTTGGTAGTAACATACTACCCCTACCCCGTATCAAATTGAAATTTCTAATGTTTTTATTTTTGTCGTACAGAAATGTGCATTGAAATTGAGTTGTCAAAAACCTTTGAAAAATAATGCGGTTTTATATTTTTTAGGATTATACTTCTTGAATGACAAAATAATTGAATTTTGATTACAAAACTGTAATTCCTTGTGTTATTGTACACGGATTTATGGCAATAATTCTTTTTACGTCCAATGTTACATATATATATTTTATTTTTACAATTTATTGGTATTTAGGTCCAAATTTTTTTTTCTTCTAGGTTTGGGTTTTCAATTATCTCAATAACTTCAGGGCTTAATTGTAGATATAAAATGGGTTATCATGTGGTCGCCGAACAAACACAACCAAAAACATGTTTAATTTCTGAAATAAATATTATTATTATTATTATGGTTGTAATTAAAATGAAAATTGTATATAACGAGAAAAGCACTGGTAATAAAACTTATCACTTAATACTTTGTTTAAAATAACTAAAAAATTATATTCCTTTTAACTTCTATGCCGGAGGGTGAAAAGTATTTTAAAGTTTGATTAAAGGTCAACCAGATTGAGTACAAGATTTCGAGAGTATTTATGGAACGATTTCAATGAAATTTAGGTATGACGATTTATATATATGTGTATCACTACAGTAATTTTCTAATAACTGTCTAACCCAGTGATTCCTAAAGTGGTCTATTACGATCCCTAAGGGGCGACGACGACCTGCAATGGGTCCATGTCAGCAAGCAAAAATTTAGGGGTTCATGAAACGAAAATGGGTTATTTTATGTAACAGATACTAAATTTTAATTTGGTTCTTTTTAATTTGAATTTAATTAATAAATGTATAAAACTTACTATGTGTTTTTTTTAGTTTTTCACACTACACTTCACTACAGTTAGAAATTTAAATCTTTCAAAGGGCTAAAAGTGGGTATTTCAAGCAAAAAAAAATTTATAGGCAAAATATTCTGGATAATGAACCGTATAACTGTCATTGCTTCATTGTAAACAATTTTTGCTGTTCATATACAACGTTGCATAGCATCTTACATTATATTTATAATCTTGGAATGGTATACTCACTTTTAGACCTTTCAAAGGGAGTAGTAGCACTATACCAGTCAAAAATGCATTTGAAGTTGATGAATTTGCAAAAAATCAATATCAGGTAAGCAGGGGATCTACCCAAACCGAAAAACATGGCAAGTGGTCCACGAGACAGAAAAGTCTGGGGACCTCTGGTCTAACGCTTTAAATGACATTTTCGTTACCCCCGGTCTGCGTTAACTGTCAAAAAAATAGAATTATTTACTTAATAATTGCTTTAAAAAATAAGATTGTTGATTGATTAAACAAATTTGCGAAATTTAAAAGAAAAAACAATAGATTCAGTCTACATCACAGTTATCAGAAAATTACTCTTATTAATTGACTTAGGTAAAAAACACGCAAAAAATATATTGAAGTCTAGGATTTTCATCTCCACTTCAGACAAAATAATTTTTATCAATTAATTATAAATTGTATATTTTTAGGCGCCCATCAAAAATAATATTGTTGGACAATTGATTCGACTACAAATTCGGCTGGCAACTAAACAAAATTATAGATATTTTGCGTGATACAAGATTACTTTCAGGTTTTATATGTTAATAATTTGTATGCAGATGGAATGTTGAGCTTTGTTTATGGTTTTCTATTGATACAATATACAAATTTCGAGTGATCGCCGAATCAAATTGTTGTTCAAAGGACTTCATTGAGTCAGAAGATTCTGGATAGTTGTTTAACAAAAGTTTTTTTTTCTTTTGTTCTTAAATTATGTAATAGCATAGTTTTATGAAACGAATATTTCAGTAAAACAACTTCTTTTGCTGGTATAGAAGAATCAATAGCAATTTTGCTCAATAACTTTTCTTTTTATGATAATATATATATGTATATTATTTTTGTGGTGATTATCAAATAGATTAAATTTAAAATTTTTAATTACACACATTTTCTGATCCATTTGTCCTCGTTTTTTTTATTTTGTCGACAAACAACTATAGAAGAAGAAAAAAACGAACTCGTAAAGATATCACATTAACACTTATCAGACGAAAAGTTTGTCATAATAATACATGTGAAAGTGTCACTCTTGTCACACATATGCTCTCTTCTTCTACATTCATTGAACCCCTATCTTTTCAACTTAAAATTTATATAGAACAAAATTAAGAGCTTAAAACTGTTAAAAGCAACAGGGTTTATCGTGATAATATTTAAAGTAATCCCCTTTCTTTATATCTAGGTAATGAAAATGAATGTATCAAGAAAATAACTTCAGGAAATATTCATCAGGATAAGATATCCTTACAAATTACATTCCATGAGAAAAATAACAGTAGTTACTAAAAAAAAAAAATAATAGAACAAATTTCGTATTCCAATCAGGTTTTCTCTTTTGGTGGGAAGAAAAACCTTACACAACAAACACCATTGGATATTCTTAGTGTCATTTCTATTTTCAACATTTTCTATCACCTTTAAGTTTAACAGAAAAATCCTAAAGGAGATTCTTATTTTAAGATATCTTCCAACCCAATAAATATGGGAAAGTGTAGTTACACTTTTCTTTTCTAGTTTTCTTCTATCTTCTGCGAATTTTTTTCTTTTTCGATTTTTAAGGAAATTCTCTCATCTCATGTCTTATAATAAGAAAATTTCCACATGATTTGAGTAACAAACGATTTTTTTTTTGCTTTTTTGGTTCCTATTTGTAGGCTTTTTTCCGCAATCATTTCGCGTGTGTAGATTCTGAAGTAACAAAAAAAAAAAGTTATATCAAACCACAAAAAGAATATGGAGTAAGAGAAATGTACTCCTTCTTAACTAGTAGTAATGGAGAAGGAGGAATAAACCATGTAAAGAAATTGAATTTCCTCTGTTTTTCTTCATGATGTGTGGTTTTTCCTTTTCTATTATATACATACATTTTTTTTTTCGTTTATTTACCCCGCGAAATATTTACACATGCCATACACGCCCTTTTCGAATCGAAGAAAATTTGCTGAATATAAAAACAGCTTTTCCCAAGTTCAATCAAATATCAGTAAAAAAAAAAAGAAATAATAGGAAAAATCATTTTCTATTTATATCAAGTATGTATTTTATTGGGAAATCTCTTCTTTTTTTGGTAGGATTTTATTGAGGAATTTTCGGAGATTTTCATTATACCAAATCTCAAGAAAAATTCCTATTTCTAATGTTTGTAATTATTTTTCATTTCGAAAATTGACGCTTGAGAGGAAAATTTTTCAATTTCCATTTCTTACATTTACCGGAGCAGTTTCTTAAATTAACTGTCAAATTTATGTGGTTCTTGGTTTTATACTAAAGCGGATTGTTTTAATATGTTACACTGCTCAGAAGCGGAAAATGTCGACATTGATTTTATTAAATTATGAAAAAAGGATTCGTTTCTATATGGAAGAAAAGTTCAAAACTTCTTTTCTTTTCTTCTTTTGTTTGTTTTTTAAAAATTAAAGGAGAAATATCAAAATTTAAAAAAAAGAAATTATCAAATTACATCAACGTGTCTTTTTTTTTGTGGTACTACATCACGTAATTAACCCACTTAATCACATCATTTCGAGTGTCAATGGTGTCAAGTTAAAGCATACACTTTTTGTGTTACACAATAAAAAGTGAAATTATATTACTTAATTACAGATTTTTTTTTATTTCTGGTTAATTCCAACTTTAAACTTTTTCTACAGAAGTACGTGTCGGTTGGAATAAGTACGAGTACCAAGATAATTCTGATATGATATTAATTATGTTAAAAATTATTAATTATGATTCGGAATAATGAGTTGAGTTACACATCATCAGACGTGATGTTTAGGAAACGCTTCTAGGAAATCGAAGGGACCCAGTACCTTGTATTTTCCAGCCGACAAAGACACAAATTCTTGTTTGAAATTGATAAAAAACTAGATATTTATTATTTTAATTTTTAGTTTTTTAAAATCAAGAATTACGGGCTTATTCTTAAATGGCGACGAATATGAGTTTTCGTCGTTAAATATTTTATTTTTGCCCTTAAAATATAAAGGTTTATAAAACGAAGCATAGACAGTCTAAAGTAAATGTATGAATAATATGGATACCCGTTCGTTCGTTAATCCTTTGAGTACCGATGAGCGCCATTGCGGTCCTTTTTGCATAAGCGCTATCGTGATTGTCTCAAATTATTGTTACAAATAAAATGGTGTAGAAGAACTGGAATGTAGCACTTGAATTTGTAAAGATCGTTTTGTTTGTTTTAGCATATGTATAGAAGAAAATCTCCAGCACTCGTAGGGTTAAGTTTGTTTTTCGTTTCGTTATGTTGAAGGATTGCAAATCAAATAGTATATTTAATTTTGGAAAGTTCAATTGTAAATGAAATATGACTGAAAATTTAGATTTTTGTGAAAATTAGTTTTCTAAAACGATTACCCATTTTTTTAATCACTTTTGGTTCATTTCCCCTGAAAAACATCATATAAAAATCCGTCTTAAAATAACTCAAACATGCATACGAAAAAAGCTGTAAATAAATTCATCGTTACGGTCGGAGAATAAGGCCAGTAGTTTAAGTTTAAGTAAACATGTTTTAATTAAAGAAATTGAAATTGTATCCGCGTCAACTATTTGTAAATCCATCTGACCTTAATACTCGTACTGAAATTACATAATTGAAGTTTTAAGTTTCGATTGTCTTATGATCATCATCATCAACACCCAATCAACCCTATTCTCATCACTTTGACACAAAAACTAAAGCCAACCGAATTCTAATCAATTTTATGACTTTTGTGCATGTTTTTGAAAAAACTTAAAAATTTTTATTGTTTAATGTTGAAGGAAAACATAAATTCGCAGGTAATGTTAACAATTAATTTTTTTTTTTTTTTTGTGTTAACAAAAATGAAACCATTTTATTTTATTGCTAATATGTAATTTTATATTTATTGTGTTGTTGTTAGTATGTTGGTGGGATGGGTGCAAACATTTATTATGACCTTGCCAGATCGCATGATTGATTAAACCAGCTGTTCTAATAAGTGATGAAATGGTTATTGTATGTTTTCATTTTTTTAATTTATTTTTAGTGAAATTAAGAGTTATTATTATTATTATTATTGTTGGTTGTATTTATTTACTCAGTATGTCATGAAATTTGTTCATTTTATACCAATTAGAGTTGCCAAATCGATGAAATTTAATTTGTTAAATTGTTTAGCACAATTTAGTTCAAACTACAATAGTTTGACACGAAATAAAATTATATACAAGACACGAACTCCATATTTCTGAAATAACAGATCATAATAACATATTACAGAACACTGCCTGATAATTATTTGGTTATTCTGGGATTATGACAGTTTTGATGTCATAAATATTTATGATAATAATATTTGAACTGAAATTATGACTACTGCAAAAATTTGTATTCTAACGAACGGGACATAATTATGTCCAACATATGAATTTATAACAGTTTAAACTGTTTGTATTTTCGGTCAGAACTTATGATATTTTTTTATGACTGTTATTAGTTATGACGTTGTCAGAATACCAAATAGTCTTTAAAAAAAAATTATGACGTCATGTTATGACAGTCCGAAATTGTTATGACTGCGTTCAGAATAGAGGGGTAAGCCTTGTTTCATCCATAGTCTTTGGATTGAGTCAAAATTTTATTCTGTGACACAGCATTGAAAATGACGGATACAAATTCTTTATGTGCGGACAACGAAAGTTCGGTTTCATTTGGTTTGTATCAAAATCAGATACTAGGAATGGAAAGTATTGAAACTTCCTTTGCTGTCTTAATTATTTTTCGATTTCGATCCATGCGTATTTGCACATACAGCATATTCATAGAAACGTATAGCCCTCCGGAATCTTATAAGAATAAACGCAGACCAGAAAAGTTAAGAGTGATTCGAAAATTTTTTTAAGTACTGATGACGTACAATGGCATATCCTTTTCCTTTTCTATTTATGAAATCTTCAACTTTTGTTTCCATGCATTAATATAGGTCAATTCGATAAGTTTTTCAGTTTGAAGATAACGAAATTTCAACTCAATTCGCTGTTCCATGATTCTAATTTATTACAAGTTTCATTCCAACTATTTTGGCGCCACATTTAAATCCTAAATCTTTCATTAAATATTCTTTAATTTATTAATTAAAAGTAGACAAGTTTTCGTCACGAGGTTATCATTTCTAAAGCAGCAATTCCATAATGTAAGAACTTTATGAAGCTGTTCCAGATGTCATTTCACACTATAGCCAATAATTATAAGAAAATGATGAAAGACTAACACGATCGACATTAAAACTTGTGATGTTGATCTTTTAACGAGTAACAAAACCTTTGGAGTTCACCTCTTTTTTTTTAATATTCTCCTTATCTCGATTTCAACAAGAATCAATCAAAGAACCATCAATAAAGTATAAAATTTGTATATTTTTCTGTTGCTTCAACATCTCAAGCAAACACGGGAAATATCATCATTTTGAAGAATCTTATTAGTTTGATGGTTTTCGTTCGAATTAATAGTTTTTCTTTCACGTTTCATTTTTCCAAAGAAAATAGTGTGCCACATAGAAATCTCGTGGTACTTTCGTGATAAAAGATATTTCCTATATTTTTATAAAGTACCTAGTCTTCTTTCTTCATTTTCTTATACGACTATACAGTTTTCTTGAAAGTTCTTTCACAAAATATCATCTTCACTTAGTATTATTTAATGTATTTTCATTTTTTTTTTTCGTTTTTCTTCTTTTGAGTTTGGGAAAAATTATCGACAACACGTTCTGGGAAATGAGGAAAATTTTCATGAAATTGAACGTGTTTATTTACATTTTTTTTTTTGTTTTTTTAGCCTCCTCTTCTATTTGTACTCGTTAAATACGTGATAAAGTGAAAATTTTATATTTTGTTTATATAATTTTTTTTTTTTTTTTTAGAAAATCTTAAAACAATGATTTCTAAATGTATAGAAAATTACTAAATTGGTTTTCCTTTTTTGTGTCTCTTTTGAGATGTTTATAGAAAATAAAATATTTATGGTAATTATTTATAAACAAGAAAATTGGATAATAATAGTTTCGTTAAAATAATTTTCTTTTGAGAAAATCAAAATAATGTCATTTTATACAACAACACTTTCACGACATTTTTCATTTATTGGGGCGGTTTTTTTAGTACAGATTTTTCTTTCTTAAACTGAGTTTACGCCGTAACTTTTTTGAATACACAACAATACACACGCGGGCTGATTTTTAAAATCAAAAACGAATTCTAAATTTTTCAAAATATGAAATTATTTCTTGGAATATTTTCTTATTTTAAATTCAAATAGAAATAGAAACTTATTCTATGAAACGGGTTTTTAATATGCTCTGTCTACAATTGTACATTAAAAATTAACCTTTTCTGGTCTAATATCACCGTTTCAAAACCTAGTAAGTTCTTCCTTTTAGTCCAAGATATGTGTCTAACAAATTTTGTTCAAATCGGTGGTATGGTACAAAAGATAATAAAAATTTGTATTTTTTTACCAATAAGGGATACTTCCGTTTATAATCTCATCAGCTCATCCCCTTCTTATTACAGCCTAGTTTTAAAATAAATTAAAAAAAAACTGAGTAGAGCCTTTTCAAATTATCGTAATTTTAAAGAAAATTAGCTATAGACACACATACAGATATTTAGCGAAAATATTTAATTCCGGGTCTACGGATCCCAGAACATGTATTTCCATTCGAAACAAGCTGTCGAATTTTGGCATGATATTACAATATTCTTTTATATCTTATAAAATTTAAGGAAGTAAAAATAAATCAGTTCTCAGTTCTCTCGAAATTAAATAAACAAGACATTTATTTGGTACGAAAAAAGTGTGAAAACTTTAATCATGCCATCTATCGGTATCTGCGTACCGTACTCGTTTTGAATTTCAATTTTGTATATGAAATTTAGTTTCGCTTGAAGTCCGTATTAAGTCCATACTATGCTTAACGGACAAATTTTTTTTACGATCCCTAATTAACGTATATTTTATGAAACTTTACTTTCTGCCATTTCTGAATAAAGATCATAATTTTAGCACTTCATTCTTTGTTGACTGAACCGGAATAGCCAATGTAAAATTTCCATATTCATTTTAGTCCAAAGTTCACTCTATTCTATGCATACATTCACTGAAACGTACGTGTACCCGTTCTCTGAATTGATTTCTACTTTAAATTAAATTGTAAGCACAGGTTTTCCTAGATTATAAAACATGATTTTTTTTTTTATATTCAGTTTATATACCATTTTTTATTAATATTCATAAAATAATATTATATAATTTCAATAAAAATACCAAGTCCAGACAATATTTATTTAATTCATTAAAATAACATTTAATAATATTTAAAAAAAATGGTTGATGATCACAGACAATCCTCAAAAAAAAAAAAGAAAATATTAATCAAACAGGACTATTTATACACACATCATTCAATAATTGGTAAACAAAACTAAAAAAATTCCATTAAAACTAGGAGATTACGCGCCGAACAGTCTAGTCAGGATGGTTTTGCTTTTAGATAATAAAAGTGTAACCTGCGGCTAAATTCCAAACCGTAATAACAAAACTAAATAAATAATCAGTCATATATTTTTCTATTCATTCATTTTGTTTTTTTTATATCAAATCTGTTTGTTTTCTCGTCATTGCCCATATAGGTATAAATCTAACATTTTTATTTTCCATTCCAAATGAAAAAAACAGCCATGTTCATTTAAACCACCTTCAATGGATATCAATTTCTATTGCAATATCATATAAATTCGAAAGATATAATAACCTGAACACACGACAAATGAAATTGAAAGTGAACAAAATATTCAGATTCACACATTCGGAATAATGATGTGTTGCGAGGAGACATCATCATCGTAGTTTTAAAGTTTGGTTTTCTTTTTTGAAATGTACGGATGAATATAATCCGAAAGTGGGTGGCTGGCAGACGACACAATTCAAAATGGATAAAACAAAAAATCTCATTAGGATGAAAGTGAGATCATGAAAAATTGATTCATATAACGTTATTATGTGTCATCATGGATTCCATCAACGTACCCGACATTAAAAATCGACATAGAAATGAGTTGTTTCTTTTTTTGGATGATGATGATACTTCAATATTGTCTCAACATATACAATTTGATGCAAATTTCTATGTCTTTCCATGTATTACAGCCGAATGATATTTCCAATTTCATAAAATCCATTACAAATTCAATCAAAATATGAATTTTAAAATTACCAAAAATTTATGATTTAGAAAATTTTTTGTAATGTAAAGATTCTATTTTTTACCACGATTTTATTAACTTGCTTTCTTGTTTATTTGTTTGTCCAGTACAAATCTTGCAATCGATTTTTAACTAACTTCCCGACTAGCTAGACATTTCAAACTTGTAGAATAGTTCAGAACACGATGACAATGCATTCTTTTAATACTTTCAGCTATTTTTAAACAAAATTGAATTCATTTTCAGTAAACTTTGTTTTGTATGGAAAGTTAGTTCGTAAAAAAAAATTTTAAAAAAGTATTTATTAATACATAGAATTGTCAAGTTTATATGATTCAACAAAAAATTTTAAAACGTGGTATATAAAAAGGTCTATTTATCTTGTAATTATTTCTATATGTATTATTGTTATTATAGGTGTACTAGAAGCTCGCTAAAGCTCTTTGTTACTCCCATTAAATATCTTTCAGTTAATAACTTAACTATCGATCGTAGCCGATTTTTATTATTTATTCGATTTCGATTTCGGAATACCACCGTAAGATAAGTTTTGTGCTAGTTATATTTTTTATTCCTTATGATAATTTATTTTCACGTAATGAAAGGAACATCGCAATTATAAAAAAGATGATACAAATTATTTCTTATGACAAAACATCATCACGTTTCTAACTGAAGATTAGTATTTTCAATACAACTTATGTATAATATTCTGTCCTAATATAACAAGGATGAAAACAGTAGGGAATTTGTTCCAAATAGTTGCCCTCTTTTTAATAGGAAACAATTTTAAAATTTCCTTAGACCAAAAAAAAAAATTCCGTTTAGTATATTTCCATACATTTCCTTCAAGCAATTAAAAAAAATGCATATTTTCAGGCGCTTTTTAAAAACGATAACACACAGTCAGTCATTGAAATATTATTTATGTAATGGCAGATGACAACTGAAGGTAACCAAATTAATTTATTTTCAAATTGGACAAGTGAACCATAAGACTAATGTGGTGGACACTAAAATCAGTACAAACTCTCAGATTTTACAATTTCAAAATGAATTAATTTTTGAGTTTCCATGCATTTTCTTCTCAGACATCAATGATAATTTTCAATTTGTTTTTTAAAAATAATATTTTCAAATTTAAATATTACTTTTCACTATTTATAGTTAATATTATTAATTTGATTACGAAAACTATAAAAAAACAAGTTTTTCTTTTAAGATTTTATTTTTTAATAAAATAAAAATATTGTCACAATTTCTTAAATAATATTTTAAAAAATCCGTAGGTAGAAGAAAAACTAGTTTTTTCTTTGTTTTTTTCTTCTTCTAAGACGAAATAAAGATTCGATTTTTATACTAAATAAAATTTGTTATCGAATTTATTACTGTCTTGTTTTTATATAAAAACAAACCCAATATCGTAACTAAAAACTTTAAATAAGTTACTTCTCAATATAAGAAAAAAAAATGCCATTTTACAATACGAGTAATGAAACAAAAAGGTAACTTACTTGAAGGCTGATTATTTTTAAGAAACAAAAAAAGAAAAGAGGTAACGCATACAGTTTTTCACTGTTTTTATTGTAATCATCATTTTGTCTAACCATATTTGGATATGAATGAACTTCAGAAACGTATAAATTAGCATTTTATTAAAAATGTAATCGATTTTTTTCCTATATGAGATAATAAAATACTTAAAGTTTTCAATCCAATGTTGCCATATACATACTATATTTACAAAAGAAAAACATAAAACAAATTTGTCAGCAATTAAAAACTTGAACTTGTTAAAAATATTGTAAAAACTTAAAATTTTTATCTAAAAAACAAAAAAAATTCTATTATAATTTAATGAATTTTACTACTAACAAAAAAAAGCGTGATTTTTCCAATTTTATTCATTAAATTTCATTAAACAAAACAATTAAATTCATGGTACATGATTTTTAATAAATAAACAAGGTAAAAATTAATTTTCTAAAACAATATAAAGCTACGTATGCATTAAAAGCGATAGTCGTAGATATACTATAAAATATTTCAATGGGCTAGTTTTGTTAAGGAAAGAATCAATCAGAGAAGCCCATTAATAGATCCTTCATGATGTCCCAAGAATAAAAAATTTGAACATAAATAATGCTGGCACACATTTTAAGGGGCCCATAGACGACAGATATTGTTGTCAACATTGTTGTCCACTTGCCGTGTTGGTGTCGATGTTAGACGTCTGTGGTGATTGGTATCTCATGTTGTCAACAATGTTGGATGTTTTGAAAAATTTGGAAAACATCATATATTCGGTGGGCGGAGTCTGATGTTGGCGATCATGTTGTATTGTCTGTAGAGACAACATCAGTTGTAAATTGAATTGTGTACTGTGAACTTACTGACGATAAAAATACCTCGGCAGTGATGTTGACAACTTGGTTGCCAACATTTCGTTTCGTCTGTGGCAAAACCTGACAATCAGGCTGACAACAATGTCTGTCGTCTATGGGTCCCTTTATGGCCTTATTTTCAGTGACCCAAGTGAAATTTAATAAAAGTTAAGCAGGACAAAAACTTTTTTTCATAAAACTTATATCATAGAAGTATTAACTTTATAGATGGCATAAGTAATACTTCTTTTTAATGCAAGTTTAAATGACAACACATTTAATTTGAAGTACTGACAATAAACTTTAATATTTATATTATAGCATTTCGGTTAAATGGAAACAAAACATATTTTAATTGAATTGAAAATGTCGACTTATGTCCCGAAAAAGCAGCATTTGCGGTGAGAATTACTTTTTTGCTATAATCTAAAGAAAAGTGCAGCTGAAAGTTATGGTTTATTTGTTAAAGCGCATGTATAGTGAACATGTTCGATCTGAAATCAGTTGCAGAAATTTGTTTAGAAGATTTAAAGATAATGATTTTGATCTGAAAGGCAAACAAAGCCCTGGTCCTGGTTAGTTGTGGTCAGGCGTGATTTACGTATGAGCTGCTGAAACATATTGAAACAGTTAACGCTGATTGTTATCAACAAGAATTAATCAATTTGAAGCAATCATTGCAAGAAACTTAAATTTAGTTTAAACCTTGACTGAAATTTATTTTACAACTTAAGGTCAATTTAGACTTCAAACTAGACTTAAGATATGACTCTGAAATTAGTCTTAAAAAGGAATAAAATCTTTCAAGATAATTATTTTGTTGTGTTGAAAATTTAATGGATATTGATATTCGAACCATTTCCGAATATGACAAACAGTAAAAATCCTAAACACAAATGGTGTCAATAACTGGACACTGGACGCGGCTTAACTGGAAACATGATAGTTAATGAATTTCTATCAAATAATTTCAAAATTTATGATGTTTATTTTAATGCTTGAATAATTTCATAGTTATAGAAATTTTTTATTTCTAAAATTCATGTCATATGATTTTATATAATATCGACATCGATTATGTAAGTTCTTAAAAGTTTAAGAATGAACAAAATTAATATTAATACTTCAAAATCATTTCACATAGAAACTAGAAAAAAACCCACTAAAAAAATATATAATGTCCTTGCTTATAATTTCATGAATTTCTTGGCAATATGAACATTTTAAAAACATGATTCTTGTTCTTCGTTCTCTTGTAGTTTTTATTTCCATTTCCATTTACAAAACTTGATAAATTATGGATATTCTGAATGAAAAATTCATTGTCATGAAAAAGGATTTGTTTCACCAAAAATAGGGGATATTTTCCCAAATTGGATTAAAGTACTTTGAATGATTGTTAAAATAGAAATGCCATGTCATATATTCATGTCGTTGTCTCGATTGTCACACCAAAAAGAAACATATTAAATTATTCAATTCGAAAGTTTTGATAATTCAATAAAAATCTCAATCGACTGTCGAAATATTAATAAGAAAAAACTTCTGGTGATAACTTTTCTTTTATAAAAAGACTGAATAAGAAGCTTTCAACGCGTTCCACATATGTGTCTATTAAATGTTAAACTCATCGATTCAGTTTGATCTAAGTATAGAGAGTTAAAGTTTAAATACTTATTTTTAAATTGTAAACATTGAAAATTATTGAAATTCAGAATTTTGCCTACAAAAAGAACTCAATTCCAAAACCATACTTAAATAAAAAACTCATTAAAAACTATACAAAAGTCCACCTAAGGCCAGATACAAAACTCTTATTCTATGATAGATCTTTAGGGAATAGGCACGATCGTTTTATTTCCAATTTTTAGTTTGTTTTGTTCAAAATCTAAACTCGATACCGTAGGACTAAACTTTCAGCTAACAACTTACATATAGAAATGTATATTTTTGTTAAATTCATATTCAGATATAATCTCAAATTGTATAAAATCCTAAAAATTTACAACTTTTTCTAGGACAAATGTTTTTCATCCCTCTAGAACAAATCTCCATAAATACTAAACATACAGAGTTTAACTGTTCTACAACGCAAATAACTAAAAAAGCACTTAAGGCATTTGTAAGAAAGAAAATAAAAAAGCTACATTAACAAAAATGTTTTAGAACACTATTAAGTAAACCACTAAAACTACAGAAATGTTTTATGAATTTAGAAAGAAATTTATAGAACATTAACTAACATGAAATATATCTAGAATTATCACCATTCATATAATGGACATGGACCTCAACTTCCAAAATAGTCATATCTAAACTGAAAGAAAAATTCTGTTTTGGGTCATATTGAAATTTTTGTGAATTTCTCATAAAATGCAATGAACATTCATATACCACCCATCACCGCACATCATAATTATACTACAGGATTACCCAAAAATAATGGTTAAATACAAATTTAAATGAATTTGAATCAAATGAAATCCTGGAGTTTGAAACTATTCCAGAATAGACGATAAGTACATTTTTTAAAACTTTGATCGAGATAAGAAGTGAAAAAGTCTTAATGTTACGTAAAACTTGCAACAGACTAGGATATATTTTATCCAGATTCTCAAATCAACCTGACATCAAACTTAATTTAAATTCTAGTCTGTCATGAATAAGATTTATAAATCCAGGATTTACAAGTAATTTAACTTGGTTATCAGGGAATTTAGTTCTTTTTCTAAAGAAGCTCTACAAATTTCGGAGTACATGTTGGACTCTATTCCTCCTCATATATGTATTTTTTGTCTGCGTGTTCCAGTTACGCATACCTAGTCTTTTGAGGTTATTTTCTATGCTCTCGAACCATATTTTTCTTCGTCTTCCATATTTTCTGATACCACTCATCATTGTTTCAAGTATCCTTATTTTGGACATTCTTTTTTTTAAATATCTTAAGGAAGTATGTAGTTAGAAAATCGTAAATATCAGTTAGTTTGGATTATTCCAAAATCAGTTCAAGGATAATAAAGGACTTCTATTGTTTATATTCAAACTATCCAATGTATAATATTCGTGAAGTTTTCTTTCACCCTGTTTATGTAAACCAGAAATATTAAAATGGAAGTTGTAACAATTTTTATAGGTGCGAGAAATGGAAATAAAATTTCCTTTCATAAGTATAACTTAACTTTTTTTTTATACCATATGTAAGGAATGAGAAAATTATGTGAACTCTACGTGAATTCATGGTGATATGTTATGGTGGTCTACTTTGATTCTATTCAAAAAAAGCAACAAAAAAAGAAGCACCCAACTAGAAACCTAGTAAAAATATAGCTCTGGATACAAAGTAATACTACTAAAAATGTTGATATTCTTCTCTCACACATGTGGATGTTCTATTCAACTTTAAGTACCTTCATTTTTCTATATTATAACTGTTTTACCTGACCTCCATGTTGATTGTTTGCTTTTAGTTCATTTTTATTTTCTTTCCTTTCGTACCAGTTTTGTTGCCCAGGACAACTCCATTTTAGTCATGGTTATATAATTCTGTTCGTTAAGGATTTGCCAAAAAAGGAAAAGGAATTTTCAAACTTTTCATAAATACAATGCTTTAGAAACATGAAAAACAAGATAAATGGTCACAATTCACATATTTAATGTGTTTCAACTTTATTAATTTTGCAACAATATAACGTGCAGGTTTAGCAAATCTAACCCCATCCAAATTATGATTGCATCTTGTAAATGGGTGGCAAAAAAGTATAGTCTTCTAAACAAAATTTTAATGTGGAACCATTATTATATAAACATTGTATGTAGTTAGGAGATGAAGATTTGTCGGAAGGAAATATAAATTCATTTTCTACTACACTATATATTTGAGAGAGGACCATTAACAATTTAACATATATATACATACATACAATTTATATACATATATAGTACGGTGGCATGAAAGGACATTACTTCTAGAATCTTGTTTTTTGGTAGAAAAATATTAAATAGGCATGGTTAAGATTTACGGCAGCAAAAAGGAGCTGCAACAATCGCGTGCAGAATTTTATGAGAAATTACTTAATATTTATATATAATGGTTCTATTCTCCTTTTTTTTTGGATATATAAATTAGTATAGTGGATTTTGAATGGTGGTTGGTTTTAATCGTTCTCATATTAGTTCTAATATAGTAATTGCTATCGTATATCGTGTGGTAATGATTTTCTCTCCTTTAGAAAGATCATAAATTTCACATAAAATAGAAAATTTAATAGCCAAGAGGATTTAATGAAGCAAATACTTAATTTTAACGCTGGCCATATAAAGATTTAAGGTTTAGAGTTACCTTTCTACTTAAATTATAATCAAAAAAAAGTTTCTTTTTCCCTATGGAAAATGTTGAAAAAAGTTTTTCTTTTTCTCGAGAAAAAATTATTACACATGAAATTATAATAAGCGCGCGACTACATAGAACAATTTTTCTTTTATGGAGTCTAAAACTTACACATAGTACAAGGAATCGTAAAAGTTCCAATTTATTTTTGTTAATTAGAAAAACTTTAAGAGATTTTTCTTTTTGAACATGCAATTAATTAAAACGTTTTCTTTGGTGGAGAAGGAAGATGTTTTAATGAAATTTGATTTAAAGCTTTTCTCTACAATGTTGAAACTTTCACTCAGACAGTTTTTCAACAAACAAAATAATACAATGTAATGCCTTCCATGAATTTTTGTCTTTTTAAAAGTTTTACTATTAAAACAATGAAGAGATGCTTATTATTTCAAGTTAAAAAAAAAACTTATTTTTCGGTCTTTAAGCATCAAGCCCTGATGCACCAATAATTTACCATTATCAATTTCCAGTGTGCATTTTAAATTCGTCATATATCTATCATCACTTTGAAAAATATCATAATTTAATCAATTTAACAACATTTCCTTTGGCAACCTAAAAATCATGTTTTACATAAAAATAACAAGTTTTAAACTATTTCAATAAATCGCTTCAAATATAGTCAAAAACTTTTCTACAAACATTCAAAATTTTGTTCCTGTAAATCATTTATTACTATAGCAGCTTATATTCATGAATACAAACAGTCAGACAGAAATAAACAAACTAAGGACGAAAAAACGATATGAAAATTTGTCATCGGTAGTCGTCAACAAAAATTTTTATTCAAAAGCAATGAAAACACTTTAATTTCATCCTTGTGTATAATATATTCTTTACAGACAAACTACATCCTTTCTAGTCTATATATTCTTTCCTCCAACAAATTTCCTCTCCATAGTGATATTATTATTATGATATAAGTTTTCCTTCAAACTATTTCCAGACACTTTTCTTCTATACATCGAAGGACATTTTAAATTGAAGTTATTTATCCATCTATAAAAGTACATATTTATACAATTACTGAGTTCCTATCTCATCTCTTGACTATTTTGTACTATATATCGTTAAATGTAATTTCTTCTTCTGGGGGCCAAATACAAAATAAATAAGAAAGAAAATTGTAACACTATAGTTGTAGTAGTAATCATCAAAGTTAATACAATCATGTAAATATATGTGTTGAAATTTTCCGGGGCTTTTCTTTATAGTATATAAAAATCCTATCGGGGAAACACAAAAAAATATGATGGTTTGAGTTATTGGGTTAAGTTGTGAAACTCATTGAAATCTAAAATGTGTGTGGGAGGTGGAGTACTATAAAATGATTGTATTATGAGAACAGATTAATGTGTGGTGCTTGAATAAAAACATAATATAAGGTAAAATGTTCTACTTCAATGTAGATGCACTTCTTTATTGAGAATCCATATTGAACATAGGGTTTTTCTCTTGATAACGAAAATTTCGAAATACAAAATTGTTACTATCGTAACACAAGATTTTATGCTTTCAGGGTTTTCCATTCATTTTAAATATTCTTGTGTATAGACTGTTTTTGGAGGATAAGTAAGACTATTCGTCTGTAGTGTACTGATATGTATGGTAATCATTTTGATAAAATTTATATATACATGAATACGTTCAATTATAGTTAATATATATTATATATGTAGTTAATTTCCATGAAAATTCCGATTAAAATTTCTAATTGAATCTATTTTTTTTGTTCAGAAAGAGGAAGATTTTCTCTCTATAAAAATTCCTTTTTCAAGATGTTATATACTCAATCTCCGTTTCATATTATGTTACTGGATATAATATTTTTGTGTTGATACTACTCTATGTGATGGATCCATCTGACTATGCTAATATTTGTGCTCATAAAATTTCGAAGCAAAAAAAAATATAAAATGATTGATAACGATGTAGAAATGATGATGACGACAATCTCTGTTGGTGATAACAAGGAATATTATTCAAATATAATAATATAAAATGATGATGATGATGAGAGGGTTAAGGTCATATCATATAAAGTGGATTTGATAACATTATTACTTAAGTAGTTCTCAAATAACTATGCATTTTGTGACCAACAAATTGCTGTAAATCGAATTATACTCATATTATAGACTAGATTTTGGTGTAAATGGAAATATAGTAGGTAGTAGGTACTCTTGTAAATCTTACATAACACAAAATTTTATTTTTTTTGTAAATTTTATACATTCTGTTTGATTATATGTACTAAAAAGATTTTCTTTATGGTGAAATTGAACGAAAACGATTCATGTCATTTCACCTGAGCTAAAGTTTAACACTTCAACAACACCAGCAATATTACCATTTTTATCCGATATTTTATCAATTTTATCACTTCACTGATAACATAACATATGTTATGATATATATAAGGTTCACACATTCTCTAGCAACATGTTTCAATAATTGCTTAGCAATTTTAAGTTCGCTGAACTCATCAACATGATTTTTAAAGTACTTATTTTGTAAAAAAAAAAAGAAAAAGAAAACGAAGAAAAGGAACTTTATTCAAAATATTTATGCACCAGAAAAACTTTTTGCGCTTAGGTTTTTCCATTCTACCAAATTTATGTTGTTTTATTTCTCCTATTTTACTTTCTTAGACTTTAGTACTGTACTTGTACAAAAATTCTTCAGCCGATTTTCAACGGAAAGACATGTTAAAGTTCACGGAATCTGAATTGACTATTTTCCCATTTAAGTGTCACAATAACTCGAAAACGACTTGCTCAATTTTATTGAAATTTGGTTTGAAGATAGCAGTTGAAAATGTGATGAACGAATTAAATTTTCATTGGAAAGTTGTCCTTTTTACAATAACTTTTGTGTGAAGATGATAACTTGAGACCCACATCATCAACTTCAAGAAAATTTGGTTCACTCCTTTTTTTCGACTAAAAGGAAGAATTGAGTAGATTTTTATCGGAAGTGTTTAACGGGGCAACCTTTAATTTTGAACCAAAATTTGACTGTGTCGAAATCGGTAGCCGTTTATAATGAAATTTAATACACAAAGCGGATAATTTTACAGACGCAATTGGTTAATATTTCAACGAAAATGCTAAATCAGACGTGGATTATTTTAAGCTTATGTGGTCTTTTTTTTAAATGATCGATAACTGCAGAATGGTATACTCATCTTTATTCAAATTTGGTAGAAAGTTAGACTGTAATAAGGGAATTAACTGATTTGCTGTTGATGGAAATATTTCATCTAAGAAAGTTGTATGGTTTGCCATACTAGGTATTTTTCCTTTTCTTTTTTTTTTTTTACTTTAAATTTAACGATACATATTCGTTTCTGTAATCTTTATTTCGAGACACATATTCTCTTTTATTATTACCACATAATAAACGTGAAAATCTTTCGAGAAATAAAAATAAAATCTTCTTATGTATTTATTTGAAATTTTCTTCGGTACAGAATCCTATAAAATGTGAGAAACAAAAAAAAATAAGTTACGGAAATTGGAAACATCCTTGTTCTATCCTATTTGTCATACAGAGTGGTTCTTAAATCATTTTTTTTTTTCGAATTTGTTACTCATGAAAAATTTTACTAAATTTGTTGGAACATAACAGTCAATAAATTAATTTAATTTTCATCAAACATTAATGTTCTTTGAGAGATGATTCCCAGTTAGAGTCGACATTTTTCAATATGCGTAGTTGTCCCACCTCTTTAGATCTCCCAAGATCATAAAAAACCTACGAAATGAAATAGTTTTGCTTTAGATATTGTAGGAGTTTTTTAGGCGCAATGCAAAATAAACCACATTGACTTGTTTTACAAAGTTAAAACAGATAACTTGTTGTATTGTTTCAATAATATCAAATTTAAAACAAATTGCAAATTCAACAGATTAAAATTACAATGTAGAATGGTTTTACCTAGTTTCTAGAAACTGATGAGAATTCTACTACCAATCCTGGTCTCAGCTTTAAACAATTATTTATTTTTCATTTTTCTGGAACCTACATATTTGTAAATCTTGGGCTAATAATTTTCTTTGAACATTAAAAATGTATTTTTAAACAGATAAAAATGTATGAACTCAATCGAGTAGAGTTTTCATTTCTTATATAACTTTTTCTAGTGACAAAATAATATTTCTATAATTTACGAAACGCTCTGTATATTTTGTTCAACGATAATAATGTTGTTGTATTATGATTTTATATCATTATTATAATACTCTTCTATTATAGAATCCTATTATATATATATTCGAAAACCTGAAGCAACATCGCAAATACATTTTTCCACGAAATGATTTTCATGGATGCTGCACAAAAAGACATAATCTTTAAAATGCTTTACTCTTATGTCATAAATCTGTACTGATTTTTCCGTCTTCTTGTTGTTCTTCAATGGAGAATAGAAACGTTATTAAAATGAAAATAACGAACATGAACTATATGTACCGTGAAGTCAGGATAAAATTTAATCAACAACTAAACAAAAAAAAAACGATTTAAAAATTTTTAGTCCATTCTGGTTGAAAATTTTATAAAATATATAAAAAAAGATATATATATAAAAATTTATTCATAAAAGTCATCTTAAAAAACCCACCCAAACGGGGCCCAGGAAATCCTCACTTAAGAAAATATTATATTTTCCTCTCGACTACGATTATATTATATTCAAAACTGAATTAAATTTCCCTTTGATGTTTAGTGAACTGGTTTATGTATGTTGCATCCAAAAAATCCTATATCATAAAAGCATTTACTCCTGTATATTCTAAAGGATCTAGATTTTATTTTAGTTTTTCTCGTTTTTTTTGTTTTTATTTTACATTTTATCGACAATATTAAATCGACTTTTTTTTTTTTTTGATATTACTTCAAAAATAAAAAGCCAAAAGCAATCGTGGGCTTACTTTTTCTATAGAAGACTTTGTCGACTTTTATTTCACGTTTTTATCCTCTATTCAAACAAAATTCCAAATTTACTTGAAATACATTTAGTTTACTACTTTTTCTGCTTCTGTAAAGTAAAAAATTGTATTTTGTTTGTATCCTATTTTACTTTGAAAATCAATGCGGAGAAAAAACGCGAATTTATAAATAAAATCATTGCAAGTCCCTACATCCTTTGACTATTACTGTTTGGTACTATATTATCAATCGAATTGAATTTTTCTATTGATTTGATAGAAATTCAAGCAAAAAAAGAAAAAAACGAAAACGAAAATAAATGCGATCAAAACATTTTTCATATTTCAAAAAGCGCGGAAAAAAAGGAAGAAAATATTTGTTTTGAAAAATAATTTATATATTTTCCTTTCAAATAAACTTTGATATATTTTTGAATAAAAGGAATAAAATTCGCTTTTTTTTTTGTTTATTTTTCATTTTGTTAAACAATTTTTAATATTAAATTTTCGAAAATTCAGTAAATATTAGGCACTTTCCATTTGTATCCTTTAACAAACGTCTAAGTACTTCCATACTTAATATTTTAGTATTTGAAGTCTGCCAATAGGAACTGCGCTTCTAGTAAGTACCAGTATTTAACGCATTCGAGATGGATTGTAATGCAGTTCCCAGCCAAAAAGACCAGTTACAAACAGTGTTTTTAATGATCTTGAACTTAAGTTATTAGTTAGTAATGAAGAAGTATAGCCATGATGATAAGATGTTTTGGTTTAAACTGTTTGACATAGAAAAAATGTTCCGAAATAAAAGTTGGGCAAGACCAGATTTGAACTGAAACACCACTCAAAGTTTTTCAAAGAGTACTGAAAAATTTTGTATACACCATTTTTTCAATGGGGCGAAAACGAAACTTGAATGAAACTAAATATTGTAGGCTTTTTTCAAATCAAATTTTCACCATTAAAGGAGTTCTGTAGAGACCAAAATAAATGATCTGATAATTTGTAAGCCCAGCCAACCTCTCAATTTTTGACAAGTCACAAACTTGTGTGTGATCTAGCAGCATTAAAAAGAACACTTTTAGGATTCACCATGATTCTGAGTAATCTATCGTGTCATTAAATCCCGATTGGATTCGATCAATTCCTTTATTTTGTCGTTATTAATAACTCAACTTAGGTTATTTAATCGAATGAAATCCTTGAAAAGTTGTTTAAACTTTAACAATTTAACTTTTCTTTATTCGCAAATCATATAAGTTTTTCCAAAAATCCAAATATATTTATTTTATTTTTAATTGAAATCTTCAAGCTTTAGATCTCAAAGTTCTCCTTTCTATTATGTTTTCTTTTTTTTTCTATTACATAAAAACTTTATATAACAATTTTATAATAAATAATTATTTCATTGTGTGGAGTTTTCTTTCCATTGTAGTTGATTATCCCTTTTCTAGAATAACAAACATATTTACATAATTGAATTATATTTTCTATATAAAAATGGAGATTCCAAACAGATTCCTGTTTTTTTTTGTTCTTATATTTTCTATGAAATTCATAAATATGAAATTTTCGAAAATTGATTCGCATTGAAATAAATTTTATCATTTAAATAAATCACAATTTTCCCATTTTCTCATGTCTTATTCGAGATATGGAAAATTTATCATCAAATGAATATAATCATGAAAATTAGAATTTCTTTTTTTTTCTTCCCTTTCAAATATCATTTTCAAATATTATAATTTTTTTTTACCGCCTTTTTCCTTTTTTTTCTTGACTTAATTTTAAGATTTTTATCAAACATTTTATATTATAAGAAAAAATTTTCTTCAAGATCAAAACTAAGGCGCCCTTCTATGATAAGGGAAAAAAAAGAGTAATGAACGAATAAAGCAGAGAAAAAAAAAGAAAATAGAGATAAGAAATGAATTTATTTATGAATTTCCGTCAGATTTTTCTTCTTTATTATTATTTTCTAGGTTTCTTTTATTTTCTATAGAAATAAAAATATATCTCAATTCCTATCAACATCACCAAACACCACCACGACCTCATCACCCATCACCCATCATCATCATTATTATCATTTTGTAACTTTGTCGTCACTTTTACTCGTTACTACTTCTTGGGAGGGAAAATAAAATGGAAATGTTCTCACTCAAGCACCAAATAAATTGTAGTGTGATAGCCGTCAACCAACAACAAAATAAAAGAATATGTCTAGAATCTTTTTTCAAAAGAAAAACAAAAACCAAAATGAACAAAATAGGAGGCACCAAAAAAAAAGAAAAGAAATCGACGGTTAAATCTTGTCTAGGAGCATTACACAAGTCATTTAAGATTATCAAAAAGAGTAACTTTTGCTTATATAGCGATATATAACCAGGAATCCTCCTTTCACATCTCATCCATCTATCGTTCATCAAAATTCAAGATGATTTTATATTATTTTGTATGTGATTATAAAATCAGTGGCGTAGAACAATTCTAGTGTGTTTATAATATGAACAATTTAAATGTCAAATCTTGTAAATGGTTTAATAATTGAATTTGGTTTGGCCACTTAAAATCTAAAATAACTGAACGATTGATGGAACGATGAGATAGAAGCCAATATGGAAATATGACGTTATAAATTTACCAAACAAATATGTATTGGATGTCAATGGAAGTTAATATCCAATGAGAATGATGCAAATGACTTGACAATGACTATAAAGAATTTTGAAAAATCAGGTTACATGTCTTGACATAGATTGTTCATGACTGCTTGAACTAAAATTGAAAAAAAAGATTGTCTATAGTTTAATAATACTATTTTTTAGTATATATTTGGCTCAAGCACTATCATGCCCAACTTTTATATCAAGAAGTTCTTTAGTTCAGCTTTCATTTGATTAAAATAACAGAATATCTACAAAACTATCGAAACAATGGTACGCCATTGATAAGAAGATTCATTTGTATAAAAACTTGAGACTTTTCAACATCCATCACTATACTACCTACTTTTTTTTTGGATAAAATCACCGTTACCATCATAGCTTTTGCTATAGCTTCGATCTCTTTAGTTTTATTTCTATATATATCCGATCTACCCAATCGTAGACTTTCTTAAAATATATTCTTCTTCAATCCCTTCCATTATGTTTTGAACGTCAAATGTTATCAGACGAAATTCCTTTTAACTAAAGGAATTCAACCGTGTTCGCTTTTTGAAAGGCATCACTTTATTTATACATAACTATGCTCATACAACTACTACTATCCTTTTTCTATAGAAAGAAAATGAAACAAAGAAAATTCTACAGAATCTTTTCTATTTTTTCTTCCTGCATTTTTCTTAAATACTATAACATCAAGAAGTCCTTATAACGACAGAAAATGTTTTTAAGTCTTTTCAAGGAATTTTTAAAAAAAAGAAGTCGAAAAATAAATTGAGATGAAAATACTTTTGACTTTAAGAAAAGAAAAAAAAACAGAACAAATAACATAGTTTTGATACGTCTCCTTAAAACGACCGCCACTAACAAAAACAAAAAACTAATAAGGATAATAATAAACAAGAAAAGAAACTTTTCTTTACCAGTAAACATTGCCTAAACTTTTCCAGTTCCTGGCTCATCTTTTCCAATTCGACATAGACAAGACTAACAAACTTTTTTTTTTCTAGTACTGTACTTGTAGTTAGTAAATATACACCCTTTCTAGACTTTCCAACTATATTATGAAGGAAATTTGTTTTTATTTAAATCTAAAGCTTGAATTTTCATACGACATATTAAATTCTTCATGCAACGAAGAAAACCAACATTGGAAGCTTAAGGGCCTGCATATATCTAATAAAAATTGAAATCTAGTTTTAGTTTTCTTTACACTTTCTAAAGGCTCCAAGTTTCGAAATTATATCTTTTTGGGGGTATTCTAGGTAGATGTAGTCCCTTAAAAGGAAGAATTTTCTTGAATAATATTAGAAAAAAATGAATTCAAATACCGTTAAAAATACACCTTTTTTTTGTATAGCAGGAAAAACTATGAAGATAAAGGTCTAAATAAAAATCTCCAACCATACTTGAATAGTTAAATACATTTTCTCGCTTTTATTTTGTTTAACTAATCCACTATCTCTGGTGAGATGATTCTATATATCCTTTCAAGATTTAGTTACACCAATCTTGATATAAGTTAAAAAATTTAAAAAGTTTAATGAACAACTATAATAACCAAGATATCAACGACAAAGATAGATAAAAGCCTTTTCAAGATTTCAATCTAAGATCCTTATCAAATATTGATGACTTTTCGAACGTCAAAGTATAAAAAATTGAACGAGGTTGACATATAGAGTTGAAGCAATTAAGGTCAACCCATTTTTAAATTATCTGCTATGAGTGGGCGGCGATGATAAGGTGATGTAGGTAGGATATTTTACAAAAATGTACACAATCAAAAATTCATAGTGATGAAAATTATATTCACTATCATGAAAAAAGGCATATTATATTTCAAAAAAAAAAAAAGGAAAAGATGGATTTTTTTTTTTTTGTTAGTTAGATAAAGGATTCAATGAATAGAAATTTAGGTCATAAAATATATTTTTAGAAATTTGGTTTGTTTCTAGGACATTGTACTCATGTGCTATTAGAATTTTCTTTCATTTATTATATATTCTTAAGACATTATTATTCTTATGAAACATTTCTTTTGTTAATAAATAATCTTATATAAATTAGAGTTAATGTTAACAATTTCCTGGAATATAAATTATTATTTCGATATTTAAAAAGATTTTTATCATATATTATATACAAAGAATATTAATTGTTGATATTTTGTTTTAAACAATTTTTTAGATAACAGATGCAGTATAAAATGGTAGAAAGCATATATCGAAATCAGAAATATAAATCGAAAATGTTTATTTCATATGAAATCTTGTATATTCTTAGTTTTTTAAATACCATAAATAAAGACAATTGTCCGAAATAAATAATTCTAAAAAGTGCTCTAAGAGTTCCTATTTAACAAATTAGATTGGATTAGATTAAGTTTTAGGGTGTTCTTGTACTGCGATCTTTAAGATCTATTATACTCCCTCTTCTTGTGCAGTGCAGTAGTTCGGTTAATTTCCCATTCTACAGCAACTCCTCCAGACCAATTTCTCTTAGGAATTTTAGTATCCGGATTGGATCAAGAGATTGTGTCTTACTTGGAGAGAAGAAGTATGTCCCTAGATGTTTCCTTCTCCAACGGAGTAGTGCCTCACAATCGGAGAGAATATACATTGGGGTCTCTTTGTCTCCATTGCAAAATTTGCAGGTGCTATCTCGTTTAAGTCCTATCTTTTTAAGATGTGCTTTGAGTCTGCAGTGTCCTGTTAATATTCCCGTCAGTATTCTTATATTCTTTTTGTTGGTATTGATAAAGGATTTGAATCTCTTAGAGTAGTATTTCCCGAGGCGATCTTTGTCCTGCCTTAGTCCTGGTCTTATTTCCCAGTGTTTCGTTATATCTGGCGTAACAAATTACTTTCGGATTACTTAAAAAATATCCAAAATTCCACCTCAGTAGGAGTGAAATGCCAGTTATATTGACACAGGGCTTTTTGTTATTATAGAATTTCGTACAAAATACCCCAAAACATGCTTCATCATTTTTCTAAATGACCTAAGTGCTAAACGAAACTATTTCATTTATAAATGTTTGATTAGAAAATTATGATATGAAATCTCGTGTCAAATAGTTGGGAATTGTTCAATTCTAATCACGAAAATAATTTCATTTCTTCATAATGAATCACGCAATTTTTTCTACCAATAATTTGGTACTTTAGCAATAGGTTAAGGATTGTTTTCCGACGTAGATTATATTGCGTGACTTTCTCTCTTCGCCTTCGTATTACAAATTATAGGCCTTTTAGTTTAAATTGTTCAGGCTTCTCGTAAATTTTCACTTATAGTATAATTTAATGCGGATTTTAAAGTATAAAAGACTTTTAGGGATTCAATATTTCACTCCATTACACTTACTCGATATAGTAGTATCTCTGATGCCAAATAATTTTCTATCGACACTGTCATTTTTTTGTACAAAAAAGCTCAAATTATTGATTTCAATTTCTAATTTTCTAAAATAAATATTAAAGTATATTCTTATTTTCTGAAAATTTCCTTCCCAAAACGTCATTTTCTTGAATACCTTTTATCCAATTTATCAAAACTAAAATCTCAATTTCTCATTAAGGAGAAGAAAAAGAAAAACCCCACTCGTTTTCTTGAAATTCCCGTTTTCATAAAATCGATTTTCTTATAATTTTCCGTAATTTTCTTCGAAAAAGAAAAGATATATCAAAATTAAACCATTTTTATTTTTATGTCTTTGCATATATTTTCGTTGTTAAAACAATTTTTCATAAAAATTTATGTTCATTAAAATAATGTATACTTATTTTGTTCTTTTTTTTTCTTTTTTGCAGGTCGACAGTTCACCATGTGTACTAGAAATTTTAGATACAGCTGGTACAGAACAATTTGCCTCAATGAGAGATTTATATATAAAAAATGGTCATGGCTTTATTGTAATGTATTCGTTAACAAATCACCAGACATTTCAGGTATTTTAAAGAAAAATTCAAAAAAGAAAAATACAAATTATTTACTAATATCTTTTTTTGTGTTTTTGTTTTAAGGATATATCAAATATGAAAAATGTAATTAGTCGTGTTAAAGGTAGTCAACCTGCACCAATCCTACTAGTCGCCAATAAACTTGATTTAGAATGCCAAAGAGAAGTTTCAACACCTGAAGGTTGGTTTTTCTTCTTTTGTTTTTTTATAAATTATGAATTATTTGTGAATTTTGGTACTGAATTGATTTTAAGTGGTCTAAATTAAAAAACCTGTCAAAATTGAATTTATTAAGAGTCATGTGAAGTTTGAAAGGGATCAGTTTTATATTTAAAAAGAAAATATATTTGAGATGGTTCATTTGAAAAAATTGGGAAAGAGGAGATGGGATTTAAATTAGTGTCAAAATTCAAGACATGATGAGTCGTCAAACGATGATTTAATTAAGGTTCTACAAACGTCAATACGGAAATTCATGAATAGAATTATCGATTTTAAGTTCCAAATCGTGGAGTCATTCCTTTTTTGCAAAAAATATTTGGAAATCAACTGGCAAAAATTCCGTACGTACTAATTGATTTATATTTAACTAAACAAAAATCAAATTTAACGAAAGCTTCCACTATGCACAATTTAATTTAATTGCAGTACCAGGCCTATGCATATGAAATGAGCCTTTTTTATACGAAAATACTATAGAACGCTTTTTTTTATTCAAAGTACTGTCCATCGCTTTCTATTTTGACCACCTTTCAAGCAATTTATGGATATCACTCCAAAAAAAAATTTTCTTTTGATGAAAACCATTCAATGACTCAATTTTCCAGTTCTTTAGATGTTTTGAAGTGCTGCTCTTTAAGTGCGTGTCCCATCGATGAAAACAAATGGTAATCAGAAGGAGCCAAGTCTGGTTAGTACGGCGGATGGGGCAAGAGTTCCCAGCCAAGTGTTTTCACGGTATCCTGAATCGGTTTTGCTTTGTGTGACTTGGCGTTGTCATGAAACAAAATTACCTTACCATGTCTTCTGACCCATTCCGGTCGTTTTTCGATCAAAGCATGATTTAATCAGCATTTAGCTATAAAAATAACCGCACTCCAATGTTTTCAAGATATTCTTGCGTGGCTACCTTTCCTATTCGATCTCACATAAATGATTTGAATTTCAAATACTTATTTAAAGAAGAATGCTTTTTTAAAATTAATCCAAATGAATTGTTCTTTACTTATCGTAAGAGTCGTCGATGGGTAAACAAAGTTTAAACTGAAATTTTGTAGAAGGCTGAAAAAGATCTGTATCCAGTTACTTTCTTCCATGCAATTCATTTAACCATTTTTGTTTATTCTTTAGAAATTCAAGATCACACTGTATTGATACTATAAATCAACTTTAATTAACATTTTCCCGTGAAAATAGGTTCAGAATATTTTTTTAATCAGCTTTTATAGAATAAAAATAAAGAAGTACGTACTACCTTCTTTAATATTTTGTAATAGAAAAGTGTAATTAAAATTCCATAAAAAAAAGAAAAAGAAATAATAATAAACCGAAATTTATGAAAACCCATAAATTTGGGAAAAGAAAAATAACTTTAGAAAAAAAGAACGAAAGAGATTCGGTGTAATATTTAATAAACTAATAAATTTAAATAAGATTAAATTCCGGTTCATTAATTTATAAAATAAAAATATCAATTTACAAAAAAACAATATCTTAATCTTAATTAAGGTTTTTTTATGAGTTCAAGATACAAAATCTTAAAACCTAAAAATTTCACTAAAGAAGAGAAGCCAAGACATTTTTTGGTTCCTTGTTTTTTTAAGACAGAATTTTGGAATGGTTTTTATAAGAAAATAATTTAATTTTTGAAAATTTGATCACAACTATAAAAAAAGCACACAATAAACGTATAAAAAAACAACTCTATTAAATCAACTATTTTTTTTATTTTTATGAGTATTTTTTTCCACTAAATAAATTCGCAATAAAATATAAATTTTTATAAGTTATCCCCATCATCCCACCCCAAAAGAAAAGCATCCCCAATTTCTCCCAATTTGATTGTATTTTTTCTATTTCATTCACTAAAATGGTTAATTGATTTCTTTTGCCATTTCGCTTTCTTCCAATGGGAATAAAGTTTTGTGATGGTAAAAAATTGGAACTTTTAGATTTTGATGGATCTTTACATTTTGAAGTTCCTAAGTTTTCATTCATTCGTGTCTAAATTTAATTTACTTGATATCATCTCTCCAATTGATGCAATTAAAATTTTGTGATCTGGTCGGTTATTATAAGTAATAGATCGTTATTGTTTTTGGTATCGATCTGAAACCTGAGGTTTGTTTTTATCTTCTAAACCTCTTAATCGATTACAATGAAATTTAGAACACTAATTCCTTAGATAAGTTTGTTCAGCCAGATTTAATTTAATCAGGCAATTCGGAAAGGACACCGTAAAAAGGCTCAAGAAGATCATAATCCTTATTAAAAAAATGTTCAATTCAGCTAAAATTATTTATCTTGGTTTATCTTATACTGGGGCATTTTTTAGGCGTTTGGTTTTTAATTTAAAAAAAACATAGAAAAATGTGAAAAGTATATGAAATTTTTATTTAAATCGACAAATCAATACTTGCCATTTAATTTTTAAAGATTATTTCATGCAAATGTTGACCAGCACTTGATACTCTACGACTTGTTCATTAGCCCAAATACGGCATTTTTGGCTATTGACGTATCCATTTGGCCAGAAATGGGCCTCATCACTAAATAAAATTCTGCGATAAAACAGCCAATCATCATTTAGCTCACAATTCCACAATTTGGAGACGATATGTGGGTGTAAGTCTTTTCATGATGAAATGGCAATGCTAACTGAGCATGTTTCACTTTGACACATGTCACGAATCACTGGCGAATTTCAATAAGGCAACACTGAGAAACCAAACGCCTAAAAGATCACCCAGTATAATTATGTATTACTACAACATTTTATTCACGAAGGATAATAAAGGATTTTAAAAATTATTTCGTCAATATAAGTCCTAATCTTTTTTCTAATATAATTGAACTTTAGAATGGAAACTGTTATAAGGCGATGTTAATGGCCAGATAAGGGACGAAATAGGATATCTCTAGAAATTAATGTGAAATATTTTATATTCTTCCAGTGTATGTATTGTCAGTGTATTTTGTCTTTCTTCAGAAAAATAAAAGAAATTTATTCTTACAAAATAAAGAACAATCATTAAATCAACTATATCTCCTCTTCCAATATCAGAAGAAAAAAAAATCATTAACACACACAGAACATCAAGAACATGAACTCTTCTTCTACACAAATATACCAAATAATATTCTTCTTTTTCATCCTTCCGGAATGAAACCGGGAAGAAAACACCAAAAATTCCTTTAAAAAGAAGTCGAAAGAAATTCAGAGATTTCAATCTTTTATCGTCTAACAATAATTTTTGTTTTTTTTCTTCTGTTTATTGTTGATTCCTCACGAAAGGAAGAATGAATAAAAATCCTTTATGTATTCCGGTTCATCCAATATTATAACATTATATCGATGAGGTTTTTGGCCTTAAACCAAATGTATATGAATAAGAGAATGCGATGGAGTTAGGCGTTCGATAAATGGGTTTTGTTTGTTTGTAAATGTTGATTATGGATAATAAACCAATATTTCTCAATTTTCCTTTTGGACCAGGTCACTCACTATATACGGTCATTGGTCCATTACTATTTCAAGTATAGTATATACGAACTGATCATCAGTATCCTTTTCGTCCTTCGTTTTAGAGCTGGGTGGGTTGGAAATGATTTGAAGTCACGATATAAAAATATTCGTGTTATGAAGTCATGTTTTATTGTGTGATATTAACGGACCAGGACTTATTTTTTTTCGTCTCTTCTTTTTAGTGGGAATCCTTTGTATTAAGTGGTTGATTGATCAAATGGAAAAATCGTAGAATTCTAGTTTAGAAATGTTTATTGTTCGAATTAAATGAAAGATGAGGGACGATTGTAATTCGTTTTGTATAAAAAATATTAAACGATAAAGAAAATGTGAAACGACATAACGATTTATATGATATCATGGAATTGAAATTGACATCATTTGACGAGTTAATTTGTTCAAAAATTCGAAATGAAATGGGATCTATTAGCCTTTAATAAATCAAGATAAAGTTTAAATAGTTCCGAATTGAGTAGTAAGCCAAACATAATATTTCGTTCGTAGAATGGTTTTTCGCGGTTATTTAGTGGTTTATATAAAAAATTAGCTTTGAATGATTTAACTAAATACAAAATAACAATTTTATTTTGTATCATAAAAAATGGAAGGTTTAAAACAAGAATGTGTTTAGTGCATGTAATTCAGTACTAGAAATTGCTAGCCTTAGAGAAGTCTCGAATATATGCATTCCATTGATCCCAATTATTCGAAATGTAGTGAATACAAGAGCTTATTTTACCCGAAATAAAAGTACTATTCAAAATCGAGCCACAATAAAATAAATAAAACGGTTTAATGTCATATATCTACCCCGCTATATTAGAAGGCCGATCAAATCTCAATTTGCTCAATTGCTTCCTTTTTTAATTAATACTTTGATTCTACCTATTCCATATAAACAATAAGATCTGATTAAAATCTTATGGGCAGAAATTCCAACGTTCCTACACTCGACTGGAACTTGACAATCCCAATAGTAAATAACATATCTTGAGATTTGGCACACCACTTGAAAATTTTAAGTTTTCACTTATGTATTTATACCATGCTAATAATATTTAAAATCGAAGTACTTCTTAACTAAATCCAGTTTGAATAAATAAGAATGCTAAAGAATTGAGTTGTCCAAAAAGTCCTTACGTTTTATAATCAGTACATATTCGGGCTTCTATTAATCTTGTCGAATGAACAGTTGTCATTTAACCTATTCAAATTCTATCTGGAGAAAAAAAGGGTATTTCTGAAGTTATTTAGACTTATTTTGCTGCAGGCGGTTTGAATCTAGCCACACAAAGCATCAAAAGTTCTAAATGAGTTAAGGAGGATGCGAACTTTTTGAACGAACCAATGTTTTTTAAATTTAAACCAATTTCTTTACTTTGCCGTAAATATTTTTAGATGATTTCTTAAAGACTAATTAATCTGAGCTCTTTAAGTAATCAGGATTTAAGTCCTACTAACGCGATTAAATAAAAATCTTAAACATGAAAAATATTTTTTCATGAACGACGATATTCTTGTAATTACGTTCATATTACGTTCGATGAAAATGGAAATAAATTTTCATTACATTTATGTATTTAATTCCATTACATAATTATAGGAAATAATACGATAAATGTTTGAGGTGGAAAATCGGAAAATGATCTGCAATAAGAGAAAAAATATTAATTTGTGTGAGTAAAATGATCTCCATTTCATCTACTCTTCGACATAATACAAAATTAATTGGAATTCGTTTTAAATTAGTTTCTACTAATTGGATATTATCGAAAACATGTTCAACGTTGTCCTTTTACTCGTTAAATATCTCTCTTTTATGCTTGTCTAATTATTTCGAAAGGAACATTAAACTGGAGGGCCTGTTTATACGTTCTAATGAATTTAATTTTTCGGTTCATTTTTTCCGATTGAAAGGTAAAATGCTTTCAGATTAAATTCAAGAAAAATTGAAATAATTTTTGAAGATTTTATCAAAAGATATAAAGGAAAATTCTGGATGAAATTATGTTTATTAAATTGGCGAATTTGAATTTTCGTCTTAAGCAGTTTGACCTGATTGTCATACAACTTTTAAAAAATACCCTTTTAAGACTATTTTCATATTTATCCTCATAACATCTGTAACTTGCGACTAGTTTTTGAATGAATGTGTCAGAGCAGAAAATATTTTTGAAAGGTAGTTGCAGCAAAGTATAAATAATGATAAAGTATGGAAAGCTAGCAAAATAGCCAGAAGAAGCAAAAACACGTGAATGACTCTTAAAAACCTTATCTTTCTTCCAGTATTTGTGCATTGCCATATAAATTTCAATACGTGCTTCTTTGCTTACATTATATTTTCTCTTTCACTCATACGAACAATATGTAGCTATCTATGTCAGCAGTGGAGAGAAAATTGTTGGTAAAAGAACAGTCAAAATTTGGAAAACATCGTCACGATAGGGATAGGAAGTTTCCATACTTTATCATTACTTACACTTTGGTTGCAGTAAAGGCAGTGTTTTTAGTGAATGAGGCTCGGTTCTACGGTATATTTCTACTCGATCTATCCCTCTATCTTAGCTGGAAAAGCAACCACTTCAGTGGCTCGTCCAATGATGATGTTTGTATATTTACTAATCAAATATATATTATAATACTTGGTAGTTTTTTTACCCATTTCGCCTGTATTTAATCCAGGATTCGACAAGTGATGTGACGACTATGCCAATAAGGCTATTAAAATTGTTTTCTATTAGTTGTGAATTTGAGGTGTTGCAAATATAGGCCTTCATTTGGAATTTGAAAAGCTAAGTAAAATCGAATTTTAAATGTGTTTAAATCAGAACACAAATCCTATCTTTCGTATTTGAATTTTTAAACATATTTGTGCCATGTCCATTGGCTCACCACTTGTTCCTCAGTCTATATTATATCCAATACGATAAAATGATTTTTATTTGAATTTTTATAAATTTTTTCCAAATTAGATATCATGTCAAAAAATTTTATTTTCAAACTATGAAAAAGTTGGGTTTTCCGGCAACGGGAACTCAAAAAAAAAAAGAAGGATTTTCTAATATCCGTTTTTATTCAAAGTGAATAAAACATGTCAGTTCACCGAAAGAAAAAAGAGAAAAAGGTTAACAAAAATTGGATCAGATTTGGATAAAAATTTATTGATTTTGAAACGCAATTTGAAAAAAGGCAAAAAATCAGAATATTGAATTGTTAATAATTATTATTTAAAAAAGGAAAAGTTTTATTCAACCTAAATTGAACAGGATTTGTTCTGCTAAAAAGGATTTAAATGGTAATTTTATTGTCAAATAAAATTTCTTAAGATAGAAATTTAATGATATTATTTATTCTCATTAAAAAATGGGACAATTTTATAGAAGTCTTCTTCTTAATATTTTATGAACATAAAAAGGATTTAGTTCTACTTGTTGTATTACATACATGTTAATACTTGTAAACTACTGCCTACTGCCTTGCAGTAGTGACAGTAAGTCAGTCATGAATATACAATAAAAGAAGACAGTTCTAAAACATAACACTAATAAGTAAAATAATGTATTCAAATCGATTTCGAGTTTCAACTGAAAATTTCCCTTTTCATTACTTTCTAAAACTTAAGTCGAAATATATAATTGGGGTGATAACTGTCCTATTGGTTGGAATATTATCCAATACTGATTTGTAGTTGTTGTACAGGGAAATATAGCTACTAAGTTTTCTGCAGTTGTGTAGTAAGTAACTTGGGATTTAATCTTGAAAGTTTTCTTGGAAAACTATATTGTTCGACATTTGGAAAACTTTATATATTCAGTTTACCAACAACAATAATATTATTAGTTGTTGTACTTCGTCTTTTAACAAAGTTTTCTTCAATTTCATTCTTCAAAATTAATCCCAAGCGGAATAATTGTTTGCATATATGAATATATGATAATTCTAGTTGATTCAGAAGTATTGAATCCTCAAATAAGATATACTTATTCAAAAGTTTACCCTGGTATCAAACTTACTTTTTTAATGAGCTATTTCGAAAAGTATATATATCTTCAAATATTTTAATAGATAAACTGATAGCATTGATTTTAATCTTAATTCTAGACACTTTGAACTTCTAAAATATATTTCATATTTCAAATTAAACTTTGTTTTTTGTTGGAAACAATTAAATTTACATATGTATTGTTTTTCCTGACATATTTTGATAGCCAAAAATCAACAATAGGATTGACTATCGAAATGTAGAAATCCTGATATATACTACAAAATCAACTTTGTCTTGTCACTCAGAATGGATGAAGGTACATATTTTGAAATCGAACCTTTTCAATATAAGTTGACGTTTTAAATGGGATGATTTTTTGTTTTTTTTTTTCTGATATTTTTGAAGAGGTTAGTTTAGTTATTCAGCTACTACTCTAGTGAGAAAATAGAAAATTGATTGAAAAGATTATCTAAAATTATATTTACATCCAATGTCAATGATGGTAGATAACTGATTATCTACCAGTATTTTTAATATGAATCAATTTAAAAGGTGGAAATGCTTCCATTCTTTTCTATGACCCCATAATGTTACTGACTTCAAAGAATTCAATCCAGTAATGTGTGAATATCGCTATTAGCTCATATTTCTTTTATCATATATCGACACGGCTTGTGTTTGTTTATAGGGTGCCTTTCATACCAACTCATGCTTGTACGGTATTGATAAAAGTTTTTTTTATCATAAAACATTCATTTACGTTTATCAATATCTGATATAAATACTTCTGGAATCTTTAGTGTACCACTTTGAATCTTTTATCCAAAGCTCTGCAATCAGTGTGCCGCGAGATGATGTAAGATGCATCGCTTTTTACTGCCTCCAAGAGAAGAAAATGAACAGAGTTGATGGTAAGCACGTGAATATGAGTATTTTAACTTGTGGTGTTCCACAGAGGCTCAGAACTGGCTAAGTTTGCCGTGAAAAACTACGTAAACATGTAGAATCCAAACCAAGTTTAAACTGGGTTAAAACGCATGTATACACTGTTCGAGTGCAAATTACATTGACTAAATTCATTATTATTTCGGGGAGCACTTGGAGAGGGTTATGAGCTAGGTTTCCAGTTGCTAAGGGGTAAACGAGGGAATAGAAAAACCTCTCTAACTCGGCCAACAGTGAGCTGATTTTCATGAAATTTGCAATTTATGTATGGTATATTCGGCATAGGCCGACTAGCTAGAGGGTAAGGGGAGTAGAAAAACGCCCTCTAATTTGACAAATAGTAGCAACATTTTTATGAAAATTGGAGTTTACGTTCTGGATAGGCCAATATATAATGGATGGAAAGGATATAATAAGTCTGCACCCGGTGGAGTTGCGGGGAACAAGGATAGAAATCTTCCTTTAATCACTAAATAGTTGGCGTATTTTCGAAAGCCATGGATTTGTCTATCTTATTTTAAATAATTCAGAAAACTTTTTTTTCAGAATAATATTTCTTATTATATATTAATAAAAATTTCTAATTTTTTATTTGTATTTTATTTATTTTAGGAAATGCCCTAGCACAACTTTGGGATTGTCCATTCATAGAGGCATCAGCCAAAGATCGTATTAATGTCAATGAAGTGTTTGCAACGATTGTTCGTGAAATGAATATGACGTCAGAGAAACGACAGAAAAAAAGTTACTGTTGTTGTACACTTTTATAGAAAAATTCATAATCAATAAAATTTTAAAAGTAAAAATGCAAAAAAAAAATTAATAATAATAATAATAATAATAATAATAAATATATAATTATTAATAATTAAATATAAATATTAATTAAAATATAAAGAAAAAAGAAAAACAAAAACACACAAATTAAATACACACAATTTTTCTTTGTGAGAAAATTAATTAAAAATAAATAAAAAAAAAACAACTATTTTATAAAATATAAATATTTTTTTTATAAAAATAAAAATATGAAAATAATTAATAATTTACTAAAATAAAAAAAAAAAAAAAAATTAAAGAAATATTAAAAAAAACTTTTAAAAAAAATCATCAATTATGTAATTTCCAAAAAAAATAACGAATTTTTAATTTTATTAAGGTACTATTTTTTATTTTTTATATTTTTAATTATTTTATTATTTTTTCTAATGGTCCAAACACAATGAAAGCAACCAGGAGTGTTCGCAAATAACATAATAAAAAGCGCACAAAAGTGTTGCATAGAAATAAGAATTGTTTTCAATATGGGACAATGATTAAATATCTACGCAGCAGAATGATTTTAAGGTGTCTATTATACTTATCCAAACTCCATTGCGCCGGTCTGTTATTGGACGAATATAATATATTACCCCACACAACTCCATTGAACTTATTTCAAGACTTATTTTCAATCGGGCTGAAAAAAAGTCCAATTTTTAGAGTCTCCACAAAACTTTTTTTTCAATCGGACTGAAAAAAGTCCAATTTTTAGAGTCTCCACAAGACTTTTTTAAGTCCAACTGAAAATAACTCATGTGGAGTTGTGTGGCTAGACTTTCATCAATAGTAAACCCTTTTTTTAAAATTAAGAACAATTATAAATTTGTAATAGTTTTTACACGTTGGTAAGCACAATTGTACTTCTCATTCGAGTTGCAAACAAATGAAATTGATCTGTCATAATTGACGATAGTAATAATTTGATGATGAAAGTATAATTATTTGTTTTTACACATGTCGCATAAATTCAATTAGAGAAAAAGATATGTAAACCCAGCCCTAGCCTGTATGTAACCTGGAGATTTTGTTGTCCTCGTTTCCATATAAAATTATTCAAAAGGAATAGTCACTCTTTTATCTTCTCGCTCGTTTTTATATTCTAAACGTTATAAGCTTATGTTTACAAAGATTACTGAATTAAATAAAAAAAAATACTGCTTTGATGAACCACATCGTCCTATGCGACTGAAAATTAATATCTCCACCAATATGACCCAAAATATATGAAGCAGTTTGCATGTATTCATATTTCATGCTCATCGTGTCCACACATGAAAGGATGATAGGATATAACTTTATACGATAACTCAAAATTTGAAATAGACAATGGCCGCATTCAGCAATCTTAAGCGCTTAGTCAAAGTTCTTAATCTAAGCAGTTAGAATTTTTTGAACTCCTGGATGCGTTTGCTTGAATCAAGCGAATGGTAGTTATCTGTGCTTGAATAACTTTTAAAAATATATTTTTCTTAAACGAAATAAGCGATGGAAAGCGCTTTAAGTGCTTAGGGCTGCTGGGTGCGCCCAATGAAAATCTCTTTTCATAGGAACATTTCCTTTTGAAAAAAAATTATGAAATGTAACATATACATATGTGTCCATGCCTTTTTGGGTATTAGTTTGTTTACGTGCTTTAAGTAAGAAGTGTGTGGTAGTTTTGATGCACTCCCACTACTTAAAAACAGGGTTTGCATTCACGCTATATCGGCAAGTTGCTTCTATCAAATAAAACAAACAGTGATCTTAATAATAACCTATTATTGCATAAATTATTAGTAGTTATGCTATATTCTTGAAGTGGTCCCCAACTTTCGATGGTAATGCCAAAGGTATTAATAAAGAGAAGATATGGAAAGTTCAAAAAGGCTTTTATTAACATAAGAAATTTACACTAAGTCTTATGGTAAAAGATTTAAGCTCTTAAAAGTTCTTTAGATATAATGTAATTTACTCATGTTAAATGAAAGCTTTTTAGAATTTTACATATCTTTACTAATTTATATCTTTGGTAATTCTAATTAATATCCTATCTGAAAATGAACTATAAAAGCAGAGGTATTATTACTTTCATTGTGTTTTGATTATAAATGCATTTCTTTCTATTATTTTTTTTTTAATTTTTTTTTAATTTTCTAATTTTCTAATTTTAAACAATTTTTAATTATAAAATTTTATTTTTTCTTTTTCCTTCAAATTTTCTTTTAATTTAAATTATTTGTAATTAATTATTGTGAAAAAGAATATTTTTTTGTTTTAAAAGGAAATTTAAATTTAAAACGAAAAATAAAATATAAAACAAAAACGAAGGAACGAAGAACAATATTAAAAAAAAAAGAAAATAATTTTTTTTTTATTAATTTTTTTTATTAATTAAATATTTATGTGAAAACAAAAAAAAAATCATGTCACAATGGAAACATTTTTCTTTTTTTTTTGTCTGTGAAAATTTATTATTATTAAATTTAAATAAAAAAAATTAAAAAAGAAATTAATTAAAATAAGTATAAAATTTATATAAAAAAAAGAAAAAAACATTAAGTCATTAAAAACTTCATCAAAAAAGAGAAAAAATTAAGAAAATGTGTAAAAGTTAATTTTTTTCTGTTTTTTTGTTTGTTTTTAAGTTTCTTTCTAATTGATAAAAAATTTAAACAATTTAATTTTTTAATGTAAAAAAACAACAAAAATATATTTAAAAAAAAATTAATTTTTTTTTATTTTTACTTTTTATTTTTTTTGTTTTTAATTATTTCAGAAAATTTGGTAATTATTTCGTATGAAAAAGATGTGACCCCAATAAGAAAAAGCTCTTCGAAAGATACCTAAAGAAAATTTCAAGAAAATTCATGAACTTCGGGTGTTAATTGCAAATTTAACACTCAGAATGATTGTATGTACTTTTTCGTTTTTATTTATTTCGTAGTTTGAAAATATATACACTCCCGAGCACTTAATTACCCTCACTTAAATTTTTAATATCATTAATGGCATAATGGTGCAATACCTTTAGAAAGTCAATAATATTCGTTGCCCGTTATTCTGTTCTACCAAATGACACAGATGTAGGAATGGAAATTTCCACTTTTGTCTTTTTCGGCTATTTGCACAGTAGCACTTAATTACCCTTACCAGTTTAGTTCAAGCTTTCAAGGCGAGCGGTGCTCTTCCAAAAACAATTTATCGTTAAAAACCAAGTGTGTTATTTGTTTTTCCTTAGTGAAGTTTTCGTTCCACCTTGACAAAAATGGGGCGTAGTAAATCACTAAACCGAAACAGAAGTTGGCAAAATTATTGCATTGAAAGAAAAAAATCCCAATTCCAATCGCGATATTGCCAGGCGAATTGGTCGAGATCCGTGGACTATAAATAATTTTGTCAAAAACAAAGAAAATTAAGGAAAAAATCGAAAAGGACGCTCATCCAAAGCAACTGCCGAACGAGAACGTAGGGCAATTTTACGGGAAGCATCGAATTTTGCGGCAATTGCTCGTAAAATTAAGAAGAAAGTGGGAACTGAAGCGAGTGTCGATACAGTTCGCAGAGTGATCAAGCATTAATTATTTCGAACTAAAAACACGCCTAAAATCTGATGTACCGCAACTCGCAATTAGACATTATAGTATTTCATGATTTCTAAAATGTTTAAATATTCATGGCATCGTTAATATAAATTCAATAGTGGAATCTTGTAAGGTGACAATAATTATTACATTGGTATTTGCTAAGACTTTGAAATAAAAGGTGACTGCTAAAATATCGATTAAACATTTTTTTTAAACTGACAAATCAATAGCTGCTATCTTTCGCAATTCCACTCTAGATAAAAATATACTATTATGAAATTGAAAATGTCTGAGGATAAATGGTTGCAGGTCCAATCTTTTCTACTTCTTCATAATTTTTACTCCTTTTATTTTTTCGCATGATAAGGAGGTTTATTGCTTTTTTCTTACTCAACGGCATGTTTTGTATCTATTTGTGTCCACTCTTGGAAAAAAATTACCACTTTTCTATTCCAGAATAGGCAGAAAATCTATAAGGCGAAAAAAAAAAATTCCATAATGTTTCTCTACTGGTTATCAAAAAAGGCCTTCAGTTGTAGGCCATTCGAATATACCTTAAGATAGTTTTCGCGGAAATATAGAAGGTAAAAGCGAGGAATGCTATTAGTCAACGTTGGTCTGCTTCTGCTTTTATTATTTTCAAAAGGAAATTATTTCAAGAGGTGATTACCAAAACGATCCTATTCCAAATTAAAAAAATTTAATTATATCAAATACAGTTAATGTTCTGTTATGAAACTTATCAATTTCGGGATTGTTGTCTACAAATATCATGATGAAAAGTGGCAGGTTACCTGGAGGATTTTTTTCTATTATCTCTGTATCGTCTAGAACCACCTACATTCGCATATAATAGACACAAATGAAATGATTTCCCATGAAAAGTCCAGCAAAGAATTTATTGAAATTATAAAATGGGATCCGTTTAGATAGCTGACAAAACATGGCATTTGTTCAGTTCGAGATGAACTAGTGACTTTTAATATTTAATATTTTAATATTATTTTTGAAAGTTTTAATCCTTCAAAACAAATATACCATGGCATGGGCATGGTTTGAACATTCGATTACTTGAGTAAACAGAATTATTCCAATATTTTGAATAAATCAAACGAAAACTGAACAATTGTTTCATTTAAGAGAAACAAAACAGAATAAATTTGGAAAGAAAAATCCTATAACGGAAAAGTATAGAAAGCTAGCAAAAAAACCAGAGTAAGTACAAAAAAAAAAAAAACGTATTTCAAAAGAGTACTGGCAAATTTTCAAAATCTATGTAACACATGGCACTCTTATAAAATCTCTCGAGAATCGTATATATTTTGAAGAGAATATTTTCTCTTTTGTTTTTATTACGCTTTTTCGTTTTCTTTCATATAATAATTTACTACTCTTTGCAAGCAGTAATTTTTGCTTAAAAAGTTTAACTTCTGGCTATTTTGATAGGAAACGAATTAATTGGTAAAGATCATCAATTATTCGATTATTCACTAACCTCAAAACCAATTAATCAATCAAACCCTAGTATCTGCCTCTACTATTAAAAATCTAAAAAATTGTTTTTGTTTTATTAAATTTCATAAATTTTTCTAATTTTTTTATTATTATTTTTTTTAATTTCTGAAAACCCAAAAACACAAATTGATGATTTTTTTTTTCGTTTTTAATTTTCTTAAATTGAAAATAATTGGTCATATTTAAAAATAAAATATTTACTCGAAAAAAAACCAAAATACACATTTATAGGAAAAATTAATTTAATTTAAAAACAAAAAATAACAAATCGTTTTTTAAAACTAGAATATTATCTTTAGTTAAATTAAAATTAAAGCAAAAAACAAAAATTTGACCAACAACAAAAAAACATTTTCATTGAATTTTTGCTTAAAAATAAACTAAAATTAAAACAACCAAATAAAAACAACAACAACAACAACAACAAGAAAAAGAAGCCTAAATTTAAATTGTGTCCTTAAAAATTTGAAAGAAAAAACAAAAAACAAAAATATGAATTAATTTAAGCACAAAAATTAACAAATAAAAAATTAGCTATTTTTTAAAATAAAAATAAAAAAACAAGAAACAATAATAAATAAGTAAAAACAACAAATTAACTAAAAAAAAAATCTCTTAAAATTAAAAGAAAAACAACAAAATTGGTGTCAATTAATTCATTTAAATTATTTTATTATTTTTAAAGGAAACTCATTATTTATGAAAAAAAAATGTTTTTTTAAAGTTAAAGTAAATTTTATGTTTTTTTATTTTATTTTTTTAATGAAAGTAAATAAAACAGGAAAAAAAAATCATATCGAAAATAATAATTAAACAAAAATCATTAAACATAATAAAAAAAAAGAAAACAATTTTTATAAAATTAAAAATTAAAAAACAAGAAAATAACACTTTAAAATAAATGTTTTATTTAAAAAAAAAAAAATTGAAATAAAAAAAATAAAAAGTGCAGAGAAACAATAATTTTTTAAAATGAAAATTAAAAAATGAAAATAAAAAAAAGAAAACTTAAAAATTCAACCAGCATTTTTTTTTTTTAAATTTAATGTTTTTTAGAACGCAAAACAATGACTGTCATCATAAAAATTAATTAATTAAAATTTTATGACTAAAAAAAAAAAAAAATTTCAATAAAATTAAAAAATAAAAAAAATTAAATGTTTTTATCAAAAAAAAAAACCAGGAGAGAAAGAGACGCATTGAAAAATTTAATAAAAATTATGAAAAATAAAACAAATAAAAATAATCAATATTCAAAAAATTAAAACATAAAAAAAATATATAAAACAAAATATTAGAATTTTTAAATGTCCAATAAAAAAAATTGTGTGTAATCTTGCACTTAGATGCAAATTATGGAAGACAAAATTGTCAGTTGTTACTGTGTTAAATACAGTGAAACCTACCAATTGGACTAGTCATGTATAGGTCCCGAAAATTTTGGTTCTAAAGGGACACAGTGCAATACAATTACTCTTTATATAAATAAATGCGCATAAGCCTAAAAAAAATGTAATCTTAGAAAAGACGACAACGATACCGCACTGACAGGGCGCAGGGTAGTAGTGCAATATGAAAGTAATCATGACTTTGGACTTAAAAAATATCACATCTGGCTATGAAATACAGCTTTGGCCAAATGCATTAGGCACCTTTTAAAATTGTATTGTGTCTTCAAAAAACAAAGAGTTAAATCAAATAAAAGGAAGCAGAAAAATTAACAAATTTCACTATTATAAACAATAGAAAGCAAATTGGTCACGTGTCTGTCGATTTCGAGTAATGGATACGTTTACACCGACAAATTTTTGGGTCACCTAACTAAAAGTTAGGTTTGGTCACCCGTGTTTACACCGTACTAGACCTAAGTCTAATAACTACTGCAGTGCCATGTAATCAAAAAGTTCTTAGGTCGATTTAAATTTAAGGTAGGTCTGCAATTTAGGTGACCTAACCTAAGTTACTTTGGACGTGTATACACCGTCATATTTAGGTCGACCTTAGCACTTAGGTCTCTTTTTAAGTCTCGGTGTAAACGTAGCCAATGACCGCACACTGATCGGAAAAAATGCATAAACCGCTATTGCATCATAACAGTACATTGGAGACCTTTCTTAAAAAATAAAAAATCGTTTACAACTTCATATGATGACGCCATAGATCATAAAATTCAAACTAATTAACATTCGAGAAATGATTTGGCAGAAAAGAGAAAAAGAAAGGATGCCCAATACATTTGGCCAAGGCTGTGCTTAATATAGAAAATCAGTATAAAAAATTTAGAGAAGTTAACAGAAGAAAATTCTATATTTCTAAAATAGTCTTCAATTAGGTAGTGAACACGGATTCGTGATGATTGGACAGACTAATAGTAGTATTCAGCGTATCCATTGTAAAGTTTCACTGTATTTTATCTGCCATAATTAGAAGCGATGTAATGACTTGATACAATCCAATGATAGATGAATTCAGACCTACAAAAAATACAAATCTTTTTCGTTTTATATTTAAATACAAAATAAGTAGTACTTTGATATCTGGTGGGTCATGTATTTTGTAGTCTTCTGCATATTTAGTTGGTTCTTTTTTAATACAAACAGATTTTTGTGAAATTTTTAACTTTTAATTTGGGTATCGGAAAGTCTGATTAAACAAATAAGGAATCTTTGCGAAATTCTATGTTAATCAAAAATGAATGTTTATAGATTTTAATAGTATTTTACTGAATTAATCGTCCTAGATATTTAGTAGAATCCTAAAAGAACAGGGAAAACTATAGAAGTTGAAAAAATTTCAAGTTTTCAATGAGAAAGCAATTAAAAAACAGGTTTGATGAAATTGTGTGATGAATTTCCATTCAGGAGATATGAAATATATTAGGAATTTTCTTTAAGTTCCAAAAAGCACAAAGACTATATCAACAAAAACTTTCACCAATAGTTCTTTCATTGTTTCTTAGTTCTATTGCATGAGCCAAATGTGTAAATGAAACAAAAACTTTAATAAAATAGTATATAGTGTCCATTTTTGTCGACCATAGAATTTCTGGGTTTTCTAGACGAAAAACTGAGACAAACCATTTTTACATGTTTCTTTTCAGCTCAAATTTACACCATTAAAAGAGCTCCTCTCCAGAGGCTGAAAGAAATTGTAGTCTGATGTTGCAAGGCTAAGACCCAAGATAATAAAAGCAGTTGCATCTATTAAATAAAAACAGTTTTGATTAATAAAGGTGAAATATATGAGGACTATGTATGTGACATTAAGCGTGCTTATCTGGGCAATTTTGGTATTTCAGTTATTCAACTGATGGATATATAGTATATGTGTTTATATTATCTTTGCTAGGACTATACTAGTGGATACATTAAAAAATTCCTAGCCAAACTCAATTTTTGATGAGTAACTAAACTGGCATAAGATCTAGGCGTTATCATGGTGAGAAATAATACTTTTTCCCTTAACCTTTTCTGGATGCTTCTGTTTGATGGTTTTGAACGCTAGTTTTCGAAATATTAAAATGCTGAAGATACTCTTGTGTCGTATACGTTGAAAACGACGAATGTTTTTATTTTGTTGTCATTTACAACATATTGATCTTTTAGCCCATCTAACTTTGTTGATCGGTCGACTTTTTGTATCCTTTATTCAATCACTTTTCAAGCGTCAACTACAACTATATAATTTCAAGATAAAAATAACTTTTTATATACCACGTTTTTGAAGTATTAAAAAGTATATACTTCTTTTCCGAACTAAATTTGCATACAAAACAAAATTTATTGACAATAAATTCAATTTTGCGTAAAGATGGATAAAAGTATTAAAAGAATGCATTGTCATCGTGTTCTGAGCCAAGTTCCAAATATCTAGCTAGTCGGGAAGTTAGTTAAAAATCGATTGCAAGATGTACTGGACAAACAAACAAACAAGAAAGCGTGTTAATAAAAACGTGGTAAAATGCAATGTTTGATTTAGCAAAACAAATGTATGCTGGAATTTGTTTCTGTAAGTGGGCTTTCTCGGAAATGTATCCAGTCAGTTTGCTAGTAGAAATACTTTTTATGTATTATCAAATTTTGCGTTTTTTTTAAATCATTTCTTTAAAAGCTCAACATTATCTTCTCGGGGAAAAATTTGTTAGTTTGGTCATGCTAGCTTTTGAATGTTTGTTCCTTAATTTATTTTAAAATTCAAAAAATAATAAAAATCTAGAAAGAATTCCTTTTAAATAATTCAAATTAATAAATAATATTTTAATTAATTATTAATAATTTTTGTTTGTTTTTGTTACTTAATTTAAAACAAGAAAAGACCTTATAGAAATTTAAAAAACAATTTTTTAATTAAAAAAAAAAACAAAATTAAGAAACAAAGATTTTTTTGTTTTTTTGTAAATAATTTGAAATAGTTGTTAAAATAAAAAATAAAAATTAAAAAATAAATGCGTGTAAAATAAACGTTTTAGAAGAATAAATTAAAAATAATAATTAAAAAAAAATTAAATAAAATATTTTTAATTAAACTGAAAAGAAGAAGAAAATATTAAAAAAATAGCAAAGAAAATTAAGAAAATATTTTCTTTTTATTAATTTCGAAAAGAAAAAAGGAAAACCTTACGCTAATTTTTTTAATAATTGCGTAATGCCAAAAAAAATTTTTTTTATAATCAAACAAAAAAATTACTGCACTAAAAAGAAGAAAAGAATCCTAAAATAAATACAGCTGGAGAGGGAAGTTCATAGATTCCAAGAATGAATCCAACTACTGCCCAAGAGAATCTCTTGCAATTTTATTGCATCGGAATTAAACAGATTACTGCCCTAAATTGTCAAAAAAAAGGAATATCAGTGTCAATTTTTTTGTGCAGATAAAATGTTGCTGCATGCACGCAGCTTTTTCTAGATGCATGCATCTCGGAATAAAATCTTGTTTTATTTTATTTTTTTTTTTTTCGAAATTATTATGAAAATAAAAATTACATATCGAAAACATTTCGAATTTCGAAAAAAGCACAAAAAATGATTTTTTTTTAAACACAATAAAAACGGTTTTTTTGTTTTCAGTTTTTTCTTAAAAAAAATAAAATTAAGAAAAAAAAATTAAAGAAAATTTAAAATGATAATAATTATAGATGATTGTGAACACAAGACATGAAAATAATTAATTAATTAAAACAAAAAAAGAAAAAACATAAATTTAATTAAATAAAATTAATTAAAAAAATATGTAAACAAAAAAAAAATATTTTATATTGCTGTGAAAAAAAAACAAACATAAAAAAAATAAAATTAACAAAAATAAATAAATAAAAATAAAATATGAAAATAACGATTTTTCATTCGTTATCCTTTTGTAATTTTGGGATACCTTTTCCAAGGGGTTTCCTTTCCGAATTTGTAGAATTAAGAAACCTGAAATTTGGGAACTGAGTTTCATAGCCGCATGGAAAAAGAGAGAAAATTCAAAACGACGGATGCATTACTCCTCAAAAAAAAAAATGTTGAATTGACCTTTGAAGGAAATTATATCCGTTTTTACATACTTGACAATGAGTTAAGACAGCTGGGTTCATGGAAAACATGTGAAAAATGAAAAACCTAGAAAATTCAAAATGTTGGCTGAACTACTGCTCCAAAATGGCAACTCATGTTAGTTCTTCTAGACCCGTGTTTCCCAACGTGGGGCCCACGCCCCACAGGGGGGCAATTTGATTGTTAAGGGGGGCAATTCGAAAATGGACATGACACGAGGGGCGGGGGCATAAGAATTTTAGAAAGGCTAAGGTGGGGCATGGTACAAAAAAGGTGGCTAAGGTGGGGCATGGCACAAAAAAGGTTGGGAAACACTGTTCTAGACTATTTTTTCGTATTTTATAAAGAACTAGAAAGCTGAGATCTGGACTGTCATTCTGTACAGGCGTTCTGCGACAGGCAATTGTCGCTTGTGACCAATTTGAAAGTGATCACTGCATATTTCGACATTACGTAGGGCGATCACTTTCGATCTCGCCTCAACTTAAATTTTTCGTCCATTGTAGCCGTCAGTTTGTTCGACAAAAAAAAAATTTGGATAAATAAATATAACTTTTGATTCCCGACACAACCATACCCTTAAAACCTTTCTACGACGATTATTTCGATGTGTTACAAATGGATTGACAAAACTAATATACCCTCTGGTAGTACCTATTCCATAGGGCATAAAAATGCTTCAACAAATACCAAAATGTGGGTATAGGAGGAAAATATGTGCCAAATCAAAAACCTGGAAAATTCACAAGATGTGCTGGACTAACTACAAGAGTTTGAGATAGTTTCCTGTTGAATAAAATTCACCTTTTTAAACATAATAAATACTTCGGGATGAATTAGGTTTTGATTAAATAAGAAACAATTATCGAAATTTAATATATTTTACAATATTAATTTTGTTGTAATTTTTTTTTATTGATTTTTTGTTAATATTTTTCTGTAGATTTTATCACATAAAGACTAAAATTGTAATATGTAATTATAAATAATGTTAAATCCCTAATGGTAAATATATATTTTTTTCAATTTTTTTCCTTCTTTTTTTACTTTTAAATATATTTAAATTTATGATATTTAAATAATTGTAATTAATAATAATCCTCATTAATTCAAATTTGTAAATTGTTTTTCTAATTTTTCTTCTTGATTTTTTGTTTTTTTTTTTTTGGTTTTGTGGAAATATTTTCCAAAAAAGTTTTCTTTTCATTAAATTTATTATTGTATACATTTTTTTTTGTTTTAATTTTAATTTCGTTACTAAAAATAATCATATTTTAAATTAATAATTTTAAATTATTAAAATAAAAAACTATACTTCACAGGATCATTTTTGTAGTTTGTCTTCATTAACTTTCTGCTTGACATGTTTTCAAAAATGAATCCCATGAGAAAATTTTTTTCTTTTTTATTAATGTTTCTTGTAGAATTATTTTATATGTAGTTTTCACCAAACAAACTCATAGATACGCATAGATTACCTTTGAAACTAAAATCTCTGGTAAGAAATCTGGCATATCCCTTTTATACGTTGAATGACTTACATAGTTAGCATCAATAATTGAATTAATCGATTCCGTTGTAACTTGTCGGACTGTATTTTGTTAAACTTTGATAGACACATTATAAATACGACTGAAACTTATGTCATTTTTATCGAATTAACAAATTAGGGATAGAAAAACGCAATCCACTTTAAGAGTGACTTTCATTTTGTAAACCTAATAAATTCATTTTGCAATTGAAATAATATATGTATGTAATTTTTGGTATTACTTAAAAATGTTTGCTGTCAATGTTGACGGTTCTCATTGCCTGTAATTTCTAAACGATCTTTTCGAACCTTGGCCAAACACAGAGAAAAATCAACGAGGTTTTAGTCGTCTATTTGAATAAACTTCATTTAATTTTGGGCACTATTAAATCATTCGTTTGTTCATCCTGATTATATTTCATTCCCCAAAAAAATCAATTTATCTATAAATTTAGTTCAATCAATTTCTAATGAAATTGAGATCATTAAAAGTTGATAATTAATTAAAAATTTAATGAAAATTACATTTTTTTTTTTCAAATATTCTAAATGATATTTGTTACAACAAAAAAATGGACCTCTAAAAAATGTCCTTCTTCAACATAATTTCTCCCAAAATCATCAAAATATTATTAAATTTAGTATTTTATATCATTTTAGTATAAATATTCCTGTATTTTAAGTAAATGTTCATTCTTTTACAATTTTGTTGCTTGTTTTAAGTGTTTTTTCCTTGATAATGGATTTTCGTAATGATATAAGATTATTTTATTAATAATAATTAATTTTTTTTTTGTTTGTTTATATTTAATAGTATTTTTAAGATTAAAAATTTTAGACATGAAAGTGAATATAGAAGTATTTTTTTTTGTTTAATATTTTATTTTACTTTTCTAAAAACATGCAAATTTTTATTTATTTACTAAAATTATTTATTTTAATTTTATTAATTTGCGACGGTTTCATTTAAATTGTGATGTATTTTTTTTATTTATTATCTAAATTCTTGTGACTTCTAATTAAAAAAAACTTAAGTATTTTTTTTTTTAGTTAACTGAAGATATTTTTTAAATATTAATCTTTTAAATTTCAAAAAGAGAAGGAACTAAGAATGACTATTTGAACATAAACTTTGTATGAAGTTGTATTTAATTTTATTCATTTTCGGACATAAATAACGCTAACATAACATGTGCACATCCCATTTCTATTTGGTCGAGAAATTTATTTTATTAGTTGTTGCAGCTAATTGTGTTGTTCAGCACAGCTCTGATAGGTATTTCCAAAAGTTAACGAATACCATTCTCCTCCATTGTATTTGAAGTTTTCGTCATAAATGGTATTAGCATGATAGAAGCTATTTATTTTGAAAGTGGCGTAAATCTATTTTCCAAAAAAAACGAATTAGCTACCGTAATAGTTACAGTTACATAATCTTTTCCTTCTGAAGCTACTTGTTACTAATATATTTAAAATCAATGAGATTTTGAACACGAAAATTTGCCGGGTAAATGAAGTGATGAAAGTAGAACCTACTAGAGGATTATTCGAATAATTGAATACTTGAGCAAACAAAACATGTTATATTCTTTCATTGTTCAAACAGAAATGAAATAACTCTTTCATTTAAGAGAAAAAAAGCAAAATAAATTTGAAAAAATAAATTAGACGCTATCTTACCTAATACCTTTTATGAAAATGACAGAAACAAAAAATTCCACACAAAATAAGGAAAGAAAATTACAATTTTTCATTAGAAAGTAACCTATAAATCAAATATATTCTATTTTACAGCGTGCTTCCTATATGATAACTGTAGCAAGTGAGATCATTAATAGTCTTATAATAAATAAATAGATTGCCAAAATGGTGACCCGATGTTAGCCTTGGCCAATTTGATGCAGCATCTACCATCACTACATACCGGTTTAATACTTCAAACATTCAAGGCTGGCGCCTCCCTCTAGAAATGGTGGAGAGGACGTACGCAATGTAGTTATTTTAAGTTTACAGTAGAATGCTGCGATAGCCAAAACATTCGAAAAGATAAAGATATTTTGGTGACGGTTTATTTAAATCGTCAGGTCCAATGGTATAGTAAAAAAATAATAGTCCTATGGATTTTGGATTAAAGAAAAAATGAAATAAAGAAAGCAATCGAATTTTGAATATTGGTAAACAAAAATCACGCGTTTCTTTATACTTTGAGGCTTCAAAACGAGTAGAAGAGATTTTTTTTATGCATATTAGAAATATTTTAAGTGTTAGTTCCTGTATGAATAGGCATTCTTATTATTTACATAAGTCTGATAAGTGTAAAGCCAAATCTATTTTTATTTCTGTTGTACTTACATAATGTAATTGAAAAAAAATAGATAGCTAAAGAGAATCATATGTATTTTTAAGAGAATATTTACTCTTTTTCTTTTCATTGTGTTTTTTTTTATTTTCGTTCATATAAAGATTTACTTCTCTTTGTTAACAGTAGTTTTAGTTTAATTCTGGGCATTTACATAGGAACGAATTGTTTAAATAATTGTTCAAATAACTCTTGTTTACTTACATCGAAAATGAATTATTTTTCCATGCCCTAGTACCTATCATAGGGCATACAAAGAACTTTAAAAGAATGTAAGGAAAACATTGAGCCTTATTCAAATAGTCAATCTAAAAAAGGAACTAATTTATATTCCATATAATTTTTTTTTGTGTTTTTGTGTAACTAAATTAACAAATTTTTGACATATTTTGTTTTAATAAAACTTTAATTAGTTCGACTAGAAATGATAAATATTTTTATTTTAATAAAATTTTTGAACAAATGGAATTTGAAACAAGAAACTCTCGCTTTTATCTTTTTTAATTATTAATTTTGGAATTGAAAATTTTGTGCAAAACTTTATTTTTCTAAAAAATAGATAATTTCCTCTTTTTTAAAATATTATTATCATTTTTTTTCAATACAAATTTCATTTTTATTTGCTTATTCACGTTTTTATATTTTTTCTTTATTTTTAATTTTATCAATTTTCATATTTCTTTTTTTTTTGCTATTTAATTATTTTTATTCTTTTTCAAAATCAGTCTCTAAAAATTTTCCTTTATTTCATTATTTTTCATTTTTTGGAGAATATTTTTTAAATTCATTAAAATCCTGCATAAATATATTTTTTCTTCTGTTTTTCTTAAAATAATTAAAATTTCGCATTTTCCTATTTTTCAGAGGTCGAAACTTTTATTGAACTTTTTCAAAAATTTCCCTTTTAAAAGCTGTAAAAGAATTTTTTTGAAATAATTTCCCATTCCTATCATTTAAACTCCGTTCGAACTTTTCAATGAGAAATGTTATAGGATTTGGTTATTAAAAGTTTTAATTTCGTTTATTTATGCTTAAAATAAAACAAAATTTTATATTATGAGTGTGTAAGTAAAGTAACGAATTGATCTACAAAATCGCCGGTTCGAATCCCAGTGGTAGTTGAATTTGTGATTTTAATTCCCTCTTTTTGTCTTTCGTAGAGTACGCCAAGTCTAAGCAGTCGGTTCCACTGAGTTAGGACGTTACTCCTAGAAAATAAAATATAAAATGGATACAATTGGCCACAGGACATATAAGTACAGTAAGTTTGAAGACTTTATCTTTCTGGTTTTTGGAGGGTTACTATTACTAGTTGTAATCTAGAGAGGAACCATGCCCACTAAAAATAATTTTTTAGTAAAACTTTTCCATACAAGTCCTTAAAAATGCGTGCTACGCCTCTGATTCGAATGTTATAGAAATTGTAACACTTTTTATTTACTATATGTGAATTCGGTGTATAAACTTTATATACAATTCTTTCCGCGTTAAAAATTAGTCTTAAAAATATTTGTTTATCAATTATTATTAATTGATTAATTGATTTGAACTGTGTCTGTTCCTCTCGTGTCTCCAGCTTAAATACTCATCGGAGAACTGTCGAATATTCTTCTATATGCATGGAAACTTACTTCTAGAAACGTCAAGAAACTTATTCCTAGAATTTGCTGGAAAATGTCAAAACGACATATCAGTGATCATTTTGCGTGGTGATTCCTTAGAATGTTTGGTGGTTTCAAGAACTGTCAAACATTCTAACTTATTCCTTTTTGCTTTAAAATTAATTACGAGTTTATTGTTTGGTGTTTTTTAAGGAAAGTTCCCGACTTTTCTCTCATAAAGCTCAGAAATAAAAATTTAATTCAAACATAAACTCATTTTCGCATAAGTTCAATAAAAGTTTCGATTCTCGGTATTTTTTTTATGATTTTTTCACTTCAGATAAATTTTAATGAATAATATTCATTAAAATTTATTTATTGGTTTTGTTTTTATTTTATGATATATTTTTATTTAATTTTTTATTTAATGAAATATGAGATTAATTTTTGGTTATAGTAATAATTTTCTTTAAATGCGTGATTTCTAAAGTTTTCAAATGAAACACAAATTGTTTGATGAAGTTTTTATAATTTTAGTAGAATCGATTTTAACTGAAATTTTTTAGTCCAATCTTAAGCATGAATATGACTTTGTTTAATATCTGTCGATAGAAGTTGTTTGAAATAATAGTCCTGTTTTATTTGTAACTTGCTTTGGAGAGGAGATCAATATTCGACGTTAAAATTTTGTTCTGCTCCGGAACAAGTAACAAATAAAACACGACTATCACGACGTTATTTTTGGAGATTTCTATATCGGGATGTCCAATTTTAAATAGAATCATTGAATCTTCGGAAGGAATTTATAAATGAAAGAATTTATTTTATCGGTATTCAGCCTCATTTTCCTTTTATATGAATCCAAGATTTATCTTTGTTGAAAATGCCGAGTCCATCAATTGAAGTGTCTAATTCAAAACGCTGTTAAATGTAAACTGCACATCTTGTAATACTAAAATTTGATATGAATGTTGCTTGACATATTTTCTGTCAGTAGTAAAAATTATTTGTTGATGAAAAGACGCGTTCTTATTTTTTGTGCAATGAACGTTAAACGAAATTCAATTGTTGCGCTTCATTTGATTGGAAAGTCAAAGATCGAAATTCACCGTATTCACCAGATCTGAATCCGTTGGATTATTCCATTTGGGGAATTTTACAAGTAGCAGTTTGTAAAAAAACACGCATAACTTTGGCCGGTTTAGAAAAATATTTGACTCTTGAATGAAACCGTTTAAGCCAAAACATCGTGTGCATCGTTTAAAAAGAGATGGTGGTTAAGGCAAAAGACGGTTACATACCATTCGAATAATTATAAAATTAACTATGTCTTATAAACTATCATTTTCATAAATTTTAATAAAACCGATCATTAAATAAAAAAATTACAGCGTTTTAAAATCCGGACACTTCAATTACCCCGAGCTGGTACTATTGTTAGTATACTAAATTATCGTCGCATAATATATTTTATAATTTTGTTACCATTTCTTTTTCTTTGTTAGACATTTGCAAGGCTTATTACATTGTCGTGTCCACTAATGGTGTTAATGACAATTGCAATAGTATCAGCAGTGGAATTCTGTAAGGCAAGTTATCACTTGAAAGTAATAAATTTGAGATGACCGCTATTGATCTATCAAGTTTAAATAACTTTTAGGCGATGTTCTTATTTACTTTGGTAGAGATCACTTTTGGAAGCGATCACTTTAGGAAGCGATCACTTTGGAAGCACACAAATAGATTTTCCAATTTGTACATCTTTAGAACGATTTCTCGAAATTCCTTCGTCATGCAAACGCGATTATATAAAACATGCTAAAAACAAATGTTTTTTTAGATACTATTTTGGATGAAATGTGATATAAATTCCGTGATTTTCTTCTCCTTTTAATTAGATTTAGATGATTTGTTTTGTTTTACTTAAAAAATATTATTCCTTAATTCTCTCTAAGTTGAATAATTTTCAGAAAATGCATGTACTTTGAGTGTATTTTAAAAAATACAATTGTATAAAAATATGTTTTCATTAGTTTTTATTTGATTTTATTCTTCCCTTTTAATAATTAATATTATTATTTTATTTTATTTTATTTTATTTTATATTTTTCTTGTAGATTTTTAAAAGTATTTTGAGAACGAAACATTTTGTAATAAAAATTCTTATTTTGGAAAATATTTTATTTTATGAATTTAGTACTTTTTTTTTAAATATAATTTCTAATTCGTTGGCCACATTGTTTTTAATTATTATCCTTTTTAATATTATTGAAAAATTGTGTTATTTTTTTTTACATTTAATTTAATTTTTTGAGACATTTTTTTTATTATTGAAAAAGAATTAAATAAAAAAATATTTCAAACTTTTCTTTTATAATTTTTTGTTTATAAATATTTTAATGATTATTAATTAATTAATTTATTTTATAATAATTATTTTCTTGTTGGTGTTTAGAATAGGTTTTTTGTTTAATATTCTTTTCTTTTAAATTTATTATTTTTTAAAGAAAATAAAAAAGATTTAGGTCCAATTTCACAGTGAGGAGCTTAATCGAAATGTGGAGCTTAAGTTATAATATGAAGTTTATACTCAAAACTTAAGCTAAGCTTAAGTAAAACTTAAAATTTTCTTAACTCAATTTGACAGCCAAATTAATGTCAATTATTTGTATTAATTTTTTATTTATTTTAGATTTAAAAAATCCCCCTAAATATTCTAAAAATTTTAAAATTCAGATATTTATTAAGATTTAATAAAATAATGACGAAAATTTGTATTAAATTTACATTTATAAGACAGCCTTATTCCGAATTTCACGTCATTAGTGAAATCAATTTATATTTGAATTTTGGTATTCTCATCAACACATATATGGCAATCCAAATCAGTTCGGTCTGATTTAATCCATACGAAAATAATAAAGATACAATCGGACCGTTTCGGTATCCGCATAAACGTACTGCATGAGAATGTGTCTTATGTCCCGGTATGCTGACAGTCGATTTTGTGGTCGTTTTGTAAAATTTGAAGTCACCTATTCTTTAACCCTGAGTCCAATGAGCGCCACAAAATCAATTCAAATCAATGCGCATCAATTGCTCTAAATACAATGATAGCAACAGAACTTTGTAGCGCGCTGTTCCAAATTCTGTCTTTCTTGATGAAATTTTCGCATCCAACATTTCCATTTCTTTCTTTTATTCTTTTCATACGCTTTTAGAGCAATAACACTTGCCTTACTTACCGTAAGTATCTTTTTATTAACCATTTTGAATCACTTTTATTTCACAAAATAAAATCATCTACCAACTTTAGATTTTCGATGACAAATGTTCATTGTATCTCGGATGCCATAAAGTAGCGCCACAGAAAAAACGCGTGACTCTCATTGGACTCAGGGCTTTAGATCGTATCAAAAATCACAACCTGTGTTTTTAACACAGATATTGGAGAAGAACAGTATTACTGCTCTGCAATAAAAATACCTGTTTCTAAAAGAACAGAGTACGACTTTTTTCTTACCATATATCCACAGACTGTGAAATTCAGTGTTGGTTTAAAAAAGTAGTTTTCAAACAATACAACAGTTATTCGATATTTAACAATTATTCTATAACCTTACAATTTTTAATGCCAATTTTTTGTATTAACTATTAATAAACCAAACCAAAACACCTATACTCCTACAAATATCATATGTGACGTTAAATTCATACAACAAATCCACTCACAATTTTAAATTTACGAACAAAAATCAATTTAAGCTTAATTTTTATTCTTTTACTGTGAAATACAACAAATACTTAAAAAAAAGCTTAAACCGATAATCTAGGCTTAACTTAAATTAGCCTTAAACTCTCTCACTGTGAAATTACCCATTAAAAGTAATCACAATTTGTTTTTTGTTTTTTTTATCTAAATAAAATTAAAATGAGATATAATTCTACACGTTTATGCGCAAATTAAACTCGATCTGATTTGGTCCCGTACCAAAATAAAGCCCATTAAAGATACAATCGAACCAGTTAGGTCTTCGGTTTTGTGTACACCGGTACCGGTTCGGTATCCTCGCATAAACGTACTGATTGAGAACCAAAAAAAAAAAAAGAAAAACAAATTTTCATAATTTCTATTTATAATTAATTCAATTTTTTTAAAAAAATATATATTTACTTTAATTACTTAAAAAAGAAACGAATTATTTTTAATATATATTTTTTTTTAATCATTTTATATCAAAAAAAGGAACGATATTTAAAATAAATTACTAAAAAAAAAAAAATGCAAAATTAAATCGACAAAATGATATAACTTATTCTCTTCCTTATTCCTGACTACTACTGCCGCCAGTTGAGCCACCTCTTCTCATCATTTCTGGTGTTGTTGGTGGTCGTCCAAATGGTTTTTTAAATATATTCGGTTTTACTTTAACTTGCGGTTTAAAAGATGTCAATTGCGGCGGTTGATCTAATATCTTAATCGAAGAACTCGAACCAACATTTGTGGTAGTCGTTGTAGTTGTTTGTGTATTTGTCGAAAATGTTGCAGCATCCGTTTGACTTAGACAACCTCCAGTCAATTTGAGATCAGCAAATTGTGAGACATATTTTTGAGTATTTCTTACTGGTATCGGACTTGTATGTATCTCTTTTTGTACACCAGAATTTGTTGTTGTTAAATGATCTTTGCTACTAGTATCTTCATCGATATGAAGAATTTCTTCTAAAATTTGTTTCTTATCACCACTATTCGCTAGCTTTAAATCATCTTCTTCTTTTGATGTTGCTATTGTGATTTCTTGTGGTTTAACTTCAGCTTTTGGTTTTTCAATGATAATTTTTGATTCAAGTTTAACTTCTTTTTTATCTAAAATTGTTTCAATTGATGTCGAGAAACGTTCATTCTTTTTTAATGTTGCTTGATTTTGTGTTGCAAAACGTTCAGCTGATGTTAATTCGTCGGTGCCTAAAGTCTAGAAATATATATTTTTTTTTTAAAAGACACAAATTTAATAACAAAATCAAAAGTACTAACTTCAATATCAAGTGAATCTCTTGAACTTCGTAATGCAGCATCTTGATTAGCTGATAATGGTAAATCCATAACTAGATCTGGTGCAATACGTTTTCTTTCTAATATTCTTGATTGATTTAAACTTTGTTGTGAACTTAATTCGGCACGTTTTTCCCAGAGTTCACGATTTTGTTGAAATAAATTTAAATTTCCACCAATACGATTTTCTGATAAACTAAAACTTTTCGTATGAAATTTTCGTGTTGGTGATAGAATTTCTTCATTTTCTTCGATTGGATTCTCTTTAAATAAATCACCATCCGAATGACGATTTGTATCAACAATTTGTTGTTGTTGTTGATCATCACATATTACTTCATTTGTATGATTTGTTGTTACTTGTTCCGATTTACGATTATTACTAATCATCGAACCAAATTTCGATGATGTTATTACGGAATTATTTTCCGGATTACGAAGTATAACACCATCATATTCATCAAAATGCATTGGTCCTGATGATGTTGATGATTTTGAGGTACCAGCTGATGCTAATAATGGTGGATGCGATATTTTACTTGGTTCGGCATAAATTGGTTCGGATGGTTTTTTATTCTGAAAAAAATTTATTAAAAATTTACTTTTAAATATGGAGTTAGAAGCTTTGGATGAAAGCAAGATTTTTGTTCTTGTTTGCAATAAAAAAACATATGTATTTAGTCGCGGTAGGCAGTTTATTCTTTTGTACATAACTTAACTAGATCTGTGAAAATGAAATTGGAATTTTACTCTGAAACACAACAGAATTCAATTCGAATGCTTTATTAATCATGAGAAGTACTCTAGGTATATCTTTTTTGTAGCTAATAAAAAAAAATACACCTAACTCTTGATTTAAGAAATAGATTGGTGGTTCCTCAAGAATACGGTATTAATGGAAATCGTGCAATTCGAATCACACATAAAAAAAAATCAAAAAATTAGCGTGTTTAACTGAAACAGTATCGCGTAAATTGAAAATTTTCGGTATTTCTTGAAACGTGTTAAATCGAAATCGTGTAAACCAAGTAGCATGTAAAATTTAGAAACAAAACACATTTTTCATGCCTGAATTAAATCTTCCGCGAATATTTGGTATTCTCTTATCTGCAGCCTCGTATACGAAAGAAGTAAATTCAACTTCATGGAATACGACTGAACGGAATGTTTTATTGTCAAATATTGTTTTAGGGGTTATTTTAAGTATATTGCCCGTCATTACGTAATTTGAACAAAACTTGACTACCATAGCTGAAACGACAGAACTCGCATAAGGAAATTGAGAATACTATGTAATCCGTATCGAAAAAGCATTCCCATTTCTAGTATCAATCGGAACACATAATTCCACTCTTGATTTTCTAAGACTCGAATCGATTTTGGAAATTTGCAAATTGATTCGAATAGGCAGTTTAAGACTTTAACCATCACCAAGCCCGTAGGATGATCTTCTTGGAGAAAATAGTAAATCTAGAGTAGTAAGTAGAGCATGGTTTGCATAATTGATTAATTAGGTAAACCGAATTATTCCAATATTTTGATTATTCAATCGAAAACTGATTAATTGTTTCATTTAAGAGAAGCAAAACAGAATAAATTTGGGAAGAGAAATGGAAAAGTATGAAAACATACAAAAAAAACGGAGTAAGTACAAAAAAAAACTCATTGCAAAAGGCAGTTTTCAAAATGTATGTAAAGGCATGGCACTCTTCAGAAATCTCTATATCTATCTATCTAATATATATTTTTAAGAGAATATTTCCTTTTTTCTTTTTATTACGCTTTTTCTTTTTCTTTGATATAATAATTTACTTCTCTTTGTAAGCAGTAATTTTTGCTTACAAATTTTGGCTTCTGGCTATTGTAATAGGAACCGAATTAATTGATAAAGAAGATCAATTATTCAATTATTCACTAACCTCGAAAACCAATTAATGAAACCATGTCGCCAAAAAAGAAATAAATATATAAAAATTTTTGATTTTTTGTTTTACATCTGATGATGATGAAAATGAAGTGAAAAGGGTTTTGTATGTCAGCAAATACTGTATAAAGGAGTAGTTTAAATCATCCTTTCGAAATTAAACATTATACTTTTTAAATTTTTGAATATGCGATTCCGTGGATGATTTTATTCAAGAAAAGGGTTCCGCAGGATGCCGAATACCATTTCTCTAGTCTAGACGATATCTGGGGTACAATGGTACACTAGTCTTAAGTATTAAAAAAAATGAGAAAGTAAAAAATTCGTTTATTTCAGTAATATTGCAAATAAACTTCATTCCATTCAAACAGTTCTAGATCAATACTGCACAAAAGAATATTTTAACTGCAAAGCCCTGCGCAGCTATAATGCAGACTTTACTAAGTTATTTAGTTTCGTGTACTTTAAATGGAATAAAATGAATTTTTGTAAAGAAATGAAAATGAAATTTTTTAATTGTAAAATTAAGATTTTTAAAAGTTTTTAAAAGTTAGTATCATAAGAAAATATTTTAATGAATTTCGAATATTAATATAATTATTTGTTTGTTTTTTGTTTATTTTTAATTTTTTTTGTTTTATCTTTATTTTGAAAGTGCAAAATTTTTTAAAGTGCTTTCAAATTTTGTTTTTGTTTATTGTGCCAACACCAAAAAGAGAAAAAAAAACGGTTAATAGAGCCAAAAAATGTTAGAATTTTTTAAATTACTACAAAACATTTTGTTAGTAAAAAAAATTTTAAAATTTAATTCTTAATTTTTTAGTAAGAAAAATCTTAAACAATTAAAATACAAAACACTAAAAAAAACAATATTCTCACCTTTTTTTTACTTTTTTTTTTAAAACACACAAAAATTAGAACTTCATTTTTTGACTCTATTGAATCGTTTTGGGGCTACTTTTTTTTCTTTTAATTTTTTTTCACTGAGACAATTTTTAAAACACATCAAAAAAAAACTTAATTTAAAAATTAAAAAAAAAAAAAATTTCTTTAACCTAAAAAGTAATTTTAAAAAAGACAAAAATCAAAATTTTTTTCTAAAATTAATTTTTTTTAATTTTTCATAATTTATGTTTAAAAATTGTACAAAGTTTCATGGTTTTTTGTATCTAATTTTCCTTTTTTCTTTCATGTTTATATTTAATTAATAAAATTTAATAATAAAATACTAAACATGCTACAAGACTAAAATTAAAATCTAAGTTTTTTTTTTTTTGATTTTTTTTAATTTCTATTTAAGAGATTTTTAAGAAAACACTTCGTTTTATATGAACTCTTTCTTGCCTAATTATATATAATTATTTTTCTTTTATTTATTTCTAGAAAGATTAAAAAGAAAATTAATTAATAAAAAATTATATTTAAAAAAAAAAGAGATTTTAAAATATTTTTAATCCTCAATTTATAAAAATAAAAAAATAAAAAACTTTATTCACTTGAGGGGGGCCCACATTTAATTAAAAATTAAAAAAATAAAAAAACATGCAGCATGAATTTTTTTTAAAATAACATAAAAAATATTTTTAATATTACTTAAATCAAAAAAATTTGAATCAGTTTTTTTTTTTTATCAAAAATTTTTAAAAACTGAAGAAAAAATGGCTTTAAAAAATAAGAAAAAAATAATCAACAATTTATTTTAGTTAGAAATTGATGAGAAAATTAATAAGTGAGATAAGTTTTTTTAAAAATATGTCTGAAAATGTTTCAAAACCTGCCTGAAACGAATTAATTTCAAAAAGCATTTTAAGTTGAGTTCAAATTTCCTTTGAATTTTGTAAGGAATTTCTTTTTAGTTAGAAAAGTGTAATAATGAAAGGATCTGTTCTACTATCTAATAAGTAGAAGAGATCCTTTTAAATTTTGATTTTAGAACGCTAGAAGTATTTGTTTGTTACGCTCAAAGGGTATTTGGAGATCCTAGGTTTCAGCATTATAGTTCTGAAGTGGTAGTAAGTAACTTATTTCACACCGTGTGTTTCGACTTTTCATAAAAATGGAAGCACGTAACTTGTTTCAGTCATATGAAAATCCAAGCTAAAGGTGAAACAACTTACTTCCTGTATTTTACTGCGAATTCTATTGGGTGCTAATTTACTTTCTCAAAAGAAGGATTTTTCTTATACAAATTCTTAAAAGTTTTAATTTCGAATATTCGAATCACTGAAATTACTGAATTATTTGGTTGCATACACAACTAGAGTAATTTTTTAGGTTAAAAAAATTAAAAATATTTTTTTTTAAACAAATAATGAAATTAAAACAAATAATATTTCGCGAGACGGTTATTTAAAATATTGTTTTCACTAAACAAAACAAAAAGGAATAAAAATAATGAAAAAAAAACTGACCAAAATCAGGTATGATTCAAGATTCAAACCAATTTTCTGTTATTTTTAAATAATCCAATGAAAAAAAAAACCTTTGATTTGCAGCATCTACAATCTGGTAAATAATACTATCCATGCCTCCTATTCTTCGCTAATTAACGCCCGATATTATCCAGCGCTAAATATTTGTATGATAGATGTGGATAACATTCTCAAAAAAATACAGCAACTATTTCGCTGTATCAGAAGCGTGAAGCAAGTTACGTGCTATGCTAACAGGCCTGAATTCGAACAACTCAAAAAATAAATTTTTTTCAGTAATTGCAATTTTATTCAATTATATGTAGAATTTTGTATTTCCCAAATTTGAATACTTGTAGAAATTATTCTAAATGAAACTGGTTTCTTTTGGGAAAAATTTATCGGTTCTCAGTTGTCGATTACTAGAACATTTCTTCATTACTTTTTACTATTAACTTTGAATATCTGGTTTGAGTCTGTGCTTCAACTTTATTTACAATTGAAAAACGATTTCCTAATTGTTCTTATTAAAATCACATCCTCAAAACTATTTTCAGATAAAATCATCTAGCATCTAACTTGCCCTTTTGCATAACTTTGTTATAACTTTTAATATGCTTCACTCGTAAAAAGAAGGCCTTAGCTGTGAAAATTTATGACCATTTATGTTAAAAATATACGAAAAGAAATGGCATAAACTAAGAAAGACCGATTATATATGGATTTCTATAATTATTTAAAAAACTCCAGCATGATTGAATTTTGTGTTTTTATGTTTTGCTGTGGTAATGAACTTATGACGCACATATGAATGAAGCTGCTAAACTCCAGCTGGAAAATTCGTATTCAAGTCCTCCAGGAAACTGTGAATACCTTTCAATTTCAGTATGCAACGCCACTGAACAAATGCATGTGGTACATCACTTAAGAAAAAGAATATTTTTCGGCTATTACTTCGTATATCTTTCTTTGATAATCAATTAAACTTTATTTTTACTAAACAAATTCTTCCAGTATTCGAGAACATAAACCATGAAATTGAATTGTTTCTTTTTTGGTTTTTGCCCTCCAATAACGTCTGAGAAGTTATATATATTAATTATATATCATCAAATAGCGTTTAGTTGACGTGATGCTTCCCTTTTCCTTAATATCCTAAACATGTCCTTATTTTGCTTAATGATTAACGCAACTTTAAGATCATGCACCTCCTTCAGCTACTTCAACTACTTGTCTCTCGAGTTAAAAAAAAACATTCTTTGTGAGATTAAAACTGATTCAAAACTACTCTATCATCAAATGTGATCAGATAAAGCACGAATTAAGAATAGTCGTCTAGTTTAAAATACTTCTAATATCAAAAATAATAATCATTAGAAAGGGATGGTGATCTTTCTCATGGATTTTTATGTAAAATTCTGATACTCAAAATGAATTCGAAATTATTAGACTTAATTTCAAACAAGCTAATGGAACCAAAAGGAAAATTTTAAACTTACTAAAATTATCTAAATTTTACTCTAACAACTACCTTCAATAATCCTAATTTTAAAACTAATTTTATATCAAAATACTATTTGAAATTATTACAAATTCGATTCATATTAAATTTCTAAATAAAAACAAAAAAATATTAAAACATAAAAAAATTAAAAACATAAATGAATGAAAATTACTTTGAACAAAAAACATAAAAAAAACAAAAAAATAAAATATAATAAATTTGTTTTTAAAATTATTCGATTTGTACCTCAACAAAAAAAAATCAATTTTTTCGATAATCAATTGATTAAAAATTTAATCGAAAATTTTAATCAAAAATAATTCAAAAAACAAAAAGTTTTATGAAAAAAAAAACAAAACAATTAAAAGCGATTTTTTCAAAAAAAAATTTAAAAAAAAAAATTTCGTTCGTTTAAAAATTTCGTTTTCTCCAAAATTTTCAAAAATTCTCCACAAAAAAAAATTATAAAAACGGACAAAATAAGAAAATTTTTTAAACAGTCGTTTCAAGTACCTCAAATTGAAAATGATTAAAATCCTCAAGAAAATCCATTGAATTTTCAAATGAATGCGGTTCATCGTGATAATTGTATTTCGCTTTACAATTCTCAACAGTATCATAATGATAATCACCACCACCTCCACCCACCAACTCATCATTTCCAGCTCCTCCTCCTCCCCCGACTCCGCTAATTTTCGTATTATTCACAATTGTTTCAATTTTTTCATTAAGCAATTGATGAACATTCTGTTGTTGGTGTTGATTTATTGGAATTTGTGTTCCTTGAATTTGTTGTTGTTGTTGTGGATAATGTAAATGTTTTGTTTGTTGATGCGTTTGTTGTTGTTGCTGTTGTTGACTATCACTACTACCACCGCCAACGGAACCAATTGATACACCATCTAATGAATGTGTACTACTTTGCTGTTGCTGTTGTTGCTGTTGCTGTTGTTGGCTAAATATTGATAGTTGACTATTTATTGACATATTCCCACTGGGACGTCGTTTTCGTACAGATTCTTCAGAACTTGATGATTTTAAATGTTCACTGGTTTTATCACGATCTTCGTCTCTGTTTGATAAAATTCAATAAATTTTTTTTTAATTTATAATTTTAGAAAAGAATTTATTAAAAACATACTTAATCTTTAACGAAATATATTTATCTGGTACTAAACCATCTTTCCCATTTACAGTACCTTGCCACCAATCATTTGAAACCTATGAAAGAATACATCAGTTCATAAATATTGTGAATTTGATTTCTATTTGATATCGTTTTTACCTGTTTACGTAAAACTACAGTTTCACCTTTACGTAATGATAATTCACGATTTGAACGAGCATTGAAATCGAATTGTACTGTTGCTTCCAATGTATCCGATTCTGAAATTTAAAAGATTTATTTAAAAAAAAACTTCAGAAAAGACATTTATTTAGATCATTCTTTAAACGATGATTTTTTTTGGGGTGTAGAATTAATCTTATAGCAAAGATATTAATAAAGAGAAGATGTGAAAATTTCAGAAAACCTTTTTTTATATAAGTAATTTACATTAGGTTTTATAGAAAGAGCTTAAAACTCCTAAAAGTTCTTTCCATAAGATCTAATGTAGTTTACTCATGTTAAATGAAAGCTGTTTAGAATTTTACATATCTTTACAAATTTATATCTTTGCTTATAGATTAGAATGTAGATGACAATAAAAAAGTTTAGAAAGGATGTGAATAGGTATTATATTATTTCAACTACAGAATTTTTAAGTTATATTGAAATTTTGTAGTAGAAGCCTAATGATGACAGGACCCCAAAAACTAGGAAATAAATAATTACACCAATCAAAACAAAGTAGTAAAAAAAAAACAAAATAAAATTCAGGCAGCCAATAAGTGTAAAAGAGCACGGGCAGTTTTCAAAGGCAAAATGTATCAGGAAAAGAGATTATGAAATATTTTCAAAAGCTTCTCATTGAGCACATGGCATGACTATTTAATAATAACAGCTCAAATCGAGCCTAAATATGGATTAATTTCCATAATAAAGTCATTCGTTATTAGGAATTATATAAAAGTTTTCTCAGTTCAAACTTATTGAGGCAAAAGTCAAAAACTTGTGCATTGGCATTTACCACACGCAGCATTCAGGAGACTGGTTCATTCTTTCTGTAGTCCGTCCGGTAGAAACTCATTTTAAACCAGATCACGGATCTTAGCGAACAAATGTTGGAATCAAGTGCATTTTGCTTAAAATATTAGGAGCATAAATGGCCCAATTAAAAATTTAGGGAACGAAAATTACATCTGCCATTTCTCGCCGCTTTTCCAGAGAATACAAATTTAACAACTTCAGCCTATCATTGGAAGGTGACAACAGTGAAGGATCATTCCATGATAGGTTACGCCAAGTAAATTGTAAAAACCTACGTTGGACGGATTCCAGCCTGTTGATATGAATCTTGTGGTGCGGAGATCACACTTGACTCGCATTTTCCATAATTGGTCTTACTAAAGCGATATAAAGTTATTTAGTGACATACGGGTCAGAAAACTCCTTGGACGTCACAAACTTTTAAAACCCTTTTTTTTTCTAGCAGTTATACATTGGTACATAAATTTCAACATGTATTTGTTTGTATACAATTTGAAATTGTAAAATTAAATCATATTTTTCTGTCACTCATACGATCAATATGTAATGGTTAGAAAATTCTTGGAAAATTTTGCTGAAAATCCTTTTCAAGAGAGTTTGTTCTACATATTACATAATCTTCGCCATAATATCCTAAAAGGATATTTGAAATTTCTTTTCTTTTTAGATTTATTAGCCTAGATTTTTTATCTCTGTTCTCTCATTTATCCAGAAAGCTATGTATGGTACCGCCAAAAATTGATTATTCAATACATATACAAGTATAAACTCAAATACCTTCTCAATTTATAACTGCTTTATTTTAAGCTCACCTCTCTTAGTAAATGAAATGGGTAAACAATTTTTACCATCTTTTTCTTACAAATTCAGACCAAATTCGAACAAACTTTTTTTTATAGCAAAGCAAAATTTGATACAAATAAGTTACATAAATGTGCTTAGCTCACCACAAGACTCAAGTCTTCTAATTTTGAAAACAAAGTTATAGGTATATCTTTGATGTTAGATTTTCACAAATGCATTTAAAAAGATTTAGGTGCACAGTGTATTACACGTAGTTTTTCATAACTATGATGTTATATATATGATAATATAATAGGGACAAATCTCTCTCCTATTTCAAATTTAGATAGTTTATGGAAAATAATACAAGCAGCGGTGGAATCATGTAACTTAATTTAGCAACGAATAAGTCCCACAATCAAGTTATACGATTCGACTCCTAGTAAACTCATAATCAGACCGATTAGACATTTACTTAATCCATATAAGATTGAAATTGAATTGAAATATACGCTGGTCGAGTCCAAATTGTATTGACTGTACTCAAATGCATTTTGATGGGTAGAACGAGTCACAAATACTGTCACAAATATGTTGAGTTTTGAAAGGTTTTATTGCCATTTTTCAATTTTGTATTTAAGGATTCTGTAGAAGACTTTCTTTATTTTGCAAGTCTTCAACTTTTTTTTTTATGGCTTGATGAAAAATCTAAAATTATTTGTATTCTCGACTGAATTTGAACTCAATTACGAGTCGATCTGTCAAATCTCTATACCCATATTTCCTTCCGACCTTTCGACTTCCCATGTAGTATACATAGTAATTATCGCATTGGGAACTTTTATTCTAATCGAAAAAACCTCTGAAAATAAAGAAAGGACTAAACACAATTTTATATAACATCAAAATGTTAACACATAAAAAAAACCCAAAAAAAGTATAATCAAATAAAAATCATTTAATATAAATTTTATGGATTTATAAAAAATCGTAATAATCATAAAAAATTATGTTCAAATAGAATACGAAGCAGAAAAACATATTTCGTGTACCCAAAGAGTGAAATAAATGCATCGCAAAAATCGTAGGCGTTTTAATGGGACTCTCAAAAACACCTACAATCTTTTTCATTGTCATCATCCGATCGTTGTATGCCATTTTTTGCATCAAAAAAACTTTCTAATATATTACAAAAAAAAAAAATTAATAAAAAGAAAAATGTTTTAAATACCACCACATTCATAAACTTACCATCTTCTGATGGATAAACTTCGGAATCAGGATCTTCTGTTACTTGATCAATTGGAGAATCACCAACATCACTAAAAAAATCAAATATGAATGTCATTAAAATTCCAATAAAAAACCTCCCACAATAAAACTTACATATCAATAAATGGTTCTTCGGAAATATATTTTTCATAATGTGTTCCACCCAAATCTTTTGGGAATAATTCTTCATGAAATACAATCATATTTTTAATTAATTCATTAACTTGATTCTGATATTGAACTTGATCTTTGTCTTCTGGTGCCGGCATTAATGTTGGTCCAAAACAAATTGCTAAATTATATGCATCCATCATATTTTCATCGGAATATTCAGATAAACTATGGAAAAATCATTAAACAATAATTAGGATTGGATTAAAAATAATGATGCTGCTTTTATTTTAAACTTACTGATTTAAAAATGCAAATAAATATCGTATAACGATAACCACTGATCGTGGAAGACTTTGTAAGAATTTCTTGATACCCACTACAACTTCATGTTTTGATTCAAGTTCTGTGAAACAAGAAAACCAAGAAATTAAAGTTAAAATTAAAACAAAATCTTAACTAAATACATATTGTGGGTACTTGAATTATTTTTTTATTTAATTAAATAAAAGAAAAGATACATTATATTTTATTCAAAGTATTGCCCATCGATAGGCTACAACATCTTCTCATCTTTCGAGCAACAAATGGATTCAACGATTAAAAGAAGTTCTTCGTTTTCATCGAGCCATTGTCTGATTCCTTCACAAGTTTTGAAGTACTGTATCGCTCAAAACAAGTGAAAATAAGATGGCGCAATGACTAATGAATATACCGGAAGAGGGCTACAAGATCCCATCCAAGTGTTTCCAATGTTTTATTCACAAATGTGTGGTCGGTCATTGTCATATGTTAGGAAATCTTATTATACCTTCCCGCATATTTTGATAATTTTTTAGCAATGTTCAGAAGTGATTAATTGTTGTCGGTAACGATCAGCATTAACTCTTTCATTAGGTTTCGTCGAATAATGCTTCTACTAATTCTTCATCTTCAAAATTTATTTTGTTTATGCCAGATAAAAAGCATAATTTTCTTTATATAAAAAAAAGGGAAAATCTTAACGGTAAGATTTTTGATAACGGGCGCGGACACCTGGACCACCAAATTTCTTTGGTTCACAAGGTCTTGGATCGCCAACCAACAATGTCGTATTGAATTAAAATATTATTGATTTCCTTTTTGGATGCTTCATCGATATATTTTTGGTAAAAGGCGACTAAAGCCTTTGAGATGGCCTAACGGATAGCATAAATTTGTGCAACATGACCACCACCGCTTACACGTACATGGAAGTCAGCTCCTGCGAATTTCTCTTTTCCAAGCAATAACAAAGGTTCTTGAAGTATGTATTGCAAAACTTTTGGTTCAATATTATCCAAAGGGATTTGAACAGCTAGGATAAGTTCTTTTCTCTTTGGCTGCTCAATGATGATTGAGTAAGAAAAAAAAGGCTGATCAGAGTGTGTTTGCCTTTCAGATTAAAATCATTATCTTTGAATCCAATCTCTACAAGTGGTTTCAGATAGAACATGTTCACCATTAACTTCAATAAGCAAATCATAATTTTCAGCAGCATTTTTACTTGGACTAACGAACGATTCCCACAATTGTAACATTTTCAATTCATTTAAAAACGGTGTTTTTTTTGCGCTCCACCTAAATGTCAACTGTCATGATTTAACAATTTGAAAATAATACGACTAACGCCATCTAACAAACAACAGTAAAAACTAATTCAAGTACCCAATAATTTATTTCATAACTCACGTGCTAATGAAACAAAATGATCAAAATATATAATTGGAAATAATGGTTCACGTAATTCTCTTAAATATAATTTTAATACACCAGCAACTGAATTAATATCAGATGCATCTGTTGTATCAGCTAATGGATCTTCACCGCGTTCGAAACCTTCACGAAAATTGGAAATTTCAACTTGTGAACCAGATACACGGAAAATTCCTTGATGATGTAAACCTAAATTTTGTGAAAATTATGTGTGTGTTAACAATCCTATTTTTTGTATTCAAATTTTTCTTTACCATATAAATTAATAACACGAATACAACTTCGCATTATTAATGGAATTTCTTCACCGGTTGCTTCTAAATATTCTTCAAGTGATCCACCAAATAATTTCGGTTGTCCAGACATATTCATACGACCGATTCGTTTACGTTTCGGTACATTTATTTTAACCAACGGACCAGTACTAGTTGTTACAATCGAATCTTTAGCCAATGCATTTCGTAATAGTTCTGCTTTAGCATCTAGACGTGCTATTCGTGATGTACCCAAAATATATTCACGAATTTTCTAATAAATTTAAATTGTATGTTAATATAAAACTTATCTTATTTAATCAAAAAAATAGAAAATCTTACAGATATATAAAATTCTTCAATTTCTTGTTTATCAGCTTTTAATTTTGTTGTACCAGAATCAGTTTTAACTTGTTGTATACCACCAGTATTAAGTACCGGCCCAGTACCATCACCAAATAATCCGCTACTATCGTAATCTTTTGTATTTAAATGTTCCAATAAATTAATTTCAGCTGTTTCTAATGTTTTCCAAATCTCTTCAGATTCAGCACGTAAATTATTCACACGTTGTCCAAGCAACTGTAATCGTTGTTCCATTTCTTGATGAAGTGCTTTTTGTAATTCCGGTTCGATTGGTTCATCACTTTGTTGCCCTTGAAATTCAAGACGTTTCGGTATCATAAAAGCACCATGATGTTGTTCTAAAAATTTCTGTTTATCAGCTCGACTATCCATCGAATGAACAGTATGTGATAATGATTCGGCATTTTGTAATACAGCACGACAACGTCCTTGATCAGCTGTTACATGCATTAATATTGCTCTTGATACCATCGAACCAAATCCTAAATCCATGCACTTTCAAAACAAAATTATATCAAATTAAGATTTATACAGTATTTGTGTTTTTATTAATTTTAATATAGATTGAATTCCGATTTCTCTCAAAGATAACATTTGATTAAAGAATTGACTATTAAAGTAATAAGAACAATATTGAAATGAGACAAATATAAGTACTTAAAAGGGATATGACCCAAATAACATGGCAACAAGTTATTTTAAAAATGTTAAAACATTTTAAGATTTTCCACGTCTTTCTAGCACTTGTAAATATGGGTGTTGATTGTTAGTTTACACGACAAAGCGATTGCTTTAGTCAAAGCATTAACTAGATGTGAATGTTTATGGCCTATGGTAGGTACTACCAGAGGGTACCATTTGTAACACATCGAAATAGTTGTAGTAGAAAGGTTTTAAGGGTTGTGTAGGGAATACAAGAAATGCGTTATCCGATTTTGATGAAATTTACAATGTGAGCTGCTTATTCCGTAGCTTGGTTTGGTATTGCATTTGAGCAAAATCGATCTAGGGGGAGTAAAGTTATAAAGGAAAAACCAAAGTGACCAGAAAGTTTGGTCGTTTTTTTGTTTATGGTTTTTAGGATTTAATTAGAAAATTTGCAAACCAATTTTGTTTAAATTAATTATATAGGTTAAGTACACATATAGACGATACCATGTTTAATTTCAGTCAAATCGGTCTAAGGATAGTGGAGAAAGAAATAATCCTAGGAGAAAATAATCCTCTTCATATAGTTTTTTTGATATACTTTAAAAACCAATACACCGATTTGAATAAATTTTGCAGATTAGACTTATGCTATCAGGATCTGGGTTACCTGCAAATTTGGAAAAGAGGAAACAAAGTTATGAAGAAAAAACCTTGAAATAAAGTTAGTTTCGACACTTTTTCTGTCCCATTTCTACCATAGGGCATCAAAAATTCGGCTATAGGCCGATTTTCAGTTACTACATGTTTTTAAAATGTTTTAAAAAAAAAAGTAGGTATTAAAGAATTGCTACGTCCGACTTGATGATTGTCTTAATAATAATGATTTCTTATAATTTAACGTAACTTCTAGTCGGGGCTTTTTTTTCTTCAATTATATTCAATTAAATACTTACATCAATCAAATCACTTAAATCCTCTACAAAATATTTATGTATTGTTGTATTTGATGCTTCGAGGCAAAGTTGATATTCATTTTTGGCTTTTAAAGCCTTCAGTCTTGCATCTGTGTATTTATTTTTTCGCTAATATTTCAAAATAAATAATAATTATTTTAATTGAATCTTGTTTTAAAGAAAAACAAAAAGGTTTCTTACCTTGAGCACTTCTTTCTCAGTCAGTCTGTATTTCTTACTACGTTCTAATTTCTCTTTTGGAATTGTTTGTTGTAATTTCATACGTTGTGTTTCAGCTGTACGTAATTTAGCTTCGGCTGCTTTACATTCAGTCTTAAATAAAAATATGAAATTGTAATTGAAAAATTTCTATTATGAAAAGCACTAACAATTGAGAACATATTTTATGTAGGTTTTTACTGAACGAGGGAAATCAGTTGAAATGCGACCATTTTAATCAATAATAGAAAAGCATCCCTAACTCGGTCAATATCGGGCGGATTTTCATGAAACAAGGAATATATATTCTGGATAGATCAACATGAAAGATGGAATATGCCTCTACTCGATACGGGGATTGTGTGTGGAGGTCACAAAATTAGAAAATATAATTCAATTGATTCTAGGCCGATTCCACTCGTTTTGCCATTAGGCACAATTTGACTCGATACTAGTTCTATTAGGAAATAATTTAACTCGCTCAATTCAATTTTTTATGCTCAAACACATTTAGTGTGTTGCAAATCGCGGGATTCAAGAGCATAAAGGACTAAATTGCGAGAATTATATAAATTGAATTATTTATTAGAAAATTAGTTAAAATTTTGAAGAAATAAAATAATTGTATCTGAGTTAAATTGTGCGAGTTAAGTACCCTGCAAACGATCAAATTTGTTTATCAAACATACGTGTTTGTCAAACAATTTGATCGTGTGCGGGTTTGTTTGACGTGATTGACAAACAATTTTTGTGTTTGATGGAAATTTTGATTGACGACGTGTTTGACAAACAGATTTGATAGTATGCGGCGGTGTTTGACAAACACGATCTCAATCATCACCTGTATTACTCATTATGCATGATAAGTCATAAAACACGAATGTCACCCAAAACCGAAATTACGGGCAAGTTTGACAAATTTGTTTGGACTTCGGTTTGATCGTTTGCGCTGTTGTTTGATGAACACGTGAGGTTTGACAAAAAAATTTGATCGTTTACGGAGCGCTTTAGATTGTTCCCTAATGAAATTGTACTCAGTGTAATTGTCTGAATGGAATTGGCCGGTCACGAATTCGGCTAATACTGGACTATTTACAGTTTCACTATTTTAGGTACAAAGAGCACTGTTTTTATCATCGTCTCTGACCAACCCAACATCAAGTTTACAATTATAAATAAAGGGGTGATTCAAACCCTACTTTTTTTTTCAATAGGATTTTTTTGACAGATCACGGGTGACTAGTGTCATTCTAATTTGTCATTTTTGTTCAGTATTGTATGGCAATTCATCATGTCAAGACTTACATGTTTACTTGTTTGCTGAATGGGCGCTTGAACGCATCGAAGAAAATCCGGAATTTCCAAGCCAAATTTTGTTCAGTGATGAGGCTCATTTCTGGCTTAATGGCTACGTTAATAAGCAAAATTGCCGTATTTGGGATGATGAGCATCCACAAGAGTTTCAAGAGCTACCATTACATCCATTGAAAACAACAGTTTGGGGTGGTTTATGGGCCGGGGGCATCATCGGTCCGTATTTCTTCAAAAATGCGGCCGGCGGCCACGTTACCGTCAATGGTGAGCGCTATCGTGCCACGATAACGGACCTTTTGGTACCTGAAATTGAAGCCCGTGGTCTCGACAATATTTGGTTTCAACAAGACGGTGCTACGAGCCATACAGCCCGTGTTACAATGGATTTATTGCAAAATCATTTCAGTGAGCAATCAATTTCACGTTTTGGCCCAGTAAATTGGCCACCAAGATCGTGCGATATCACACCTTTGGACTTTTTTCTTTGGGGCTATGTAAAGTCAAAAGTCTTTGCCGATAAACCAGTGACAATTGAAGCATTGGAAGCGAACATTACACGTGTCATTCATGAGATTCCGGTCGAAATGCTTGAGAGAGTGATCGAATTTTCGACCGCCAGACTGGCCAAGCTGAAACGTAGTGCCGGCCAACATTTGAAGGAAATTATTTTCAAACATTAATTGCCATACTATGTGATTAAAGTTGATAATAAAGATTTGATATTTGCATTCAATTCTAACTGTTTTATTTTTATTTAAAAAAAAAAGTAAAGAATGAATCACACTATAGTTACAACAATATCGTCCGATACATAACTTCAGGCAATATTGCTTCAACAATTTTTTTTAATTGGAAATTTCTCAATAAAAACAAAAACACTAAAATATGCTAATGTTTCTTAAAACAATGAAAATAAAAATAAACATTAACGTCACCAATTTTCAAGATCAAAGAATATGTTTTCACGAAATTTTAGAGAACACACTCGAGGCCAAATTTTCAAATATTGTCCATTATTTCGATTCGAATAAAATCAAACATTTTAGCTAATATTGCTATTATTTGTATTTTTGATCGTGATATTTACTTGGACCAGAAACGAAAAAGACAAAACGATCAACAATATTTTAAGCTTTTTTTAAAGAACTTTTACGTAACACAAATAAATCTTATAAATTCGTTGATTTCATAAAAAAAGCGATATTACAAAATTGATCACGTCATTGATGATGTTTTTAAAATGATCAAATAAAATTTTTAGTGGATCGTTTTTTTTTTCTTATACGAAATCTTCTTATGACGTCAAGAAATCTGAAATATATTTTTAACTTAAAAACAATGTTTTTTTGTAGAATATTTTTAGAATTATTTGTAAATAAAATACATAGAAGTGCGGCTTTTAAGCAACATAAAATTTAGATTTTATAAACTTTATGTTTGCATTTGAAAAATCAAGAATATTTATTAATTAAATTAATTTTACACAAGTATTGCAAAATTCGTATTAAATATGAAATTTATTTCGTCATGAAAAAATAGTATAACGAGTATCGGAAGGAAGGCAATTATTTTAAATTTTTTTGGCAACATTTTCTCATTTTCAATTAATACCGTCATCATTTCCGCCATCGTTATCGATGACTGACCTAAAAAACAGAACTTGTTTTTTAACCACGAAAAGTTTCAGTTAGTACAGTTTCTAATGACTTCAATAGATTTCAATGAATTTACCCACTTAAAATATGTTGCAATGATTGAAAAAGAAGAAATCAACAACAAAATTGAAGTTAGTAAAACATTTCGTGATAAATCTCTGATCTTTCAAATATATCAAAAGGACTTAGACCCATTATAACCCAAATGATTGATCGAATCGTATTGCACTATATTTCTAGTAAAGGTTCCACGATTTTCGTGATAAAAGAAGAGAATCGGGAATTTTCCTTAAAAACACCAAAATACAGAACACAAAAACATACATAATTTTTGTAAAAGAAATTACAATGTTTCCAAAAGAAAACATCACGCAAATAATCATAGTTCATTTTGACATTCCTAGGAATGAGTTTCCATGTGAATTCTACAAGTCCGTTTTCATGTATGGACGAACGAAGATTCTAGAGTTTCTACGATGAGTATAAAAGGTGGAAACACCGCTGGAACAATACAGTTGATATCACACGAAAGTGATTGTATCAAAGAGATTGTGAAGAATAGTGGTTACTTGTAATGGGTTCACACGGTGAAATATTAAAGAGATTGGATAAGTAAATTAATTAGTAATTGTTGGAAATAGTGTTTTTCCGTTGTAAATCAACTGTATTTCCGATATGATTTTGTTCATATCGTAATACGCGATTCTATTCCTCAAATGATTGCAGAAAAATGAGATAGATTGCCCAGTGTGTTGGAATCTCATGTTTTTAGTATCGAGTGGTTTGGATTTCAAATCTCAGTCTAGCAATTTCACCTTTTTTTCCGTTCATAATACATTATCTTCTTACCTGATAACTATGATAAGTTTTCATTGTTGTGTGAAGTTCCTGTAATACTCTTAAAATTTCTTCATGTGTTTCATAACCAATTTCTCGGCACTAAAACAATAAGGGAGAAAATATTGAATAAAATTTTGAAACTAAAATTGACAAAATAAATCTTACTCTTTTGTATATCCTTTGAACATCTTCAATAACTGTTTGTAGCCGGGCAACTAAATGAACTGAATAAATTTCCGATAATGCAGCATGATCTTTTGATAAGGATTTTGTTTGATTAACCAATTGTTGCCAGCATGCATATGATGAAAATAATGGCCATTGTTCACGTCTATTATGTATTGTAAAGAAAAAAATAAATATTTATAAATATAAAGAATATAAAATGTCTTCTTCGAGATGAGAACATATTAATCAATCCAATCTTCTTCTGTTGATCATATACTAACTTTTGTTTTTGTTCCTTATGTCGTAATTGTAAACTTTTTGCCAATTTATCAAGACTTTTACTATAATCCATTTCTAATTCGCCACGTCGTCGAAAGAAATCTTGTAGTTCTTGTATTAATGAGACTTGGGATTCCATACGTACATCGAGACATCTCAACTGTTCGTTTAATTGTAGACGGATATCTAGAAATAGAAAAAAAAAACGAATTGATTAAATTTAATAAACAGAAATTTTTATTAACTTAATAAAAATTTATTAATTATTTACTATAAAAAAAAAAGTTATACTAAAAGTATTTACACCTTTTTTCTCCGCCATAAAAAAAAATGAAGTCCTGTCTTTTATAAAACCATTATAAGCTTAATTTTTATAAAAAGCACCACTAAAAAAAAAGACTATTTTTATATAAGCTTTTTTATGTGGAAGAGTTTCCTTCTTCATATGCTGCGGTTGTATCATTATTTCGGTTATAAAATTTGTGGTTAACTTCCTGATCATAAAAACTAATATACTATTATAGCCAAGAGTTTTAGTTGAATCTCTTGGGAAAATAGGAAGTCAACATAGTTACTTCCTCCTATTTTGTTTTATATTTGCTGTAAACCACAACAAGACAATAAACCAGAAAAAATTATTATATACTTTTTTATCTTCGAGTAAATTTTTAGAAGAGCATGTAGCCTAAAGAATATTTCAGATTCTGTTGATGTTTCCTAACTGTGTTATATATTTAAGAGCAAAAACAAAAACTCCCCTTTGAAATCCGTCATTACAAAGGATAGAAGGAGAAGAAGTCACTCTATACAAATATCAAATACTCATTTGTACCAACAATTTGGCATAGAGCCTAGTTGGTTGAAAAACATCCCATATGGATATATTTCCTTACCAATAACTAGTGTAAGGAAATTGTTGAGAACCTATGAACAATATTTCTCGTTTCCTTCCGTATTCTATGTGGTATTTCCGAAAGATTTGCATTACTAACAAAAAAGGATGTTGCAGCAATGTGGTTGGTCTTTCATTGGTTAGAATTTAAAACTGCTACTTGTTTTTAGTTGTTAACTAGATTCTTTCGGTTATGTGACCTCATTTTGAGCATTGTGTCTTACATGTCTAGATATTTGTTAAAAAAGAAAAAAACAAACAAAAATGCTGCACTCTTGTCTATGAGACGACATAAAAAGCCTTTCGGGTTAAGATATCTTTAAGTGGAATCAACTATGGCGAATTTTTTTATTGAATAAATTTATCATATTCATGTAGTAAAAAATGATATATGCAAGACATGTTCGATATTCTAAAAATAATGTTCTTTTGCAGTATTTTTAAAGAAAAATAAAATTTTAAGATATATTTTTATCTTCGAGTCTTCATCAAAGGATTACGATTATAGACTTTAGGAAATATTGAGTATAGTAGTACTGAATGAACCAAAAAGCGAATTTTTCATGGTAAACACTGTTACTGCAATGCTTCTGGGTTTTTTTTTTGGCGAAAAATCGATAAATATCATTTTCAATGGATATACTTTTAAACCCAAATTTACATCTTCAAAAGAGTTCTACCACAGACCTAAGTAAATAGTAATTTAATGGTGCAAGAAGATAAAAAAGTGACCATTAGTTTTGTATGGAAATAAGGGAAATGAAACACAACACCATTTCGATTCATCAGTTCTGTTTGATAATTTTCAACATTCATTTTCGATATATTCTGATTCGATATTTCGTATCGTTAAACGTCGAATTGATTCGTTTAATGCCTTGATTTTATTATCCATCATCAACAACACAACGATTTTTTCACCCATCTCATGTGGAAACATAATCTTAAAAACCATTGGTCTTCACTAAACATACCTTTTTGTAAAATTTTATAACCCGTCTGAAAAATCAAGATACGTCAATTGGTCGTATTATAACGCAGATGGGATTTGTTCTTCTCATTCATGAAATAATATTCAAATTAGAAAATAGTTTAACTACATTTTCATGAAGTTTTCTTACACAATAGAAATATCATAAAATATTTATTAGAAATTTTCTCGCAACGAATTACATTGGAAATCGGGAACTAATTGTATTTTATGAATATAAAATTTATTTTTAGTTTTATTGTTTTTCTCATATGAACTTGTTTTTAATTAAATTTTGAAATTTTCCTTTGATATTTAATTAATTTTCACGGTTTTGAAAATAACATGCATATGAGTTTTTCCAATATATTGTGTTCCAGTTAATGAATATTAAAATATTACAAAAGTTCTTTTCTTTTTAATAAATATATAAAAAGAAAAAGCAAACACTGAAACTGACCACAATAATTTTCTATATTATAAAAAAAAAAGAAGAATAAAATATAACCATATGAGGAGAATCATTTCAGTATAATAACCTGGAAAAATATCTATGAAGGGAACCATCATAAATGATTTAGTATTTCAGTTTTTATAAAAGGTAAACGAAAGTAATTTTAAAAATTTTATTACATAAACTTGCAACATGAGTTTAAGCTAAACATAGTAGCGCAACCAGAAAGTGAACCAAGAAGTCCTGACATTTCTACAGAAAAAAGGAAGAGACTAGTGCTCTAACTTTTACACCTTTGCTATTGTCAAAAATCTGCTAGTAACTTCTTAATTGGTCTAAAATTTGTTGATGATATTGTTGCTTAATTGAACTTCGTATATACTTCTTTTAAAGATATTTATGGTCATTTAAATATTGTAGATTAAAAGTCCAAGGACTGCATCAAACCAAACATTAGGGTTCAACGTTCCAGTCGATTCTGTAATAGAGTATTTTAAAAGAACTACTTTCATTTCATTTATTGATCAAATATTGATTCAACTTTTTGACCGTTTCACTTAGAACCGTAACATTGTGAAGAATTTTTTTATTCTTCTATCAAAAGGGATGGAATGGTTCCAACAGAAATATAATATATATACAGTCGAACATCTTTTAACCGGAATATTCGGGACATATTCCGGTAAACAGAATTTTTCGGTGCATTTCTAAAAACTTAGATTTGTATTTTACCGAATAAGTTTTCCGCATAATAGAATTTATACGAAAAGCGGATGTTATTAGGAGGTTGGCGAATATAAAATTTCCGGATAAAATAGATTCGACTATATACATATGAATTTCTTTGGAATTGCATTAAAAATATTTTTATCCATTCAACTTGGCTCCCTTTCAAAAATTCAATCCTTAATACGCCTCTGAAACTGAGTATGAATATCTCTCACACGGAAACAGTATCACAAAGTTTTCTATTATATTAAAGTTTAAAAACTTCTCAAAAAAAAAGAAGAGATGCGACTATAAATTCAAATATTTGGCAATAAATTCCCGAACAAACTTCATGAATCCGCATTGCATCAAATAAACATATATAATAAAAAACATTTTTTCTCTGTCATTCATAAATTATAATTTATAATGTTTAAATAAACAATTACATTAATTTCTTTTTCCAAATCAACTAATTGAAAAGAATTTTTTTTTTGATTTCCATTGGGGGAACCTACAAAGATATTATAATCTACCTTGTCTGTTTGGTTTCCAACCAAATATATAACAACACACATCCACTATTCTTGATAATCAAAAACGAATTATGACAATGAAAAAACATAAGGGAATGGACGGACGACCAGAAACAGAAAAAAAAAAACGTGATCACATATGTAATATAAGACCTTGTTATAACATCCACCTTCATCATTGTCATTTTAGAGATTTTTAGTCGGTTTTAATACATTTTAGAGTCTCATAACTTCTTGTTTATTCTATTCAAGTTCAGTAAATTTCATATACGAGAATTCAGTGATGGAACGAAAGTTTAGCAGAGGAATCAACAACAATATTGTATACTTGCTAATAATATAACAATATATTTAAGTAGCATTTATAGTGCTAGTGCTTAGGGGTTTTTTTCCAATTTATTTATTTTTTTTTATGGTTAGTATATACTATATACTTGTTCAGGATGGGAATGACATAAACACGTTACTTCCTCTTCAGAGACCTTATCATCGGCATTTATTACCATTATATCAATTATTATGAGAAATTTGAACTTGTTGATTGTATGAGATTTTATGTTGCTATGGTTTTACTCTGGGAATGCATAGAAAGTATGAAGCACGAATGTTGTTTTACAATTGAGCAAGATATTAACATGGATATTGGAATAATCTTTGGGTCTCCGCCATTCTATACGTGTTTATTATAATTTTCTTATTTTATATGCAATTTTAATATGAACTTGGAATATATTTATTACTTATTCCCTTCTCATACTTAATCTTATAATAAATAAATGTAGTTAATATATTTTAACCATCAAACATATGAAAATGGATGGAAATTGTCAATTATAATTTATAAAAATTTGTTTAACTTCCATTCGGCGTACGGTACGGGATCGTCGAAGAGTTATGTGTTATAATTTTTAATTAATTCTCATAGGAATACGAAAAATCCGTGTCAATGGCCATAATTTAAAAACAAATAATTTAAAACAATTAAAATAGTTAATGGCAAGCTGAGGGTCGCCAGTAAATAGTAAGAATTTTGTATTTTGTTTGGTTTTTTGAAACACTGCAATGGTTATTTTGAAAAGCGACGGCTTCAAAGCTATTAAGGTAAATATATCAAATTCACACCATTGACCAAATTGTGGCTACTCTATCCCCAATAATAAAAATAGAATTGTAATTTCGCTTATTTTAATGAATTAAATCAAATTAATTCTTGAAACTCAAACAAAATTTTAAATCTGTTAATGACTAGTAAAAGGACCTTTTTTCTATATAAATAAAGAAAATTCCATTGAAGTTAAATAAGCATTCTTTAAATGTAGAATATAAATGAATCATAGCCTGCGATGTTCCTAAAATAAGTACAAATTCTCTGAGCACTAAGTTTGAATACATCATATAAATCCATATCTATTCAATTTAGGTCGGGTCGAAATAGTTTCTTCATACAACTTGTACCTACGATATCAGATGAATTCCGAACCAAAGAACATTTGCAAGCAAGTTGCTGTACAATAGATCTAACAACGGTTAAAAAAGAAATGAGAATCGATTATTAGAGTATTGTTAATTGTTTTCTTCAGTAAAATTTGAGTGGACTTTTAAAGACGCTATTGAACATCGATTCGACGTCGTTTTAAGTAGAAAATACGAATCATGTCCTGGGCATATAAATTCTAAAATACACTTATACAATTATAAAAATTTCTGCTTAAGAAACAGTATTTTTGAATCATCCTGTATCTTCAGTTTAAGCAGGAATTTTGAAAAAATTGATTTCATCGAAAAGTGGCTCCTTAAAGAATCTTCAGATAAAATAGAAGAATTTCTTAGAAGAAGACGTAGCATAAAGGAATCAAATATGGATGAGATAAATCTCCAAATAGAGAACATTTCGCAGGAATTTAAATAGAATAGAAAGCAATTTAAAGTTATAATACAATCCGTTTCCTCATACAAAGTTAAATATCCATCATTTTCTTTACACTAAATTAATTTTCTTATTAATATTCATCTTCTGAAAATAATGATTTAATATTTTTAATATCCTTTTATTATTCTTAAATTTAATAATAGAACATATTTCTTTCTTTTTTTTTCAATTCCATTAAACAAATTTTGCTTTAAATTAAATTAACTCTTGCTCCTCCAATCACAAAATGTTAATCTTACGTATGGGTTTAGTCATCTTATAAATAAATCATAGTCACTTTGTGATATAAGATTTGAAAAGGGTCATAATTTTTTGGGTCTAGTATAAATAATTTTCTATAAACAAAACAGAAATAGTAATCTTAAATTTAATCAAAAAGTCATATGTTTGATTTTCATTAACATTGAAACTATATACATATTTCAAATTTGAATACGCCGTCATGGGAAACTGTTTAGGAACTATTAAAACAATTCATTTGATTTTCTTCTTGAACTTTCTAACAAGAAAATAGTAACCATCATTGTTTCTTTTATCATAAATCATTTTTTTTTGTTTATTTCAATCTTGAAACATTTAAAATACAAGTCAGCAAATGAATAAGTAATGGAGTTTCAAAAATCCCATTAAATAAATTAACATTTAGATAATGTTTTAATGCGGTGGCAAAGCAACAAGTGGAAAAAAAATCGCCCTGAAGGTGTTTATTTCAAAGTTCCGCACCCATTTGATTTTATTTGATGCAATTCTTTTGTAATATTTCTTTAATTACACCAAAACTTAAAGCTATTAGATATGTATATGATGGCTTTTTTCTTAATTACTATATAACACTGGTAAATGACCAAACAAATTACATGACTGTCTTTGGGAATAATGTGCAAAAACCAAGAGTTTGAGAGTTGGTTTTTCTGTGGTGTTATATTGTTAATACATTTTCTATTTGGTTATGTACTATACTTTTCTCTTGTACAACACAATAAAGTACACAATCTGATGGAAATTGTGAACATGATGGACAACATTACCAACAGAGTACAAACATAAAATTTATGTTTACTTTAAGGAAAAGTTCAATATAATTCCTACTTTCATAAATTTCTGTGGTCAATGTCATAGACTCGATTCAAATCTTCGAATTCAGAGTCATGTTGATTTTTATTAATGACTTTCTTATCTGGAAATAATCTGTATAGGTACTTAATTTATCATTTATTTAATAATATGTATTCGATGGACCAAAAAATCATTGGGTTTTTTGTTTTTTTATTTAAAAAAGAAGGTAGAACTTTATCAAACACTACATTGTCCATTTCGATCGATTACCTTTTTCTCTTTCCTCGGTAGAGCCATTATCTTATTACTATAAAACTTCTAGGTTTTCTGAGTGAAAAACTGAAACATTCAATTTCGTTTTCAAATTTCCATCATTTACATCATCTACTGATGCAAGATCAGAAAACTATGTAGGACTAGGGGATGTATGGATCAAACGAGTGACCAAACTTGTGTGTAGTTTAGGCGTTGTCATGATGAAACACAATATACCTTTCTGTTTGATGGCCTGAGTTGGTTTTTGATCGTTTTAAAAGATTTTGAACAGTTTTTCGTGTCGAGAAAACGCCGTTAGGATTTCATTACGATTTTTATTTTATCGTCATCAATAACGCAATGACTTTTCAGGTCATTCAATATTTTCTTCTTTCTTTAATAGTCAATAATTTACAGAAATATAATAAAAAAGTTATGTTGCTCACACATATTCAATATTCAAGGATTTGAACTTATATATACGCACAATATGAAATCAATAATAAATTTTCTTGAAAATATTATTCAAATCAATCCGCCTCCCAAAAAAGGGGTTCCATATGAGTTATATTTCAAATAAATTGAATTTATTTCACATCAAGAATTTTAAGCAGTTTATTATTCACATTAATATCGACGTTAACCACTCGAAATCTTTCAATAACTTTTTTCCTAGATTTTTTAAAAAAGGAAATTTTTCCTTTAAATAAGTTTGGTTTTGCGAAATTTTTCTTTCATAACCATTTAAGCATAAAATAAATTCGTAATCATAAAAGGCCTAAATAGAGAATACAAAAAATAAAGTTCTTCAACAAAATGAATGCCCCTTAATAAATTCCATAAACCATTAAAAAAAGGATATAAGGGAGAACTAAAATGTTTGACACAAACAACAATTCTGCAATGCTACTAAGGGCAAGTTAAAAATCACTATACTTTGATTTGTATTAAAATAGAAATAGATTATCTATTTTAAAATAGATATAAATTGAATATATAGAGATAGATAAAACCCGGCACAATGTAAAGTGATCCTTTTTCTTCTTATCTTACATAAACAAACTTTAAAATGGGGAAATAATAAAGAAAAGAAAGAAAATAATAAATAGACCGACATTTTCATTGACTTTTTGAAATTATTGAACGGAAAACTTTGTCAAGACTTTTTTCTTTTTTTTTTTTTTAAAGAAATTCATTCTTGAAGGATAATACGGGATCCCAGACAGGCAACAAAGAAATAAGAACTTCTTTCCGAACCACATAAGTAGGTAATCGTTAGGAAAGAGGCCAATCAAAAGTTTATTGAAAAAAAAAAAAAATCAATTGTGTCATTTAAAACTTTCATAATGACCACTAAAAAATTACAAAGCCAGCTAAGATTGGTCTATAGTTTCTCTTTTGATACACAAACAGTGGAGCTTTACAGAAACGAGATTTGGATAGCAGAAAATTTTCAAGTATTCGTTAAAAGCGAATTAGTAATTTATACCAAATAATAAAGTTCGCTGCTAGACGAGTTAAAAGAATTCTTTTAATGCCAGAAATGATAATGTAGACGTGTTCACCTATTATTAATCATCATGTAAACTAAAATAATGACTGATGCTTCTCTACACATCTAGTGACTTGAGACTGTTGTCTGAAATTTGAAATGCTAGATAAGCATAGGACATTTTTACCACAAGTTTTCTTGAAAAACTTCATAAACTGATATTATGAATTTTCTCAACTTTAAAGTTTATCATTAAAAGTTTTTATTACTCACTCAAACTATTCAAAATGTTCTTATAGACTTCTTTATAGTTTACGGAAATAGTAGACTAAAGCATAAACAACCTTTTTATATTAGAGAAACCTGAAAATTACTATAAGTAATACTTTAAAAAAAAAATCTGACATTAGACAGACAATGTACTCTTAAAAGAGTTCTAGTTCTAACTACGAGATAACACATAGTTGTTAGGCCCTTAGTGTAAAAATTCCATGAAAACTAGAAAAATGTTAAAAAAAATATTTGACACGTAGAAGTAATTAAGGATTTCGTGCACTCGGATTTGTGAACGTGTTAAATGGAATCCCTCTTTAAAAATATAGTTAAGCCCCAACAATTCTTTCTACCTACTGTATTTAACTTTCATTAAATTGAATAGAATCTAAAAACATAAATTCTAATTATGTTTTAATATTGATTGCGTGCATACTCGCGTGTACTACGTCATATGTTGTCATTAACCACAACTCTACGTTAGGTGTTTAGTTAAAAAGGTTTTTTTTTTTGAACAAATGTTATATTTAATGCTTGCATATACCATCAACATCATCCCCCGCTTTACATTCACGGGAATTACCACAGTATAAGAGAACAAAATGAATCATCGCCTGTCAAATACCATTCTATTGTCCCTTTAGTTAATTATGTTTGTCCATATATACTCCCTGTTATAATCCAGGCATTAATTATATAGAAGAAAAAATCCAATCGAAAACAGAATATTATCCAAAACAATAATTACACATTAGTTTCGCGGATGTTAATCGAATGTTAACACAAAACACACGTTGTACGCATTTTACTTCGTTAACCATTTAAACAGGAAATGAAAAAGAATTCCTTTCTATTCCTTAAACTGGAAAACTTAAATGCTCGCATAAATAAATGTCAGTTCAATGAAGGGAATTCCTTTCGGATCGATTTAAAATGGGGCCACACAAATGGGTGGAATATTTCGATTTATTTTATACACACCAAAACAACCAATAAAATGCATTAATGTATATATATATATAAGGACAATGACATACGCTCTTGATGCATGTCCTTTTTTGGTTTCATTGCTACCAAAAACACGCATACCATAATAGGTCTTCAAACGTACACATTATAATCTCTACCAAAAGAGTATTATATCGGATCTGCATTCAAAATATATCCAATAGACTAGGACATGCAAGTCAATACAAATTCCATATTCTTGTTATATTACAGCTGTTATCCTATCGTTGAATTGCAAAAAGCGTAACAAAGAAGAAAGTCCTCGAAAGAAATGAAATCCTTATCTTTCTTTGTTGTTGTTAGAAGTAAAGAATTCAAAGCCGGTTTGTTATTATAATGATTTTTAAAACGGATAACTTTTCATTCATTCAATTCACTCGTTTTTCCAGTGTGTTCATTAAGAAAATTCAAAAGAAAATGTGTTAGATATAGGAGTACTATAACGAAAAAGGGAATCATGGGATGATAATGTATTTTATATACAACATTCGTTCGACTGCATTTCACGGTATTATATTTCAAAGATATTTGTGTAAGTTTTAAAAAATATAAAGGAAAAACCATGTTTTTCTGAATGTCTATGTGTGTCTGTGAGTACATTTGCCGGGTTGTTTTGTATACAGGGTGTGGTTCGTTGATCTTTGTTATATACAAATTCTTTTAAATTTTGTATGAAACGAAATATTCTTTATACACCGCCTTCAAGTCAATTAAGTCCTTAACCATTTTTTATGATACGGTTTTTGGTTTCATAAAATAACAATATGAAATGTAATTAAAACAGCTCCTGACGAGGGATAATTTTTAAGTCTACAAAAGAATACTGATAATGAATAGAAAATCCTGAAAATGGATTAAATTTCCAACTTGTAAAACATTTAACGCGAATAAATCTGTTAAAAAAGGATATTCAACTTCAGTTAATTGAAAATTAAGGAAACACATATTTATGAGTTTTTATTAATTTCTTAAAAAAATTTATTAATTTCTTTATGGAAGAATTTTATGAGAAAATTTAATGGAAAACATAAATTTTATGTTATGGACAATGTTGTCTATGAATTCTATATAAAAAAAAACGTGATGTGCTTCTGACCTGACCACACTGTAGAAGTGAAACAGACGGTTTTTTTTTAATACAGCGATGAAGTGGTGGGAGATAGAAATATTGGGTCTTCGATGAGAATAATCCCCATAAAAACCTCCACAACTTTGTCGAACATTTCAATCGTGTACGACCTCTATATAAAAAGTTTAAAAAAAAGATTCAAAAATTTGTGTCGACTACAGCGCCAGTACGGTGGCAGGTAGAACTATTTAGTCTTCGACGGAAATAATCCTCATTATAACCTCCACAATATTGCCGAACATTGTAATCGTCTAGGACGTCCATATAATGAGATTTTTTGTAATGTAACGTTTCGTCACAGAAAATCGTCACATAATTTTTGCTAATCGCCCCCATAGAAGTACATATTTCACTTCAAAAATTGATATCTGAACAAAAATGTACTGCTCCTCAATTTAAATGAAGCTTCATCTCATATAAAACTTCCATTTAAAAATTAAGTATATCTTCATTCACCATATTGTAATACAATATCATCAAGGTGTTCTCCCCTTAAAAATATAAGAAGTTCATTCAATCATCTTCTCTATCATCAATATATGAGAACTTATTGCAAATATCTAACTTCGAACCAGAGAAATTATTTTAGAAGGTTTGTTGGTTAAGGTTTTTGAATACGCCCAAATATTTCGCAATTAAAACTTCACCATTTACTCCTTTTCCATGTAAGTCCCTATTACCTACCCAAAAAAAAAGAAAAAATAAAATACAAATAAAATAAAATTTACTGCACTCATCCATTCAATTACTCTTTTTGGTCATCAAATCCATCATTCTTCATTCCCTTGAAATTAACCACAAACTGAAATAAAATTCATTCAACACATCCAACCACTTTTATACTAATTTTGTGACATGAAGTGCTGTTTGCTCATGTCATGTCATGAAGTATTTTTTTTTCTCCTTTTTCTCATCTCACTTTTAGTGCTATAGCGGTAATAAATCAATTAATTACACCACCACTCATACCATTATTTTACCTAGTGTCTACATTAACAAATGATGAGTACATATAAAGCAACATCCTGGTTATATGAAAGGACAAAACATGATTAAATTGAATCCAACCATAAATGAACAATGCCTAAGCAATTAGTTGGATATTAAGACTGGGAATAATATCGTTTTATGCTTTAACAATGTTTCTATATTAATTGTGGACATTGATGGATGTTATGGGTCTCATCATCAACAAAGAGACAATAAAAATATCGAAATAATTTAATCAATCAAATAACGAAATATAATTTTTGAATATAATTTTTTTTTGGTAAAATGTTATTAAACTTAGCGAATAAAAAGTATGCTACTGCGCTTCTACGACGTAATTTCAATTGCCCTTATTTTAGACTTGTCATAATGGTTTTTGAATTAACGATGTCGTTAAAAGTTTTCGGATTTCTATGGAACGACAATAACTCAAATGGCAATAAATTGCCTTGCTAGGTATGTCGATATCTACAGAAAAATAAACAGCATGATAATTTGATTTCATTGCTATCAGCTGATACAGTCCAAAATTACATTTTTCATGTACTAACAATAGTATAGTACTGTATAGACTAAAAGGTTATTGAGAATAACGAATCAGCGTTTAACGACACGAGGATTTAGTCAAAATATTGAAATCAAGCGTTGAAAATCATTAATCAAATGCATTAAGGATTTGTCAAATACAAACGTGTTTGGCGATACCGCTAGACCACATGCAAGTTTGGTCACTCATTAAAAAATTAAGAAAATTTGACTAGGAAATTTTGATGCAACCAACGTATAGTCTATAGATATAGATCATTCACCATCACTTTCGGTTTCTACAGAACTTCTTTAATGACTTAAATTTGAGTTTAAAAAAAGCCAGAAAACCCAGAAGTTCTACAATGACGGGATAATGGCTCTGCCAGAAAAATGCAAAATATTATTGACCAAAATACAAAATAATTAATTATATAGAAAAATAAATGCAATTACTTTTTGAAGCATTGAATATATCGTACAATTGGCTGCCATATGTTTTACCCTTGATTTGCTTTGCTATGTCAGATATTTTTTTCAACAGACATCTTTGAATCCAAAACATACATGATTCGTTTCTTTGAAGGGCGTATATGAACTGACAGAGCCACTACATAAAATATGATCGGCAAAAATATCCAACAACAAACTGCACAAAAGTATCAATTTCCGAAATAAGGAAATCAGAAAATCAGAAAATTCCGCCTACATTTTCATGATTTTTAATCGATTTTTCAATGAAGTTCTGCTAGATTTCGTTATTACTTTTTTTTTTCTTTTGCTTAAATGACCTCATTTACCATATATACTCGAGAATATATTACTAAACGTATAAAACATGCGCAATTTGAATAAAACTCCAATGATCAAATAATAAATAAATCAACTCTTAAAGTTAAAAACTAAAAAAAAAGGAAGATTTTCAAAAGAACGACACAACAAATCACTTTAAGTGAAAAATCACATATGGTGCAAATGCTTTTATATTACTACGTCTATTAAGTTCTTAGTTCTTTTCTTGTCATATACTTAAATCCTATACGATATTTTTATGTACTATACATATATTTACTTCTTCATTTTGATGGGTGGGTGGATTTTTTCTCTACATTTTCAGTACTAATGTGTCACTATCCCAAAATTTATTTCCATTATTGTTGCTCTAGACGCCAACAAAAATGTACAAACTATGTATTTTCTTGTCACTTATTCTTCTTAAAAAACATTTTTATTTATGGTAGAAACTAAAGGAAGAAAATTGCCTGGAGATGTCATCTTTTTATACTATGTTTCATTCGGATTTTTCTCCAGAAATTTATTTCAATTTTAATATATGAGTAATGAGAGCAATGTGTAAAAGAAATGACATTATGAAATGGACGGACAAAGACAAATTTTACAGTTTCCTCAAAAGAAAAAACTTCAGGGGGTAGAACTTTGTGTTCCTAATTTAAAAAAAACTTTCTTTATTTTCTAGCAATGTATGTAATCATATCCTGTTCTCTTATAAAAGAACACATCATACCTAAAAATATGTTTTTGTTCAAGAATGATAATTTTTTTTAATAACGAAAAGGAAACTGTCACATTTTCTTCAATTAATTTCATTCAACATTTTTAAGATTCTTTCATTTTGTTTTTAATTTATTTGATTTTAATCTACTAAACAACACTTAGACGACTTGCGAGACAATTGACGAGATGATGTCTTGAAAATTTTAATAAAAACACAACACAATGACCCCAAGAGGAATGTTCTATTAATTTTAATTGAAAATTTACATTGGCATTTTGTCAGAAATTAAGAAAGACTCTTAAGAAAAAAAGAAAAGTATAAGCAAAATACACTATTTTAAGAACATCGAATAGACGAATAAATTCGTATCATTTGAAATCAATCATCTGAAACGCAATTGGATTAAATCAAAATATCATTGCAAGTTTCTTATACATACATTTAATTAAGTTTAATCTTCTCAAAGAATTGCGTTTATGCTAAGCTCTGTCACAACCAATGTTACCAACAAACATTTGTGATCTTATGTTGAAATTAGAAGCGCCAACGTTAATTATAGTATTGTATTTGGTTTTCACAAAAATCAAACAGATTTGGCATTGCAAATTTGCTCGAGCTCGCTTTTCAACCCTAGTTAATAATATAAACAGTCTCGTTGGAGTTAATGAGTTTAATTTAATAGCGCATGGGAGTACAGCTGGTGGTAGCACCATCCGTGGCAAAATGCGCACCCAAGAAATTATTCAAAGTTCATCAAAAACTATTTATAATTTTTTATGGTTTAAAAGATACCCATAGACTTCAAATTAAACGTTTATACTTAATTTTAGCTTAAAATCTTCAGGCTACACAATTTAGCAGAAAATCATCGCTTTGTGTTCAAAATTTTATCAAAATTAATGCTAAATGGGCTTCAAACCAATCAAACACAACATTCTACATCCATAAAAGCTGGTCATCGATTCCTTTTGCAATTCACTACTTATACCTAAAGTAGAAGCAGAAGCAACTCACAACTATGTCGAGTATGAGTTCTCCCTGGGTATAAGCAAGTTAGAGAGTTTATTAACTGTTTAGAGGAGTTTTAATTTTGATTTCTCCTAGATTTTTTTGATACGTTTTCTTAACCGACTTGATTATGTTAAATCTTCTTCAATTGACTTATGTAGTACAATTTGCCAGCAAAGTTATAAATACGTATACTACATGTTACGCGAGTCTCAATCTAATTCGATCTTGTAGATAGCACTCGAATAAGCAAATTTCTTATGAAGAAAATTTTCTTTAATATAAAATATTGTCGCCTTGATTCTCTACAATATCATAAAATAGAGTAATTATAGTTTTTATACCGCCTGGTAACATATTTCATAACATATTTTTTACGTACGGGAATTTAAATTTATTAAATATTAAACTATGATTTTTATTTCGATTTTTTTAAAGTACCCAAAATAAAATCAACTCAACCTTTTATTTTAATTCAATTTTATTTTATTGAAGCCCATTTTTTTTCTTTTTTTGAATCAATATAATTCTGTTTTCCCCAAAAAGAAAAAAATGAAGAAAAATAACCTATTACAAATTAAATTTTAGTATCCTGGGAAATTTCACATATGTATTTTTGATCCTGGCAATAAATTTAATTTTACAAATTCAATTTTATACCAAAAAAAGGAGGAAAAAATCCTTTTTTCGAATATCTTTGGATTTATTTATTATTAAAAACAATTTTTTTTTATATATATTTATTATTTTTACCTGGAAAAACATCTCTCATTTCTGGACTTGGTGCATGGATCCAACCATTTCGTTGTTGAATAATACATTGAAACATTTTCGTTGTTTTTTTTTATTTATATTTAATTTTATTTTTAAGTACACGATATTTGGTTTTTTTCTACACTGATATTGGTTTCCTTAATAATCACTAATTTAAGTTTTTATAATTTTAAAGAAAATGATTTAGTTACATGCTAAGGAATTATTTACATTATTAAGTCATTTTGTTTTTCTTTTTTTAAGTAAAATCACTTTTATGATTGATTTTTGTAAATTTTATTTACATTTTTTTTTTCTTCAGCAAATTTATGATATTTATATGAAAGAAAATTGTTTTATCTAAAAACACAAAAAAAATGACAAAATAAATCAATAAGTTTTTGTTTAACCAATTATTAGAAAAAAAGAAGGGGTTCTGAAAATTATACGAGCAAAAAAAAGCTTTTCCCCAAAAATATTCCTAAATATAAATCAAAGTAGAAGGAAAATTTAAATTTATGATTTAAAAAGAAAAAACTTGCCAACAGATAATAAATTTTTCTTTTAACATGGCCTCAAAAAATCGGTAAATATTTTCATATCTTGTAGAAGAAATACTAATAAATCAAAAACCTATACGAAAAGTTCACCAAGAGAGGTGCATCTTTTCCTAACAAAATTTTGCAAATAGATTTCAAGAAGAGGGTTTCCACGGCATATTCTAACAAATTTATGATGTCTTCAACTCATATTACAATATTTTCCCACGACAAAGAGAAATCATTTTCATTTGACTATAGCTTTTCAAACATTGTCATTTTATACAGGAAATCAAATCGAATAATTGTGATAGCATTTGCAATTTAATCGCCTTCAGGCAATGTGTATCTGGAAAAACTCTTATAATACCCAAAAGAAAAAAAAAAAAGATATTTGTTGCACATTTCCAGCCTTGTTCTTTGAAAAAAACAGGAATAACACAACATGAAACACATTTACAAGTTTTTAATGAGAAAATTGTAAAAAAAAAAAAAAAAAAACAGTGAAATATATACTTGCACCTTCCATATTTTTGTTTTTATATATTTACTTTAGATTAAACGGAAATTTAAATTTTCGACAAGTTTTTAAGAGGAAAGAAAAAGGAAAACAGAAATTAATTTAATTAAATGTTTATGAAATTAATAAACATTTTAATTTTATATTTTAGCATAATAAATACAGGTACGTTAAGTAGAAATTGTTTAAGTGAACAAAAAACATATAAATATGTCGTAATAACTTGAATGAATTTATTTCAATCGTTGGTAGTGCTAATATGATAGCCATTTAATAAGATTCATATCATAGAAATAGTTGTCTGACAATCCAATTTCGATTAGATATTAGTTGCAACCCATTTTTGCTAAACCGAACAACTGAAAACTGAGAACTCACTGTGACCGTGATTTAAAGTTCGTACCATTCGATACGAAACTCTTAACACTGAGCCAGTAACTCCATTTACTCAAATAAATCGGACATTCTAGGAAATTATTATTATGTTTCCGGCAAAAATACATGCGGTTAACAAGAATTGTTGCTGTGTCCCCTTCAAATAGGAGTATGTTAAGATCATAGAATGGTTTATATTTGATCATAAAATCATTTGAAATCATATTTTTTTTATTTATTTATTACTAATTTTACAATACTAAAATATATTAAGAAGAAACAAAGGCCTGCAGCCGTGCAAGTAAAAATCTTGAAACATTCATTTTTTCAATAAATTATTGTACAAAAATTTGTTACAAAACTTAACCCTGTCATTTTATATTAGCTCTCTCTCGAGAATTTTAAATTTTCTTCTAGAAACTTTTAATTTAAGAATAAATAGAAAACCCTAATTAATTTATTATTATTTAAATATTTTGTAAGTTTATCATTAAATATTGATTAAAAAGAAATTCCCTCTTCAATTTTCTTCAATTAATTTGCATTCAAAATTCATTTATGGTATAATAATTTCCAATTGAACAATACTAAAAATGTCGTAACTTATATTATTTGAAATATTTTCTAAATGGAATTTAGTATACTAAACAATAGTCTAAGAAAAAAACCTATCAAACAAATTAAAAATTCCATTTGTTTTAGCCCACCCTTTCGTATATCGAATATCATACAAAATTGAATATTTAGACTATTAGGGCATTTGGGCTATATCAACAAAATATTGAATTAAATTCAATTCTTTTTTTTCTGGTAGAAAATAAATTCCATTACAACTGAAACCATCATCATTACCAATTTATTGAATATTTTTGTGCCGCTATGGTAGGTACTACCAGAGGGTATTGTAATACATCGAAATAATCATCATAGAAAGGATTACAGAATCAACAAAAGTATTATCGATTTCTGCATGTCCGTCCATCCGTAATACAAGATAACTCAAAAACGTGTTATCCGATTTTGATGAAATTTACAATGTGAGTTGGTTACTCTTTAACTTGGTTTGGTATTGCATTTCAGCGAAATCAACCAAGGTGGTGCGAAGTTATTAAGCAAAAATCAGGGTGACCAGAAAGTTCACAGCTTTTCGGATTTAATTTGAAGAGCATTTTTGTTTAAATTATTTACATGAGTTGACTACATAAGTCGACAACACCATGTTAAATTTCAGTGAAATCAGTCCAAGGACAGTGGAGAAAGAAATAGTCGTAGGGAAAAATGAGCATGTTCATAAAGTGTTTCTGATGTATTTTAAAAACTAATACACCGATTTCAATAAAATTTACAAAACATTTTTATGCTATTAGGCCCCAGCCATTAAAAACGACAAAAAAAAAGTTACGGAGAAAAACGCTTGAAATATTAGCAGTTTTGGCGCTTCTTTCGCAGACTTAATTCATTGAACTATACATTTATTAACTACGAGTCCCATTTTTAGCATAGGGTATCGAAAAATCGGCTGTAGCCCGATTTTACGTTTACTATATGTTTAACATTAAAATATTTACTAACTCAGAATAATAACAATATTGTTTGTTATTGTTTTAATTAAGAGAATATTATTGTAAATTTATAATATGCTATTATTTGATCAATTAAATATGAAAATCGTTTGAGTTTCAGTTTCGTATAAATTGTAATTAGAAAATTTGTAATTGAAAATTAAAAAGCCTGATAAATAATAATAATTTTTTAATATCCTAATTCAAAAAGAAGACGCTTCTATTTTATTAATTATCCAAAAAATTATATATTAATATTTTATTTGTGTGTGTCCTTTTATTGTTGATTAATTAAAAAGAAAAATTACATGGAAAAATGCTAAAACTAATTAACACTTATAAATGAGGCAAGATATTATTCATTTAAATGTCATTTACAGTCAGTTATTATTTCTATTAAAGTATAGGGTGCGGCAAAATAATAGTAGTTCTAAACTCACTGAATTTTCTTGTACTGAAAAGTTATACTTAAGTATCATCTTCTCAAATGTTTTAGCAATTAAAGCGCTATTACTGATTAATAGCTGTGTGCTGTGGTTTAGCAATTATTTGGCATTAATGATTTTAAGTATTTCAATATTATTTGGTTAGGCATATTATTATTAATTTCCCGTTCTAGGCTCGATTTGAGGTGTTATTAACATAAGAAAAACCTTACCCTGTAGTTCATATTTTCAGGGTTGAGTAATAAAATATTAACAGACAGTCAGACAGAAATCAATGGACGTATTTGGAATTGAGATTTGCGCCGACTAATTTGCGTTCAAGTAAACTAACTTTTTTTAAATTTAAATTTAAATTGCGTTAAAAAATGAACAAAATGTTATATTTTTACAAAAATACAAATTTAGACATTTCAATTCATTCTTTATAACAAACATTTTCAAATAATGAGCGGTTTGAATTGAACTGAATTTACCAATAATTTAATTTAACTTAAATTCAGTTTTTTTAACACATACTACGATGTAGCCATAATGGGCTTTGAACTTTTTCATTAGGAAAGTACAAAATTGTCGTCAATTTCTACACAAAACATAAAATCATATAAATATGTGGGCATTTCCCACAATGCAACCATTTTACATAACAACATACAGAATCTATGATATTTAATAAATCTGTTAATTTCTATTTCAAACAGAATTTAACAAAAAAAAAAAAAAAATAGAACTCCCAATCTAAGGGCAGCACTTTTATATTAGCGCTAGTGAAAAAAGCCCGGGACTCCAAAATTCAAAATCGAACAGATAATAAGAAATTGGCTACAGAGCTACCCGTTGTCTGTTATGCGTTTTGTAAAATGTTTAAAAAATTTCTACGATTTTGACAGAAGTAATTCATTTCTATATTCCATAAATAGGATTAATTAAAATGTTTTTATACAATTTTAATATTCTTCTACTATATTGTTGTTGGAGAAAAGTCTTAAAGAATATATATTAAAGAAAGATTCGCTTATTAAGTAAATACTTATATATTAGCGTGAAAATAAATGGAGTTTATGTTTTTAAGTAGGTCAAATTAAGATTTTCTTTGTGAAATTTTATTTTCATTAATAAAATCATATTTACTTTTTTCTTTTCAAAGAATTTCTTAGGAAATTCTTAAGAAATTATTTTCAATAGAAAATTTCTCTCCAAATAATTATTTTCTTTTTTTTTCTGTTTTGTCATATTTCTAAATATTAACTCTAAAAAGGAAAATCTTTTAAATATTGAATATAAATAATTTTCCAGTATCTATTAACCAATTTATTTTTTCAAATCCAAACATTTAACTAAGTGGAACAAAATATTACAAAATTATTAACTTTTTAACAAAAAAAAAGAACCAAATCAAATGAAATCAAGTTGATTAATGATCATTAACGATTAATCTTCAAAGATACAAATGCATTCGAATTGAATACAAAATCAACTTTCACTTTTTCGGATAACAAGACTTTGAAGAATAATAGATACTCATTTTTTCTTCTTCTTGGTGCCTCCTAATTACCGCCCATTATTATTATATTATTAATACACCTAGATCTCGCTATACGGCCGCTCTTTATACGCCATTTCGCTATAACGGCGTTTTTTAATTATGGCACTTTTTCGATTTACGGCCCCCAAAGTTTCATTATACGACCAAAAAATAATGCTGTACATACTGTTAGCGACCTTCTGTTTAGTTTTAGTTTCGCCCTTTAGGCAGCACTGCTACAAAAAATAATGAATTCGTTATACGGCTTTTCGTTTTACAGCCAACTTTTTCGGAACGTTTTTCGGCCGTGAACCGAGGTATAGTTGTATAGACATTACATATGGAACCTCTTTTTCCATCATTGAATCACAGTATGATATCAAAAAAGATGGAAGTCTGTATTCTTTTATCTATGATGGATATCATCATAGATAAAAGAATATATGAAATTTGAAAGTGTATTATCGTTTTTTTTTTAAGAATTCAATTTGAACTTTGTTAAATAAGCAAAAAATCTTTTATCTATCTATCGACAGGACAGGATAGTTCTTAATTGAAAATTTAAAAAGATTTTCCAGAAAAAAACAAACGTTTTAACTTCAATAAACTTTCTTTTCAAGATGCGATTTTTCCAACAAATCCATACAAGCTTGACAATAGATCTTCTCAGATAATATGTCTTACAAACAAAAAATATATAATTAAAAATTTAATTAATTTATTTCTGTTCTTGTGGCTCAATTTCAATAAAACAAAAAAAACTTGAAAAGGGTTAAATTTTATGAGCAAAGAAAACAAAAAAATGTGTGTTAAATCATCTTTGTAATCGACTAAAAAAACTTTCTTAAATTTTCCAATTAAATACATTTTAAATAAAATTAATTTAATTAAAAAAATGTAGAAAATAAGATTGTTGACACGACTTTCACATTTCACTAACAAAACGATTATATTTAATTAAACTAAAATGTAACATTGTCTGAAGCAAAACCGACAAATCCTTAAATTCGCAAAAATTTTATGTAAAATTTTTTTAATCCTGTTAAAATATAATCCAAAAAAAACAACAACAAAAAACATACTAAATAAAACCGCATTGAAGCTAGAGAAAAATAATTAAATCCTCCCAAAACTATTGAAATATATCACAACTTAAGGGAAAATTTAAAGCCACAAAACTAATGAAATATAACAACGTTGTTTTTGTTTTTTAAAAGTCCCTAACACACAACATCATTTGGTTCGACTATAATATTTATGTGAAAGCTCAAAATTTTTCATTTGCATTTCTCTACTACGAACCCAGTTGTGCCAGGATGAATCCCAACTGTATCACACTTTTTTTTTTTGAAAAAAAGGTTTAGAATAAAATTCCAAAAACCAGACAAAACACATTTGAAATAATAGCCAAATGAATAACATATATGGAATCAACATCCCATAATCCAGTATTATCCAACATAACCAAATATGGTATATTTCATGGATTCTGTAGTTAATAAATATAAATAGGAAAGAATAGAAGGACGGAAAAGGGATATTAGTAGAAGATATTTTCATGTGATACTTTTCAGATTTCCGTCTCCACCAAAAGCCGGATGAAATATTTTTTTTTTCGGGAAGGGGCTGGAAGAATGTGTGGTTTAATACACTACAATAAAACATAAACAATTCAACTAGAAAGCATGCTCTATTTGGTATGATATTTTCTAAAATCAAAAACTATCTGCTTGGATCGGTATGGTATTTAAAATGGCGAAAAATTTCAAAAATTTTGCACAACTCATTTTATAAATTCAGTTTTATTACATTTTAAATGTATTTTTCTAATTCAAATAAAATTCACTTTCAGTTGACTACATTTTGTTTTTTGTAAATTCTTATAAAATAATTTTCAAAAAAAGCAAATTCATCGTGCATCAATGATTTTCTTCAACAAAAAAATAATTAAATGCATTTAGAATTTGACATGCAAATCATTGCACTTTTGTAATTTAAATTGATATTAAACAAATACAAATATCAGAAACAAATGTCATTTCAATTAATGAATTTAATCAACCTTAATTTCCGAGACATCAAACATATAATACAATATTTTGAATATTAGCCTGTATTCGCATTTAATGTTTCTTAGGCTGTATTTCCATTAAACGTGCAAAATGTTTTTGCTCGCCGTGAGTAAAAGAGAAAGAAATGTTAAACCATGAATATTAAAAAGAGAGAAACCCGTTTCCATGTAATTTGCGTGAAGTACATGCTTCTCTCATTTTAATACTCTGATTTAAAAGTTATTTCTCTTTTACGCCACGCGGAGCAGAAACATTTTACTAGTTTGGAAACGCAACTTGACACATACTTTTTGTCTTTAATATTTTTGAGAAGAATAAAAATACGAGCAACGGAGGAAATTCCATATAACAGACTTTTTCTGTCAATTTTTACGGACAAAATTTGTTCAGCATGATAGCTACAGAACAGCATCTTTTGCGAAAATTCATTTTCAATGAAATTATTAGTTTCTAACAATAATTTAAATAGCGATAGTGTAAGAACTAAACATAAAGATAATAATTTGAGCATAAGCTTCTTGGTATTGTATATCGTTATCGTTGTATGATTCTTGTTTTCTTTTCATATAAAAATACACCACGTTTCACAATGGTAAGAAGAATACCCATATTATACAAATTCTTGACGACTAATAATGTTGCTGCCAACCCATTCGAATACAGCCTAATTTAAAATAATAAATAAATTGAAGAAATTCAAAACGTTTCATGTGTTTCGTATTTCTTGGTTTATGCGTTCGTCAATCAAACATAAACAACGAGCTGAGCATATATTTACCATCAACATGGTGTAGGAGTTTATGTTTGATGGCATAATATGTATACATTTCATTCGTTATGTTATTCAATTGCAATTTAAATTACAGTCACGAAATTACTGTTCAAAAACTTGTATAATATTTTATCTTTTCAGTTTAATTGCAAGAAAATTCTCAAGAAGAATGCAAGAAATAACTTATTTTTAGCTTTTTTGAATGCAGTTTTTATTTGGTTTAATTTGATTATATTTTGTTCAAATGAAATTTTATCACAAATTAAAAAAAAACACGCTAATTTTTACATAATTTACATTAAATTATCACATTTTTTAATGACACAATTTTTATGTGAGAATGTTTGTTTTTGTAATAAACATAAATTCTTCATTATGAAAACATTGTTATCATAAAAAAGCAAGCTATAGTGCGCAAACCACTATGTGAACTTCTATACATATCGATCAAATTATTTCATACAATAATTTATGATTTATTTTGTAAAAAAATTGAAATCGGTCCATAAATAACGTTACAATACCCTATAATGTAAAAACATAAAAACCCGAACTTTTGTTGGGCAGCTACCCGAAGTTTTAGTCCGATCAAACCCAACTTCTGATAGAATGGTTTTCATGAGGAAAATACCGCTCGTACCAATTTTCATGGAAATTGCTTCTAAAATACGGTCGCAATCTTGTACACGACAGACCGACAGACAGACAGACAAACAACCCAACATACAGACAATGGATAAACATGATTGCAAACGATTTAGAATCTTAAAAAACGTGGAGATTTGCATCATGATTAGATCATGATTCTTTTAACTTATATACTTCGTATAGAAGTTAAAAATCATATAAAACAAATTTCGAAATAGTTTATTATTGAAAAATATGCAAAAAGTGTAAATATTGAGTGTTTTTTTTTTATGAAAGTGTTAAGAAAATGTTTTTGTTTATAAAAATACAAAAAGAAAATAGAATTTGACTCATGAAAATCTGGCAAAAAAAATTTATGAAATTTTATGTAAAATATATAGTTTTGTTTTTAATGATTTTTAAAAATTAGACACAATTAAATATTTAGGTTAAAGTTTATTTAGAAAAACGATTCATGGAAAATTTTTTGTATAAAATCAATCGTGCAGAACGAAGACAAGAATAATATCGTATAACAAAAATTTTATAAGGTTTAAAATCCTTAAGACTGCATTTAAACTTAATTGTTAATTCGAAAACTATCAACTAACAAAAAAATGTTTTCTTTAAGATCACATAGAATTCTTACATTCTGAGAAGAATAAAAATTCGCCAGAAATTCTTGAGTGTCGCCATACTTATCTTTGTTAAACTAGATAAAATCAAAACATAAATATTGGATTTTGAGACTATTACTTCGTTTACATGATCTACTTGAAGTCGACTTCAATCCGAAAGTCGTCCATGTAAACCCAGATCGCCTTCAATCCGACTTGAGTCGATTCAATCACGAAACTTTTTCTGATCGACTTGAAATTTGCATGTAATCTCAGATCGACTTCAAATTGACTTGAAAATTTAAAATGAAGTATGAAAGGGGCCCAGGACCTTCATGGTCTATAGCGCCATCGAAGTCGAAGTATGAAAAGGGAAACATAACCTAAAAAATAAAATTTTTTTTGCTACCTTATACGAAATTGACGTTGATTTGAAGTCGATTTCAAATCAATCTTTCAATCCGGTAAAGCTAAAAAACGTGAGTTGAATTTCAAGTCGATCTCAAGTCAAATCCGAAGTCGCCATGTAAATCAAGTTGACCCCATCTAGTTAAAACCGTTGACTAGAAGAAAATTCTGAGATCAAGCCCAGCTACAAACAAATCATATTTTCGTTTTTAAATACTTTTTAATAAAATTCCTTTTCTTAATTATTGATAGTTTCACTGACACACGGGCTTCTAATTTAATGTATTTCTTTAGAGCTGTGCCATAAGAGTAAAATTTTTCTATTTAATTCTCATATCACGCCGGTGACATCGCAGAAAGTCTTCTTAAAAAGCTTCCCTAATTTATTTTAGGTTTTTTTTTTACCTAGTTTTCGGTTTTCTGATATGCATAGAGGATGAACGAGGTGAACGATATTATCCTAAAAATATTTTTCACAAACATTAATTAAGATGAAATAGAATATCATTGGCAATATTCTATTTAGTTTTTCACAAATCTATTACTAATTTCGTTTGGGAGTTTTGAAGCCCATTTATTCTCATTTGTGATCATTATTTATTCTAAAGTCAAAGATAACCCTAATTAGTCAATTCCTTAACAAAAAAATTAACTTCCTCATTTTTTTTCTACATATGGAGATATATTACTGTAAATTAAGAGTCATGTCAAAATAAAACCAAAAAAAAAAAGAAAATTACTATCGAATTAATTAAGAAATCAACCCGCAAGAAAAACGACAATATTGGCGCCGATAATCAAATTCGAAATATTTAAATATCGATTTTCAAAAAAAAAAAAAAAAAAAATCAAAACAAAAAAGTTGATTGAACTTGAATTTAAAATGTCGAATACTGACGCAATCCGCGATTTATAAACTTCCAAATTTAGAAAAATTTGAATATGTAATTTCTTGATTTGTGTTGTTTTATTTATTTGGAAACTTTTCATTTCTTTTGGGAGAGGTTATTCGCACGAATATTTTGAAAATCGTATTCATGAGGTTTGCATGTAAAAAAAAGCATTCTCAAACAACTTTATTTCAATTAATTGATATTAATTAATTTTTTTCTACAGAAAATGACACAAAAAAATGTTTTGTTTTTGTGACTGGGAAATTAAGTTTGACAGCCTCTTTTTATTGGTTAAATTAGATTAAAACAAATTTATTGGCAATAAAAAATAATAATGATAAAAAAACGCTAAAATTTAAATAGATGATCAATATTTGACCTTCTATGGGAATCATCATTAAAAATTCTGGAAAATCTATAAAATCTTATAAAAATTAATATTGGATAGGCCAAAAAATTGTTGCGTTTTTTGTTCATAAGAAATAAAAACTTTATTAAACAAATATATTGTCCAATTCAATCGATGACCTTTTGCCATTTTCCTGACCGGAGGATTATCTCGTCACTGCAAACGAAGAAAAACGGAGTCAAGTCATATTCACAGGGATTTTTTGAACTCAAATTTAAATCATTAAAAGTTTTGCTGATAGTACACAGTCAGGACAACACGGTGAATGTGCATCAAAAGTTCCCAGTCCTTCTCAGTTTTTTGATGAATGACCAAACTTGCATATGGTCTAGGACTAGAGCAAGACTGTCCAAACAGAAGCCCCCGGCAAGTATCAATGCGGCCCGAAAATATTTAAAGTTACTGAAGCGTGTTCGTTTTTCTAAGGAATGATTTGTGTGTTGTGCGCGCTCTCGTGCTAAAGCTGTCAAGTGACAAACAACAGAAACAGGAACAGAACAGAAAGCTCTTTCGTTCTGTAATAAATTCTCTTTCTGTTTGCGTTACTCGCTCAGCTACACTGTTCTATTTTTGTCACCTGCCGCCTTAAGTGATATTAAATGAATTTCATGTTCTTTTTTTATAATGAACTAATAAATTTTAAATTACTTAAACATGAAAACTGTATATTTTACGTTTTTTTATTGCTCGTCAGCTATATTAAAATATACTTGTGGCCCAAAACACCATATCTTCTTCAAATGTGGCCCAGACAAACAAAACGGTTGGATACCCTTGGTCTACAGTGTAATCACGATGAGTACTTTTGACATTCACCAATTCTGGACGTTTCTGTTTGATGGCTTTTTCAACGCTCGATCTTGATATATTGAAATTCTGAGGAATCGTTCATGTGTCATTAAACTTCAATTGGATTTCATCAATGCCTTTGGACCTTTTTAGTAATACAAAAATTGCAGTTTGGACGATTTTTCATATATATCCAATATGCAAAGCATATAAAACTGCAATATATTCAATCGTATACCTTTTGAACAGGTAACGTTTCTCCAGATTTCCGTGAGAAACATATGAGCTCTTCATTTTAATATCGATCAACAATGTAATGACTTTCTGGCTCATCCAATATAGTATATTACAACAAAAAAAAAGATGTTGGTTGACTTTTACTTTCAATTTTATTAATGCAATTACGTTTCGCATAAATTAGAAAATAATACGATTAAAATAATTATGATTGAAATGAAAGGAAATTTTTTTTTCAAAAATAACTAAATTTCAAAACAAGAAAACCACAGATTTTTTTTTTATGATATAAAACAACTCTGACTTAATATGGAGAGAAACCACTTTCATTGTCAGAGACGAGATGATGGCGAGATCGTGGCTGAGGAATATTTTGTTGTGAAGTTCAAACAGAAAAATTATCGGCCTTCAATCTGATCCAACATTTTTTCTTTTGATACTCGATTTGTTTGGTTTGTTGATTTGTTTGCTTGGTTGAAAGTCGTTATAGCATTTAGATGTCGTGTTTTTTTTTTTAAATAACCGCCATTACAGGTAAAATCAATGAGAAAACAAGAATAACAGAAACATTATTTTTTACTATGATCGTAATCCCGCAGATTGAAAAAATTAGAGAAGAGGGTGATGTGCGCAATATGACGACGAGGATGATGATGGTGTTTCGTGATAGTACTAATGTGTATGAATAAAGTTGCTGCAACTTATAAAAACCGGTTTAATGAATGTATCCAGTCAAAATGTCCAAAAAGGGAATTTTATTATTTTGTTTCATGTTGTTTTTAATTTTCTTTCTCTGTGAAGTTTCTTTTTTATTGTAAAATAAATTAAAAAAAAACATGTTTGCACCATCATGCATCAAGCAGATGCGCACGAATTCTGTAAGTTTTCAGTTTTGGTGGAAAATATTTCAAAAGATGTATTTATTTAACACAGAGCTGTTACTAGTCTTCTTACACTTTGGACTTAATCTCTAATCTAGACTAGAGGAATAATCTTATATTAAAAATTTCACAATACAAAGTATTTCAACTTCCAAAGTTAATTCGATAAAACTTTTTTTATAATTTTTCATGGGTTCTGAATACCGGAATCTTCACAGAGGTGAAAATCGTGGAGAAACATTTAATTCGTTGAAGGAGTTTTATATGGCCATCTGACATTCAATCAACCAATCAATCAATCAGAACTTTGCCATTTAGGTGATAATATTCAACCTGGACTTTAAATGGTTTATAAAAATACAAAATTGTTTTTATACAAAATTAAAGGTATGAATACCGTAGTGACGTTGTTTAGTCCATATTATTAGCAGTTGAGATATCTTGAGTTGAGTTCGGGCTGCGCCAATTTTCACATTTTGAAAAAAACAATCGAAATATGAATAAAGCACAACTCTAAATCAATTCAGATTATAAATTGATACTGAATTACATCAAAACTTTATATCTATATAACATACAGAAAAACCATAAAGCTATTGGTTAGTTCTGAAAACTGAATTTTTTGTTGTTAAAACTGAATTTTAGTTGTGAGAACTGAAATCTTCGTTGTTACAATTAACCAAAAGCTCTATGATTTTTCTCTTCGATTCGGCTGTCAATTAAGGTGGTAATTAATATGAAAGTTGATATAAAAAAATCAAATTAATATCAATTTTTAATAATTTAAACTCGACAAAAACAAATAATTGTCGAACACAATTTCTAAAATAAATAAACAAATTAATTTTTGTTTTTTTTCGTTAGGAATTATTTTTTAATTTGCGATAAATTTGATCAAGATAAACAAAACCCAAAAATATTTTTTGATAAGATAAATAATCAATAAAGCCCAAAACAAAAGATAAAAAATTCTCACAAATACATTTCGTTTGAATCTGAAGTCTGAAAATTTAGAACTAGTCTTTTTCCTTTCAGAGTTTTTGTGTTTATTTTCAGATTTAAATTAAAATTTTGATGGTAAATGATTTTGATGACACACAGGCAGGGTATAAAGGCGCAATTTTCTTTTCTGTTTTTTTTTTCTGGATTAACTTAAGAGTCATACACGAATGTGAACATTTTCCTTAAAATTTATTACCAGATGTTTTTGCGGGAAATCTTGTGTTTCTATTAATAAATATTTAAAAATATCAAAAGGAAATGTTTTGTATTTTTAAATAAAAATGTACTTAATATAAAAAATACAAGAGAAAAACATATCCATTATTGTAAATCGAGTGAATCCAATGAATTCAAAGGCTTTTACACCACATCACATCACAAAAAAAATTATTATTTTTTTAAAAAAAGAACTATATCTAATCACACTTTATTGTGTTTTGCAAATAAATAAAATCACTATCTTCAAGTATGTTCTTATAAAATATATAATATTCTTTTAAATATAATACATTTTGCAACAAAATATAAATACAAAATGTTTATAATCGAATTTATGTTAAATTATGCACAAAATACACGGTTTAGGCACGTTTAAATTGTCTCAAATTTATAACAACATAAAATCCCGGTATATGAAAAAAAAAAAGAAAAACTCTCAAATAAGAAACAACATTTCATAAATGAAGAACTCGCAACGTTTGAGTATTCACTGATTTTTGAAGTTAAACGAACATAACGCGTAAAAACAAAAATTATGAGCTTTTTTTTCATATATTTCTAAAAAATATATAAATAATCATGAAAGCGCCATGAAAAAAAAACAAAGCATTGATGTAGAAATAACCCGGTCTGAGATAAAAGCAAAAAAAAAAGATTTTTCACACTGACTAAATTCCAACATCCGACAGAACCCATAAAGCACAATTTTTAAAAAACTTTTTCTAATTTTCCACTAAAAAAAGCGAGTTTTTCTGATTTTTAGAAAAATAAATGAAAAAAAAAAAACTTTCAACGGGAAATGGTGCAATACGAGCATGAAAAGAAAAAAAAATAATGCAGTAAATTACATGAACATAAGAGTATCACAAAAAATGACATTACATCTCACAAAAAAAAAAAAAAATCATAAAAAAAATAACCGACAAGACTTTCTAAGATCCACAAAAACCAAAAATAAATAACAAAATCTTGACTATATTTGTCATTTACGATTAGTTAAATAAGAAAACTTGCTCTGAAAAAAATACCACAAAAATCAATCAAAGTCGACCGGAACGATCAAATGAATCGATCGATTTGGTAAGAAATTCAAGACTAACTGACGTCGTCGTCGTATTGACGTTATCATCATGTTGTGTCATTATGATCGGCACAACTTCATCATTTTCCGGCCGATATTTTCGTGTAGATCGAAATGATCGTGTAGTATACACGTATTTAATATGATTGCAAATAAACTAAATGAATTGCAATGAAAATAGATTTAATGAAGAAAATGCAGAAAATTAAAATCGGCTTGAAAGCAATTTTTCCAGTGTTGGCATAACGGTTTTGTAACGAATAACACTATAACGAAATACCACACAATTCAGTTGACACGGTATTTATAAAAGAATGAATTCAGCCTTTGATATAATGTAGTGTCATCAAATCTTGCTAAGCAAGTTGTCGCTGGCACGCAAAGATATAGTGACAAATCTGAAAAGCTTTAAGAAGTGAAAATCAATAGCTTAGTTGGAAGGACTGTTGTTTTTAAAACAATTGATACTGAGTTCGAATCCGAGTGGTAGCAGTTCAATTTGCAGCTCTTCAGTTTTTCTGTCTGTAACGAAAATACCGTTCCCCACATGCAGTCATATCCGAAAACGTAACGAACAATCAGTTTTCATTGGAACGAAAGGAATACTATTACTATTATTATATTTCCGGTATTTCAACACTGAATTTTTCTCACTAATTGCACAACTAAAACTTTGCTCGAAAAATCACTATGTCGTCTCCAAAAGTCGTCTTCAAACATAGACACAAATCGAATATGCCCTTAGTATTCTATACCATAGGATATGTGATAGGGTGGGACTTTTTTAGCTGGTGGTGCATAATAAAATTAAAGTCGAAAACGCATGCGTGGTTTTCAATTTTCTTTCTCTTGTTAGTTACACACTGAAAATGATTTTTTTTTTCTATACTTTTTAAATGAACGTGATTTTCATATTAATCAATTTCCTGTCATCCGTTTCAATAGTGTTTTTTTTTTTTTTTCAAAATGATTAAAAGTTAAAATAATCACAAAAAAAAAATGAAATTAAATTAAAGAAAAGTTTTATTTTTGATTATGTTTTTAAAAGTTCTGAAAAGTCACTTGAGTTTGCGCGCACGTACAAAATGTCATAAATTTTATGAGAATTTATGAAAATTTTTCTTATCACAAATATTCGAATTGAATTGAATTTTGTAGTTTTTTTTTATGATAAGTAGATCTTAGTAGAGGGGCGAAAATTTGATAAAAATTAGTCTTCTTATCATTATGTAAGAATTTTTGAGAACACGTGATCATCTGTGTTACTTGTGATAAGGTCCTTCTCTAAGGTAAATATGTATACATTTCTAATCAAATAATATTCATTCACAAGGCCGAAAAAGATAAGAAACAAATTTTTAAGAATGTTTGCATTTAATTAGGCGAAAAACATATAACCTTGTTGTGGAGTTTAACTGATAAAAAAAAAGTAATTTTGTTAATGAAAAATTTATAATCATGGCCATAAAAAACCAGTATCAAAAATTGATTTGAAATTCGCCTTCAAATAGAGGCAGTTTGTACTTGAAAAATTAAATTAACATTTTAAGAAAAACTCAGTCATAAATAGATGAGAAAATTCACATCAAAACTTGCCTATTACATTCAAATCCCTTTGGACTAGTAGTTTTTATGTCGAACGTCTCAGATCCGCATTGAAATTCTGTAAGGTGACAAGCGATTATTGTATGTCCTTTTATATGAACATTACAAATAAGGCAAATTTGAAGCGAAAACTATTAAGCTGGCAATTTTAAATAATTTTTAGAAGAAGATATACTATGTAATGGCTTTATCTTGAAGCTTTTGAAAACCGCTAAAATGATAATCACTGTTGCGTTACAAAATTCATATGTTGATATATACTGTAATATTAGTACAACGCAGTTGATGAAGAGGAAGACTAAATTACCCCATAGGCAACGTCCTCTCTAATTTTTAAAATCCATGGGCGGTAGAAACTACAATTTGAGCAACCCTTTTAAATTTTAAAAAAAGTCGGACAAAATTTAACAAAAAAAATAATCAAAAGAAGTGCCAATTGGCATTTAATTTCAATGTCACTAACTACGGCACATAAAAAGAAACAACCCAGCAGCCATGACTTAAATGTGGAAATCTACACGTATTTATAAAATGTGTGCGTATACGCAATGAAAATGGTGACAAATGTTCAAAGTATTTTCGCAAAAAAGAAGTTTCTGCAATATTTCTTGTGGGCGAATAAAACTGATGACTGGGCTAATGTCAATTTATACCTGGGCGGCAACCCGCGCGCGTAGCTTAGAGGGAACGCTGCCCACAGGTACTAAAAAAATCTGATCGTATTAAAAATATTTGTCTACATCGAAAGTATAATGGCTTTAACAGTATATACTATTTAGTTTTTTTCACAAGTTACTTCACAGCAGAGCGGAATTTTACATTGAATACAACAACAACTCTATACCAACTTTTATTTGGACCATATCGCGATAACACGGCACAAAAAGAATCAAATGAATGCATAGTTGTTGGAAGTCTTTATTGTTAGTCTATGATTCAACTATTTTCTACACAATGTATGTGTTTACAAATTCTGATTTTTTTCCGTTCGACGTTTAATTTCCATGTAGTTACCAATATCAAAGTTTTTTGTTGATCTTGTTCCTGGTTTGTTTTTTTTTTCACATTCTGCTTTGATCCGAAACAGAGCAATGTGAGAAAAAAACGCATCTAATATAAACTAACTAACATTACAAAAAGGGCATCATCTCTTGGTAATTTAACCTACCTTTGACTGAACGAAAAAGTACTGTCTTTACAGTCAACATTTTTGTAGTTTTCAAATAGAAATTCTTGAATGATAAAGTTTCTTTTTTTTTTCCAAAATTGATCCCTTCTATACCTTTATTTAGGTCATCACCTCATCCTTTGAACATCCAATATATACAAGTATATATATATAGTTTTATCAAATAATGTTTTATAGAAAAGAAACGCAATTTTAAATACAGGGGCCTTGATCTAACTAGAAAAAAATCTACAACTTTTTAGAATCAATTTCACTAAATTTCTAATATTACATTAATTTGTTATTTTAAGTTGCAGCAAATTAATCTCAATGAAATATAATCTGAGATATTAAAACGAAAAAAAAAAAAAAAAACATGATTAATTAATTTGGATATAGCACGTGCCATTTTAGACATTTAATATCCGCAAAAACATCGTTTTACGTTATAGACGACATTTTCTTTAATTTATACTTTCTTCTAATATTTCCAGAATGAAAAAAAAACAACAAAAAATCATAAAATTTAATATAAACGTTCCTTCGAATTTCAAATATAAAATATTATCATTCATTTCTCGACAGTCGAAAAGGTCAAGCCACAGCAACATACTAATTATGTCATTGGGATGATAACATTTCGGGTGATTTGAAAAAGAAATTTCCGAGTCGAATAAACTTCTTTAATGAAACTGAAATAATTTTAAATATTTTAAAGTAGCGACAAAAAGAAACTCCCTCAGTCCCAAAATAATTTGCTATACGATTCTGTAAAACTTTCTGCTTATGAAAGAAGGTTGTAAGAAATAATAAATTTTTATTTAATTTTTTATGTTAACCCAAATTAAGTTCTCTTTTTGATATGTAATAGAAGCTGCTGCTAATAAATTGCTATAATGTCATATTACGTAAAAATGATACTCGTTGTAGCTGCTATCAGGAATAGGTATATACTGGCAATGCCTGAAAGAATGACTTCTTCGATTTAAAAAATTCTATATAAATTTCTTGAGATATCCATTTTTGTCCTTTTCTTATCTGATCTTTAACTTTATCTTATAACAGTTCCCATTGCGAAATTCAATCGAATTAGAAAAAAGGATCAAGATCAACAAAGTTTTTATGTCCTTTACTATCCTTTTCGAATAAAATTTTATAGTAATATATGAATGTGTAAAATTATTAATGCATACAATTAATTTCAGTTCAGTTTAATCATTTTCACACGGTTTTCTATCCGATCTTTATTAAATAAAATCTCCCTCAACATTATGCAAGGAATAAGAGTCCTAAACTTCATTAAAATCGGAAAATATTTTGTAGGGACAAACTGACAAACCAACGGGCATTTTCCAAGAATATGGCTTTTCTTTTAAATTCAGAGACCTCAAGGTCGAAATTTTCTACCATCACAAAGCTTTCTTCTCAATGAAAAAGCAATATTTCAGGCATTTACTACAATAAAATATTGGTTAACAACTTGGAACTGTTATGCGATTGGCAAAATTACAAATACATTAAATGTGATGTTAGGGCGGTTAACTGTTTTCCAAATTTGGTAAAGAGACATATATAAGATAGAAGGTCGAACCAAAAAATAACCATTAATCTCTAAGAGTTAAAATATTGTATAAATAGTGAAGAATCTGAATTACTTTAAGAATTGGTATCAATAGCTTAGTGAGAAAGCAAGTTCTTTAGTAAACCAAGGGTGCTGAGTTCGAACCCAAGCGTTGGCGCTTTCACATTTTCAACTTCTTTGCTTACAAATCCAAGAATTTGAACAAAATTAAAAAAATATTATGCCCATCAATCCGTTGTTAAATTGAATTTAAAAAAAGTTTACATTTTTATGTCTACCATAATTTGGAACAGAGGGAGTATATTATTCTTTCTGAGCAGAAGAAAATCCATGCCAAAAAAAAATATTATTTTTAGGTAAAAAAAAGAGCCACAATAAATTACAACAGTTGTAATTTTCTTTATAAAAGGAAAATCTTCTGAATAAATTCTTTTTTATACTAAAATAAAAGAAAAAAAAGGGTAAATAAAAATTTCATGTTTTCGTGATGGAGTTTTTCCTTTCTTCTTTTCAAAAAAACGAATTTCCTTCAAGCATTTTGGCGTCATCAAAATGTTCGTATTCAGTTGATAAATGTTTTCTAAAAACAAAAAAAGGAAAATCAATGTTTGTACATCTCTCTCAACGAGGTCATTCCAAACAAAGAAACATTAAGTCTTTCAACATTTTTAAATTTAAGATATGAAAATTTTATATACTTAAATGCAGCGAAGAAGAACACTCTTCACAAATCTATCACATTACAGTTTTTCTATTTTTCCGCCAACTAAATGAATAAGAATTGTATCCATAATAGTTTCTATAGATACGGTGTAAAAATTGTATTCGATAGAATAATCTTCATCTTAATGGACTAACACGATAATTTTGATAATTAGAATCTGTTGGATTTCAAAGATTCAACCAATTATATTGTATTGTACAATTTTTGTATTTTCTAAGATGCAACCTATTACTCCATTAACACAAGATCAATTAATGTCCATCATTATATCCGATATACAGTTTAGTTATACCTTCAAAATGAAAGATTATCAATAGATAAAACCTTCTAGAATTGGATATTTCCTTTTCAACTCTTCTCTCTATACATGAAATTTCATTTAGAAAAAAAGAAAATGTTTTTCTAAAAGCGTCAAAAATATGCAGTGTTGAATGATAGACTGACAAACGAACTAAATTCTACTGATGCTGATATCATTCATAAGTAATTTCTTTTCATAGTAATGGCAGGCAACGTGATCATATTTATTTAGGATTATTCGAAAAAAAAAGAAATGTGAAGAATGTAAAAAAAAAATTTCTTGAGTCATTGGTGTTAGCACTAGAGCCACTTATCTGTATTGTATATATAATTAGCTTCTAGCTAAGAAAAAGGTGATGAGAATATGAAAATTTTATATGAAAATGATTTTTCTATTTGTTCAAGTGACTCCTTACTAAAGAACAAAAAAAATAGCCATTTATTTAACGGCGTCAGAGTTATAAAAATCATGACATGGCAGACGACGACAATGAAAAGAAAAAAATCAAACCTAATTTTCTTAAAAAACGTCCACTTTAACTATTTATGTTTAAATTATTTTGAAGAAAAAAAGTCATGACTCTTAGTTATAACGTCTTTCTTTGGCACATGACAATAGTCCTTGTACAGGGTGTTATTTTCCTATGTCACACCACTATTTTATTTGGCTGTCGTTGTTTTTGTTTACGATTCTATCAGTTGCCATTCGATATTCCAGTAGTGAAAATTTCATAACCTGTGATGAAAATGTTTTATGAAAATCAATCATCATTCATCATACAAAAAATCACCACAAACTAATTTTAAAGAACTAAGTATTTAGCAGCTCTATTATTCGGAAACCAAACTTTTTCATAAAATTAATGATCAAAGCTAAAAAGTTGGTGCATCTCCAATAAAATCGTACATTCTTTTAAAATCTGAGCTTTGTCGAGCAATTGTTTTCTTTGGTGTGCCCTCATAAGACCACTATACTAAATTTGAAGAGTTCTATACCGTGGTATATGTACCAAAAGTGTGGAAAACTTACTGCACTATATTTCCAGCGACGAGATCTTTTCGAATTATGGTTAAAGAGTATTGTCACATTTATATTTTTATCCTATAGGTGCATGTAGTTCCAACAAGATCACGTAAAACTAAATAGTCAAAGTCACAATTGAAATGAGAAATAAATATCGTGACCGAAAGACCACCCTGTATATGAATAAAAGCATCCAAAAAGGCAATAAAATTGATTAAATAAGGAAAATTTTTTCGATTATATTCCATTCATATGCAATATATATTGTCATCAGTCTGGGTCTGGTAATTCGTTTATTCATCTCGTCCGACATTTAATTTATTGACTTTTATTTTATTTTTTCTTTTTTAAAACGAATCAAAAAATGACTCAAAATCTCAATTGTACAAGAACCGAACAAGTTCATAAAAACAGATATTTCAAATGCCTTCCTTCTATCAAAAAGGGTAAAGAGAACCGATGAAAATTGATCTGATTTGTTTGGATTATTTAATTTGAAATGAATTCGATTCATTTTAATGATATTTGATGAGTCAATATTAACTACACAGAAATTGAATTTCAAAATTAATGATGATGAAATCATTTTAACAAATTCCAATTAGATATTTTGATATTTGTATAATTAAAAATAAATAGTAGTCCCCCGCTAGTAGCCATAGAATTACTTAATATCATCATTAGTTTTATAAAATTTCTGTTGAAATCGAATCACAAAACAAGATTAACTCGGAAGATTCGAGATTATCTTTAATATGTTATTTTATATATACAGAGCCTGAATAAAACAACTGCAACAGATTTTACACTGTCATATTTTTATTTAATAATACTGGAAATTAATCAACAATTTAACATATTAATCAATCTAGAAATAAGCGTCGAAATTTGATACACCGCTAGTAGCTAGGTGTACTGGTGAATCTTTCTTACTTTTAGAATTTCCTTAGAGCTTGCTACAATATAAGATCTAAACTCAAGACGGGTTGTTAGACCAATCGGTCTGAGCCCTTTTTTCGCCGAACCAAAAATACTTATCATTCATGATCCAACTACTCATAAGATTTTGATATCTTCCCACGGAGAAGCATATACCGTGTGTCTCCATAATAGCGGCAGATTTAAATGTCGTGTTATTTTCATTTAATTAAGTTTACAGTACTGAAATCTTCACATCTGTCATCTACCATTGTTGCTATTAATAGTCATGAAACTTTGCAGGAAGGAACGACATTATTATTGACAGTTTGTCAAGTTTCGAGCGCCTACTGTTGTCAAAAAGACATTTCCACAAAATTCAAATTGTGCGTTTCTTTCGGAGCATTCTTTATTTAATTAATTATTAAATTCCCTATCGAATGAGGTATAATTCATACCTGTAGGCCCCAGAATACCTGACATATACGTATACCTTCATACAAGAGAATTCTTGTGTTTCCTGTCCTAAAAAGGAATATTTTTGAAAACGGTGAATGGCATTTAATTCCTTATTAAATTGATCGTCGAATGAGGTATGGGTCGTCTTTATAAGACGCAAATCAAATCTTGCATTTTTATTTGGGACACCCTATAGTATGAGAGATAACATTAGTATTATGTAAAATCTCTAATATTTAATTAGGGAAATGTACTAAGTCGCCATACGATTCTATTGATTTATAGTATATATGATATATATATGATAGTTTAAAAATTAGCAAATTCTCTTTTAATTTTTTGAGCATTTTCTAAATTTAAACTGGAAAACGTGTATGTATTTAATTTCTAATTTCCTCCTGTCGCCAAACAGAAGGAATACATCCTATATTAAAACGAAAATTATAATATATATCAAAAATATGACATATTAATGTTTAATTACTTTTCTCTATGACATCATAGTCTTCCACAAACTAATTAGTTATGATACTGCGATTTCATTACAAATTGGTTTTAACATATACTCGTGTGCTGTGTAGACAAAACAATCTCACAGGATATTATCAGTTAACCAAAAATATGATATAAAATTTTTTGCAGTTCACTTTCTAATTTATTGTTATGCCTTTACTCTAGCAAAAAAAAAAAAAATAAAAAATTTCTAATAACACTAAATTATGCGCGCATTCCACATAGTGATAGTCAAATTGACATCAAAATAATGAATTATAATTGTTCATTGATCGAAGTTTTCGCTATCAAATAAATAAAATCTCTCATGACCACTTGAACTTTTATTTTTTATTATTATTTTTTTTCACTAATTAGTGTCACTAAGTATAATAATTGTAACGATATGGAACGTTAGTTTGAAAAAAACAGATAGGCTATATGAAATCGAATGTATATAGTGAAATTGATATATCATTAATAATCAAGCATGGCATTTAATTATAGTCTGAAAATGCGTATTTATACTGTTTTGATTAAAGAAGAAAAAAAAACAAACTAACAAACAAACTGACGCCACGAATATATCGACGCCATAAACATTACCCGATAACCTGATAACACATATAAAAAGAAATCCGTTGTTATTTATTGTTAAGATGCAAATTGTAAAATATTTTTTTTTTTAGTTTTGATACCTAAAAATACCTTGTAAAGCCAAATATCTGCCTTTCTTATACACAATTATTCAAATTTAATTTTTCAATAAAATATATATGATGAAGGAATAGAAAAAATGGTGTTCATAAAACAGATTTGATTGTAAAGAAAATATGAAAGAAAAACCCATTGATAAACAATTTGAATGTTATTACTCAAAACCTTTTTGAAAGCATTAATTTGTTACAATAATTTTGTGTACCGAATTTGATCAAGATTGATCATTATAGTAACTACTAAGATGTTTTCCGAAAAGCAAAAGGGATCGGCTGTTGCCTACTTATCAATCCTAAAATACCTATTTTCTTTGGTGACATTAAATGAGCATTATATAAAACATATAAATTCAATTCCTTGGTTTAAATGTATTTAATAGCATCACAAAAATACTCTATTCAAATTCTACAGGATGTGTGCCCTTTAGTTTTCCAGAAAAACGTTGTAATCCGCAAAGATATTCATTCTGTGAATCGAATTTATCACAGTTCAAATGAATGGATATAAAAAAACAGGAACCAAATAATTTCCACTCCAAAACGCATACAGTTTTATATAAATTTCCACTGCATTACATATGCGCTTTCCATTTTCTATTTTAATGCATCTGAATTTAAGGATTTCATCGATAAACAGCATACCATGAGATGAAATCATAAACGAAATTATTAGTATAAAATTTTCGCAAAAATGGGTAAATTTCGTTTCGCTTGAATAGTGTACTATTCGTAAACTAAGCTTTAAAAGAAGCATCTACTCATCATTCGTAATCCCATCATGAGTAAGAAAAACATATTACACAATTATTTACATTATCGACAACGAATGGTAAAATTGGCATGTAACGGGTGTTTTTTTTAAGAGTTTTGTTTTTCGAATTGACAACACTTTTCCAGTGGTAGCCAATTTGAGCCTCATTTTTGGCTAAATGGGTTTATTAATAAGCAAAATTATCGCTTCTGGAGTGAGACCAATCTAGAAGACACTCTAGAAATCCAATTATATCCAGCAAAATGAGGTTTGATCCTTATTTCTTTTAAAATGAGGCGGACGCTCGTGTTATAGTCAATCAGAGCATTACCGTATCATAATCAATGAACGCTTGTTTTAAAATATAGATTAAATTGATCCTGCTGAGTTGTGGTTTAAACAGGAAGACGCTACGTGCCATACATCGACAGAAATCATGATTTAGCGATAATGTGATTTTGAGAAATGTCACTGTAACTGACCTCCAAGTGGGTGTGATCTGACATCTCTCGAACATTTTCTATGGATTTACGTGTAATCACTGGTTGGACTGACAGTATGCAGTTCGTCAAGAACAGTCAGGATGCCCATATTCCCAAAGTAATTTTTAAATATTAATGCCATTAATAGGTCTTTAGAATAAAAGGAAATTTTTGATTAAAAGTTAACTTTTTGTGTTATTTGTTTGAATTTAAAGTTCATTGCGCTTGAAAAAAAACACCCTATATATAAACTGTCGAAGTAAAGTATTATATTTTAAGAAGAAATCAAATGAATCATTCTAAACTATTTTGGGTAGTAATAATAAAATTTTTAAGACGACATTAAATTTAATCACACAAATATCGATCATATTGGAATTAGAAGGTATCAATTAAAATTTAATGGCAACAGTAGTCTATAAATGGTATTATATGGTACAAATTTTATGTAGTAGGAGGAAGTGCACGTGCACACACGTCGAATGCGAATTTTCTTTCTTAAAAACACATGAAAAATTTAGCTAGGCTAAGGCTTTTCCAGTTTGTTTTATTGCCAAGAAAAGAAAATGCTATTTTCAAAATGAGAAGATTTCCTTGTTATACTTTTTTTTTTAGCTTGGGAGGAATAATTAAAAAAAAAATGCACCAAATCTGATCTTTTAGTTTCGCTTATTTTCAAGAAAATTACAATTTTAACGTTCGAAACTTTAATCTCTATAAATACATAAAGATGTTAACTAAATCAGAGAAAATTATACATGCTTTGCATTTCCTGATTTTATGAAAATTTTTCTTCTCGGCAATTTATTTATGTTTTAAAATACAGCATCAGGCATAATCTGCCTGTATCCAATGTCTATCCATCTCGTTCGTAATTATATAACTGCAATGTAAATTGTTCTCTTTTTCAATTTCAATTTTTAAGTACCCAGCATTGTTTATCTATTATTTATAGTTTTTCTTTCCCATACATATTACTTTTCCAAAACACCTTGTTTTTGTTTTTCATATGAAAATAATATCCAAAAATAGCTTTTTTTTGTAAATAAAACAAAAAAAGTTAATTGGAAAAAAGCAACAATAATATTGGATAGGCCAAAAAGCGCTTGCATTTTTTGTCTGTGTAAATGAAAGGCAAATTTTTCATTCGAAACAAGAATACTGCACTTCATTTCACTAATACGTAATTAATTAAGACAAAAAGGAATAAATTAAAATGTTTGTTGGTTCTCGAAACCACCAAACATTCTAAGAAAACACGAACTAGCCACACAACAAATGATCATATTTCGTTTTGACGTTTCCAGAAAGTTCTAAGAATAAGTTTCTTGACATTCATAGAAATACGTTTCCATGCATATAGAAAAACATTCTGGAATTTGAACGATTAGTATATAAGGTAGAAACACCAGAGGAACACACAGAGTTCAACTTCAGAACTTGACCAGTAATAATCAGAGAGACAGTTGAAATCAAACAGTGAAATATTAAAATGATTTGATAAATTAGTAAAGTAATAAATGTTTTCCATTGTACAAAAAATTTTGGATAAATTAATTTTGTATAAATTAATAATAATTGATAGACAAATATTTTTAAGACTAATTTTGAATGCAGAAATAATTGTAAATAAAGTTTATACACCGATTTCACATAAATACAAAGTGTTAGGATTCCATAACATTCGAACCAGAGAGGTAGAATGCAACAATACTATTAAATAATTATTACTGTCTATTTTGGTCGATGACCTTTTACTATTATGCTGGCACAAAGCCATTATCCCATCATTCTAAAATTTCTGGGTTTTCTGGACGAAAAACCGAGATAAACCATTTTCACAGATTTACTTTTTTAATTCAAATTTACACCATTCTGTAGAAACCGAAACAAATAGTAGTTCGATAATGCAAGGTAAGAACTATACAGTGGAGATGATAGACTTTATTTTGTTCGAGGGCACTAACAGAGTTCGTTGTGACTCTACCTTACCGTATACCAAAGAAAATTATAGAACCATATTTTAAGTATCAAGATTAGAAGAGATTTTGAAACACCATCAAAGGAAGCTATATTTGCAAAAAAAATAATCATCGCATTTTGATCCAAAGTTGAGAAATCCAAAATGTATATTTTAACAAATACACCCAACTAAAAAAAAACTATTTCAAGACTTTCGGGACAACCTTTACATAAAAAAAACATACATATTTCTTTCTCAGATATTCAGTAAAGCCAAAATTACACGTTGTCGTAAATTATAGTAATTTCTCGCCAGAAAATTCGATATGATTGAAAATTAATTAAAGACACGAACGAAGTAAATGTTATCTATTTAACGCCATTTTTATTTGTAAATTATTTTTGATATAAAATTTTATGCCAAGTTCATTTTTACAATGTAGAAAAAAGGTTGAAGGAGAGAACAGAGTAAACTGAAGACAAGTGAATTCTTTTGAAAATATTTTAGAGCTCTCATAAAAATAGATATTGTAGATGTTAATCTAAAGAGTCAAAAATCTTCTGAAAAACTAGTCTAAGAAAAAAAAACGGAACTGTGCTTTTGACCACAGTATAGAAACAGAAGCTTCTTTCCGCTACGCAATATTCGCATGCTATATATCCACAATATTGCCGAACATTGTAATCGTCTAGGACGGTCCATATAATGAAATTTTTTGTAATGTGACGTTTCGTCACAGAAAATCGTCAAATAATTTTTGCTAATCGCCCCCATAGAAGTATTTCACTTCAAACAAAATATTTATACCCGAGAAGCAGAGTTAAAGTCATAACTAATATTTGCTTCCCATAATTAAGCCTATTTAATTTGCAGTGTTCTACATAATAAGTACTTCAAATTTTTGTAGAGTCATTACAGGTTAATTATTACCTGCTGCCCTGAAAATAATTTCAGCAGTTATTCTCTTATAAATAAAATAGAAATAAGAACTTTTAAAAGTCATTTTAAACTTGAAAACCGCTTACATAGAACTAATTATATAGTAAAAAACTTTCTCAAGCTATGCCCTAGTAAAAATATAGAACAATATTTTAATGATATTTAATTGAAACATAAAATATTTAAAATTTGTGTAGAAATAAAACCTTAAATTTCCTGCTATTTTTATAGGAAAAAAAGATGAAAAACAAAGTTCTATATTCCAACGTCAGTCAAGCATAGGGTATTATTTTTTTCTATGCTTCAAATATTAGAATTTAAAAATAGGAACACCGTTTATCACAGTTGGAAATATTGTACATATCGAATCAATAGCGTAATGATATTTTCCACAATACATATCCGATTACATTTTCATCAAAAAATCGAAAAAAAAGTAAGCACTTACTATTTACATTACCGGATCATCAGTTTTTTTAATTCATGAAAATTCATCACCTGATAAATTTTCAGCTGGAAAAGAAGAACCTTTGTTGAAGAGGTTAATAGCCCCACCAAACTACTACACTATATTAAAGTAATTTGAGTACAGAAGTTGTTTTTTCTTTTCTTCGAAAATCTTTTTTGACATTTTGGCAGCTGGATTCTCTTAAATCGAGTTTGTCTTCAATAATAAAGTATTTTTATATAAAATCAGTCATTGTCCCCGCGAATGAAACAGAACGGAAATGAACAATATTTTTTTTGACCTTTGATTTTTCGACATTTAAATTAAAGAGTTGAATGAAAGAATCTTTCGTCGTTGTGCCTAGAAATGATAAACATAAGGGGTGATTGTTGACCATAGTAACTATCTGGACTGTATTTGCGTTATTTAACCCGTCAGTCAAATAAGTTAGGACCGGGAATATTATTTAAAGAGGAATAAAGGAAAAAGGGGACTATTCTTTATTTTTGTTATTATTTTACTTAGGAGAAAATAAAACACTCCCTCCTCCGTCTAGAAATAAGTACCCGATTTGGTATTTTTTCTTGTCCATAAATACGTATCCATTTTCTTAAAAATTATTCATTTCATATATAGTAAATTAAAGAAGAAATTTCATTAAAAAAAATATGCTAATATAGAAATTTAAAACTTTTGTGACAATTTTCTATAATATTTTGAATTTATTGGCAACAATTTGAGCCATGCCTTAATTTGTCGTTGCTGATGAATTCTAACAATGAATGGTAGAGAGTTTTGCGAATGCTTGAAGTCAAATTATGTTTCTTTCAAGCCAGACATCTCAAACTCAAAATGCAGGCTGCGCCAAATAATTAAGAATAAAAATTTGGCGGGTCACAAGCAAAAACATTTTTAAATTTCATAGTATTAATTGAATCAATATTTTAAATATTACTATTTTTCCATTATTGCACTATTACGATTAGGGAATCAACGGGTCGCAGAATTTAGATGAAAGATCCGCATGTGGCCCTCAAGTTTGAGAGGTCTGTTCGAAGCATTTGTAGGCAAAACATTGTTTTCATCGAAGTTTGGAAGTTTTCTTTAAAAACCTGTGTTTCTAATGTAACAACTTTATTTTACAAATAGCATGGCAAAATTGAAACTGTTTATATAATAATAATCTTCATTTTAGCGTCAAATTTGTCAGTAATTTCCCATAAAATCTAAAATCGGACACTTATTTCAGGACAGAGGGAGTACGAGTATATGGATCAAGAATAGAAACTCTTAGAATTGAATGCAATTCAAATAAATATCAAAGAAAAGTGTATGATTTCTTTTTTTCGCTATACTTTTGTGCACAATAAATAACTCGACCTATTCTAAATAGAATTTTTTTCTTTTTGTCTTCTTTTTTTTATAATAATAATAAAAAGCTGTAAGAGGAAATTTCTTTCATTTTCATACATCTTCAGAAATCGGTTTTATATACCATATTTTTTTTTTGCCATTTAATAATAGAAAAACTATTTCTAGGTGAAATTAATCTTATAGAATTTCATCTCCTTCAAAATATCAGAAAAAAAAATCAGGTATTATGAAAAATACCCAACCTTGGGATCATGTGTAATTTATAAAAGCCAGGAATTATTACTTTGTTTTTTATGAGAAGGTTATAAAAAAAAAAGTTTATTTGTTATTTATTTTTTGGCTTGTTAAAGAAAATCTCAAAAGAAAAATACCTATTTTTTTATCTCTTGTTTACTTTTTAGTAATATACAATTTTTAAGATTTATTTGGATTTTGTTGATTTCAATCAGAAACAAACAAAATATATTCTTATTTCCATGAAAACTCAATGAAAATAATCATGATTTCAAAAAGATTTTGTTTATTGATTTGGGAAGAGGAGTCTAGTAGAAAAGAAACCATACACAATTTCAAAAGATAAAGATTTTCATTAAATCATTTCCGGTTGTGTTTTTCAATTCCCAATTAATATCTTTAAATATCCTTTTAGAAATTTTTTTATTTTGAGCATTAAGGGTAAATGTACTGAATTGCAACCATACTATCAAAAAAAAAAAAAAAAAAATCTTTTATTTCGCTTATATTAGTGGACTGGGAAAATAATTCTTGATACTCAAACCCAATTTTGAATCGGCTAAGAACATTTCTTTACTATTTACAAGAATCAGTGATCGAAATTGGATTACCGGCTGCAATTTGACAAATGTACCCTATTCTGTTTATAAAATGGAAAAGCCAACGGATAGGATATATTACTATAAGCCTCAAGGTTTAATATAGGAGAGATGGAAGAAAATTGAAACTTTTTCTCCAATATAGGAAAAGAAAAATATATAATTTTGTGAAAAACTAAGAATCAGGACTTGAAACAGACTCCCATCAATTGCTAATAAAGAGATCTAATCAACGTCGAGCATTCTCAAACATGATAATTAATCTATTCATTTGGATTTATATAAATTGGATAGTATTCAACCAAATACAATATTTTTTTGTAATTATATTAATGCATATGGTGCTCGATAAAAATTTGTAGTTTTAATGATGTTTAGTTATTTAAGACAATCCAAAATAATTGTAAACTATTCAATATACTAAATGCCTAAAGCTCCTACAATAAAACGCTCACTTACTAGTAATAAGTGCTAGACTGCTCAATTCACGTATATACAACAATATTTTTGATTCAAATTAGTCATTAAAACGCAATCGAGTTGAGTCAACTCATACATGAATTTCAACTTAGATTTAATCTGGATTCGAACCTACATGTACACACAGTAATAACCTCTTTAGAGAACAGCATCATATCCTCAGTCTCTCCTATTCTGAAAATAGTTAACAAAGGTTCGATGAAGTCAATGTCCGGAGAAAAATGAATTATAATAAATAACGATGATGATTTCAACAAAAAATATAGGTCTACAAAAAATTTGTGAGAATAATAAAAATCCCTCAGGCTTCTATCATATTAAAATGATAGAATTTTTTTTTTTTAGCATAGAAAATTTCGGATTTTCTAATTTAATCTGAAAAAAGAAAATATAAATTTTCTTTATAGTTATAGTTGACCAATCCTAGAACTTTAGACAATCCTCAGTCACACATAATAGAAAAAAGAAAATTCCAAATCTATAATTTTATGTAAATCTATTTGGAATGTGAACTTTTCGTGTAGAGTATCTATTAAATCTGCCAACATAATATTTTTTGAACCCTTTTATAATATTTCTATTCAAATACCAATGCCTAAGGACAAAAAATACAACGAACGAGGTTAATTTCTCTATCGGGATTATCCGGAAAAAAAATATATCATATCAAAATTTCTTTTCGTCTTAATGGAAATATGGTCAGGTCAAGATCAAGGATAGGTCAATTTAGATTAATAAAAGCCAATCCTGTTGAAACGAATTTAATGTTATTTGATCATAATTTTTATAAAAATCTAGAAAATGACGGAATATTTGAATATATTTTTTTTTGAATTATTTTATTATAAATTTTATAATTATGACGATATAGATAGGCAAGGCTCCGGTCTTTCAAATCATGAGGTCTTCAAATCAATTCCTATATCCATGTGTTGAGCCTTTGAAAAACAAAAAAATAAGGAAGATGTAATGGATGTATTGAAACCTAATAACTGGAAGACTGTATATTGTGACCACCCTTCAAATGGCTTAACCATTCCATAAAAAAAAGAGAAAACTTCACAGAAACCTCAATTGGTACAACAGTTCCTAGTGCAACCACGCCAAAAAAAAAAAAGGAATATATTGTATGTACCACTAGAAGACCATCTCAGAAGGGTCACAGAAAAATCTTAACTGGACCGCGGGTCCATATTCTAGTCACCGACAATTGCTCGATACAATGAACTCTTTAGACTGTATATCCTTATTAAAACAGACAACGTCAACTTAAATTTTCTTACAAAACCAAGGACAAGACAAGACAATGGATCCACTTCGTGATCTAAGTGCTGGGAGTGCCAATAGGCATATTTCCCAACATCAAAATCAAGAACAACAAGACACAAAATTTCTTGGAAAAGAATTAGAGATCAATTCAAATCCCTTTTTAATATAATACATTTTTAAAAACAATCTGAGTTACATTGGCACAGAGACTTCTAGCATTAATTGAATATTTCCTTGGTTCCAAAACCATTAAACTTAGTATATATATCGATTACTTAGAATTTCCTTAGTTTATAGACCCATGTGTTCCCCTTGCGGGCATAAGATTTCAACATTTCTATTTTATCGAAAGAAAAGGGCGTCTATTTTTAATACTAGAAATCTTCCTTTTTTCGATAAATACAATTTCCAAGAATATTCCTATTTTTATTCTTCCCCATATCTATAGTAGTGACAGGTTCCCTTTTCTTTTTTTTCCTTCCTCAACATTTCAACAATATGAATAGAAGAGGATACGTAAATTGCTGCATAACAAATAAACTCATAAATTTAGCTGAACAAAAATACGTATTTTTATCTTCATTATCTTATCTTAATATTTACTTGTTTCTTGAGAATTTTTTTATAATGAAATTCGGGCACTAAATTGTTGTTGTTTGAATAAAATTTACACCAAATAACTTTGATAACTTTTTATGATATTATTTTTGGATAAACCAGATGCACTACATACACTCACACACAGATACACTATTAAACCCAACAGAGCTCCAATAAATCATTCACTATAGAACCAAAAAAAAAAAAAAACACAAAATGTTCAGTCCTGTACTACTGTACTTTTTTAGTCAGGAATAAAATTAAACTTCTTCCTTGATCCTTGCGCTCCTATTTCTTACTATACACGTATTTGGCAGCTCTAGTAGTTTCGAACTAGAAAAGTAAAACACCCCCCGGAAAAATTCCTCACCTTATACTTTTCCTTACTGGAATGGGTGGGTAGGCGCCGGATCGAATTTTTGTCTTTTCTTTCTGAACTTTAATTTTTTTTTACTTTAATTTCTTTTTTTTAATTATAAAATTTTTATTCGAAAACTTTTTTCACAAAATTTTATTAAAATAGTTTTTTTTTATTCTTTTACATAACTTTTCTTTCTTTAAAATCAAAAGGAAAATAGTTCTTCTTTTTCTTTTTTTTGGAAGATGAAAAATATTGCACTTAAATCTTTTTGTATTTTTTCTTTGACAATTTATTTTGATACAAATTTTTTATATGCCATCCCAAAAATATTACAATAATAATTTATTTAAATGAGTAAATAGAAAAAGCACACAAAAAAATTGTATTTTAAAAGTAAATTCTTTAATTATTATTATAAGAAAAAAAACAAAAAAAAACGAGATCAAACGAGACGCGTCTTCCTCACACACAACATCATGACGAACGACGCCATTTTTATGTTTCAAGTGCGACGACCAGCATCAAAAATTGTATGGAAACATTTTTATACAAGAACGACGTGAAAATTTATGTAAAAAAAAAATGTTATGAAAACATTCCCCTTCTATTCACACACAACAAAAAAATGTATATAAATATTTTTGGTACATGAATTCAAGCAACATGAATAGAAAAAAAAGAAACAAGCGAATTCAAATTTCCAGAAAATACAATGATTTTCTTTATGTGTATTTACAAATTTTCACCTACGACTGAAAATGACTACACATTTATCTATAATTACAGGATAAATCCTTAAAAAAGAAAAAAAAAACAAGGAAGCAAAAAAAGGAAGCAAAAAAAAGGAATACTTCCGCAACATTCCGGCGAAAGATGCGCTCTCGATGTGACATTAAAATGCAATATATCCGGCGAAAAGATGCTGCATACATCTTATATGCATTTTACACGTGTTTTGTTTATGTTACAACATTTTTATGTTGCGCTCATTTTGAATCGCAACAAAAAGAATCTAGTCAGCTGTTTTTTTATTATCGACGGGAAAAATTATGGACCAACATATAAAAATGATGCTGGGAGATTCGTCTTATTATGTTTCACAAGCAACATAAGAGAATATTTTTATCAATGGAATGGCATTCAAAATTTAAGAGAAACAAAAAATATTAATGTTTATGCGATTGTGCCGGAAAACATAATTCAAAGAAAAGAAAAGAAAAAAAAATGTTATGCTTATTCCACGGCGAACTTAAACATTATAGTACGGCAAGAATTTTTATCATAAAAAAAGAAAAACAAATAGTACACATTTTGAGAAGCAATTATTCGATGATTTCTTCAAATTTTACTACGACGGGCACAACAACATAAAATCACAGTGAGTTACAAAATTATGATCAAATTCAAGTTTGACAAATACTGATTTTGTTTCTTGAATTTTGTTTATGATTTTTCTGCTGATGCCGGCAAAAAAAAAGAAAAGAAAATGCGTCGGCGTTAAATTTATTAATTTATATTTTTGGTTGCCTTTTGTTGTGTTTTTGTGTGCGAATCAATTTATTAGTTTACGAAAAAAAAAAACTTTTCACAAAAAATACATATTTCTGAAATTTTTGATAAAAAAAAAATGGAAAAGAAAAACGAGATTATGACTGTTCCTAATGTGCTTAAAATTTTTGTGCATTAATCAGCGGAATTCAATTGAATTAACGGTATTTTGCAAAAAATATGTTTGTAATCAGAAACGAGAATTTGGGAACGCCACAAGACCATCAACAACCCACAAACAACTTTGTGCAAAACAGCAGCAAAACACACCATAAAAAAAGGTAGTGTTTATTGTTTGCCACAATGTAATACAACCAAAAATTAATGAACATTATAAAGAAATGCGATAAGAAAATTACAAAATTTAATTGGCTTACCAATTTTCTTGTAAAACATCTCAACTTAAAACAAAATATACGCCAAACTTCTATCATCGATTGATAGAAATGAAAACATCCTTGCTTTATTTATAATAATAACAATTTTCCTTTAGAAACTTATCAAAGAAATTCTGTTAAATATAATTTTGCCAAAAAAGAAAATTGAGTTCTCAAAGTTTGGATAGCTTGTTAGGAAAAAAATTATCGATAAGTGGTTCCAGTCAAATCCTCGAAGGAATACGATTAGAGATTCTGCTAGAACGCAAAAATTTCCTTTAATTTTAGATATTTCTTTAAAAGATTCTTGTTACTTATATTTCCTCAAAAACAGTAGCGCCGTATAACTTTATGACACCCCAGGCAAATTTGAATTTTTTGTTCCCATGTAAACTGTTAAATTCAGACATTTTTTAAACACTAATTAAAACGGCGTTCTGTTTAAAATTTCTTTGAAGCGTGAATGTGGTACTGACTGGTATCTTCTTCCCTTTTTTTATTATTGTATTTTCAAAAAGGACTTCCTATGGAGAAATATCAACCAGAAATCTGAAGTATTATTATTAAAAACATTAGAAAAAGTGATGTTTACAAAAGTTCTAAGATTAGGAACAGCCGAAGTTTACAGACAAATCTAAAATTTGTAATGTTCAAGTCCAGCTTCATCACAAAATTCTTTGAATCCAGCTACTCGAACCATATATAAATAATATGTGGAAATGATCATAAATTTAGTGATCATTACTGTATTTTGAATTGGAAAAGGATTAGCTGCAGTTTGAATTATGTTCTGTGAAATATGGCAAGCGTATCAAATTCCTGCAATATTTCGTATCACTTTCCAACAGGATTTTAAAACATTGCATTTAGCAATTTTCAGGAATGTGTTAAATTTAAAAATACCGCATATACCTTTTTGAATACCAAATAAGGTCATTAAATTCGGTGTAAAAAATTATTATACAAAATGTACTCCCAAATGGGATGGATACAAGTAAACAGTGTTTCAGGTTTATGCAAAATTTGGTAATGTACCACACAATGTCGTTGGCAAACTTATTCCCAAAAATCAGGATCTCCTGTATGTAGTAATGTACAAACCAAATGACTTAAAACTTACAGGAAATGTAAAAGTGCATAGATCGAGAGTTTTTGAATAAAAATTGTTCCAAAACCGCGTAACTCAAGTACCGCGTATTTCGAGAGATACCCGTAGTACATATAATGTGAGCTAGCATTTGAGCTAGGCACAGCCAATATTTACAATCAATATTACAATGTTTCACAATTCACAATCCTTAAAATTACAGAAATTTATTCTAAGATTAATTTCCAGAATACAGGTTTTCTTTGTCCTATTTTCCCGTTGGGCAACAGTATAGTAGTAAAATATAATCTTTTCTATCGGTTAACACTTAACCTTAATAATAATAATAAGATTTAACACTAGAAACAAGTTTCTTGAGTTGCTTAAAAGGAATCCAATTGTATAACATTGGATAAAGTAATAAAATTGACATGCTTTTCATTATTATTTCTGTTTGTAGAACATGAATTCCATTCAATTCCGATTATGATAAAGCTAATTCCATGACAATTAAAAAAAAGAAACCATAAAATATTTACCAGTCTAAAAAGAGGAACCATTATAAAATATTCCTTAAATATTTACGAATAAATTTAAATTTTAATTAATAAAAAAAAAAAGATGAAAAAAAAACTCCACGCAACATAATCTCACTGGCTGATAATCTCAAGTGGCATATGGCACCAAATAATAAATGCCTATATGTGGTTTGAACTCCATAACATTGGAACGCCATCAAACTTCCTGATCTTATGTGTGTTAAGAAAAAAGACTGCTCTTTGAATATAAAATTAATAAAAAAAACAGAATTCTACATATAGGGTTTGGGTTTGTACCACAATAGTTGTTTTTGTAGGTTAATCTTCTTATATAGTAGACAAAATTCCAACCTTTCAAACAAATTTTCAAAACATATGCAAGTTGGTGGTTTTTTAAAGTGATGTGTTTACTGCTTAAATTAGGTTCACTTTTTTCTTAAGAGCAGGAATGTCTAAAAATATGATCGGGGGAAAAAGAAAAAATTAGTTCATGTTTGGGACTAAAATAAAAAAGAAGAAAAAAAAATACGTTAACTAATCTTAAGTTAATCTTGAAACAGATTTCATTTTTCTTCCTTGGAAATATGTGAAATATTGAACCGTTTTTTTTTCTTATTTTATTTTGAACCCAAAATAAAAGATAAACGAATAACATATGGATTTTGAGGGAATAAGATTACTTGTGATCATATTAAACACTTTATTTCCCCTTTACAGATTTTTATAGCATCCAATAATCATATGGGATCATTCTCACCATCTCATATGGCACTTTAAAAACTTAAGATTGGCCTTCTTTTATCTAAAAAAAAAAACAAACAAAATTTCAAATCTGTAATCAATTAATTTTCAATTTTAAATTTCTTTTGGATATATTCTTTAATTGGTTCTTTTTGGGTTGGCCCCGAATTGGTTACAAAAAAAAGGAAAAACAATCACGCTGTAATATGGAAAGAAATGATTTTAAATTTTTAATTTAAATTTATTATTAACAAATGTTTAATTCCGGAAAATCACACAAAAAACTAAAATCGACTCATAATTAACTCTTCAAATTCAATACAAAAACATAAAATAATGCAATATCGGCCTACAGCCGATTTTTTGATGGCCTATGGTAGAAATGTGACTCGTAGTTAACAAATCTTATAGTTCAATGCGAAAGAACAACCAAAACGTTGTGTCGCCTTTTTCAAAGTCGCTCTAATTCACAGGGAGGCTGGGGCCTAATATCTTTTGCAAATTTGATTGAAATTAGTTTTCAAAATTTATCGGAATAACTTTATGAACAGCTTTATTTTCCTATACAACTATTTCTTTCTACACTATCCTTGGACTGATTTCACTGAAATTGAACATGATATCATTTGTTTATGTAGTCAACCCATGTAAATAATTTAAACAAAAATTCCTCTACAAATTTTCAAATTAAATCCGAAAAATCACAAACAAAAAAACGACAAAACTTTCTGGTCACCCTGGTTTTTTCGATATAATTTTGCTCCCCTTGGCAGATTTTTTTGCAATACCAAACCAAATTAAGGAAGATCTAACTGACAATATGAATTTCATCAAACTCGAATAACTCGTTTTTGAAACGGGCGGGCATGGAGAATTCAATATAACTTGTAATTCTCTATACAACAATACCCTTGAAACCTTTATTTCGATGTGTTACAAATGTAGTCACAAAACTAATATACCATCTGGTAGTAGCTACCATAGGGCATAATTATGCATTTATATTCCGAACTTGAATCAAATCTGAGTTTTGAATTTATACAACCCCACATATCTAAGGCTCTGAGACGACAGCTGTTCTATATTTCTGTAACAATTATTACAAAACTCTAATACAATGCGAATCTTTTGAATAACCTCACCACTTTTGTTACCAGATTTATCCTTTTCATGTAAAATTACGGCTTCAACAATCATTATTTGGTGATAAACCTAAGCCTTCAACATTGTCAAGAATATTTTAATAATTATTATAGTCGTTTAATTGTTTTAATATAAGCTACATAAATAATATTTCATGGTCTTTCCATCATCACCAAAAATAATTTCAATGTGCACCTAAAAATATGCAATTTTTGAATTTCCTTGGCCAAATTTATTGAAACATACTAGAATTCCTGAACGTTTTTAGTCTGACAACGTGGACAGAAGAAATTTTATAATTCTTTCGTATTTATTAGAACTGTTTTGCAATAATTTTCTAAATTACTGTTTTCAAATTTTTATCTGTCCTAGATACGGGCGAGATATATTAGCAGTTTTTTTTACAATACCCGAAAATGTAATTCTTTGGATTTATGGAAGATACAACAGTCTTGAAAGCTTTAATATTAGATAAGCGCTAATTTATCCATTAACTTTCTTTATATATATATTAATTTCGTTTTAAAATTTATTACCTATTTACCTATTTTTTTTAAAGGCGAAATTATTCTTCAAATTATTGAATCAACTGAGTCAATAATTTTCTCATTGAAAACATTTTAAAAAAATAAATAAATTCCGTCAAAATGTTCTTAAAAACTTACTTTTGTTCAAAAAAATATGTGCAAAAACTGGGAAACTTACCTGAAAAAAAGAAGAAATATAATATTTTAGTAAAAAAAAATATAATCATAAAAAAATGGTTTGTTAATTTTCTAAAATTTCATTATTAAAAAATTTTTTGAATACAATTTGAGTTTTATTTTAGCGCTTTTAAAATTCAATCTAAAAAGAATCTAGAATCTAGAAAGACGATATCTTTTAATAGAAATCTTAGACGAGGACACTTTTCCAGGTTAATTTTCCATTCGTTAATTACGTCATATTGTTCCTTTTTTTCTTTTCCTTAACGAGTAATAAAAGAGTGCTTCTAATCGGTTTAATTAAAAAGATAAAAGTTAATCCAGCAAGAAATTATTACAGTCCTTTATTTTGAAGGATTTTCCAAGAAAGTATACAAAAGAGATTTTTTCTTTTACTTCAAACAATTCGTATTCGCAAACATGAACTTCTATAGAAATGGAATTTGATATTCAAACAAAAGCCTACGAGTTTGCAATATTTGCATTAAAAATTTTTAATGAAATTTGCAAAAATATGTTGTCTTTTCTTGGAAATTAGTACAAAAAAATTTACTACATACAGTCAAGTCATGATAATTACAACTTTTTGCAATTTATGTATTTCATGCTTTTTTCAATTTTCAGTAATTTTAACTCAGGATTCAAATTTCTATCGAGTTTATACTTTTAGAAATAGTAACCTATTTATTTATAATTGCGTATTTCCAGAACTTCCAATAAATTCTATTTAAAACCAACAATAGCGAATAAGTTCGAGGAAGGTTTATTGGATGAGCCAAAAAGTCATTGAATTGTTGATGACGATAAAAAAATACAGGGATTAATCGACAAAATTACTCTAGAAATTCTCAAATTAAAAAAACAACACAACTTTCTGGTCACTATCGTTCTTGCCCTTTAACTACACGCGCCCCCGGCCAATTTTGCTGAAATACAATACCAAACCAAGTTAAGGAAGGGCGAACTTATATTGTAAATTTCATCAAAATCGGATAACGCGCTTCTCTATACAGGCCTACAAACATGCAAAAAACAATAAAATTGATACTCCAGACAACTATACCCTTGAAACTTTCCTACCATCATTAGTTCCAGTGCGTTACAAATGTAGTGACAAAAATATACCCTCTGGTAGTACCTGTCTGCCTATAGGGCATAATAAATAACGACTTTTTTTTTGCAATTGTTATTGAATTTTATTAAAACGCGGCATATCCAGACGCGACTGAATAAACTTTTTTTTTGTTTTGTTTTTAATTCCGTATTATTTGAGACATCAAGTTTCCAAATATAGTCAAAAAATAAAAAATCTGGAAGGGAGGATGTTTTTAAAATCAGCCCAAAACAGACGACGACAGACGACACAACTTTACATAAATGGAAAACTTGCAATTAAAAAGCCAACAAACGACAAAGATACAATGTTGATTGTCTTGCATTTTGTTACACAATAATTTTCTGGGGAACTCGTTCAAAAAACAGAAAGAGTTAACGTACGTACGCCAACAAAAAACCAATATAAAAATGAATGTTTATGTAAAAAGAAAAAAAAAAAACAAATAATAATAAAGTTGTTATTTTATAGGAAATTAATCATAACTAAACTGTTTTTAAAAGGTAAGTTAAGTGTTTTTAATATAAAACAGGGTGTTTCCAAAACAAATTTAGATTTCAACATAAAATCAAATATTTCGTGTTTGGGATATGATAGATAGTGCTATGTAAAAGTCCGGTGGGAACAAAAACGGTGCGTTATATATTTCATATTATAATATAGCAATAAAGAAAATATTGTTGCGTGCTACCCCTCCGGTGTGAATGTGATAGAATGACAACACTGTTTATTTATGTGAATTTAGTGTACAAACTTTATTTACAATTATTTCTGCGTTAACAATTAATCTTAAAAAAATATTTGTCTATCAAAAATTAATTATTACAAAATTATTTTATCACAGTTTATTCACAATGGAAAAAATTATTAATCACTTATTATTCCCTCTGTAAGCCAACCACAAATAATCACGTTTCAAATCTCTTTGAACCAATTTCTTTCGAAGTTTGACTCAACTGACTATATCGTTCAGCAATGTTTCCTTCTTATATACTTCATCGCTCAAAACTCGGGCATGTTCATGCACGCAAACGTCCTTCTAGAACGTCTACAAACTTCTTCTTAGAATTGGTTATGGAAATGTCAAAACCACAGTGCTCATTTTTGTACTTGCATTCTCTTAGGATTTTTACGTGGTTTCCAGAATCACGAAACATTCTAATTTATCCTTTTTAATTAATAATGTGTTTCCTGTGTTGTGTGTTTATAAATATAGTGCAATATAGTTAAAAATTAACAAATAGAAAGTATATTGGTTAAGGCTGGGATTCAAATCTGCGCCCCACTCAAAAGCGCCTTTTTCACTATGCCAGTAGGCAAGCGTTCAAATGATCAAGCAATGGAAACTACGTGTGAAATGACTCTCAGCCATATCTTTTTTTTTTTAGCTAAATCAATTGTTGGCTGTATCTCAATGTTAGCAATTTTGTTCAAATATGCAACTAGTACTAAAGAACCTATTCACTTAAATTTATAATATTACACTATTTATATCGGGGTTACTTTCAATTTAATGGTCTGGTCCATTATTAAAAGGGATTATATGAACATTTCTATGTAATATAATGATTCTGATTCTAACAACTAAAAATAACGTTTGTAATTATGATTGGGAAAGTTAAAAGTTTTCATAAGAATATTTCAACTTCATAAGACCATAATTTTAGAAGAGTATTTTTTAGTGCAAAAGGAAAAATAGTCTATTTAGTTTCTAAAAAAAATCTAAGCTAGCAGAACTAACGAAGTCATTGTATTTGTCGCATTGTAAATACTTATTGAATATTTCATTTAAACTATACGAATATCCTAAAACTAAACTTTTACAAGCGATAGCAGAATACAATTGCTGAAATAATAATAACAAAAATATCTTTGTGTTTTGCTTATCAAGATGACTAAAATAAAATCTGCAAAAATAACAATAATATTTAAGTACCTAAGGGTCATTTTTGTTTCTTTTGTATAACATTAATAGAACATCTGGAAACACACCTTTATTTCTTGCAACATCTTGCAATATAAAATAGTATTAAATTTATGAAACTTCCTGTAAAACCTAATTTCATAAAAAAATATTATCAATAACGGTATTTTTTTCTATTAAAACCTTCTCTTCTTAAAACTTTATTAAATTCATAATTTTGTTGAACATATTCCATACGATTTGAGACCCAAAAAAAATCATTATATAAATTTTGTTTTTATTTTGAAAAATGTAATCCACTTTCCGCCTCCAGCCGTGTTCTACTTGTCATTAATTTAATAACAAAAACATTTTCAAAGCTACGTAATTTGGAGATTTAACCCGTTCACAACAGTACTATATAACTACGAGCAACGAAAAAAAAAACATTAATCGATAACTAGAAATACATAAATCCTGTTAATCATGCGCATACAAAAAAAAAAAATAAAAAAAATGTTTACATTATTTTCGTTCGTTCAAAATGTATTTCAGGCATAAAAATGAACCGCGAAAAACAAGATTGACTCCGATCGTGATTGCTTCCAATACTTTGAAAATCAATAAGCGTTGAATTAACCAACAGGTAAGAAAATCCGGTTAGAACTTGGCAAAAAAAAAAGTAGAAAGATGTAGAGGGGTATAGTATAGTGTAGATGCAAATTTGGTGCTGGAAGACCATCCTCGACGAGAATTTTGAATCAAATCAAGAAACCTTTTTTTTCTGTTCGTATTGAATTTTAACGAAAGAATAATTTCAAATCTATCCAAGGATGGTTGAACGCGCGGTCCAATGTGTTTTTTGTATTTAAAAAACACCTGGACGACAACAGAGCACAACTATGCCACACGAACTTTCCAGCTGCTGCTACTGCAAGAGAGTTTTCTGTTTTGTTCTTTAAAACTCTTAAAGGTTCGGTCATGTGATTTGCAGTCCATTGTAAATTTTACACAAAATTAATATTTTTGTATTTAACATATTCAGGTACAAAAATTCTTTATAAGAAAAAATATTCTTTTGTATTGTTTACTATTTTTTGAAGTCACCACCGCTGGTTCGATATTTTTCTTCTTTTTTTTTTGGTTCATTTCTTGTGAGTCTATTTACCTTGAATATAAAACGAGATACAAAAACAATATTACCTGTAAACCTGTCATGTTCTTCATTGTTTTCTCTTCCATTAAATTTAGAAGAAATGTCAGAAATTTATCAATGAAGGTGGATCACCTTGGATCTTGAAATAATGAATATACATATATATAGGATTTATGAACAACAGAAGTAATGAGATACTTTCATAAAAATTTAAGGTTAATCGAAGAAAATTTTAAAAATAATCCATGAAGAAAAATGAAATTTTGGAGCAAAAAAAAAAGACTTAACCACGTAGTTCGAAACCGTATCTTCTTTTTCCAGAAGAATTGATAAAGATTATATATTTTGGTGCTTTTCAATTTTACTATGGTATTTTTACGGTCTTATAACAAATAAAGGTTAGATTTTCTCTCTCAAGATTTGTCAAGAAGAATTCTTTTCATGGGATTTTAAATGATGTAGAAAAGATGATTTTTGCATAACTAATACAGAAAATAATAATTTCTGCACGTATATAAAAGAAAGCAAGGAAATGTAAAATCGCAAAATGATTTTCCTTCAACAAAAATATTTGTTTAAAAAGTATTAAGTTAATATTGATTTATGTACTTTGAAAAAAAAAAGAAAAAAATTCTAAATAGGGTGAAATAACCAGTAATTGGTATGGTTTACTGCCACGCATTGACACAGGCACTTACCTATACTCAAAACTTTAAACGCATTAAACATGCAAGATAACTCGACAACTATTCATGCTACTAATTACATGTAGTGTTGCATAAATATTGTTTTCATACCTTAAAACAAATTTGCCTCATAAAGTTTCATCAACGATGCTCTTTAATACACTTTGTAAGAAAAAAAAGAACTAAACACTGGGAAATACAACCAGGACTAAGACAGGCCAAGGATCTCCTTGATGAATAAGACCCTTAGAGATTCAAAGCCCTTATCAACATCAATAAGAAGAATATAAGAGTACTGACAGGAATACTAACAAGACACTGCAGACTCAAAGCACACCTTAAAAAACTAGCAACTCGAATGTGATAGCACCTGCAGATTCTGCGAGGGGGATGAAGAAACTCCAATGCATACTCTCTCTGATTGTGAGGCACTACTCCGTAGGAGAAGGAAATATCTGGGGCATACTGCTTCTCCCCAAGTGAGATACAATCTCTTAACCCACTCCGGATACTAAAATTCCTAAGAGAAATAGGCCTGGAGGAGGTGCTGTAGAATAGGAAATTAATCTAACAAAGAAAAGGGGATACAATAGAGTTTAAAGGTCGCAGTACAAGAACACTCTAAAACTTAATCCTAATTTTAAAGGAAAAATTATTTTAAGTAACCATCAATGAATCGGATAAACTGTTACTATAATATTCACAAGATTAACAGGATTAGAACGTTATTGCGAAATATACAAATGATCTTTATATGTTTGACATGACTTTGTTTAAAAATATAGTACTCATAACTGGCCTGTATTGCAATCGCGTGTAACTCGATTTATCTGTCTGAATTGAATTACATATGATCTATCTCTAATCGTGGAAATTTTGAATGGGCTATTTCTTTTCGCTCGATGTACATATTAAACTTAAGACTTAGAAATAGTAGAAAAGGAATAATTTAACCTATTAACCAGCAACCACGTGTTTTACCCTATTTAATACCAAAATATTTTGCTAACTTTTGCAAACCTTGAAAATATATAAAAAATTTTGAAGAATTTTTAAAGCATGAATTCCTTTTTAATAATAACAAAATTGTTCGTCTTCATACATTATTCATTGAAATTTTTCTCTTCTCTAGAAGAATAATGTTGTCCATTTGATTTTAATTAAATGAACAAAAATGTTTAATAAAAGAAGGAAAAAAAGACGAGATCATACAAAAAAAATGGCATGTCCTCTTAATACTGTCAAAAACACAAAAAGAAACTTTTATATAAAATTTTTTTATTATTACATGGATTTGTTCCTTTCTTAACTTGTTGATCTTTAAATTTGTTCCTTTTTTTTGTGGAAAAATTCCTCCAAAAAAGAAACGATAACTTTTGTTCTCATTTTTCGACCAAAAACTTATTTACGTATAAAATATGTAACTCCTGTAGAGAATCTCTCGTTTGATCTGAAAATCAAACCAAAGCATTTTTCTTTTGTTTCTCATTAAAAGTCGAAAACAAAAATGATAATACCAAATAAAAAGAAGAATTTTGTAGTTAGATATTCTTCAATCTTTAAGAACAATGGCTCTAGTGGCTATGAAAGAGAAACTCCAGAAACAGAAGCACATCATTTCAATTTGGTTATATTTTCAAGGTTTTTGTGCCAACAATTTCGACGTAAAAACACTTAACAGTGATTGATAACATCTGAGCAACAAGCAATATGAAGAATAAGAAATAGACTAAAATAATATCTCATATTAAGAACTCTAGTATATATTGGAAGTCTATTGGAAAATTAGAAGAATCACAGACTGTGCTAATTCAAATAAAGTTTTGGAAAATGTACACACACGAAAACATTTGATTGATATTAAGACGCAAAATAAAGTAAAAAAATTTCATTAGAGCTCTTAAAGGGCAGCACAAAAATTGAGAGATTTTCTTTCAAAATATTTTCTTGAATTAATTCTATCGAAGAAAATTCTACTACTTGTACTGAATATTAGTAGATAATAGATGTGTTTTTTGGGCGAATTTTTATCGACAACTATTTTCACTTTTTCAACAAAAAAAACGATTTTTTTTAAATCGATGTACTTATAAAACACGCAGCCTACTTCAGTCAAGTCTTTTTATGTTAATTAAAAATTCTTTTTTTAGACAAATAATGTAATTAAAACAAATAATATTTTGCGAGAGACGGCCATTTGAAGTATTGATTTAAGCAAATAAACCTGTAAACAATAAAAAAAATTACCAAAATCTGGTAAGATTCAAATATCAAACAAATTTTCTGTTATTTTCAAAAACAGCAATAAAAACAAAAACGGAAATGTGCTTTTGACCACACTGTAGAAGTGAAACAGAAGTGTTTTTTCCAATACAGCGTCGAAGTGGTGGGAAATATAACTATTTGGTCTTCGACGGAAATAACCCTCATTATAACCTCCACAATATTGCCGAACATTGTAATCGTCTAGGACGTCCATATAATGAGATTTTTTGTAATGTAACGTTTCGTCAAATTTTTGCTAATCCCTTCCCATAGAAGTATTTCACTTCAAAAACAAAAGTTTAGATTTATGCCATCTATATCTTCAATATGGTACTAAATAACTGTTGTTTAAATTAGACCCCGATAAATAACAATGTATGGCAAACGTTCTTATTTTTCCCAAAAAAACACACCTAATGTTTTCAATAAAATTAATTCCTCTCAAGCATATTACATGAGAGGCTTAATTCAATTTTTATTAAACCTATTCAAAATAATTAGAATCCAAAGAAGACATTTTATTTCATACATTTGACAAAACAAAAAAAAAACAACTTACGTTTCAAATTACGCCTAAAATTCCATTATTATAATATGATGTATTTTTTTGCTTCTATGATTTTTTCACAGAAATCGATAAACCTGACCCTTAGAAAGCGGATTAAATACATTATTGTGTATTTTGTGAAAACTGACCAAGTCAGAAAATTAGAAAATAAAAGAGGCCAAATATATACAGTAGAGTCGTTTTAAAAACAAAAAGCATTATTTAGATACATATTCGTTGTTATATATTTCAAATTAAAAGAGGTTCAGAGTTGAATCGTTTGACTTTTCAAGTTTTCTGAAATAATCTGTAGTTATAAATTACAAGTACAACATAGTTCCTTTGTTTGAACATTTATAACGTTTTTCATGCACACCTGAAAATAGGCAATTTATAATTTCTTGATGGAAATTTATAAATAATATTTCTGAACGTTTTTTTTTGTCTAAAGTACCAACAAATACTGATACATATATAGCTCGAATCTAATAAAAGAGTTTGCTTTTAAGCTTACGGAAATAATTAGTATTTGTATAATTTAAATAAAAATCAATATACATAATAGCCTTAGCCGCTTAGAATTCTGACTATTAGTATTGAAGAGGCTTATGCTTGATCTCTGATTTTCGTCCATTTTACTTTATAAAATCTTCCTTCATTTTTAAATCGATATTTTCGAAAACCTTTTTACGACTTAATCAGTTTTTACACTAAAAATTTCACAAAATCTTATTGACTTTCGGTTTAATTAACTCGTTTTTTTCGTAGCTTAAACCACAAAAATTTTGTTTTAAAATAAAAATTCTTTGGACTGGAAATGAAAATCGGATATAAAATTTTCTTTCATAGCATTTCTAAAAAAAAAAAAAAAACCGAATATTTTCACCGATTTGCTCATTGAACCGAAATTAAATAATAAAAATTTCCATTTAAAACAACAAACCAAAAAAAGCTCTAATTTTTTATACTTATTTTGATTAGGAAATTATGTTCTACGACAAACTAATTTACTTCATTTTGATTGGCACACGCTTTTCCTGATGGAAATAATGAAAATTTGATGAAAACATTATTCGTAAATTATTCCAGTTCTTACATTGAGTATGAGAATTAAAAGCCATCGTTTTTCATTTTGGAAAATTTTACCTTTTTCAATATACTGTTGGTTTTCTTGCAATGCGTGTTTCAAATTGAGCAATAATCATTGTTGGTAACGATCAGCGTTAACTGTTTCACCAGGTTTTAGGAACTCATAACCCAGAACACCTGAGCACCAAGCTGCTGACCAGGGACTCGTTTTGTCTTTCAGATTAAACTCTTTAACTTTGAATTGTCTAAACCAATAATCTGTGAATAAGTGATTTCAGATAGACCATGTGTATCGTAAGTTTCCATAAGTAAACGATAACTTTCAATAGAACCTTTCTTTAATTTGAAGGAAAAAAGGTATACTACGCTCAAATGCTGTTTAGTGTTGCCATTTTACCTTGCATACAAGAACTACTACTTATAATACATAATAGAAAACGATGACTTTTAATTCTCATACCCAATATTCATTAAAGAGCGATTTTCAAACAGTCTCTAAACGAAACTTTCTGCTACATTGCGAATTCAAATCGTTAAAAACACGCGTGAAAACTATTTCCATTTTATGAAAAAAACATGAAAAATATGTCTAAAAACAAAAAAAATAGAAAATTTCTTTTGAATAACCGGCGTAAATCTTGACCAAAAGAAAAGCGTACATAAATTTCTTGGTTTTATGGGATTTGCGGTTTGAAAGAATGTTTTTTTATTACAAATTAACTCGTTGACGAATGAGTATTTTTTAGGGTGTTGACCAAATTGTATGGCAACGAAATTGCTCTTTCTTTATAATTTATTGATGAATATTCTTGACAAGAAATATAGTATTTATATGCACGATGTGCCCATTAAAAAATTCTCATAAAATTTCCATATTTTTTGGTGCGGCCAAATCTAAATTGACATGGATTCTTTTATATTATGTTTTCTTTTATATCTGTCTTATCAAAAGCTAATAAAACTTATTATAAAAAAAACGCACCTGCTGCTTTTCAGCTATCCATAAAAATGTGATACAATCCTTAAATAGTAGAAAATTAAAAGTTTTACATCATCTCAAATTTCTAAAGGCTGTCAAAAATTTTCATACGAATTTTTTTATAACAAAAGAAATTTCTATTTTTCAACTTTTAAATTCAATTCAATTCAATTCGTTAATCTTGTTAACTTATGTTATGTGCACGTGTTTTCATCGAACTTCTAAAAAATTATTGGTACATAATAGGGTAAATATACCAAATTGCAGCCGGTGACCAAATTACAATCACTCTATGATAAAAATTCTTGTAATAGTCATGATTTCTTCTTAACAGGCTCAACATTTTATTTACGAATTAATCTACAGAAACATGCATATTAAGAGATAGCAAAAAGAACTAAAAGAAGCAACGATGAATCATAGTCCAAAATCGTATAGAGAGGTAGGAAGAAACTTTAATGTATCTAGAAAAGTATTTTAAGGATTATGGCTATATGCAGAATGTGAAGTAAAAAATTTGCACCAAAACAAAGAGAAAGGCAAAAATTGGTGATAAAACAAAGATTAGAACTTCTTTCTCAAAAATATTTGTTTGTAAAAGGAAGAAAACCCATCAAATGTCGCTCAGCTGAGTCCAATTGAAACATTTTGGACTGTTTTAAAAGGGAAAGTTTATAATTAGAACTACTATCCAAAAATGTGAACGATTTAATTTGAAAACTCAAAATACAGAACAAAATTATTGCAATTAAAGGAATTCAAGCAATCCATGAAGAATTTACTTCTCGAAATTGAAACAGAAAAGGTTCCAAAATAGTTGGATATTTTTCAAAATACTAAATTTACATATGTAGTTAAAATTAAAAACAAAAGAATGTCCTTTTGAATCCATGTTCGAATCTCAAATCGCAAACGTCATAGGGATTTTCCTCGATAGAGTGCTGGCCACCAATTTTGCTACATTTACCCTATATCCACTTATCTAAACATATTTTGAATTGAAACTTTTGTAAAGTTTATTTTTATAAATCTCTTGTAATGAAACAAAAAAAAAGCTCAAGCATACCCTAAGAGAAAATTTGAATAAGAACAATATATAATTCGTTTTGTAATGATTGATGCTAAACTAAACATCCCTCATCCATTGGAAATATTGTTCTTGTCCTTGTTTGGAGGAAAGGAAAAAATATTATGTTTGGATGAAAAATAAACAAAACAAAATTGTCTTCTTATGAAATATATGAATTCTTTCTATTTAATCGAATTGATGGAACGAACCAAGAAGCGAGGAGCAAAAAATTTTATACAATTATGAAACTGTAGCTGACAACATATTTGGTAGAGCCTAAAGCATATTATCCCATCAGTTTGTTCATCATAAAAGTCTAACACACATGTTTCAATTGAAAAAATAAAATACATTTTCAAATTTTCTATTTAGACAGTCCTGGTTTGAAAAAAAAAAAATTGGAGAAAGATTTAAATTTGAAGAATCAAAGGAATTAAATCAAAATGTCATAAAATTCGGGCGCAACTCTAATATGTAATAATTTGTTGTGATTTTTATTAGTTTTATATTTTCATATTTGTTTTTATATTGTTTTAAAACCATTTATTTAAAAATTAATTTTAAGAAAATTTTCTACAGGGTGAGTTTATCAAAAACCTAAGTTTCTAACAAAATTACTGATTCGGCTTTAATCGTTTTAAAACTGTTTTTATTCGAAATATTTTCGAAAAATGTTAGATCTTTGCAATTATACTGGATTGTAACTTCTTATAAATTTGTTCCATCGTTATCGATTTTGCTGAAATACAATAATAAATCGGTTATGGGAATGTCCAACCTAAATTCTAAATATCACTGAAATAAAAATTATCCGAATTCGGATTTCCCGTGCCCAACCCGAGACTTTTTATTTCTAGTATAATATCTCTTCATAGATCAGACTCTAGACTAGACTAGACTATAATTGAAATTTATCAAAATTTGTTTTAAAACTTAATAGAATTTTGTGAATTTGTTGAAAATTTTCTTCTATATCTTTTGTGAATAATTCAAGTTCTGGCTGTTGATTATATTATAACAATCCTATATGAATCCTTTCACTGAAAATTGAGAAAAAATCATCAATGGTCTTCAAGCCAAGTAGGACACACACTTATAATTTTCAGTTTTGCCGTTAATTGAATTTCAAACAACATAAAGCATTTATTTGTATTCAACACATAAAAACAAATAAAATGCATTTAGACTGGTATTTTTTTATTAATAATGTCTTTTTGACTAAATTTTGTCAAAAATATCCACTGAGATAGTGCGAACTCATAGAGAACACATTGGCATAACAACATATGACAAGGTTTAGGAGTTTCTTGACACTATAAATGTTTAGAGACAATGTCTACATATCCCTAAACATGTCAATAATAGGTGACTTTCTTTCATTTGGGTCTGGGTCAATTTTGAAAAAAACGATATGGGTCTCAAAAAGAAAAAAAAAATTTGTATTTGAATAAAACTCAATTTTTCCATTTTTAAAATAAATTATATGATATTTCATCATAGTATTCAATCAAAATACTCATTAACCGCCACGAAATTGGTAACTCACTTCCAAAATCAGCAACCATCGACAAGGAAATTAACGTTCACTCCATTCACTGGCAAGGGAGTACTGTGGCGTCATCAAATGTTCCTACACAGCAGAAGATTTATTCACTTAGTTATTATTGGCCTACTTTATTATCTTATAATAAATATTTTTGTTTAGCTTATAATTTACAGTTCTTGTTATCATTTCCATGTACAAATACATTTAATTTATAATTAATAAAACAGTTCCATTCACAGCTAGAATTCATTAAAACAGTTATCTTTTGAACGTCTAGCAACCCTTGTCAAACAAAGATGATTGCCAAAACTCACCCTGTACATTATATTTGGAAGCTTTTTTTTTTTTTAATAGTAAAATAAAACATTTTGATGTATTTTTTGAAAAATATTTCCCAAAATTTTCTCAGTAAAAGAAAATCCCACACAAAAAAATTGCTGAAAATTGTTTGAAATGTTTTATTTTAACGTCAAAAACATTGAGATTTTCCTTTTTTTTTCTCCCGGTGGATACATTTTTCGTGTCCGTACTGTCAAATACACTGTTTAGTTTTAATGTCTTAGCTTTGAACAGAAAATTAAATAAATAGTAAAAGAGAAAAGTAAAACAAAGCAAAATATTCATTACTCGGATTATACAATGTCAACAGTTTGAAATGAAATTAGATCACGATTCTTTTTTAACAACAAAACTGAATGCCAAACAAAATTGACGGAAGTGTTAAACAATTGTCAAAAAGAATATGAAAAAAAAATGTATAATGAAAACACGTCAAAATGCCAAAATCGAATAATATTGGAATAAATTTCCAAAAGAAAAAAAAAATTTTCATCTCATATAGAAAATTAAAATTAAATATTTACTTAATATCTCACAAAATAAAAAAAAAAAGGAAATCAGGATGAAAATTTATTGAGGAAATCTTTCCTGGATTATTAACTTTTCAAATAAAAATAAAAATCAAGTTCGTTTGAAGTTCACAGAGGAAATATAACGATCCTTATAAAAGGATGTAAATTATTCAATTCGCCTGAAATTTCATTTCCTGTAAAACATTGCCGTTCAGCAATTTAATAAATGAGAAATCATGACAATTAATTTCATTTCCGGGAATGATAACTTTTAAAAAACTCAATGATTTAAATTTAAAAAAAAAAAATTTTCCTGATTTCATTACATCGATTTATTATTCTGGATTAAAGAACTGGAAAAATGTGAAATTGTCGCTAGTGGCAGTAAAAACACGAATCATTGATTAGAAAATAATAGACTCGGCCGTTGCCCTAGTAATCCCTACATACTCAAGTATGTTGGATTCGTCACTATACTTTAACTAATAACTCTCTAATTTTTATACCTTGGCATGTGTCCACCATCAACTTTGTACATTTACTCCTTTTGGAGATATTAAAAAGCATAATTTCGCGACACACCGGTTTCAAAGCACTGTTTTAACTAAACCTCATAAAACCTATTTATTTGCCATCTAAAACATCGATAAAGAAAATGCTACAGTTGGAGAATATAAGGGCGACGATTTCCAAGAAAATATAAGGTTTTTCAATAAGAATACTTTTTTCAATAGGGTTGTATTTGCTTGTGATGGCAGTTGTGTCATTCAGTTTTTTGACATAATTGCAATAGAATGTTTACCTTTTATTATAATGAATTCAATTTCACTCGAAAATCGCATAAAAACAATTCAAATACATTATGAAGAAAATAAGCGATCTGTGAAAGCCACATTTCATAAGAAAAAAATTATGTTTTCTAATGAAGCTCTTTTTCATTTGAATAGCTACGTTATGAGGCAAAATTGTTGCGTTTGGGCTTCTGAAAATCCAGAGGAATTGTTGAACAATCCTTACATTCATCTCGTGTAACTGTTTGGTGTTCTTTATGAGCTGGGCGATCTAAGTGGACCGTAATTCGTAAGTTAGAGCCACAATTATGAAAAAATTTGATCGAAAATTTTGTCAAAAGAATCTGCAAACGTAGTCGTGGTGGACATTTACCAAATATTGTTTTTCATTCATAAATTGTGAAGTCTATACAACATATTTTAAAAAAAGAAACTCAGAACTTTTGAGCCAAAATGTGTATTTAATTAGAAATTTCCAAAAGAGAGTTCTTATTGAGAAACCTGATAGTTAATAGTAGAAAATCGGTTTTCCCAAATGAATGTTTTTCGAATTTTAGAGAATCGAAATTATCTTATCATTGAGAAAATTTCCGAAAATATACAAAAACGCCTGCGCGAAATAATTAAAAAATTGCGCAATCTTTTAAATTAAGAAAAATTTCTTTTTTTTTTTTTTGTTTAAATCAAACAAAAATTAAATGATTGTAAACAGAAAAACAATCTTATTTAAACCTGAAATATTTTTGCAATGTTCACAACCCACTTTTCTCGTCTGTAAAACGTGGAAAGGTGTTTTTTTTTTTAAATTATTATTGAATTATTGAGGAATTTAATTAATCTGTTTTTTTAAATAATTCCATTTAAAAATTCTACATTTTTCTTCGATTTAAAAAACAAATAGAAAAACCAAAAACATTTCGAATTAAAACAAAAAGAAAACAAACAAAATGTTCCACTAACATAATTGTTAATAAAAAAGAAAAAGAAACTGTTAAGTAATTTTCCAGTTCGATTGGAAACTTAATCTTTTAATAAAAAGTTTTTCACTTTTATTACAGTTTCCCGCCAAAACTTCGATACAAAAAAAAAAATTAACAGATATGAAAAACAAAAGTACAAAATGCACATTGACCAAGATTTTTCATTAGGAAAATACAATTGATATAATATTTTGCAGAGGAATGTTTTGCATATAATTATTTCCCACAAAATATAAGACTTTTAATGAAGTTTGATGATGAAGAAATCGAAAACTATTTGTAATCTGATATTACAGGTTGAGAGAGGAAAATCACCACATAAAAAACCTGCGAATTATACTCCTATGTAATTATGATGAAATTATAATCTTGATTTTTTTTTATTAAATTTTTCCTCTTTATTAATTCCATTAAATATGTGTAATAAGAAAACCTTCATGAAGTCATGAATAGGGTAAATATGTATATTAATTTGTGAAGTGATCTCATGCCTTTGAATCGTACTAATTGCACTTAGTTTTTCTTTTATTATTTCATCTTTATTTTTCCCATATAAATGCATTTGCAAAGAACATTATTCCGAATACATTTTTTTCTCGAAATATATCATAAAACTTTAAAGCTCCATTCACACTTTATAAAATTGGATAAGAATGATTGATTGTCATGCTCTATAAGTTCATATTTTGCATCAGTACATAGAATTATGAAGAAACTATAAAAACTTGTGCTAACAGAACAACCAACCAATGCCATAATACTTGGCTCAAATAGTATAATATATCCTTTTCCTTTTCAATGATGATACTATATAATCAAAATCAGGAGTGTGGAACCGTGTAACTCGATTTGATCTAAATCGTATCGAAAAAACATAAAATTGCAATGCTTTTTCGATACGATTTATCATAACAACTTAAACTGTTATAAATTCATATTTTGGACATAATTATAACCCATTCGCTAGAATACTAATTTTCGCAGCAGTCATAATTTCAGTCAGAATATTATTGTCATAAGTATTTATGACAGCGAAACTGTCACAATGCACAGAATAAGCGGGTTAGTTTCAATCGAATTACACGATTCCACTCCTGATCTTGGCTTTCTATATTGTTTTTATTAGATATGCTTCTACATGAACTTCGAAGAGAAATATTCAATTTGTTGCATACGGACTCATGATAATCTATCCTTCTATATGTCCAACTAAATAGACCACTGGAGTTTTCATGCTTAAGTCAGTAGAGTGTGACTAGACCTTTAACATTCAAGTACATAGCATTCAAATTGATTTCACGCGAAAATATTTCGCATAAGTGAGAGAAACATGTTGCTTTTGTCATGACATATTTATGCAATTGTTTTTTTTTTCTTTTCTTTTTTTAATTTTCCATATGTTAAAAAAAAACACGAAATGGGTGGTGGGCGCAGGCTAAACACTTTTAAACTTTTGACTTATAATTACATATATTTCAATTGGACATGATTTCAAACATATATATTTTTTTTAGTGTGTTTTTCATGAAAATTATTATTTTTAATGTGCGTATAAAATTTTTAATAATTTGATTTGTTTTTATTGCACAATCTTTCAATAAAATTAATAATTTTAAAGAATTTCTTAAAATAGAAATGAGTTAAAGTCATAAGCCTTTTGAAATAAATTTATTTTAATCAAATATTAAGTTGAAGCATTGTTTTTTTAATTTAAAAAACGACACTTAACATAAAGTAAAAGATCTCAGCTTGGAGATTGATTGATGTTTCCAAAAAATGTTGAAATTAGAAAATCTATGCAACAAACGAGGATAGGCACAATAAAAAAATTGAATTACAATAATCAAAGACATGATTTTAATATTTAAAAAAAAAAATAATAAACTTACTAAAAAAAGTCATAATATAATTTTCAATTACCATCCGAACTCGCCTGCAATTGCAACCGAAATGAAGAAAAGGGGAGAAATACTTCTAATTTATACCCAAACGAAAAAGGAGTAAAGTAGGGGAATTATTTAATGATTCTTTTTAATTGGCGAACAAAACCAAAAACTCTTTGAAAAAAATAATTATACGCGTAATATGATACCATTTTTTGTTTTTACGGGCACTTGAGCAGGGAATTTCATTTATAGTCATAGTAATTATTTTTCTACCTGGCATAAGAGTTGAGCACCTTGAATAGTAATTTTTGGAAGAATTGATATTACTTTAAATCCAGACGCCGTTTTTGGAAAAATTTAATTTTCATCTACATTCGTTAGCCTTGCACAAAACCTGCTAAATATCAAGCAAAAATTAAATTATGACATTGAAAATTTGAATTTATTCAATAAATATTTCATTGTTCGTTGTCAAAATGTTTGTTTAATTAACATTAATTAATTTTGTTTGAATTTTTAATAATTTTTTTTTTCGCTTTAAGAATGTTTATAATTAATCTCAAACAATTGCTTTAATAATTATTTGTTCTTTCTTAGGAATAAATATATTATGGATTATTCTCGGAATCGATGTTGGCTAATCCATGATATATGCTTATTTTCCTTGAATATAACGTCATACAAAAATTAATTCGACAGAAACACAATTAAAGTAAAAATATTAGGATTCGAGAGTCGATATTTTTAGAGAACTAAATTTAATGGACGCCTTTTTTAAGTTTGGTAAAATTTTTGATTTAAATTCCAAGTTTTATAGCTTTGGCTTTGTATGAAAATCTAAAATTTGGAAATGATTTCCAAGATTTCATTTTATAGGTACTGGAACCTAATCTTAGTATAGCGACAATTTTGAAATTTCTAACTTTTCTTTTCCTTAAGTTAATTACTATTCTATTCGATTAATCTTTTAAAACCATTTTTATAATGTATCTTTCCCAAAATTTAAACAAATAATCAATAAAATCAAAAAACATAATTAATAAATCTTCATCAAAATTTTATATTTGATTAATCAAAACTCTTAAATCATTTACAAAAACATGTCTAATTCAATTATTATTATTATTATAACATTTTAATTCATTTAATTTTCTTTTACGATCAAAATTTTCACATGGGTTTTATTAAAATTCCATCACCACCAAAAGAAAACGTCGGTCCCCAAAAGAAAATACGACGTTTATTTTCTTATAGCAACTAAAAAATGAAAATTCTTGTTAGAAAATTCAAACGATTTTCGTGGTTTGTTTTAATGATGAAAATTCCATAAATTTATAAGGTCAAAGAAAATGGATATTTCAATGAAAAACGAAATGTTTGTCAGGCATATATTTTCAAAAGGTTATGTTTTGTGGCACAGAAACAAAAAAAAAAGTTTTAAAGTTATGTAATTCTATAAATTTATTTAACATATAAAAGCAAAGGTGAAAATAACTACCTATGTAAAATCTATATACATAAATCCAAAATTCAAATATTGACCTTAATTAATATGAAATAGTTTAACGAAATATTTATTGACATAGAGACGACTTTCATATAAAAGCCAAACTTTTTCGTGGAAATTTAATGGAAAATTTAAATATGAAAACTTTTCGAATTAATTAAAATTTGTTGAGAGTATGGATATAAATACCTATATTTACATACCGGGTGGTGCAAAGCATTTTTTTTCTAATAATTTCAAATGCACAAGTGCCCATCTATTATTTTAGATTATCCAAAATTTTGCCTAGCATTTTTGGAAGAATGGAATGAGTTTAGGGGTTTCTTTTTTGGTGTTTTGCTCCAGCTGTTGATATCATAATATCGTTCAAAATATTTGCAATAAAATAGTTATGTTGTTTTAGGTTTAGAGGGGGACCTACAAGTATTATAACGACGGAAATTTCAAAATGTAAAAACTTGTTGGATATTTCCTAAAATAGAAGAGAAAATAATGTACCCAACTAGAATTTCTGAAGGCAAATTGAAATGCATGACAACCAATACGACAATATCTGATAAAGTTTACATAGATGGAAATTTTTTCAACAATCTGCCGAAAATTTGAAAATTTATATATTTTTTTTTCATTCAATTCCCTTAACACTATATTCCACAAAAATTTTCTTCATGCTTGCCTTTTTTATTACTTTGCCGGAACCCATTTTCAACCTAAAAATTTTCACTTGAATACATTCTTTCCTTTTTTTATCCATATTATAAGTTTTTACATATTTATTAAATGACATGTTGTCAATTTAATTTCCACATGAAAAACGAAACCTTTATACTACAGCTAAGGAGAAAGGAACAACAAACTTTTATCCACTTTTATCCAATGTGAGCAACTCATCCTTTCGAAAATTTTATCATTTTCACGAATAATATATGCTCGATTTACGCGATTCATGAAAATTAGAGTGTAAATTGAAATTAAAGATACAAATACAAGTCGACTTTAAAGAAAAAAAAATATTATCGTGTAAATCGAATATTCTTAAAACCAAAATAATCAGTATTTGATTTTGTATTTATGAACAGAAAAAATGGAAAGAAAAAAACACATTTTTCACTTCATTTAATGATAATTCTGATCTTTCATGGGTCCACCACATATGTGTGAGTTTTTATGGTAATTTCCATTCTCTGGTGTAAGGTTGATAACATTATATGAAAAAGCTTTTTTTACAATCATAACCATTTCCCGTTCTTTACCGGTTTCTTTCGTGTTTATATCCTTTTATAAAAGTGTTTACTGCTTTAATATTAACAAATTTTTCCTGGTATATTCAATGTTTTTATTATATTTCCCTTTTTAGAAGGATAAAGGAAAGTGTTGAAAATACATACTCTCTTTCATTTTCAAGTTTGCCTCACAGAAAGAAAATTGAAAGTACATAAATACAATTGGCCACACAAGAAAGGATACACTGATTATAAAGAAAATTATTGAAATTTAGACTAACAATTTTTTTCCCAGCAAAATGATAATGATGTCTTATTTCACCTGGTTTCCAATATAACTACAAATTCTTAGTTAAAGAATTCAGTTTTCCAAATTTATTTCCTTTCATTTCCTTTCATTTCCTTTTTACGCAGTTCTAAAAATTTTGTATTCCTTTAGAAATGTTGCTAAAATGAATACTTGTTAACTATTTTCAGCACAACTTTAGACGAGGATCAAATTTTTTATTCGAGTTCTGCAAAAGATTGTTAACAGGTATATTTATAAATTTAATTTAGTACGTGAAAGATATGAAAATAACTAATTTTCCAACCATTTCATATTACCCCTTATACATAACGACTTCAAGCTTAGTGCATGTGCAAATAGACTTAACCTCAAATCGTTCAAAAATATTTTCCTGTTCGACTTAAAAAAAAAAAAGGTGAACGAACCTAATTTGACAGTAAACAGTCCTCAAGTTAAAATTCTAATTAATTTTTGTGTTTTTCAACCTAATTCCATATTTGAATACTTACAGGCCTATTCTGGCATTCTTACAAATTTTTAGTCATAACAAATTTCTAACTACAAATATTATGACACCTGAGAAAATTCGTATTCTGGCAGACGAGTCATAATTAGGTCCAAAATATCAATTTATAACAGTTTAAACTCTTATAATTCGAGGGAGTTGTCATGGTTATTTGAGAATGACTCTCGAAAATGTTCGTATAGGTCTTAAACTTTTTTATAGGTGTACAATTATTTGTGTGTTTAAAAAAATGGTGGAAATAATTCCATATTTATCAATTAAAATCACTCAGAAAACACATAAAATGATGTAAATAATGTAAAATATTTTCGGTCACAACTTGTGATAATTTTTTATGGCAATTGTGAGTTATGAGCGCGTCAGAATACGAATTAGTCTTTAAAAAAATTATGACAGTGACGTGATGTTATGACCGTTATGATTCGGCTCAGAATAATCATATTAACGTATATTCAGTATATGAAGCCTAAAAATCTCTTTTAATCGATTATCTCCGTAGTTGGATAGTTCTTGTGTAACCTACTGTACATATTAATTTTTTTTTTTAATATTGAATGTGGTAGACGACTATGAAAATATGATTCTAATGTGCGGCCAAAAAATCAAAAATATCAAGGGAGATGAAATAACAATAAGTTATGATACGCACTTACTAATAGAAACCTAATTGAATTTTTAGGATAATGGAAAGCATTTTTTTGTTGGGCGGAAATATGTAATTTCCACCATATTTGAGCTTTGATATTTTTCTTTTACAGAGAAACTCTATTCTATATTAAGAAGATTTTTAGTCCCAATTTACGAGAGATTTTTTTTGCGGGGGAAATTAATTTGAATTTAAAGGTAAGCATATTAAAGTGTACGAATATGAGTTTTGAAAGGGATATATTTAATTTATGAGCTCCCCCACTAATAATTCTAGAATATAAAAATTATTTTTGGTAGGACTATGATCGATATATAAAAAAAGCAATAAGGGTTTTAAAGGTACCTTTATGGAAAAATGAAAAAAAAATGATTGCAGAAATTTTAGAAATTTCATAGACCTTTACGGTTCCGATAACTAACGTTTTTTTTCTTTTTGCCTTTATATAAAATAGCAAAATAAATCGAGTTCCATAATTCTTTTCGTTTTTAAATTAACTACGAATCTAAAGTAGTATGTTTTTTTTTGGTTGAAATAAAAAATCAACGATACGAGAAATATATCCAATGATGGATAACATACGGCTATAATTTTCGAATGAATAGCAATAATATTATTTTACATCAATCAACACGATCATAATATAAAATTGATGTCAAATAATTTCGCGGTTGAATTAACAAATACCGAAAAAAAAACGGTGCAAAAATTTAATGAGAAAGTCTTTTTGTACACTTGATCAGATTATTTTATATAATTTAAAAGCATTAATTACATATGCTTCTTCATTTAGCAAAAAAAAAGAAAAGAAAATTGTTCGCAGTCTTAAGTGACCGAGAAAAAACGACAACAACCAATTTTGTGGGGCATTAAGCAAAAATTAAAAAAATTCTTAAGATTCAAAAAATGAGCTTTTTTTGCCCTATGGTAACTACTACCAAAGATTATATTAGTTTTGTCACTCCATTTGTAACACGTCAAAATAATCATCGCAGAAAGGTTTCAAGAGTGGATTTGTGTACGAGTTAAATGCATTGAATTAAATTGCTCTATAGTTGAATTGTTCCGAGTGGAATTATCCCGAGTGGAATCATGCCGAGTGGAATTGTACCCAAGTGGAATTGTGTGAGTGGAATTGTTCGAATGGATACGGCCTAGAATCTAAAACGAGTCGTCCAATTTTGATAAAATTTACAATGTGATTTGTTTATTCCTTAACTCGATAACCCGATTTGGTATTGTATTTCAGGAAAATCAACCGTGGGGAAGCGAAGTTATTAAGCGAAAACCAGGATGGCCAGAAAGTTTTGTTGTTTTTTTTAATGATTTTTTTGATTTAATCGCAAACTTTGTGAAGCAATTTCGTTGAAATTATTTACATTCGTTGATTACATAAGTAGGCGAAAATACGTTAAATTTCACTAAAATCGACTCAAGGATAATGTAAAAAGAAATAGTCATAGGAGAAAATTAGCTTGCTTATAAATTTTTTTTTTTATTGCACTTTAAAAACTGATATAACGATTTCAATCAAATTTGCAGAATTGTTTTATGCTGCTAGAGGCTAGAGGCTAGGCTATCTGCGAATTAGAGCAAATTTTAAAAAAGAGGAAACAAAGCTATGCATTTTTAATTTTGACTGTTTTTCTCTTACATTTTTAACTTAGAGCATCAAAAAATCGGCTATAGTCCGATTTTTAATTACTATTGTTTTTTTTTGATGATTATCATGAAAACCAATTTAACACTACCGCGCAATTGTACTAACAAGAAGAACACAAGGCGAACAAAATATATATTCGCAGAAAAAAGTGGCTTAAAAAATGAGTTAATTCGAAATTAATATGAAAAATATATGACTGTAATTTGGAAATTAGGAAATAAATATACAGAACTTAAATTAAACACAAATTGCTCATGTAATTACAAAAAAAAAAAGAAAAACAAAAAGAAATGAAAATTATTTGATCGCGATATAATTCTGTTTTAGTTTTTTATTTTTTTGATTGACTAAAAATTGTAAAGTTAGATTCAAACTGCGATGAAATCAAATATGTTATTACTTGACATCATTTATTTCGTTCGTTTAATAGCTAACTTATGCTTTGTATACATGAAGAGTCTAAACTAGGTCGAAACTGGGTTGAAATAAATTTTTACGCTGTGGTCTAAGAGTTTAAATTGTCTAAATTTACCGCATTTTGGTGATTGTGTTACATTTATTATTTTGTTGGTAAAAACTTTAAATTTTTTGTCTTCTCTACTTAATTTTGTACCTTTCTGTATCAATAAATGCAAATTTCGACTCAATCTCGACTCCTCGCAATACTTCAACTCTCCATGTTATTAGATTATTTATAGAACTGAATGAGATTTTTGTTTTTTAGTATGTATAGTAGCTTGTGCCGTGCTATATGTATTTAATTCAGCAATTATTTAGCAATAATTCTTCTAAACTTTTTATTGTTGCTTAAGTAATTCCAATTAATGACTATATTTGCTTCAAATTATTAGTCCAAAACACTACACGGGTAGCAATTGCATCAATGATGATCGTTGTTTGTAGCAAAGCAGGAGTGGAATCGTGCAATTCGATTAGACCCAAACCTTACCAAGAAAAAAAACAGTAATAGTAATACTTTTTCGCTTCGATTTCATTTTAAGCAAATCACACAATTCCAGGTCATTTCAAAGGGTAGTCTCTTAGTCACTTAATACAGTTTCCTATCGAATTTCGATTCGAATCCGAATTCTATTTTGTTCAAATTACCAACAAGCAATTCTATTTTTACATGTTTTTGATATACTACTGAAAAAACATTCAAAAATGATATATGTGACGTCATTATGACGACATTGAAGAATCTCTTCAGAATTTATTACTCAAAATGTTAAGTTACAAAAAACTCCCGCATTGAATGTGAACTAAACTAAAAAAAAAAATTAAGAAAATAATTTAGTGTCGATATATTTTTTTTTTGTATATTTTTGTTTGAATAAATAAATTTGGGCAAAAAAGAAAAAAGCCTAGAAAACAGATGAAATTTTGCGCCTGTTTTATTTCGTTTTGCAAGAAAATTTTTGGGTTAAAATTTACACAAATTTTACGATGTGCTCGAAATTGTTATCGAAAAGAAAAATTAAGTTTAAAATTTATTTTCGCATAATTTTCATATATTTTTATGATTCGTATATTTTTTCTGTTTCATAAAATAATTGATCAGGTGATAAAATTTTAACGCCATTTGTTAAATTTGTTTATTATTATTATTTTTTTTTTTTTTTTGCAATTCTTGCAGAATTTATTCTTTTTCTCATAATAGACTGGAACAGGAATCATCTACGCACAATCATTGGTATATTAATGGGACATTGTCTGTTAAGAAAGCACGCTAAAAGACTGGGATTGATGCAAATAGATCTGTCGGTACTGTGAAGAGTGCCTGAAGACATCAAACACATTTTATGTGAATGCTCAGCTCTCTCTCCGAGCTCGTAATAACTTTTTGGGTAGACATTTCTTCGAAAATCTAGAGATGCTTCAAGCGACTGACATGGGTAGTTTATTGAAATTTTGTAGGAAAATCAAATGCTTTGAAGAGGAATAGTTACCCCAAAGGGGTAACTCTTGGTATCGTAAGGATCACAATGTGCCCATAAGGTGCCTCGTGTTGCACGCAGTACCCCTACTCTACCTAAACTAACCTAATCTTTTTCTTGTAAAAATCAGCATTATTTTAATTCCAAATAATAAACTTTTTTCCATTCGACTTTTATTATTTCTTTGAATTACGTTCTTTTAATAAACTTAAATTAAGTCTGCAAATAATGTCAACAAAAATGAAAATATCTTTTCGTATATCAAAAATCTAATTAATCCAATTTTATTTGGCGGGAGATTTAAAAAAAAGAAATAGATACGATACATATATAGGAAAAGATTTTTGCTCTTTAATTTAATTTTGTCTAAATTAGAATTAATTCGGATGATTTGGAAGGGAAGGGTTTGTAAATGAACTTTAATTGAGTTTTATACAACAAAGTGTAATGAAACTAAAAACTTGGTAATAGAATTACTTTTGATTCAACCCCCAAACTTTCATAATACTCGTATTTTATCATTCTTTTGAACTACAAAATTATATCCACGTCCAATAACTATAGCAACGCACTAGCTTCCATTCGTTATTGTTCTATCAAAAAACAAAAGATACATTTTGATTGGATTGAATACATTTCTATTTTCTTTAGCCTTCAGAAAAAATCTCATAAAATCCGACTAGACGAAAACCGCAATTTTCATAGTCCAAAAAAAAGAGAGAAAAAAAAAGATTAACATCCCGTTTTGATGTTATCCATAAATTTTTGGTTGCCACATCACATATTAGGAAAAAAAGTTTCATGTTAAACCAGTGATGTTCAAGCTTCTTCGAAATTTGAGCATGGAAAACTCGTTACGATTCCGTAAAACAGAATTTTGAAACGTGTAATAAACTCACCACGTCCATGAACTTGAAAGATACTTGTTTGAACAATATTTTAACTAGCTGTATAGTCTCGATGCCTTTTACAGTACTTGCATGCAGGGCTTTGTAGATTACATGGCTGATCAGTTATACTTATATCAAATAAGCAATTCAATCTGAAGATCTCGTAAATCCCTATGAAACACAAAAAAATATCCTGTTCTTGGATTAGATTTAGAAAAAAATATTCCATAATCATATTGTCCTTTTTCGAAGCACATTACAAAGTGCCAGAGGAACTTTTAGCTAAATTAATAAGTGTATACTACACTAGTTGCGAGCACTCAAAAAAAAAGGAGAAGTTAGCTAATCTGGTCCTAACTAGGGTCTTGTCCTTGCATTAGAAAGACAAACGGATTTGAGGAAGGGTCTTATCTGCTTAAACCTACTCAGGAAGAGGTACAATAGGGATGTATAAGCACTCGTACTACTATCTGCAACAGTGCAGAAGATCAAAACTTACAAAGTGCAAATCAAAACCTTGTAGATATTATTATGGAACCACTGTTTTGCGTATATTTAAAAGGATTCAACAATTGACGAAGAAAAAAAATTTTATATGATTAGAAAATATTATACCAGAACTTTTGTCTAAGTTTTGTAATAAAATACTACTCAAGATGAGAAAAATATAATTCAAGAAACTTTAAACAACCATTATACACTAAAACAAACTCCATTAACTCATCAATTGAGTAATAAATTTTGAAACTGATAACTCGTTTAGTCTTGTCCTGTCCAAACTGTTAAAACTTTTCCTTTCACGTATTTTTCCTTAGTATAAAATACATCCATAAACTCCTGTGTAAATTTTCATTACATTTAATATGTTCTCTTTTCACCTTTTCGAAAGTGTAATTTTAATACATAATAGAAACTTTATATGTCCCAATATTTCTAGTTTAATAGTAAAACTCTGTAGGAGATCTTCTCTGTAGTAATCCTAGACCAGTATTTCAGTTTGTTTAAGGTTTATCGTTACAACGACGGTTTTTTGTTGGTTTTTTTTTGTTGGTTGTGTTCTGTGGCTTTCTTTAACGAATAACAGAGGAGGTCTTTCATTCTATTCGATTTATAACTTATAAAGAACTCATAAAATGTGTTTTATTAATAAGAAAACTAACACTATGTAACACCGTTCCAGGACTAACATTAAATCTAGAGATTTATCGTTTTCAATAAAAACGAAATAATGTTTACATTTCGATGATAGAGAAAATAAACGCTAACAAGGAAAATGGACATATTTCATAGGTGCGAAAATCAAGGTGCTAAAATGATGATTTGTAATCTATTAGATTTAAGGAAATACTAATTTGAAACATAAAAATGAAAGATTTGAATAAATAACAAACAAAATTATCAAATATTAGAGATTTTTGTTTTGAATGTGAAATTTGAAGTAAACTAAAAGCCCCTGTGTCAGTCTACTGACAATATTTATAAAAAGGCATTTCCTACAATAAAAAAATGATAGTTGATGCTAAATTCTGTTCCAGTGAATGGTTTTAACTAACTAGGTTCCTAAAAATATTTACGTGGACGCTACTATATACATTTCTTGCTATTGCAGCATGCATAGAGGTAGAAGTAACTCAGATGTAACTAAAACGATTATAGAATGTATATCTTTGCATTTTCCTGATCAAGTCTAGTGTTGGTATTTACTATTTTATTTACTTATTTACTATATGCTCACACCAAAGATGTGTTTTCAAGCTACGCTATTCAGGGTTGAAAGGCAACGAGTTTGAAATTTAGTCAATTACGAAACAGGATTGGATTACACGATTTCACTTCTTATTTTTTTTATTTTCTCTCAATAATCCTTTATATCTACGTTGGTGTAACTCGAAAACACCTCTCGGATATGAACGCACGTTTAGATCGGGAATCAAAGGAAATAAATGTCAAGTAGGAAGGACAAGGCAAGTGCTACAAACCATATAATATCTTTCAAAGATTTTATAAAAACAAAGAAAAATATGAACGTAGGTAAAAAAAAACAATTCTTCTTTACAAATAGGATACTATGACGATTCACAATAGTAGCAGCTTTCAGTAAGAGTTAAAAAATAATAGAAACTGCCAAAAAATTCAAAATTCGGAATACATCAGGAAGTTAAAGGTCCATTCACTCATAGGTCAGGTTATGCATAGGTGAAAGATTAAATAAATTAAAACGTGATATTTTTGTGAATTTTCACAAAAGACTTAATTTTTAACAATTTCTCGTAAACAATTTTTGCAATCGGATTTTAGATAAATACATTGCAAATGCATTCAATGTAAATTCGAAACATTTTCCAGTTTATATAATTATTGTTCTGTATCTAAATTTACATTCCTTTGAGTATTGTTTGAATTGGTCTAATGTTCGTTTGTTAGAAATTCTATTAAAATGTCGGATTCGGGAGCACACACAGAAAATAATTTATTCATTTCTTCTAGTTGAAAATAGTCGCTTTTTAAATATAGTATCATTTCTTCAGTAAATAAAGAAAATACTAAGTAAATACTTGTACCCGAAATTACATTTCGTTTCATTTTAAAAGTAATTTCTTAAATTGAATTTTTAATAAAAAAAAAGAAAAAGAAAAAAATAAAGACGTACTCGTAAGTCAAAGATACTTTTTTTTCTACCATATTCGTTCTTACTTCTAATTTTTGTCCAAACACCATAAAATGAAGGTTTGTGTTTGTTAAAAAGTACGACTTGTTTCTATTGTTTTTTGAAGACTTCTGAACCTAAATATTCTTACCAAAAATGTCTGTTTCTATTTATCTGTTTTTCCTCGCGTGACAAAATGTTGTAGTATGTAAGTAGTACGATAGCAGCTCTCGAATGATTCATTATAAGTAGGGTTGTGGAATCCTAGGCAGAGTTGAAGTTGGAGTCACGCAGTCGCCTTTTTTTTGGTCTTAAACATTTAATTTGAGTGTGAAACAATGACTAGAATTTCTGAGAATTTGTAAATGCACCCAAAAACTTTTCTAAAAGAACATATTTTTTGTTTTCTGGAAATTTGTAGCATAACATTTATTAAATACTGTTTACTGGAATTGAAATTGAAAATTTCGGAGTTGTAATAAAAATTAAAACTAATTTTCTATAATTTCAAACTCTGGTTTTATCACTTAAAAATACAATCCTATTATTTACGAACCTAATCAGTTGGCAGGTCCGAATGATAATGAATAAAATGATATTGTAAGCGAATGATGAATTTTATAAGAAAATTTGTAAGTATTACTTCGTTTGCATGACCTGCTTGAAGTCGACTTTAATCCAAAAATCGTGTATATAAATCTGGATTGACTTAAATCGTTCCGATCACAACAAATTTTTCTAATCGACTTGTAATTTACATGTAAACCCAAATCGACTTCATCAGATCGACTTAAAAATTTAAATTAGACTATGAACAGTGGCGAAATCTAATTTAGAAAACAAAAATTTCTTTGCAAACGTCTGTCAAATTGAATCTGATTTGAAGTCGATTTGAAGTCAATCTTTCAATCTGGTAAATCTAAAAGCCCCGGTTAAAGTTTCATGTCTATCTCAAGCCAATTTTGAAGTCGCCATGTAAATGCCAAATATGATTGGTTATACAATTGACTGGGAAAACTTGCAACAGCCCGAACCTAGAACAGAACTCCTAGTAATATGATTTCAACGTCTAGTATACCGAATTAGGAATGTATATAAAAGAAATATTACAAAATTTCATGCAAGGAAAGAAACAAGGTGTTTTATTTACTATCAAGCCAAAAAAAAAAAAAAAGAAACAGGATCCTCTCATATGATATGGTTATAAATTCCACCATTTAATTTATGTCCTTGGAATTTGTTTTTTTTTTCTTATTTCCTTTTTAAAGGATATCATTTTATATGAGTGTAAACATATAAAAAGCAAATGAAACAAAATATATTCATGTTTAGTGGTGAATCAAGGAAAAAAAAAAGAAGACATATCTTGCGGGCTCCTCAATTTTAAAGAAGGAGTATATAGATGTTTTTTTCATTTCGTTTTACAATTTTTGACTTATACAAGAGGATTGTAAAGGATTTGTCGAGACTAACTTTGTAATAGAAGTAGAATGAAAAAAAGTATCTAAAAAGACTGATGACTATGTAAAAAGCATACAAATTATGTTATGATGGTGAGTAGAAAACGACTGTAACATTTTTGTATGAATCCCTTCTTCTTTTGAAAGACATTCAAAGAATATAAAAATGAAGTTCCTTAATCGATCTTTTTTTTTTTCTTTTTTGGGAAAAACTGAAACTGTTTTATAATACGCAAACATTAGAAAAGAAAATACACTTAGGTATATCTAAAATATGATAGAAATAGGGAAAATGTATTTCGATGACAAACATCAAGTTCAGAAGGGTACAAAAATATATATTTAAAAAATTTCTTCAAATATACACGTTTGATGATTGAAAATGGTATCCCATAACAAACGCAATAAGACGGGATAAAGATTATAAAATATACTCTTCGAACATGTTATATGGAAATTCTTTCTACAAGGGTCGAATTGAAAAGGAACGTTTTCTTTTTCAGTTAAATTTAAGTAGATTGAAACGTATTCATATTCATAGTACATAAACCTTAGGTAAGTAACCATTTGCTGTAATTGTTGTATCCCTAAGGGTTTCAATTCTTAAACAAAAATAGTAAGAAATATTCCCTCGTATTACTTCACTTTATTGTTATTATATACCCATTCATCCATTGAAGATTCCTATCAGCTGATTTTTACAGAACAATTGAAATTTTGTAGTTTTATAGAAATATAGTAAAACATTATTGTTAATTCCAACAGATGGAATTGGATATTATAAAGAAAAGTTTTCCTTGTACTTTTCTAAATCTGTCGTTTTACAAAATGACACACCTTTCCTGCTTCTTATCCTCTATGGTAGATACTACCAGAGGGTATACATATATTAGTTTTGTCATTAAGTTTGTAACGCATAGAGATAATCATCGGATAATCAGCGGTCTCAAGGCTAGCTAGCTGTGTAGAGAATTAAAAGCTATATCGACTTATCCATGTCCATCCGTCCGTGTACGAGATAACTCAAAAACGTGTAATTTAATTTTGATGAAATTTACAATGTAAGTTAGTTGTTCTTTAACACGATTTGGTATTGCATTTCAGTAAAATCGGCCAAGGGGTAGCGAAGTTATAAAGAAAAAACCACGGTAACCAGAAAATTTTGTCGTTTTTTTATGGTTTTTCAGATTTAAAGTTTGTACATCAATTTTATTGAAATTATTTACATATGTTGAGTACATAAATAGGCCATATTTTCCCAAATTTCAATAAAATCGGTTCAAGGATAATAGTGAAAGAAATACTCGTGGGAGAAAAAAGGCCGGTTCATAAGTTGTTTGCATGTATTTTACAATCTAATATACCGAATTGAGTAAAATTTGCAGAATATATTTATATCATTACGGCTCTGAATTAAAGCCAATTTGAAAAAGAAGAAACAAAGTTATCCAAAAAGGCTTTAAAATATTATTAGTTTTTCTCAGAGTTAATTCATTGAACTATCGATTTGTTAACTACGTGCCCCATAGGGCATTAAAAATCGGCTATACTAAAACTATCACGCCTTGGTAATATTTCTTCATATTTTTGTTCTTAGCATTAAAAGCACTTCTACAACTTCACAGCGTAGTTTCTGTGCTATGATTTAGCAATTATTTAGTAATAATGCTTCTAGGTCTTAGAAGACCCAATAACAATGTTTTTTTTGCATTATGTTGCTTGTCTTTATAATTAAACTCACCCCTCAATTTAAAGTCGATCAAGAAATTTCAAACAATTCATTACTTTGAGTTCTTTTTGTATTGCTAATTCTCGAAGAAGCCTGTACATACTATATAAATTGCATGATTTCGATGATTTCGGTTCTGATACGTACCAAATCCGACACAAATATGTGTCCTAATAATAAAATGTTTCATTGAAAAAAAAACCAGTTGATTTCTTTATAAAAAAAAATACTTTAATATACGCAAATCTTTCAACATTATTTCTATTCAAAGGGTTCTAGTTTTATTTCGTTCCACATGAGACCACTCCCTAATTTAATGCAATACCTTAACGAGACATCCTGTATATATGAAAAACGAATGACTCATTGCATGCTACTTCTGCCACCCTTTTTTTCATATTCATAATTTCTTTCATTTTAATTCCTTTTTTTTGTAATTATCATATTTTTAATTACTTTAATAATAATTAAAAACATAAAAAAGAATTTGTATTAAATAAAAAAAACTTACTGTTAAAAATCAAAAGTTTACGTGTCGATCCAAGACGCCGAATTGGACTTTTTATCTCCTCTCCGTTTTCATCCATCGCCGTAACTCCATTCATTTTTCTCCTTTTTTTTTTGTTTTAGTTGTTTTCCTTGGAATTTTCCAACAAAATTTTAATTTTTTCAAAAAAAACTTAAACACTTTTTTTAGAAATAAATTTCAGAAAAAAAAACAATTTCTTTTTTTTAAAAAAACTTAAATATTTAACGATTTTTAATACTAAAAAAAAAATTAAACACTTTTTTTTCTAAATTTCCTTTCTTTTTACATTTTTATTAAAAATTATGTTATAAAAAAAACGGTTAAAAAAATATATCCTTTTTATTTCATTAAAACAATTTCAATTCAAAATATACGTATTTGAGTTGTGTTTTTATTTAGCACAAAATCACTTTTCTAAAATTAAAAACTTTATTTAAAACACTTTGAAAATTAAATAAAAATCGGTTAAAAATCATAAAAAAAAAACTTTGTATTGTCTTTCGAAAATTCGAAACCCGAACCACAATGTTGACTTCGACTGCTACTTAAATTTTTCAAATTGACCTTAATGACAGCGCAGCAACTCGGCTTCGTTTTAAAACTAAGTTCAAAATATTGTGTCGAAATTCAAACAGAAGTCAAAGACATTAGGGTAAATTAGTCAGTAGCAGACACATTTAAGAAGAGTTCAAAATTGATTTGATCCACATTTTAAAATATAAAAAAGTTTGAAGTTTAAATCCCTGGATTCGATCCTAACTACTATACAGTAGGAATAGGAATAATCGATTCTCATCGCTAATAACTGTGAAATCATTGCAAAGTTCTTAGCCGTCCACAATACAACAAATGAATATTTCCTTTTAAATATTCCATGTTTTAAAACTGAATTTAGACTCCACCAAAAGCGTATACACATATATAATCTAGAAGTTTAGTTTTAGGCGCATACAAACGATCAGACGGTAATGTGATTAAATCCATAAGTTGGAGAGAATTTTTCTTTTTTTTGTCTTCTGAACTTATTATATACAAAATATTGAGAAGATCATAAAATGAAGGACTGTCTGACAGAGAAAAGATTGAGAAATAAGAAAATCCTTTTGTTACTAAAGAAAATATTATTTAATCTATTACAATTTACCAAAATGTATTAAGTAGACTTAATCACATTGGCTTCTGAAGGGGTCTCATGTAATAGATGAAATAACTCTGTTCATGATATACCTGTCCCAGTGAACAGACTATCGTCTAACTCTTCAACTCTCGCCTGAGATGTTAAATATGATACCACGTAAGTTGTTTTATCTTATTACACCCCGAACTAAAGTTGATAAGATTTACGGTTTGGTCGAAATCAAAAGTGTAAAACAACTTACGTGATGACAGACAGCCTTGTTTTATATTTATTTTCTTTTTGTGTACATTAACGATTTTAGTACAATATTTTGATGGTTACAGCTTTTAGAATCAAATTGCACAAAAAAATGGTATACCTTTGTGTGGCAAGATATTTTGAGTGAGAAAATTTTGATTCTAAATGCGTCTGTCATTGATTACTTTACCCTATTTTGATTTTTTTAGAACTTAGAAAAAACTACCTGACCTAAAATTGTGAGAATTCAACAAAGAAAAACCGCGTGAGTCAAAGAAAAATTTAGATGAATTCTTAACGTTCCGATTGGACTCGGGTTTTTGATGATTTTTGAAAAAAAAATGTAATAAAGAAAATAGTAATCATAATTTCGTTTATGTTTTTTTTTTCTTTAGTTGCCTCATAATTCAACTAAAGTGAAAGTTCACAGAGAGTATATTTTTTAATTTCTTTTGTAACAACAACAATAAAGAAAAGAAAAGCTGTTTTTTCTTTAAACCTTCGGGCTTTGATTAAATTTCACAAAACCAAATTCAAATTTAAACATAATTTTATGAGTATTTACTGAAATAAAATTAATTTTACTTATTTATTGATGTAAATTAAATATGAACATGAAAAAAAAAAGTAATATAATATTATGCTAATTGCAAGAAAAGAAAATTTTAATTAGCTACTAATTAAAATTAATAAATTGAAAAAAAAAACGAAAAGGAAAACTACCAATAAAAGTTAAAACATACAATCTCTTAATGGGCAAGTAAAAATGATGAAACAACGTAAATACTAATTAATTAAAATTTGGTTAAATTTCAATGAAATCTAAGGAATTATTTTCATTGTGGGTTTTCTAATTTATACAAATGGAATATTTAGTAGGTTTAAAACTTTCAAGAATATTTCAATAAAGGTCTGATAATGTTTTAAAACGCAATTCGTTGTCCCATATTATAATATTGAATGAACCAAAAAGTCAATAATATTGTTGATGATGACAAAATAAAAGCATTGATTAAATCGAATTAAGAGTTTAACGACACGAAAGAGGGTTCAAAATTTTAACATATCTACATAGAGTTTTGAAAACTATCAAACAGAAGCGTCCAGATGAGGAGAATCGCAAAAATCTTGTGTTTCATCATGATACAAGCTTAGTCATTTGTCAGAAATTAAGAGAGCTTGTTTGGGAACTTAAGACACATCCACAGTATATTTTGCACTATCAGACTCCTTTAACTTCTTTAATGGTGTAAATTTGAGCTAAAAAGAAAAGCCTATGAAAATAACTTAACTCGGTTGACCCAAGGATAATGGCTTTGCCTGGATTTTTTCGCAAAAGATCATTAACCAATATGGACAATAATATTATTTAATAAAGTTTTTTTTTCCCATGAAAAATTTGTTTTTTATTTAAACATGAAAAGAAAGTGCAACCACTTTATCGGCCACCCACAATAATTCCAAACATTAGAAGTTTGTTCTTAAATTGATTATTCCTATTCTAAAACTTGTGGAACCTGTTTCAAACTGAAAAAACTCCTCCAATATATTGTATATGAAAGTGTGTAATTGTGGATTTAAGTTCCTTGGAACTTACTAGCATCCATAGAAGATTTTCATAGTTTTGAGAGAATTAGAGTTATTTGGTCTGTTTGGGAAAGATGAAAGATTTCGCACCAACTCTTATTATTGGTACTTAAGACTTCTTTTTTATGGATGACAATATACCATAGTTTCTTTAGTTGCTGTTTCCAAACGAATAATCTGTTACTGCCTTATGCTATGTAATTTTTCTAGGGTTATATCACTCTTCAATCAATCAACAAAATTAAATTAGGTTTCATTTAAAATGTTTTATTTTCGATTCTTGTTTGGCTTTCCATCCTAAGAAACCTATCAACAATTTAAATTTCACATTCGATAAGCCGAAAAATCATAATCCAACCGCGAAAAGCATAGATATCCGCTTATATCTCATTAAACAGTTCTTTTAATCAATATCAAAAACAGGTATTTTACTACTGGACAAACTTCTTCTCCGGATATATGGTAACATTTCTTTGTCGGAAAATATAGTTTTCTTTTGAAACCAAATTGGAAATCGAATAAAACTTATTGGTATATTTTTTTGTTCCCAAATTATTACTCATTTAAATAAAAACAAAATCCGCTAAAAAAAAAAGAAACAAGAGTCATCACAACCCGCGCTGCAAAAATTCTTGTGATATTAAAAATTGAATATTTTGTCCGGAAATCCTATTTTTCGTTGATAAAAATCACATTAAAAAAAAGCTAGAAACAAGAAAGTCAATTTACAAAACTTTAAAGTTCCATGACCTTTAATTAAATTTATTTTCGATATTTAAATATCACAAGTGGAGGTAATTACTTTACATGCCAAATTTAATCAAAACTCTTACAAAAAAAAAAGTGTGCTCACGCAACTTTTTACGACTACAAACGAAATTATGTATAAATTTGATAATTGTTATAAAAAAATTGAAAGGTGAGAAAACGCGAACATTATTATCGTGCTGCCTTCCGCCATATATTCCGCCTAAAACAAAACATAAATTAAGAAAAAAACTTTTCGTCAGCAACGTGCTTTATTTAATTTCGAAATCAAAGATTTTTCACATTGAATAGGATTTTCTTTTTTTTTACAAACTTCTAAAATTTTCGGTTTTTGATTTTCTATTTTCGTTATTTTTATTTTTAGGAATGAAAATTGAAAAATTTCTTTTTTCTAGTTTTCTTTTTTTCTGGATTTTTAATCAGTCAGGCTTTTCTTGAATATAATTTTTTATGTTTATTTAAATAGTTTTATTATTTTTGAAGAAAGAAAATTTATAAATTATTTTAAAATGAAAATTAAAATTCGTGAAGCGATGAGAATTTTGTAAAAAGTCATAGGAAAAAGAGTAATGTTTCCATCTAACATGTTAAACCTCTCCAAAATAGTATCATCTATTAAAATTTAGCCAGCTAAACTTACAATCCTAAATTAGTTTCCAGTCAACTGTTCGAACTAATGGACCCATAGCTGGTTAAGAAAATATTGGTCTTGTCTTTTGTTTTCTAAAAATATTTACATTGTCGTTGATTTCGCTGCATAATGCTATATTTTCTTTGAGTTAAAAGCAAGTTAAAATGACAGAAATTGGTTACATTTTACCAACTTCCTCCTAAGAAACTCGACACAGAATTAAGTTCTTAATTTTAATGAAGAGGCGGCAGAAAGAATCAAACACTGGGAAATATAACCAGGATTAAGGCAGGCCAAGGATCTCCTTGGAGAGTACAACCCCCAGATATTCAAAGCCTTTATCAACACGAATAAGAAGAATATAAAAGAACTGACAGGAATACTAACAGAATACTGCAGACTCAAAGCACACCTTGAAAAACTAGGACTTGAACGAGATAGAGCCCCTGCAGATTCTGCGGGGAGGACGAAGAAACCTCAATCCATATTCTCTCCGATTGTGAGGCACTACTCGGTAGGAGAAGGAAACATCTGGAGGCATACTGCTTCTCTCCAAGTGAGATACAATCTCTTAACCCACTGAGTTTCAAGTCGCCATGTAAACGAGATAAAATATTTCATTCCTCGCTTGGAGTTGATTTGAAAAGAATCGAAGATTTAATGAATGAATTAAAATCAATTTTTACTCGATTCTAATGGCGCGTCTTAACTACATAAGGACCTCAGGCAAATTTGAACTTTTGAGCCTCATCTACAGTGTTGAATTCAGCATTCAAATGTAGTCATTTAATATAACAAGTTATCAAGTCATTTATAAAAGATTGTACCAGTCAAATGCACTTTTAGCCCATAACACACCTCTGTCGATTGCTTCCTAAATTGTATCCAATATTAAGTTTTAGCTAATAGTAAGCTCTACAAATTTATTGATTTAAGCAGGTTAAATGTAATTGAACCAAAAAACCGATGGCATTTATGTTTCCAGAAACGAAAAAAATGTTTGCATTCGTTTGTGCAGTGTTGTGCTCCTCCAGCTTAAAACAACTTTACTAACCTCAATCAGTCTTGATTTATTAATATTAATTTATAAAATCATATTTTCTAAAGTATTTAATATAATAAAATCTCATAAATAGAAAATTTAACAACATTAAATTTCATAATTTTTCTATATTTTTTGTATGCAAAAATCGACTGGAAAATTTTCTAATTTTAGTTTTATATTTCCCAAGTCTAGACATATTTTTATTTTTGCTATTTTCTATTTTATGCAAACATGTAGAGTACGTACTCCTCTTCGACTATAATAAGAAAAAAAAAAACTTGAAAAGGAAAATATTTTAAAACAACAAAATTGTATTCAGTTTTTCTTGCTTTTATTTTGGGATTAACTCGCGAGTAAAACATATTAAACCCTTTCATATTTAAAAAGAAAAGCGTAAAAATACATATTTTAACTAAAAATCGGCCTATAGCCGATTTTTTGATATCCTTTGGCCAGAAATAGGACAGAAAACATTGACAATATTTCAAAATTTTTTCTTTATAACTTTGTTTCCTATTTTTCAAAATTTTCTCTAATTCTGAGATAACCTGGACCCTAATAGGATAAATCTATTCTGGAAAATTTTATTCAAGTCGGTGAATTAGTTTTTAAGGTACATCAAAAAAACTTTATGAACAGGCTTATTTTCTCCTACGGATATTTCTTTCTCCACTATCCTTAGACCGATTTGACTGAAATTTAACATGATATCGTCTATTTATGTAGTTAACCAATATAATTAATTTGAACAAAATGGGTTCACAAATTTTCCAATTAAATCTGAAAAACCATAAACAAAAAATGACCAAACTTTCTGGTCACCTTGATTTTTGCTTAATAACTTCGTTACCCATTGGACGATTTTTCTCAAATGCAATACCAAACCAAGTTAAGGAATAAGCAACTCATATGGTTAATTTCCTCAAAATCGGATAACGAGTTTTCGAATTATCTCGTTGGACGGACGAACGGACATGCATAAATTGATGGTACTACTATGGACTTACTACCATAGGGTATAAAAACGTAAAAATCTAATGGAAATTCTATTTTCTAAATTCTTGTTGAATTTTCTGGTTGTGTTTTTTATATTTTTTACAAGAATTAAACATTCAAGTCGAGAGAAGGAACGATGTTGATTTTTGAATTGTCATCAAATTTTTGTTGCGCGATTTGCCTTTTTTTTCCTCGCGAGTTTCAAAATACAATTTATTATAAAAATGTAATTTGTTTTTTTTCTGTTTCTTTATTTTAATAATTTTCAAGTTGACAACGAATATGAAAAATGAATAAAATATAACATTTCCAGACATAAAAACGAAAGAAATAGGAGAATCTTTTATTAATATGCACTTTTTAGATGCAATTTACTTTCAATTGCTGACATTTTATTGAAAAGTTCTTTCGTTTTTATTGGAACTTTTATGTTTTGGTTTGAAGACAAAATCTTTCAATGAGAGAGTACAAGATTTAAGAATGAGACTGCACCCAACCCAAAAAGATATAAAACATTTGGTAAATTTAATTGAATATGTTAAGTACGAAAAAAAAGAAAAGAAAAGAACATTGAACAGATTATTATTATTAGTAAAGAAATGGTCTTAAATGATGCAACTACTTGTATTGAGTTCCAGCACTTAAAAAATGCATAAAAAATAAGTATCTGTTCTTTCTTACATTTTGGATTTTACGTGGAGCGTTTTAAAAGTGGTGATGCTGTCGAAGGCAACTACAAAATATTTCATAGTTCAAATTATGAATAATATTGATTCGGTTTTTTTTATTAATTATCGTTTAAATTGCTTAAAAGCAAATGTTGTTAAATAATAGAATACATTGATCGAAGACAACCTGTCAAAATCGTTTTTATGATTCAAGAAAAATACTAAAAGTCTAGCCATTGGCATTCCAACAAGTTTGTCAAACTTAGTCACGCTTCCAATAAGTTAAAACATTTTTAATCTTCTCCAACTAGTTTGTATAAAACTTGATCTAATAAACTGGCCCATAGGCGAACCAACTTTTATAATAATCTAACAAGTTTATTAGACTTGTTGGACTGTCAATGGCTAGATTTAGGTCAGAAAAGTTATAACTTATGGCTCCCAATTGAAGCCTCTATTACGTTCCAGAATCAATAAAAGTTACTTTAATATATGTAATGCTTAAAGGAATGCCATCTCGATAGTAAAGCGACCAATGGATTAAACAAATAATGAGAAAAAAAGTCTACTCTGCCATTGATTCTACAATTTGGAACTTGTTTTCACGATTCCAGATTTCAGTTCAATATTTGATCTCTTGTTGCCACTTTTCTCATTCTTGACGATTCTTTCAGTATCCATTACAATATTTGTATACCCTTTGCTATGGTAGGTACTACCAAAGGGTATGTCACGCATAGAAATAATCATCGGATAATAAATGTGTAAGGAACCAAAAGTTATATCGTTTTTTGAATGCCCCAAAATCGTCAAAATCGGTTCAATATGTATTTTGAGGTTCTACCACCTAACAGAACAATTGACTCTAGTATATGCTGTCAGCAACTAACCCAATTAAACGATTCTTTCCAGCAGAAACCTCCAGAATTTGCAAATCGTAGAAGTGTTGTGTTCCATCATAACAACACAAATGCCTCATATTTCTTTGGTCACTCGGAAAAAATTACTAGAACTTGACTGGGATATGCTAACACATCCACCATATATGGTTAAAAATGGGACGCTTCCAACTTTTGGTTCGTTATTATTTGGGTAGTTAATGATTTTCAAATACACAAGAAATGGTCCTCGAAGTTAATGTTTTTAGGTCACTAAGGGTAAGTTGGAGCTGGCATAACTTGAAGGTCATTTAAATTGACGTCTTTTTTAGCCGTGTGTATAGCCCTAAAGTTGCACGATCAGACAGACTACCATCTGTTTCGTTCTCTGCAAAACTCTCTGACTGTAGGATAAGCTTTACACCTCTGACTACAGTGCGAAACCGTACCCCGAAAGAATGTTGATTAAAAGACTAGAAGTCCTATGAAATGGGTACCTTGAAATTGCTTGAAAGATTGCTGCAACTCATTGTCAAACAAAATGATCAATATTTTAGAGATTAGGGATTTTCTTTGTGTAGAAAAAACGAAAAGACTTTCCGAACTATCCAATCATAAATTTGTTAACTACGTGTTCCCATTTTTACCATAAGGTCGCCAAAAAAACCGGCAATAGATCGATTTTAAGTTGGTTTTTCTTCATGAATTTTTGCATCTTCTTAAAATAAAACAAGAAAACAGTTCTTTTCGAAACAAAAACCAATATTTCCCAATTAGAAGTCTACAGAAAAGACTCTTCCAGAAAAAGAAAAAAGGTGAATGTCTTATTTTGTCCCTTTTGTCGTCTATCCCCGTTAATCATTCCCATGTACATCAATAATCGATTTTTATTTATTTATTTAAAAAAGAAAAAAAAACAGTATTTTTCTTTTGTTTTTAAATTAACACCACGAAAAAATTTTAAAAACTTTTTTTTTTTAACTTGAAATTAAAAATTAAAAGAAAAAACGCAAAAAAATCACACGAAAAGCCACTCACTTTACTCGAAAAACCGGTTTAAAAAGTTTATTTTTCTTGTTTGAACTTTTTTTTTTTTATTTCTTTTTCAAATTTAACGCTTTTTTTAAAACTTAAACTTTTCCTGAATTTTTAATTAATATTGTTTTTTCTTCACTAAATTAATTGCAATTCTTTTTTTTTAAAACAAAAACTTTAACGTTTAAAATTTTCACATTTTTTCTTTAAGAAAAAAAGAAAAAACAAAAAAAACATGCGCAAATTACTTTAAAAATAAAACTGCACCATTTTTGTTCTTTTTTTTTTTGAGTGAGTTTATTTTTAATATTAAAATTATTGCAAATTCTTTGTTTTAACAAAACAAAAAAAAAAACAGATTTTTCTTTTTCACGTTTTTTTATTTATCACCGCAATTAAAATCAAAAGTTATTAAAAAAAACCACAAGAGATGATATTATTTCTTTTGTTTTTAAATAAATTAATTTAAAAAAAATTGATTAGAAATAAAATAAAAATACTTTTTTTTTTGTTTCGTTTTTAAAACGTTGAGATAACAACAACAACACTTTGAGTACGCGAGAAGTTCGAATTTACCTGACCAAGCAAGACGAAGTCAAAAAAACAACTGAATGCGGCAACGACAAAACAAAATAAATACAAAACTTCTTTTTTTAGGGGTTTTTGATGCATTCGTTTGCGTTGCCGTTTATTGTGTTCACCTTTCCTTTTTGTTTGAAACGTTTTTTTTTGCTTGTTTTTACTTTGTAGCCGGTTTTTTTTATTAACCGGCGTGTGAATGCGTTTTGAAAAGAAATATTTAAATTTTTTAATAAGAAATTTATTATTTCAGAATTTGTATTTATTTTGGATTCAATTAGAAAAGAAAATTTCAAAAAAAAACACTGAAAAAAAACAATACGTCGCCATTTGAAACTTTGTGCGTTGAATTTTAATGAACTTGAAAAGAAAAACGCAAGCTTAAGTGTTTTCTTTTTATTAAAGATCCAAACCATCAAAATTTAAAATAAATTTTTCTAGTTGAAACTGCAACCAAAGTAGAAACTTAGGTAACAAAAAGACGCTACTAGCGCCATTAAAGCAACTGTGCGGTACAATCGTGAAGCTCGAACTTGTATTATGAAAAATTTTGAAAATAACAGCTTTTCTTTTCTGCCGCAGAATTTCTTTGGCGGCGCTATTTATCGAATATTTGCATTTCGAATATCATGGACAAGAAAAATTTACCCGATACACTATTTTTTCTTCCGTTTCTTAGTAACACGAAATTTACCAAACAAATCAAAAACAATTTTTTTACTTGCCTCGCGATAAAAAAAAAGTATGGAAAATATTTCTCGTGATTCATCTGGTCGTCCAGTGTCTAGACGTGGTTTACGAAGTGGTAATGAATCTCCAATACAATTAAATCCAGTTCGTCCAGGTACAAATTCATCTCGTAGCATGGCACCGCTACGTACGCCAAGTAATAACGCTCGAATAGGAACAGCATCACGTTTAACAAGTGCCAGCGGTATTGGACCACCACCAGGTACTGCATCACGTTTAGCTAGTTCAATGGTAGCCGGAATGATACCACCCCGAACTGGTAGTAGTAGTCAACGAATCGGTACAGCTTTAGGTTATGCCGGAAGTTTAATGACTGAACGTCCGATAACACAGCACGGTTTAAGTGGTTTACCAACAAGTCATGGTCGTATTGGAACAGCAACTGGTATCCGAATGGTTAAAGATAAACGTTATTGGCAAGCAATATTACAATCAAAAATCAATGAAATTCTTCAAGAAACATCGAAATTAATGAACGAGAAACAAACTATGGATCGTGAACAATCGGCGAAACGGGTTTTTGATCGAAAAGTTAAAGAATCTGCAAAAGAATTAACCGAACTTCAGGCACAATTGACCGATATGAATATTGCTTTGGATAGTTTCAGTTCCGGGTTGACACGACAAAATCTTCAAAAAGAAGCAACAGCTTTACGGGAACGTAATGAAACTATACAAAATCAATTGGAAGGATTATTTGGTGAAAGGCAAATTAAAGAAGAACACAATAAACAATTGGAACATGAAATTGAAATTGAAAAGAATAAAATCAATGATATGATTCTATCGTTGCCGGTCGAGGATCAAGTTAAATATCGTGAATATCAGAGATTGGCTGATAGTTTAAAGATACAAAATTCCGAGATGCATAATCAAATTGAAGGATTATCTAAACAGAAAGAACGTTTAAATGGGATTGTGATGAGTTCACAAATGCGATTGGAAGCGGTTCGTTTACAGCAAAAATTACGTGAATTAACGACAAAAATGGAAACATTAAGAAAAGAAGAAGAAAATAAATTAACACCAGAACAGGAACGTGATAAACTAATTAAAGAAGTTCGTGCTAATAATCAAGCATTGACCAGTATTGGACATCAAATGAAAATCATTGAAGATCAATTGAACGAGAAAAAAGATCAGCTACAACTTGTGGAACAGGTAAGAATGGAGTCAGAGCAAAGATTTAATACATACATTTCTTTTCTTCGCTTTCTTTAGGACCTTCAAGAAGGAAATTCTGATAAACATGCAAAATATAAAGAATTAAAAAGACGTGATGAAACTATGACGATCTTTTTGGAAACATTTCAAGAACAAATCAGTTCAGAACGTAAAAGTAAAATGATTTTATTCTTTTAAAAAATACGATTTGATCTTAATCTTTTCTTCCTTTTTTTGTTTTAAAGATGTTGAATTATTAAAAAATCAAATTGCTTATGCAATTGAACAAATTACACTTCAAGGAATCAATTTAAAATCATATGGTTTAACAAATTCGGATTTATTGAATGAAAAAAATGATCGAAATACACAAACTGGACTTTTAAAGGAATACAAACGGTTAGGGATTCAATTGAAACAATTGCAAATTCTCGAAAAACGTACAACAACACAATTGAAACAGTTAATGGAGGAAGAAGCAGAATTATTAAATGAAATTCGAAATTATAGTAATTTAGATGTATAAACGAAATCGATCACACCAAAAATGAACGTGTTTAGAACTTTTTTCTTGTATCTTTTCAGCAATTACGTTCGGAAGCAGCTGAAAATATGGAAGAATTAACAACAAAATTGGAAGAATTACGAAAAAAGAAACATATTACTGAAGATGTAGTCGCTGAAGCTCAGAAACGTAATCAAGAAATTAAGGTATCTTGTTTTATGATTGGGGAAAAAAGATTTACTTATCATGGAACATAAGTTCCTTGAAAAGTAAGTCCTTATTATAAAATAACAACAAAAATTCAATCTGTATTTCATCTTCCTGGCCGGGTCTTCGAACAGAGATGTTTTTCATTCCCGGTTATGGTTATTAATTCTTTATCTCACATATTCCAACTATGGAAAATTTTGTAAACAACTGTCTCCATTTTCATTTCTAGAAAAAACTGACCAAAAAAAAGTGATTTGCATTTTTTCCGTTCGTTTCTATTTTGAAAAATTTAGTATTCTTTAAAAAAAAGTGTAGAACTCTAAATTTTGTATTTTTCAGGTCAAAATTTTCGTGTGATATACGAAAATGCCATAAAACTGTAATCAACAAACTGATTAAACACGATATAGAATATAATCCCGGTTACGCTTAATTATGCCCTATGTTAGGTGCTACCAGAGGATATATTACTTTTGTCACTCCATTTGTAACACATCGAAATATTCATCGTAGAAAGGTTTTAAAGGGTATGGTTATGTAGGGAATCAAAATTTATATCGATTTATGCATGTCCGTCCGTCCGTTCGTATACAAGATAACTCAGACACGTGTTATCCGGTTTTGATGAAATTTAAAATGTGAGTTCCTTATTCCTTAACTTGGTTTGGTATTGCATTTCAGCAAAATCGATTCAGGAGGAGCAAAGTTATAAAGGAAAAACCAGAGTGACCAGAAAGTTTTGTCGTTTTTTTGTTTATGGTTTTTAGGATTTAATTGGAAAATTTGTGAATCAATTTTGTTTAAATTAATAATACAGATTAACTACACATAAATAGACAATACCACGTTAAATTTCATTCAAATCGGTCTAAGGATAGTGGAGGAATACATAATCCTGAGAGAAAATAACCCTCTTCATATAGTTTTTTTGATTTACTTTAAAAACTAATCCACCGATTCAAATAAATTTTACGAGTTAGACTTATGCTATCAGGGTTTGGGTTACCTGCAAATAAGAAGAAATTTTGAAAAGAGCAAACAAAGTTATGAAGAAATAATGAAAGAATTGATGTTAGTTTTGACAGCTTTTCTGTCCCATTTCTACAATAGGCCTATTTTCAGTTACTATATGTTTTTTTATTTCGGTTAGAGGTTCCGAAAAAGGCTGATAAATTCTTGTTTTTGGTTCCAAGCTCTGGTCCCGACTATAAAATAATTAAATTTCTATTCTTTTTTCCTGTTTTTTTAAAGGAACATTTACGTAGCAATGAAACTTACCGTCAAATATCACATTTAGAAGAGAAACTAGTAGATTTGATGCGTGAGAATAAAACTCTGGAAGAGATTGTACAACAATATCGCAAAGAAAATGATTATGGAAAAGCACAAATCGAGGTAGAAAGTCTAGTTGAAATAATTAACACAATGTTAATAGAAGAACATCAAAAAAATAAAAATATGATTTAAGAATTGAATTTATTTATAATCTGGTAAAAATATGGCATATTATAAAAATATACGCGTAATGGAAAAATAATAAACAGAATTATATTGCAGCTCCACTCAACCATTAGGAGGCCTGATTCCAACACTTTAGGAAGACATCCAAGCTTCAATTTCACCAACACTGGATTTTAAATAGAAAACAAAACACAAATTGGTAAATAAAATGATTTCAAAAAATTAATTAAATTAGTTTTTAAAATCGGTTTTCTTTGGAAAATTGTGAAAATTTCTTTTGGAAGGAATAATTTGTGAGATGAATTTTTATATTTTAAGGAATTTTAAAAAAGAAAATAAAAACTACTTACGTTCTTGGAACAATTGAAAAATTTTCATTTCCATTTTTTGTTATTAAAACATCATCTTCAATTCGTACACCACCGAAATTCCGGAAACGTTCATAAACATCAAGATTAATAAATTTATTTAATTCCGGATCAGCAATAGCTTTATCCATAAGGCATTCAATAAAATAACATCCTGGTTCAACGGTTACATACATTCCATCTTTTAGAGTCCGTGCAAAACGTAATCTATTCAAACCCGGTTCAGTTGGACGTTTCGGTTGACCATCTAAATAGCCGCCAACATCATGAACATCTAAACCGATTAAATGTCCTAAACCATGAGGTTGAAATATTGCACCAAGACCAGTTTTAAGCATATCATCAACATTTCCTAAAAAAAAAAAACGATAAAAAAAATTATTAAAAACTAAAGAAGTGTTACCTTTTAATAAATTTCCATCTTTTAAACGTTGTAGCAGAACACGATTTGCCAATTTATGCATATCAACCCATGAAATTCCATCTTTAGCTTGTTCAAGAACAGCATTTCTAGCATCCAAAACAGCATTATAAATGAATTTTTGATCATCGGTAAATTTTCCATTTGCTGGAAAACTACATGTTATATCAGCAGCGTAACCACAATAATTTCCGCCCATATCAAAAAGGCACATATCACCATTTTTAATTGTTCGATCATTTGGTGCACCAGCATGTCCATAATGTAGGATAGCTGAATTTATTCCTGAACCACAAATACAAGTATACGAAGTGTGTCGGCAGCCACCAACCGAATATGCATGATGTAAAAATTCACTTTCACCTTCGTATTCAGTTTTACCAGGTCTAAGAATTGAAATTTCTGATTTTATTAAATAATTCAAAAAGAAAATTGAAACTCGAGGATTCTTACTTAATCAATTTCATAACCTTTTTATGAGCATCAGAAGAAACCTTAGCAACATAACGAAGAACTTCAATTTCTTGTGGTGATTTTATTACACGACTAAAAATAAAAAATGAAGATAATTAATAAATACTACTACATTCTGAAAATTCAGTTTCATGATATTTTTGGATAAAAGAACATAAACATGTGGACTTTAAATGTAAAAAACAAAATTTCTGATGCCCTATGGTAGACATTTTTCGAAAGAAAGTACGATTTTGTTCAAAGATTAATTTAATCCTTATGGAACAAACTCGAGTAATTCTCGAACTAAACTTTGAAATTTTTGTATGTCTCCGTTCAATACAAAAACTCCAAAAATTTACTTGGTTTTTATATACTAAGCCCATTATACTATTACCTTTTCAACTTCAAAATGGACCAAACAACTTCAAATTGGGACTAAACATTTTCAAATTGGAAATAAGCAATTCAAAACTGCGTATTAGATTGGCTTGTCATGAAATCAAAAAAGATGTCTTCAAGGAACCAGAAACTAAAAAGTTTGTACGATGTTGCCTTCCGAATACTCAAAACATGTCAAAAGTTATATTGGTGACTGATAATAAACCTTATCGTGCTTCAATCGAAGAAGTTTTCCAAGACAATGAATTTGTTGGTCATCTCCTACTAAGACTTGGACCATACAAGCCAATGTTTGTTGCTATTGAGCAGACTTAGTTGATCCTAAAAGATGAAGTTAAAAGAGATTTAGCCATTCAAATGCCATATATCCTATCCGGCGAAAACAGGACTAATATGACTTAAACTAAGTATCGTCTAAAATGGTTAGAAACCATTATAATTGAAAATATAAAAACCTGACAGTTGCTAACTGCACCACATACATCGCTCATATATAGCGATTCATACCTGATGCATTAAATCCGTTATTTGGTTGAAATTGAGAATGTGAGCTGATTATTCCTTAACTGGATTTGGTATTGCATTTGAGCAAAATCGACCGAGAGGCAGCGAAGTTATTAAGCAAAAACCAGGGTGCCCCAGAAAGTTTTGTCGTTTTTTTAAAATGGTTTTTCGGATTTAACAGGAAAATTTGTGAAGCAATTTTCTTTAAATTAATTACGTTGATTAAATTTGTAACTAGACGATACCATGTTAAATTTCAGCAAAATCGGTTTAAGAATAGTGGAAACAGAAATAATCCTCTGTTCATAAAGAATTTTTGATGTATTTTAAAAACTTATACACCGATTTGAATACAATTTGCAGATTAGATTTATGCTGTTGTTAGGATCTAAGTTACTTGCAAATTAGAGGAAATTTTGGAAATAGAAAACAAAGTTATGAAGAAAAAGCTTTGAAATATTGCTAGTTTTGACAGATTTTCTGTGCCATTTCTGCCATAGGGCATCAAAGTTACTATATGTTTTACTTTCTATATTAGGGTTTCGGCTCTTCATAATCCAATTTAAATTTTGAAGTCGATCTAGCTTTACATTCAAATTTCAAGTCGATTAGAGAAATTTTTGTGATCTGATCGACTCAAATCCATCCGGGTTTTATATATGCACTATTTTTGGATTGAAGTAGTCTTCAAGTAGATCATGTCAACGAAGTAACAGATGACATAGTACATATTTTCTACATCTTGAATTCCAAATATTCTTTAAAAAAACTTTGTTCTACGTGCCACGATGGTCGTCTGTGACATAGCTAATCAATCCTACAAGAAGAATATAATAAAACAAAGAATTATGTTTTTTTTTTCTAAAATATTATTTATTGTCTTTCAAATTAGATGTTATGCACAGACCCATTCATTCGATAGGACTAGAGTTATTTTTGGGCCGCATAACAGGTTCGTTTGCCTCATTAGTAGAGGGGTTCTTTAATTTTGAAAACAAAATATCAAATCGGAATACGACATAACTTTTGACAAAAAATCTATTTTTGGTAATATTTTTAAATTCGATTTTTAATTTTTATCACAACATTTAAAACGTTTTCGTCCTGCAAGCCGAATTTCATTCGAAATACAAATAAATTTTACTACAACATTTCTAAAACTACTTTCTAGTTCTTTTTTTTTATTTTGGTAAAGCTGGTAAAGCTTTTTTCATCGACTCAATTAAATATGTTGTCAATTGTTTCGGATAAAGCAATAATTTCGCTACTTTATCATAATTTAATGTGACTACCTTCAATCCTAAACGTCTCATATGTCGTATTCTCATAATTTGTGGTCCAATTAAATATTCTCCAGTCGAATTATAATATTCTGGTATATGTATTAAAATTGCAATGAATGTGTTTCGATCATTACGTATACTATATGACCAGTAATTAGACAAATCAGGCGGATGTATTAGAATATCAATAATATATAAAGAATTGATTGGTAATTTCCCGATGATAACACTTTTTGTGAAATTCTTATGTCCACCAGCTATTTCTTCAATGAAATCATTTAAATTATTCGCTAGCCTTTTAATACGTCCATCTTGCCATATTGTTTTAGCTGAATGATCACGCGGCAGCAAAGGACCATCATAATTTTCACATTCCAATGTTAAACATGTATCAAGCAATTTCAAATCATTTCGTTGTTTCATTAAATTCATTTCAGTTGATTTTGTATGTAATAAATCTAAAAAATATGGATTAAATATTGATGATACAAAATTTAATGGATACATTTCTAAATAACAACAATTTAAGAAAATTTGTATTAAATTTTCTGGATTCATTACGGAAAAATTTGTTTTTAGATAATTTTCAATAGTTTGCCAAAATCGAATACTATTTAATGGTTGATAATCTAATAAACCAAATGTTATTAGAATTGTTTTTATAAATTCTTCCGAAACTTCATCAGATTTCATTAGAAAATATTCACTAGAACCATTTAAAATATGAAAATTACGTAAACGAAATTTCGAGCAATGTTTTAATATTCTTTCAATCAATACTGTTGATTTAACACGTACCGATTTCGCTTTAATATAACGTTCTAAAGCTTTTTCAATTTGTTCATTTGTAAAATCTAATTTTGTAAATAAATTTATAATCATTCCTAAATGTAGTTCATCGATTGCATGAATATTTGTATTTAGCCAACGTCCAAGTGATTCCATCGTTCGAAATGGTGTTAAATTAGATTCTTGTAGAGATAGTAAAATTTCAAAAACTGTTTGTTGTTTTAAATTCCACCAAACTGTACCGATTCGTCGTTCAAGAATTCCAATCACAAGACGACGACTTATTTTCAATTTTGGTAACATTTTATAAATGAATTTTATATTTTTATCATTAATATTCTTTTCGTTATTTGATAGACCAATCCATAGTTTCTCGACAGATTCATTTTGTTGGCAATCAAGAAATGTTTCGATACATTCACAAATTTCTATAATATTCAAAATTCCATCAGAATTTCGTAATAAAAGTTCATTACAAAAACTTTGTATAGTTTTTTGTAAATCTGGAAATTCTTTTAATACATCTAGCAACTCAATTAGTAATTTATGATCTCCATTTTTTAGAAGACAATCAATTAGTTTATTAAATACGGAACTATTATCTTGTAGATTTCGTAAATTTATTAATGTTTCAGTTTTTAACAATTGATTTAATACAATATATGCAATTTGTGGAGATAATTCAGTTTCAGTTAATTTATCGATAACATTTAAAATATCTTTTGTTTTATGAAATTCTTTTAATAAATCTAAAATTTCTTCTTCTTTTAATTGATTGATATTTTCTTGGAAATTTTGATTATCTTCGAAATCCTTATCGAAACGATCTGTTAGAATTGTTGTGAATTCATCTTTTTTTAATTTTCTTATAATTACTGGTAATTCTTGGATATCAGAACCTTCTTGTACAAGAATTGTTGTTTGCCCCAAAGACTGTGATGACAATGAAGTGAATGATGAATTTTTTTTATTTCCATTTTTATCATTTTTTGATGATGATAGATTACGAATTTTTGAGGTTAGAATATTTTTTCCTGGTAAAGATTTTCCACAATATTTTATTTGTTGAAATAATACTCGTGACATATTTTTATTTCATTAAAACAATTTTTTCTATTAAACTTAAATTGAAAATACACAATTTCTTTTTTTTTTACATAATATTTACAATATTTTTTTTTTAGAACGTAATTTTCAAAAAGAAAAACACTTCCAAAAATAACATGCAAGAGAAAATTTTTCAACTCGAACTGTCAAAAATTTGGATGGGGGATATTTTTTTTTTAGTGGGAAATATTTTCATGGTTTATGTCTTCGATAGAAAAATTAGATGTATAATTTCCCATTATTAAATTTTTGATAATAAATTAAATGAATTTCTTATATTAATTAAAAAAATTAAATTATAAATACAAATAATAAAAGAAAAAAAACAACTTACCATTCTGTAATTACCGGATAAAGAATATCACAGTCTTGCACATATCTAATAAAAACCAAAAAAAAGGTTAAAATGGTTCTTCATAAAACAAAAAAAAAAATAAGACAATTCTTCGCTCACTTTTCAATTCCATTAAATGTTGCTGGTTTCGCTGAAAGTCCACTGTCTGAATTTGTTCCGCTCTAAAATGAAAAAAAAAAAAATAAGAAAAAATTCATTAAAAATATTCAATAACTTTAAGAAAATTAAATTCGTTAATTAAAAATTATTTCTTTCAATGTTTTTCTGTCATTAATTTCATGTATTTTGGTTTTCATTGAACGATTCCAACCATGCACACACACCCATACACACACATACTCACACGTCTCAAAAGAAAAACGTAAATATAAACAAAAATGTCCTTGACTTCATTGCAAGAAGTTATTCGTTCATTTTTTTTTCACGTTAATTTCGTAAGTTGCGAACCTTTTTTTTCGTTTTCGTTTTCAAAACAAAACCAAATGGAAAACATTTCCATAACAAAAAAAAAATAATTCTATTGAAAATGTTTTTCTATTTTGTGAAATCTAATTACTTTGAAATAAACCACCCACGCATTATTATGCATTTCGAAGAAAACACATAATGCAAGTCTGTTGAACTCATATTTTCGAGTATCGAATTATAATAATTTCCCAGGCATTCTACTATCTCTCATGTTTGTAAGACGTCATATTTTTGTTTTCTATGATGTCAGTTAAAGTGCAATGCAAAATTAAAAAAAAAAAACAAAACAAATTATTTTTGCTGAACCATAAATTTCGATTAAAGTACAAATATTATATTTTTTTGATAAACAGATTAAAAGTCAAGAAAAAAAAACAATTCTTACTATTCGTGAAGCACAACTTGATGATCAAGAAATATTAATTTTTTCCAAGTAAAATGTGTTCATTCTTATTTATTTTGGATTTTGTTTCTTATACTTAAGAAGCATAAATATTGAATTCGCAAAAAAAAGAAAAAAAAAATTTGATCACCACTTTTCAAGAGACACATACTTCTTTTACATGAGCGTGGGAAACTGAAAATGTGAAATCGCCACCGCAATGGGTTCGAACTCAGGCATCCTTGGTTTACTACTAAATTGGCTTTCTCACGACTCCACTTCTTTAAGTAATTCAGATTCTCCACTACTTTTTATAACTTTTATAACTTATTCGCGTATTACTTCTTTTACTCCTATGAGTGTCCTCAGTTTGCGTCTTTATATATACTAGCTGACCCGACAGACGTTGTCCTGTCCAATTTTCAAAAAATATGTTTGTGATCGTTTTGTGGAATTGTAAAAAACTATTGAAAATGTGTAAACAAAGTAAAAATGAGAAAAACACGTATTTCTGCTACAAAAATCCCATTGAAGAAAAGCACTTTCAGTTTTTCTCGAATTTTCCAATTTTCCGGGCAAATTTTCCAAATCCGAATCTTATTCGGAGTACTACGAACACTTTAACAAAAAATGAGCGAAATCGGTTCAGCCGTTCTCAAGTGATGCGCGTACCAACGAACAGCATTTAATTTTTATTTATATAGAAGATTTAGGGGTCCTATGCTTATTATTTAAAACAATTTACAGGGAGATTCTTACACTGAATTCTGGAGCGGAATCGTGTAACACGATTTCAACAAAATCGTATGGAAAAATCATAGGAATTGCAATGTTTTTTCGATACGATTTAGTCTCAATCAAATTACACGATTCTCACGACCTGTACTGGAAACTTTTTATAATAACTTTGTATTAAACTGATGCTTTTCCATGAATGGCCAAGAAATCGTCGATCGCAACTACATTTTTGATCGATCAAAGCCAACGGAAATAAAATTTAAACTGTATTTTGTTTTGAGGGGCTACTTCTCAATTAATAAATACTATTAATAAAATATCATGTTAACAGATTTTAGTAGACAGATCGCGACACATTTTTAAGAAAAATATAGATGAAGTTGGCCATCCCTGTCTTAGGCAATTGACTTATTTGCCTACGGTAAATCTATTGGAAGTAAACTTCAATCCAAAAATCGTGCATGAAAATCCGGCACGACTTGAATTCAATCGACTTCAAATTTTGAATTTAAAATGTTTGCAATTGTCTGTCAATTAGAAGGCAATTTTAAGTCAATTTCAAATCAATTTTTCAAGTTAGTCAAGCTAAAAAAAACACGGATTGAGTTTTAAGTCGACCTCAGCTCAATTTTGAAGCCGCCATGCAAACGGATTAATAGATATTTTCACATGCAGACCATTGGCGATTGGATATATAACGCCCTTCGTATTAGGCTTAAATGTTGTTCCTTAAATCAATTGATTTTTCTAATAAAAGATTCCGCACTGTTCAGGTTCAGATTGACTAACCCCTATTAATTAGAATACACGCATCAACTCTAGCACTAAAAAATGTTCTACTATGACTCATTTCCCTCCACAGACACTCTGCAATTGGAGAGTTTACCACCTCGATTTTTGGTATGCGTTCGCTTAAGGAGCAATATAACTGGTACGATAGTCAAAATAGCCGCAACAGCTTTATACTAGAATTGCAGCAGTATTTTAATCTTTCAGTTGTCAGAACCAAACAGTAGTATTTAAGCTTTCCAATACTGATTCAGATTTAGCCAATTAGGCTGTCTACCTCTGTTTTTTGTTAAAAACCCAACTATCATAACTTGAGAACTAATTGTAAAACGATTAAATAATTTGTCTCTGGATTCTTTATGAGAAAATCAAACTTGTAAAATTATATATAAGAAAGTTAAGTAGTTTTGTTGGTAAACAGGAAATTTTATTTGCATTGATTTTGAACGGCGCCCGTGTCAGCCATTCATTGTATTTCTTTGAAATAACGAAGAAAAAAAACTCAACCGATTTATCAGTTTTCTGACGCAATAACGTAAAAAATAATACAAAATATTATTTCTGAATGATTTTCAAAAAAAAAAGAATATAAATACAAAAAGTAAACAAAATCTTGTGATAATCTTTTTGTTGAAAAATGGAGACACAAAAAAGTATGACAAAGATTTCCCATTCGAGATGACAATGCAAAAAGAAAAAACTAGTTGTTGTGAAATTGTTTCGTTAGAAAATCTCACAAGAAAACTGTTTTCTTTGTGATGTGGAATTAAATTGGGTTCATATAGAAAGGTGTACCGCAATTTTAATATCAGACTTTATCTTTTACGAAATGTAGAACCATTCGACGATTTCTTGAGATTCAAACTATAATTCAATGATTCAAAAGTTTTGGAACGGGTATAAATCTGGATGTATCTTGGATGATGAAAGACATACCTCTTTGAAAGTTAACATGTTTCTCAATCAAAAGAAACTCTACAACGTCATAATAGGAAATCTCTGTACACACAAATTTAGGGTTGGAGATGACAAAGAAAATGGATCGAGGACATTTTGAAGAAAACTCAGTTGAACCAGACTGGAATTTTCAAGGTAATAAGAAACAAGAATTCCTCCACAGGATACGTCATTGTATTATAATAAAAAAAAGGGACTAAATACAAACTCTGTTGGTGTTCTTTTTTGTATATTTTAAAGATCGAATTATGTCCGAAACTTTAAATAAAAATAGGGGTATTCATACTTCGTTGTATGTGGTCTTGTACAGTACGAACAATTTTCACGGGGCAAGATACAAAGATACAATTTTACTACGATACAAGACCACATACAACGAAGCGTGAATACCTATAATATAGTTGCTTTCTGTACACTTGCATCTTATTAAGGAATGGAATTTCATCTTTGAAATGTGGCAATGAAATGTTCTACAATAAAATAAACAATTAAGGGACCTTCTGGCCCATTGACATTGGATTGGGATTTTCTAATGCACTTGTGGCTAAACGTGTACCTCAGAGCGTACAAACTATTTATTTTTCTACCTTTAACTACTATAAATACCAAATAGCACTCATATGCGGCTCTAAAGAATATAAAATACTGCACTAAATTTCTAGCAAAGATCCCACGATTTTCTTTTATTAAGAAAATTGGGGACTTTCCTTTGAAAAAACGACACAAAAATTTATTTAATTATGTTAAAACTGAACAAAGATTCTAGAGTTTCCATGATGAGTATATAAGGTGGAAATTCCGCTAGAACAAAGAACAGTTGAAGAACAAACTTCGGAAGTGATTATTTCGAAGAGATTTTGAAAAGTGGTTATTTGTGGTGGCTTTAAATTCAATTTATACACCGGATTCACGTAAATGACATTTCGAGCCGACCTAGCACGTTTTAATCATCATCATCAGTGGCGCTACAACCCTATACAAGTCTTGGCCTTCTCAAGTCTGCTTCACTAGGAATCTGTTCCTCGCAGCTGTCCTCCAGTTCATTGCTCCGATTTTGATAGCATCTTGATTAACACCATTAATCCATCGCTATTTCGGTCTGCCGGCTCGTCTTCTTCCTTCTGGGACGTTTTAATACAAGACATAATAATTTTATGCTATATCGTACATGAAATATTAAATTATGTATTTGCGAGTTTGATTTAATTACCATGGTATAGAAGTTCTTAATAGTCGTTTTACATATTTCTTATGAATTACTTTCGGTCGCGAAATTATTTTACAAATCTTACGAAATTTTTTTTTATCAATTAAATTTTTCTAGAATGAAAATATTTGTGGTCACAGTTTTTACTTATTATGAATATTTCTTTGCTGATTAAGCGATTTCCATGTTTTCATTTCGACTGAAAAAGCGTTATCAAAAGCAACTTTGTATTGACATTGTAAATTTTTTTTTGGTTTTGTTGTATGTAAAAATAAATCAAGTAATTTGTCCATTTAAATTTACACGTGGAGTACTCTTTTTTTTGCGCAAATAATTAATTGTGAAATCGGAAAGTCCATTTGCCTTTGGGCTTTACGTTCGAAAGCCTTTTAGGCACGTTCGAAAGCCTTTTAAGCCTCGAAAAGAAAGAAAAAAAACACTAAGAAATGAAAGGCGTTATTATTTGAACTCAACAAATCCATTGAAGAGAATACCATAATAAAGTTGGATGTATATTTTCTTTTTTAAAATTCAGGACTGCGAACAAGTAAGAGGAATTTGCGAACTTTAGCTTGCTGATATATTTTCAAAAACTTGAAACATGAAGTGTAAAACAACTTACGTGCTGACACTTCAGTATACACCAAAATTTTATCGCACCACACCCATTTTTTTCTCTTTTTGCTGTCGCGGTATTACAAATTTGCCAAAATTACAATCACGTTTTGTATTTTTTTTTTTTTTTTGGCAAAATAGGACAATAATGTCTGACAAGGCATAAAAACCAAAAAGTCTCGTCGCACTTCACTAATAATATAACATGTAATGGAAAAAGGTGTACAAAATTTAGTGGCCTCAATTACAATAAATGCAATCAAAAAAAAATGAATTGCTTTAATTTCAAGTCATAATCAAAAGCTCTTGAAAAAAAACTCAACAAAAGAGTTTTGTACTATTTGAACTTGTTCGGCGTTATTAACCATGTTTATTTAGGAGTCATGCGTGCGCAACTCAAATCAAAAAGTATTTACTTATTAATTTGATTGAATTTTTTTTTTATATTAAAATTAAGATCTTAAAAATTTTTTAGGATTAAAATTAAAAAAAGAAAAATCTGAAAAAATGGAGGAGTGCCCACGCGCCTTTGAAATATTAAAAATCACGTTTATTTTCATATTTTAATTGCACAATTTTTTATTCGCTTAAAAATCACGTTCAATTATTTATTTAGTAATTTATGATTTTCTTTTTTTTTGTATTTAGAGAAGAAAGAAGATGAAAAATCCAACTTCAAAGAATTTAATTATATCAAAAGTTCATTGAATTTACCACAAAGATTGAGGTTATGTAAGAGTTGGCGTAGTTGCTTTGGTTCTCGTTGTTGTTACTCTTTACACTTCGAAAACTATGTTTTTATTTTTGTTGATATTTTTTTTTGTTTCGTTTATGAAAATACTACAAAAAAAATATATAATTAATTAATCATAATAAAAAAGTTTGGTTATATAAGAAAGATCTTTAAAATAGTTATGCTTTTTATGCCCAATTTCACAGTTAGAACTAGCTTAAGCCTAATTTAAGTTAAGATACTTGGCTTAAGCTATACTTAAAATGAGAATTTTCTATGATCGGGATTTGAACTCCAGCCCACACTCGGTACGAACCAGAAGAATCTACTATTGAGCCAATCACCTCAATTTTTCATTCAATTCAGTTTCGGCAGTTTCACAGCATAAGTCTTGAATATGAAAATATTTCTACAGCTTAGGCAAAACTTCAGCTCCAAACCGATCAAAAGTTGTCAATATCAAAATTAATCTTTCGAATAATTTCTTATGTGAATCAACGTCCGAAACTAACAAAATTCTTATTCTACGAGATTCCAGGGACCTTAACTATATAATACAAAGATATGTAATTTCATCCTTTAACAAAGAATGTCAGAAAATGTGATCTTTATAGCATATTCACAAAGAGCAGTGTTTTTTTGAGAATGATATCCGCCCTTACCATACATTTTAGGCGCTAATTTAGCGCCGGATAATATCGGGCGCTAAATATAAATATTGATAGTAGACATATACTAAGTACTATCTACCAGATGGTAGATGGCGCAAATCAAATAAAACACAGGTTATAAGTACAATCAGTTCATCATCTGATAATAATCAAACTTTGTGCCAAATTTGAATAAAAATGAGCAAGCCATTCTGGAGTTGTCGTGCGTTTAAAAAAAAGCCACACGAGCGTAACAAAACCAACCCATTTCCGGTGTCATTTTCACTTAAAATTTAACTAAACTAATGCATTGGGAACAAAATCTCATTCTAATCAAAATAACGGTTGGGACACAGTCATTTTTGGTCAAAAATTCATCTTTTTTCGTTTAGAATTTTCGGTGCAAATCTAATCAGTCCAGGATATGTGTGTACCAAATTTTGTTCAAATTGGTGATGCATTTCTCGAGTAATCAACCTAATAAATGTTTTTTAAAAAAAATATTGGTGCTTTTTCGTCAAAAAGGACTATTTTCGGTTATGCATCTTAAGCCAAAATCTAATCAGATCATCCTTTTTGTTAAAGCCTATCCTCAAAACAAATTTGAATAAAATTGAGTAAGTCGTTCTTGAGATATCGTGTTGTGACCACACACATAAACCGACATCTTTTGGGAAAATAGTCAATTTGGATTTTGGAGATCCCCAAGCATGCATTTGTGTTACGTTGAAAACGGAATTTTTGCACGATTATAATAGTTACACCTTATTAAGGTCTACGAAAGTAAAGAACAGACTGATCCCTTTCCGATTTTGATACTGGTTCGAATTCGTTTATCAGGCTTAAAACAACTTTAATAACACATTTGTTTTGTGCACTTAAAATTACAGTGCAGATTATCAAACAGCGATAATTTTTTAATAAAAATTTTATATTTTAATACAGACTTTTTTTATAGGTTAAAATTCAGTTTATTGATTGTTTGATAAGAAAACATTTGCGAAAAAAAATGTGTTTATTAACTTGTTTCGTAATTCTAGATTAGCCAAATTATTACAGGCATGAATTCTAATCACGTATCAAAATTCCAAATACCCACCGAAATACTTTTGCCGGGGAAATTAATCACGAGAAACGTAGTCAAAATCACTTAAAATTCATTCAAATTTACCGTGATGAATAATTCGAATGAATGGACAGATTTGTCAACGAATTGTATAGTTCCAGTTGAATAGTTCAGGAGAGTTGAACTCTTTCTTGATCATGTTTACTTAGAGAACGCATAACTTTTAAAAGTAACATAATATGATATTTATTTCTCAACCTGGCAAAATTCTTTTACTAGGATGGCAAATTTTTCAATTCTCAAGTTACATGACGATTTCACAAAAATTCAGCAGGAATTCAGAATTGAAATATGATATTTGTGAAGAATAACTAAAACCTAGCAAGAAGTAAACGTAAACTTTTCCAAGGTTTTAGAGGTAGTCTAGTCACTTTCAAAAGAATATTTGCACGATTAACGAACTAAAAGTAATAAATCGGGTTCTAGCAATTCTATCCTTACTCTATTATGGCGAAAACAGAAAATTGTTCTACTAATTTCTATTTCCCCTATATTAAGGACATTAAATTCAAAGAGCATACCAGGCGTATTTTCTTCACTGCTTATTCCGGAAGAGGATACAATTTTGAAAGTTGAATAGAACCACAAAACCGGAAAACTTGTTCCACTTTTCGCTATTGTTTTCAATCCGCACGTTTATGGGCATACTAAACTGGTACGATGAAACCATTTTAGTCTACACATAAGCGACGACCGAACCGGTCTGATTGTATCTTTATATAGAGTTTTATTTTCGTACGGATACGGATCAAATCAGATCGAACTGATTTTTCTATCTTCCCGCTCTCTTGCTCCAAACGATTTTAACCAAAATTTCAGAAATAATGACTCGCAAATCACAAACAATGGAGATAAACCTATACCTCGCTATACGGCCGCTCTTTATACGGCATTTCACTATAACGGCCTTTTTTAATTGTGGCACTTTTCGATCTACGGCCCCCAATGTTCCGTTATACGGCTAAAAAGAAGTGCTGTACATACTGTTAGCGACCTTCTGTTTATTTTCAGCTTCTCCCTTTAGGTAACTCTGCTACAAATAATAATTATTCGTTATACGGCTTTTCGCTTTACGGTCAACTTTTCCGGAACGTGTCTAGGCTGTAAAGCGAGGTATGGGTGTAATAATAATTTAACTTAGTTTTCCCTTAAGGCGCTTTCAGATTATCTGTTTATCTGTCATATGTCTTCAAATAAATTTTGTCATATGTTGTTGTACCAATGTGCTCTCTATAAAGTTCACTAAATTTGAGTGGAGATTTTTGATAAAATTGTTTTAAGAGACATTTAATTAGTATTTATAATTTGTGTTATTATTTTTCATACATTTAACGTCCATTTCGGCCCGTGTGACACAAAAAATTCTATCACAAATCCTTTGTCAATAAAATAGATACTAAAAACTGAAAAAAAAAAAAAAATTTAAAAAAAAGTTTACATAAACTTTTAAAATTGGCTCTTATGCAAAAGTTTGTAAAGCTCTGATTTTTTTGAAAACAAAAACAATAACAATATCGAATAACAAACTGATGATAAGTGTAAATTCAAATCGTTGAAGGAATACCGAAAAAAACCTTCCAAGAAAAAATAATTTAATCCATCGAAAAACTTAAAACCGGCATTTTTAAATTTTTACAACAAACCAGGGAAAAAAATTCGAACATTGGTCTCTTTGTGAAAGCTTTTTTTTCTTTTCTTTTTTTTTGGGGCTCCATTGGGGCTGCGGTGGGATAAGAGGTATGATAACAAAACGCGCGTGTTTTTGTTTATATGATTATATTTAGGTATAACGTTTTTATTGAAGCAAAGAGTATTGTGCGCAAAAAAAGACGAAAGTTCACCGCCTCACAAAATGTGTTCAAAGAGGAGAAATATTTTGGTTATTTTCTGCTTTTTTCTGGTGTTGGTTGTTTTTGTATGCTTTTTACTTGACTTTGCTGACTTCATCTTTTGCAAATTTCCCATCGCGAATTTTATTGTATGTGTCGTGTTTTTTTTTCTTATTATTTGCGGGTTCAATTTCGGTCGGCCCCAAAATGAAAACATTTCTCGTTGTTGCTAGGCGCGAAAATAAATCACATCATTTTATGTATATATAATTCTTTCAGGCGAAACTGAACCAGGGAAATAAATTTGGATTGGTTTTAGGATTTTATATTCAGATATCTCAATTAAAACTGATAGTTACCACAGATTAGGCAAAGTATATGTACATAATTTTAAAGTACCAAAAACTAGGTAATAAATAATTACACCAATCAGAGCGAAGTAGTATAAAAAAAAACAAAACTAAATTCACGTTGCAATAAGTGCAAAAGAGGACGGGTAGTTTTAAAAGGCAACATGTATCAGGAAGAATGAACGTCGAGTACATGACATGGCATCACAAACTCTTATTTTTTTCTAGTTGTTGTGCATTGGTATAAAATTTCAGCATGTATTTGTTTGTTCACAATTTCAAATTATAAAATTACGTACAATATTTAAGTGCCTATGTTAGCAGTGGATAGACAATTGTTTGAAAACTTTGCGCCTTTACTCTAGTCACATTACATTTCTAATCGAAACCGGCAGAAATATTGACACGGCAGGGACAGGAAGTTGAGATACTTTATAATTGCTCATACTTCGGATTAGAATAAAACTAAAAAACATGAAACTATTGTGAAGTGACTGGGGATTTCAAATCAATTGAAGTTTCGTTGAGAGGCTAGGCTGCTTCAAGTAAGTTATGTAAACGTTAAACTTTTTGATAGAAAATCCCCAATAAAATATAGCGAATAAGAGACGGGTGAAATACTATTACTTATTCGCGTCATCCCAGTTGAAAATCATTAAAAATCAACGAAAAAAATTTCCTCTAAATGTCATTGGAAGCTTTATTAATGCATATTTCACAGAATTGCCATATTAATATGTATATAAATTTTTAACACTTTGAGAGAATATTCGTTTTGTGCAGAGTTAAGTTAAACAGTGGCGACAAAAGTGAATTAGTTGAACAATTGAAACGCTTTAGTGGGTAGAGTCTTAAATTAGTACCAAATGATCTGGAGTTGAAACCATAGTCACGATAATTTAACATTTTTTCAATCTATTACAGGTTAAAATTCAATGAATTTAATGAAACAAGTAATAAAAGTAAATACAATGTCCCCTTCTCGTTGTTGAAGAAAGTTCAAGTTCGATTCCTTGCTTCGTTTATTTTCACATTTCTTTTTCTTTGCCTACAAATTAAATGACATCATAATCACATTATTTATTTCCAAAGGATCAACTTAGGGGTCGGAGGTGCCAGTGAAAGAAGAATGTTCTATTTTATTAATTCTACAAATGAGTACTTAGAGAACAAATGTCGATAAAAAAATGTCTGGTGGAGTAACGTCAACGCCAAAAATTCCCGTTTGGCTCTGTTTTCGCTGAAATCACTTTAGGCGCTTTTTAAATATATATTATTATTTTTTTTTTTGGGTGGTTTTTATAGCCGGCAAAATATTTTGGCATGTGTAAGCCATTTCAAATGTAAAAATATTTTATATTTATGTTCTTGCTTTTCTGTTTGTTTGTGCCTTGTGTATTGGGCTTTTATTTATATTTATAATTTTTTGTGTTTACACACTAAAAAAAAAAAACCATAACAAAAATAATAACACGAGTTTCAGACTCGTTGTACATGAAAATATCACGCAAAATAAATTAACTAGAAATAGAATTCACACGCAGAATATTTCGCCTTTTTTCTTTTCTTTTTTATGTTTCAATAAAATAAATATTATTGCACTTCTTTTTAAATCAAGTTGATAAAGCAAAAACTAGATAGGTGCTTAAAGGGTGAATGAAGGTTAAGAAAAGGCTTAGAATTGAAATTAATTGAACTCCAAACAGCATAGAAGGAAGAAGGATAAGCTATCAAAATTTTGGACCAAATTTAAGCAAAAAAGAATCAGGAGTGGCATTCTATAAGGCCACAGGCGATTATCGCTTGTCGCTTTTCGGCATTTCACAAGGTGATATCGTTGCATATTGATGAGTTTGAGGTGACAGCTGAAACCCTGTCGCTTTCATATAATTTTAAAACTTAATCGCTTTCCATAATGCCGAAATATGCGGCGATCACTTTCAAATATGTTATCAGTGATAATCGCCTGTCGCCTTACATAATGCATAATCCACAAAAAAGGTGAATCACTGATTGATTTTTCAACTATAAACTATATATTGTGTAAATTTTTGAACCCGCTCATACGTAATACTAGAAGTACCTAGTTACTGAAGCCATTCATAAAGGCGACCATACATGCTCAAACAAAACAAACACCTTGGTTAAAACTGACACTGTACGTTTATGATTGAAATAGCCGAAGTAATATTAAAATATTTAGAACCATTAAAGTTAAATAATTGCTAAATAATAGCACTTTAATAGCACTATTAATTACGCTTTTAATGCGAAACAATTAGTTAATGTTACTCAGGAGTTGTAGAGTTTTAGTTAAATTTAAGCTACGTTTTGCTTGAGCTTGTATAGTCATTTTGAGGCTTACAGATTTTCAAGGGGTGAATGAAAAAGCTATATATGGGAATTCATATAATACATTATGACTTTAGCCAGAGTTTAACTTACGGGTGGCGCCACAACATTTTCTCAAATAGTTAGCTCAATAATTGGAGTAACTAAATGGCGCCGTTACGTTCTTAAAAGAACGAACCCAATAAGCTGAAATTACCCGAAAATCTGGCGCAGCATTCTTATAGGAAAAAAAAGTATAATTAGAGGAAAAAATAATCAGGAAACAAGAAAATATGATAAAAATAGCTAAAAATTTTTGAAAATATCAATAAAGTACAATTTTTAAGACAAAATGTTCAAATTGGAACTTGGCAATAATATTGTGAGAAATTTATGAAAATATGACATCCGTAAAGTTGACCTTAAGGTAATTATTTTCGAAAATAATAACATAAATTAATTGCTTTTCTCTTCAGATATATTTAAGACTTGTAAAGTTCTAGTGGGCGTAAATAAGGCCGACGTGATGTCTTCGAATGGTTGAATGGACGAAATTATTGAATTATCAAAATAATAGCAGGAAAATTGTTTTCTTTTTCTCGAAAATGTAAAAGAACAACATTTTGATAAATTTCTCATGTTCGCATTTCTTTTTTGGCATGGTTCTGGTAACTTTTATTTTTTTTGTGTCATTATCATCAAAGTGGACTTCGTTTGATGATGGAACTGAAAAGGAATTTTCCATTTGCACATATGTAAATATTTTTCGTTTTTTTGTAAAAATAAACACTTAAAAGAAGAAGTTACGAGATGAATTTTTAAATATTATTCTTTTCATAGCCAATTGAGATTCAGTGTTTTTCAAAGTTTAGAATAATCAAAGACCTGAACGGATTGTAAATAGTAAATTGTGTTCTTGCAAATTCAACCGAGAAGTCTCCTATTTATTTATTTTGCTCTGAGATTTAGGCACTTCCTGTCGTTTTTGTAATTGCAGAATTATCTACAGAATAATCTGCAGAATAATCTACATGTTTATAGGAAAACACACATCTTTATATTAATTGGAGAACGTACAATAAAAAGCGCAAAAATCTACGGGTGAAACAGACTATACAAGTATAGTCTTGCAGGTCAAAGTTAATCGAATTGAGTATTCTCTAATGGCATTTCTGTATGCACCAGTTTAAGTCGACAAAAAGTTGTATCATTTGTAGTAATATATGCCACACAAATCTGTTGTAAGTAACAGAAGAACTGAACGGTAATCGTAACACTAAATTTGGTTAGTTATTGAGGTACAAAATGGATAAAATTACAATTTTTCACCAATATTCTCATATGTTTATTCTCTCGTATGTAAACAAAATCTTTTATGAAGAATTAATTTCTAGAGCGAAATCATGTAATTCGATTCAAAAAAGGATTTTATCATTGCTATACTTTTTTGATACGGTTTGAATCAAATCTTCTACGTTATAAGAAAATTGACATTGAATAATTGTGTATAAGAAAGTTGGGTGTTAGAGAGAGAGATAGATAATGTTGGGAGTAATTCCCATTGGCGCTCCCGGCACTTAGACGACGAATTGGGTCCATTGTGCACATTCTAGAATGAGTCCTTAGATTGTGGGATTGGCCAGCCTCCTGGAGCCTACAATGAAGCTGGATATCCGACTGGCGTAGATCTCATTGATGGCATTTGGTTCGATAAACCGATCGCCGAAAGTTTTGAGTCTGCGGTTTTGAAAAGCTGAACAATGACAGAGAAAGTGTTCCGCTGTCTCTTCCTCTGCGTCACAGGAATCGCAGGAAGAGTCATCTATCAGGGTCATGGACGCTAAGTGATAATTAAGTCGGCAGTGCCTAGTTAGGACACTTACAACAGGCTGAATTTTTGCTTTACTGAGAGCTAGCAGTTCTTTCGATCTCTTTTTGCTGGGATGGCAGCCGAGTTGGGTGTTAACTGAAATGTAAAAATGCAAATAAATTGAAACTATTGTATATACAAAATTTGGGTGTAATTCCTGATGATTCTTACTCAAAACACTTTTATACCCAAATAAATGCAATATTATTTGGTTTTTTTGGTCATTCACTTCTTTTATTTTCTTGTTTTAATTGAAATTCTTGTTAAAAATTCCATTTACTTTTATTAAAAATGTTAAAAAAGAAAAAGAAAAACACGAAAAAGATGTTTGGTGTTTGCCTGTTCAATGACTTGATTCTTCGATAGTTTAATGTTCGGCTAATTTTTCTAATGACATCATTTGCCGTGTGAAATATTTCAAAGAATTAATTTTTAATATAAAAATAAAATTAATATGTTTATTTAAAAAGCAAAAAAAAAAAAATGGCGCAAACAACATTTTTGCTAGAAATTTGGTTTTGTAAATAAAGTTAAATAAAAACATTATTTTTATTTAAAAAATTATTTTTAGCCATGATATTTCTTTTCTTTTTATAAACATTTGAAATTATCATTTCTGAATGTCGCCATTTACGGAAATTTTGCTTTTTATTTTCAAAAATTAAAAAAAAACTCTTATTTCTTTTAAATTATTTTATTTCGGTTTAAAAAACGAACATTTTTGAATACAATTCTAAAGGAAAATGCAACTTCTTTTTAAGAAAAAGATTGCATTTTTGTGTTTGAGAAATTGGAATTTTTTTTTTCAATAGAACGAAAGAAATACTAAATTTTGAACGGAAATTGAAAAATTAAACAAAATTCTTCTAGTCTTGAAGTTTTGAAGAAATATCCTTTTTATGAAAAGAATTGGAGAAACGACGTTTTGATTTAAATTGAGAAAAATTTTCCGTCAGCTTTACATTTAGGCTCTTACAATTGAAATTTTCCAAGAATGTTTTAAAAGAATCTTTTCAAAATAGTCAAAAAGTTGTTGTTTTGTTATTAATGACAAAATAAAGGAATTGATCGTTACGAGGGATTGCTCAGAATTTTGACATATCGAAATTGAGTGTTGAAAATCATCAAACAGAAGCGTATAGAATTGGTGAATCTTAAATCTTCATGATAACATAAAATACATGTTCGGTTACTATGATCAAAAAAATTGGGTGAGAAGTTTTCATACAGTCCCGTCCCGAAGCTTAGCATTAGACTATCTTAGTTTTCACCCAGAAAACCCAAAAGTTTTACAGTGGTATAATAATGGCCCACGCAGGAACATAACAAAAGGTCATCGGACTAAAGTGAATAAAATTTCTTTAAGTAAAGTTTTTGTTCCTCATGAAAGATTCGCCTTTCATATACTTGTATGGAAAAAAACACAACAGCTTTTTGGCCCATCGAATATGTTTTGAATAAATTACAGTGACGCAAATGCAGTCTCGTTCGCATATCGTGTTGAATAGTTAATCATAATATATGAAGAAAACCAAAGTGTAACTAATGATAAAGTCTGGAAACTTCCTATCCTTACCGTAGCGCCGTTTTTCAAATTTTGACTGTTCTTTTTCAAACAATTTTCTATCCACTGCTGGCATCGATAGCTACATATTGTACGTATGGGTGAAGCAGAAATATAATGTAAACAAATAAGCACGTGTTGAAATTTATATGGCATTGCACAAATGCATGAAGAGAGATAAGGTTTTTAAGAGTTCTCCATGTGCTTTTTTAAGAACATTTCATTCTCTCTCTTCCTGATGGATTTTGCCTATGAAAACTGTATGTACTCTTGCCTATTCTTTCGCACTTATTGCCACGTGCTTTTTCTGGCTACTTCGCTAGCTTTGCATACTTTATCATTACTTATACTTTGAGAAAATTGATATGTTTTCCACGATGGAGAATAGTTCTTAAATCATAACAAATAGACTTTCCCCTCTATTATAACAAGTTCTGACTGTAATAACATGACAAATATTTTTGAAAGTATTTCTCAAATAACCATGACAACACGCTCGGATTATAACAGTTTAAACTGTTATAAATTCATGTTTTGGACATAATTATGACCCGTTCGCTAGAATACGAATTTTCGCAGTAGTCATAATTTCAGCCAGAATATTATTATCATAAATATTTATGACAACAAAACTGTCACAATGCCAGAATAAGCAGGTTTATTTGCTAATTGGAATTATACAAACAAATTTTATAAAAATAACGAATATCTCGGAACACAAATATCCTGAAGCTATTATAAACGTAATTTAAAACATGAACAAATGTATTCTATTCAATTTAATTCTCGAAAATACTAAATAATTTAAAACATTAAATAAAAAGAAATTAATTCGAGTCTTTGATATCTTTTATGTGTTTAAAACACAATTTCTTCACAATAATTGGGAAACTATATGTTTACTGTGGCGGTTTAAAAGGTCATTGTGCCTATTTTAATAAATAAAAATATGAAAACATATTCGTTATTCGGTTATGAACATAACATCCGGTACAATCACATGGAAAACCATAATTTCATAATATATTTTTGAAAATTTTAGTACATAAACACATATTTTATGAGAATTGTAAAATTTCGTATCAGAAGAAATCATAAAACTAATTTCCTGTAAAACCTAAAATTTCCATCAAATTATATTTTTCCAACTAGAAATTAATTAATTGAACTTATTTGATAGAAATAGAATATTTTAAAATTAAAAAAAAAATAGTAGACCAAAATTCCTACTTACCAAAAACTTTAGACGATCAAATAACGAATGACTTGACTGGACAGCCCGCATGAATTCAAGTACATACTATGTAACATACGAGTGGTTTTCGGATAATATTTTAAGATGATGTTTCCAAATTACCAGATTACAAAAAAAAACAGGTTAAACCAGTTCATACTCCAACTTTGAGAGGCTAAGTTCTTTCCCTAAATCGGTTTATCTTTCCAATGAAGCACATCACTCTGATTAGATCCAGAATTACTAACCTCTCTGTTGTTAGGGTGTAGCAAGTTTAGTTCTGGAAAAAAACGAGCGTTCACACTAAAAAATGTTCTGCTGATTCATTTTCCTCCAGACAGGCTGGACAACTTAGATACTCTGCCACCATTATTCTCCAAATATGGTCGTTCTAGGAGCAATGTCCTGTCACGGTGCCCACACTAGTCATAATGGCTTTACGCTAGAGTCCCAGCAGTATTTTAGTCCTTCGACTGTGAAAATAAATCAGCAGCATGATAGCTTGCCTACACTAATTCAAACAATGCCACCGCTGCCGGTTCCAGTAGTAAGCTAGCTACCTAAATCTTATTCAAGATTAGAGTAAAAGGAACTTATCAAAGGAATCTCCAATCTCGCTCTTGCGAGTGAGTCGGCTTCTTCAACTAGACCATACTCTAATCTTGGTCCAAACTTTGAAAGGCTAAGTTCCTTTCCTAAATCGGTTTATCTTTCTAATGAAAGACATCACACTGATTAGGTCCAGAATAACTAACCCCTCTGTTGTTAGGGTGTAGCAAGTCTAGTTCTGGAAAAGGTCGAGCGTTCACACTTAAAAATGTTCTGCTGACTCATTTTCCTCCAGACAGGCTGCACACATTAGACACTCTGCCACCATTATTCTCCAAATATGGTCGTTCTAGGAGCAATGTCCTGTCACGGTTCCCACACTAGTCATAATGGCTTTGCGCTAGAGTCCCAGCAGTATTTTAGTCCTTCGACTGTCAGAATAAATCAGTAGCATGATAGCTTGCCTACACTAATTCAAACAATGCCACCGCTGCCGGTTCCAGTAGCTAAGCTAGCTACCTAAATCTTATTCAAGACTAGAGTAAAATGAGCTTATCGAAGGTATCTCCAATCTCTCTCTTACGAGTGAATCGGCTTCTTCAACTAGACCATACTCTAATCTTGGTCCAATCTTTGAAAGGCTAAGTTCCTTTCCAAAATCAGTTTATCTTCCTAATGAAAGACATCACACTGATCAGGTCCAGAATGACTAACCTCTATGTTATTAGAGTGCACGCACCCAGTGTAGCAAGACAACTTTTAGAAAAGGTCGAGCGTTCACACTAAAAAATGTTCTACTGACTCATTTTCCTCCAGACAGGCTGTACACATTAGACACTCTGCCACCATTATTCTCCAAATATGGTCGTTCTAGGAGCAATGTCCTGTCACGGTGCCCACACTACTCATAATGGCTTTACGCTAGAGTCCCAGCAGTATTTTAGTCCTTCGACTGTCAGAATAAATCAGTAGCATGATAGCTTGCCTACGCTAAGTCGAACAATGCCACTGCTGCCGGTTTCAGTAGCTAAGCTAGCTACCTAAATCTTATTCAAGATTAGAGTAAAAGGAACTTATCAAAGGAATCTCCAATCTCGCTCTTGCGAGTGAGTCGGCTTCTTCAACTAGACCATACTCTAATCTTGGTCAAATCTCTGAAAGGCTAAGTTCCTTTCCTAAATCGGTTTATCTTTCTAATGAAAGACATCACACTGATTAGGTCCAGAATGACTAACCCCTCTGTTGTTAGGGTGTAGCAAATCTAGTTCTGGAAAAGGTCGAGCGTTCACACTAAAAAATGTTGTGCTGACTCATTTTCCTCCAGACAAGCTGCACACATTAAACACTCTGCCACCATTATTCTCCAAATATGGTCGTTCTAGGAGCAGTGTCCTGTCACGGTGCCCACACTAGTCACAATGGCTTTACGCTAGAGTCCCAGCAGTATTTTAGTCCTTCGACTGTCAGAATAAATCAGCAGCATGATAGCTTGCCTACACTAATTCAAACAATGCCACCGCTGCCGGTTCCAGTAGCTAAGCTAGCTACCTAAATCTTATTCTAGAGTAAAAGTAGCTTATCGAAGGCATCTCCAAGTCGGCTTCTTCAATTATATAGGCCATACTCCAACCTTGGTCCAATCTGTTTATTAGATTAGTCCAATAGGATTTAAGGGATAAGGTCAGTTTAATCCTCGTTATTATCCATAAAAGGAATAAACAGTTGAAAACCTCTCGGCCAAAAAAAAGCTAGGGCCATATTATTCACTGACATTAAGACTGCCGTGTTTATTTGTATGTCCCATTGTAATAGGTCCACCAATTACGGCGAATGAAATGTTACAATGGTACGAGTTAGTTTGCAGAACGATCTAGGGAATTGACTAGAAAATTGAAACTTCTGAAGCATTTTGTATCTCCAAACTTAAACGTCTGCATTTTTTTCCTACCAAAACTGACTTCTACATATGTAGGGTCTGTAACTGAAAAAATGTGTTTAATGACATTTACATTATGATATATAATACTAGAATCAGTATGAAATCATTTACACTTCAGTTTAGGTGGAAAGAGTTGTCATTAGTCAGACCTCTTTCCTTCAACCTTACCAGCATGGGTGACCCTACCAGAAATAAAAATTCCCGCTGGCATCGCTCTTAGGATCATTGAGGTACGCAAGCTCTTCTACCACGACAAGGTTACAACTCAAGAGAAGAGATGATACAACTAATATTATATCCTTATGTATATTCTACATACGATACATAGGATTTCATACTGAACTATGTATATAGTTAATGGCTTATTAATTACATAAGTTAAACTTTAATTATAGGGATATATGGTATGGGAATAAGGGAATGGGAATTTGTAGATCGATAGTTCGAAAACATATACTTCTAAAAAGAAATTTTATGTCCGACAAAAATGGCTTTTTATTTTTCTACAAACGCTATCAATAGTGGGCAACGCATCTTAATTACAGGAGCTAGAAAATGACGACTCGTTCGATTGAAGAAGAATATTCACCGATTACCAGAAGCACTCTTGTTAATTGTAAATAAATTTTGAACAAAAATTTGGGTGATACACGCCAAAGTTACCTGTTGAAATTCGGGTTAAAATTGAATTTTCATTTTAGGATTTCCTTCATTTGTGTACTTTGAAGAAACAATTCGTATTGGTTCACATGAAAAGAAATTCATCAGAGCTTCAAAGGGTTAACATAACTCATTTTTAAACACTTTCTTTTTGCTTCGTATTTTTATAGGCAAATTACAATTAGGCTGGCTGGCATATATAATTGTTTTCTTTTTTATATGAATACGAAATTTTTAATTTAACTTTTACGATATGGTGATGAATTAAAAATGAAAAACAAAAAAAAAAATTAAATAAAAACTGTATGCAAAAATATATACTTTCGAAATTTTTGTATAACACCTTAGAAATCCCAAAAGCGAAAAAAATTTATAACCAACGAAATATTTGTGTTACTTTTTTTTTATGAAACTGTTGAAATACAGTGGCGGTCATTAAAATGAGACATTCATTTGTTCATAATTTTATATTGTATTTTTTTCGCTTCAGTATCGCTTTTGTTGGATGTCGTTCTTAAATTCAATTTAACTTAAAATTTAATTGATTTTGTGATTAAAAAAAAGACAGTGCAGCCGCTACACACTATAAAAGTGAAATATATACAATAGAAAACAGATTGGTCGAAGCCCCTAGTAAATTCTATAAAAAGTGGAGTTGGCAAGCGAAGCCGGCAGCTGAGAAGTTTCTAGTAAATTGTATACAAAATTATATTGATTACAGCACCAAAGCGATGAGAGGTAGAACTATGCGACTTACGGTTACGGCACTATATTTACTTGAAATCTCTATTTGAGGAGATAAAGTATAGTATGGATATGGACTTAGTATGCACTTCCAGTGAAACGAAATTTCTCATACAAAATTGACCTAAACGATTATGATTTCCTAGATTCCGCTGTCGCAAGTGAAATTATAAATATATTTAGATATGCCAAAGTTGATCAAAGTTGTCGTCAAACAAATGTTTCATTTATTTAATTTCAAACAGAAAAACAACATTTCTTTGTAGATTTTAACATAAAATCATTTATTTTGATTTAGTTCAGCCGGACAAGAAATTGTTTTCTTTTTTAAAAAGGTCTACTGTAACAATATTCATGTAATTTTAGAAACCATATTAAAATTTCATTTCACTCGAAGTGCTTAAAGCAAACAAATTCTGTAGTCAGGCCTTTTCATTAGTCTGCCGAAAGGAAAGAAGTTTCACTTCAAAACTAATTTCAGGTAATCTGAAAAATCCAAATCAGATTGAAATGTTTAAAAGCATTATTGCTAAATAATTTCTAAATCACAACAAAGTAATATTTAATATGCTGTAATAGCAGTTTTATTACCAAAAAATATGACAAAATGTTACCAGGGTTAGATTAAAATCAAAACATTTTGACTCTATGATATATTTTTACTATTGTCCGATAGATGAGTTTGTTATTTTGAAATAGTGCAGGAACATGATAAAATAACACATAATTAATTAAAAAGAAATAAATTAGAATATTTTGAAATTTTCTAAGAAAACACAACTAACCACTAACATTCGTTTTGACACTTCTAGGAATATGTTTCCATGCGAGTTCTAGAAGAACGTTTCTATGTATTATTGAACGAAAATTATAGAGTTTCCACGTTGAGTATATAAGGTGGAAACATCGCTGGAACAGTTGAAGTCAAACCTCGAAAATGATTGTATCGAAGAGATTTTATCGAAGAATAGTTATTTGTGGTGGGTTTACGTTTGAATAGTAAAATTAAACTAGAAGAAAGATATATTTTGATTATTGGAAAAATGGATTTTTTTTAATTAATTACTAGCTAGCAGTAGGCGGAGCCTCATACTGCTAGCTTCGCTCACCAACCACCACCCCACCCTTTAGTCGGTAGAGGACAACGTAATTTTATTAGGAACTGATACCCATTTTATATTTTCTCCCAATGATTCGAGAAAATAAAAAAATTTATCAGAGACACTATTCTTTTGTTTTTTGTTTTTTTTTTATTTTCTTGAGCGGTAGAAATAAGATTCTATTTTTCTTTTTCTTTCAATATCTAAATAAAGTATGCAAACTTTATTTAGAAATTATGGAATCTGAATTACTTCAAGCTTTCAAGCCAATTGCTTGGTAAGGAAACGCGTTATTTAGTAAAACAAACTGTGCATGAGTTCGAATCTCGTCGATAACGAATATTTTTTTTTCAGTTATAATTATTTATTCAGTTCTGATTTGATATTAATGAATCTGAATTGCTTGAAGAATTGAAGTCGATGGCGTGGTGAGAAAGCGAGTTGTTTAGTAAAACCAACTGTGTTGTGCATGAGTTCGAATCCCGTCGATGACGTTTTTTTCAGTTATAAATCATTTATTCAGTTTTTCTACTATAACATTTATAAATGATTTGCGGAGAAAACTTTTTTATATAATAGATAGATCATAAAAAGGATGCTTAGGATAATGGTGAGTGGTAGCCGCTCAGCAAAGGATTCTCAAGTAAATATAATATTATTTGTAAATTAAATTATATATCGAGGCTCATATTTGTGTGATTGCACTGTACCCGCTGCTTTTCAACTAATGCCATTTATTGAAAGTGTATTGAATGTAATTTTGCATTAGGTTTATTTCGTTGATTATGAATGAATACAACAACAAAAAAAGTGATCGTGATTTCTTTCTTTTTTCTTTTTTTTAAATATATTTTATTTATTTATATTTAAAAAAAAAAAAAAAAGTTCATTTTGAATTTGTTTCAAGTATTTTCAACAATTTACAATAAAAAAAAGACATCGTTCAATGAACTCTTGTTGAAGTTGATTTCATGATTTGTTTCATTTTTTTTGTTTTTGTATTTATTTCAAAACATATTTTCGTATGAAATTGTGAAGCATAAATATGGCTTTTTTGCTTCTTTCCAATTCCAGTCAAATAAATTTCAATATAAAAAAAAACACTTGCTGTTCGATACTTAAAAAAACATTATTTTTGTTAAAATAGCAATTCTCATTCAAATACAAGTTCAATGAATTAAAACGACAAAATGTGACAAGAATACAATTTTGTTGTGTAATTTTAATTATATTAAAATGTATCGCGACTCGCGAGTATAAAGAAACAAAAACTAAAACATTCCAAAAAGACGGGATCATCTTTCATACAATATAATAATACTTAAGGTCCGTTTAAACTGTTAAGCGAAATGATTCGGAAGCTATTAAAAATGTCTATTTTTTAGCTTCTTAAGATTATAACATGGTAGATTAGATCCTATGAAAAGGGATAACCAGGAACCAGGGTTATTGTATTGTATTGTATTGGAGGGGCTCGTACAGTTGTCTTAGCACATAGGCCTTATTGGCCCATTATACCTCCTCCTAAAAGGTTGGTTGGAAACGAGGGTTTAGCCAGAGGAATTGTGTTGTAGAAGAATTACCTGTACAGAAATTATGACGAGTTACGTGTCTGGAGTACGACCAAAGGACAAATATTGTTTTTGGAAAATACGAAAGTCTAGACTAAAGAGATAATTTGATACCGTCTTTTTTATGTCAGTTATATGAAAAATTACACATGCGAATCATACCTTTAGCATTTGTTATTTGTAGGCAAAGAAGAAATCTAAAGTCTATTCAATATTTAGTAATGACGGGACTAAATGACTAAATTATTGCTTCCTTGTCATTGAAGAAATCATACGTTTTACTTACGTATGCTCAAAATCAAATTACTTAAATTTAACGACATTTTATTTTACAGGTGATACAACAATTTTATTTTTTCAATAATTTCCACAAAATTCCAAAGTTGAAAAATAGAAAGAATGATAAGGATAAGTATTGTCGACTCCTGTAGTTATAATAATGAAACTAACGATGTAGCGTCACTCATTCCATTCTAAATTACAGTTAAAAATAGTTAATCATTAAAAAAGGTACTTACAAATTCTGGTCTAGAATAAAATATAGGGTTAAAAATTTAACGGATCTAATATATGTATGAGTTTCTTAAAAGTCCTTTAAATTCTGGAGTTAGTAATTATTCACAGTCATAGTTCACCAAATAGTTCAAGCCAAAGGCATAAAAAGGTATGAGCAAAAATCGTATACATACTACTATATAGCAGGAGTGGCCAACTTCATTATATATATGATCGACTATTTTTTTTAAAATTGTGTCTACCTACTCTATAAACTGCTGGGTTTTTGAGTAACTCCAAAACGATTTGACCCATTCTTTCAAAAAGGAGTGCATTTTCTAAGTTGCCTCGGAATATACGCATATTTTATATTTTTGTTGCAATTGCGTGAGCAATTCGCTTGATCGATTTGTTGGCCATTACTGCATTATAGGATCTTTTGGTATGAGCCTTATTAATTTATGCAATGGACAAGTCCGTTCGAACTTGCTACTGCCAAACGAAAAAGATTAAATTGAATTTACGTGCTAGTAAATTCATATAAGAAATATAAATTTATGTAGTCCAAACAAGCCTTTATGGTTTCCGTCATGTTTAAGAGATTCCTTTTTTTTATATTATTTTCAAATTATGACAAAACCTGATAAATTAAAAACATTTAGAAAACATTTTTAGGGCAAAAAATTATGACAAATACACGAACTAGTTTTATTTCATCTGTTTTTGGAGGGCTTAAAATGAGTTCAACTCTTTCATAAAGCGCCTAAACACCCACAATTAACAAAATGAAATTAATATTAATGGTCAAACACATGAAAAATTGAAAGAAAAAAAAAATAATTTTTACCTAAAATCCATAATAAAATTTTAATTTGAAAAAAAAAAAAAAAAAAAATAATAATATATTTATACCTGAAGTACCGATCTCCAAAAATGGAATAAAAATTATGTCGTTTGAAAGTTTGAAGAGGCGTTTTTTTTTTCTTCTAAGAAAGAAAAGAAAGCACCTACTCACTTGAAAGGCTGGCTAACCTAAAATTAATCGTACTATTCTTTATTATATTGAAATTTTATTAATCTTATATGTTAAAATGGCATAGCATAAAAATGAAAAGAAACAGATAACTGTTAAGATAAAATTTCTTTTGTTGCAAAAGAAGAATTCAGTTTCATAGAAAAAAAAATTATGTTTTTGTTAAATAAAAAAAGGGAACAATGAACTCTTCTTGGTCGTTTCTTAATTAATTAATGACCAGGAAGAAAAAAAAAATATCGAAAATTTAAAAATAGAAATACACAAAAAAAAATTGATAATTGAGAATGATAAAGTTTAAGGGTTAGTTAAGAAGACCCGCTTTTGTGCCAATTACAATATAATCCCAATGTACTTTGTTCCATTAGTCTATGTATCATAAAACCGATACTATCGAGTTCTGTACATCTAGACAGGACCAACACCGGCAACTATACTATAATAAATGGAAGTAATTGTGTAATGACATGAAACCACGGTAATTAGCAAACTGTGCAAGAACTAAGTGAGATATAATTAGTATAATTACACGGCTTAAGTTGTCGATACTTTCTTGTTAAAATCATTATTTCTCTAAATATGCAATTATCACCAGGCAAAAAGCATAAATTATATTAGAGTTGCTACAATTGCATAATTTTTCTTTTGCAAAAAATTTAATTTAATTCTTTATTGGAGTTTGTAAAAAAAAGAGTCGTTTTCACAAATTCTAATAAAGAGTTAAACTTATTGCAGAAAAATGTGATGCCAAATGTTTTTTGGTGTACATCAATTGTGTCTTACAAGTGGCAATAAGTCACCTTTTACATGAATACTCAAATATAGTAAGTGATAGATCATAACAAGATAGGATAAATCGAAGTTACTTGAATTTGGTTATACCGGGATTTACCGCCTTAAAAAATAAAGTACAAAATTGATAGTAGATAATAAGGGCATTCCCAGAAAGTGTTTGGGATTTATCGTTTATAGCAAAAAGTTTTTGTTTTTCCAAATTTATTTTGCTTTGTTTCTCTTATATGGTAGAATTAATTATTTTGGCGTTGAATACTCAAAATATTGGATTAATTCTGTTTACTCAAGTAAACCATAGTCTACACGTGAATATAAGTAAAACATGTTTTGTATATTTATATTTGTGTTGTCATATGAAAGTCTAAGAAGTAGTGCCTACGCATAAACTGATAATATAGATTTTCAACGATTGTGCTTTCAACTGATTTTTGTTGTATACTAATATCCCAACACATTACAGATATTTCTCTCATTCTCTCTCACTAAATCTTTTTTTGGGGTATTCATTTTAAATTTTGCCTGTAGTAATGAAAATCTAGCGGCTCATATACCTTGGATATTTAGGTATATTAGTCTATGGCCTAGATGTCCCATTAAGATTAAAAAGTTGCGGATCTATGCATTAGAGTTACATGAAATATTTATATTGTTCAAGAAGACAGGATATTGATTTTATAAGAATTTCCTCCACCATATCATAAAATTCTGGATAATCCTCACCTCATTTGTGTACTATAGAACAAGAATACAATTTTTGATTGTTTGTTATCAAATTTAGCATAAAAATAATGAGTTTTTTGAATATAATTTTTTATAACGCCGTCTGGAATAAAACAAATTTGTTTTATTAGAACCCAAAAATTCGAGATAAAATAAAAATAATCATTTTAATTAAATGATCAAAGTAATAACGACTTTTGATCTTTTTTGCTGTTATTGCTATTTTTTGTTTAATATCTCCTTTTTTTTTACATTATTATTAATATTAGTTAATTAATCAGTTTTTACTGATGACTAAGTGTTAATTTTCATTACTGAAATAAGTTAATGTTTCGTAATATATTAATAATTCCATTTCCATTATTTTTTTTTTTTAGATCAGAGTCCGTAGACAGAAATTACATTTAATTTTTTGTTTTTTGTCTAGAATTTAGATAATTGCAGAGTTCATAAAATTTTCTTGATTACAAATTTATAAATAGAATATTTTATTAAAAGATTTTTGAATTTATGGTAAAATACTAGAAATCAGTATCAGCAAAGGTGTTTTGACTGAATATCAAATTTCCATATTATTCTGTATAGAAGTTCGTGTCTTTCGAAATTAGAATTTATTTTTGGTATTATTTTGATGTTTGTATTTGCAATATTAAAAAAGCAAATATTACAAATTCGAAAATAATATTTCAATGACACAAAAAAAATCATAACATAATTTACGGACTTATTCTCCAACCGAAAGTGCTAGCAAGAAACCGCATAAGTGAGATCGTGGTTGCGAAGCGAACTCTTTTATTTTTTCCTCCCCAAAATAGATGCATAGCTTATTTCTTTACAAATCTTCCAAATTTTTTTCTTTGGAATAAAGACTTTTGGCCAAAGTAACTCTCAAGTATAGAAACTAATTGTTTTGATGTTTTTTCTTAAGTAACTTCTCGTACATAGTCGTTTGTTAAAAGTGGCCATAGTATTATCAGTATTAATATTTTTATTATAAAAAAACGTTATTCTCAAAATCATCGATCTCCTCGAAACAAATGTTTCTCAGAACATTTCTTTTAAATTTCAAGTCAATTCATACATCACATCCTAATTTTAGAGTCTCCATTAGACTTTTTTTCGGTCCAACTGAAAATATGTCTTGAAATAAGTTCAATGGAGTCGTGTGGTAAGAAATTGTGTACGCCGTTTTCAAAATGCATTTAACTATAAGCTACTTGTGCATACATTCCTCTTTCGGCTCTTGAGTCCTATAACTCCCATAACATTCTAACTTATGTAGTACATCACGTTTAAAGACTGAATTATAATAGGATGTGCATAAGCCACCATTCGTTGATTTGTTTTTATTGTCTTTATCTATGCTAGGCTTTGCGTATTATAAATTTGGATGAATAGTTTAGACTATTTTTGAGATAGAAAAATATAGGTTTTTGAAAATTTCAAGATGGGTAGTCCCTTCAAAATTTTTTTTTAGTATGGTAATGAAATATTTGTACCCGAGAATACCATTCATTTTTTGTATGTCGTAAAAGTGAAAAGTAAAAATCTAACCTCGAAGTGTCGCAGTCGCTACGGTTCGAGAATAATCCCGTTAATTAAATTTTAATTTAATATGATTTTTATTTTAAAAATAAGAAATTATAATTTTTCGATTTACATGTTTTTATATGTATTTTTATTTGTAAAAGTCAGTGCCCGTAATTTGCGATTTAAATTAAATTCTCTAATTTATAGCGAATTCTTTAATGCATATACTCTACTAAAACGTCTTCTTAGAACTTAAAGATTGCACATTTTCATTGAATTAAAAACCATGTTAATCAAAACTATCAAAATCGGTCAACATAATTGCTATTTACCATATTTTAAAATGCATTCATTCATTTTGTATGTTTTAAGGCCGCCAAAATTAATATTTTAAATAAGGTTCGCATGCGCACAATGTCATTTCTTGAATGAAATTCGACTCTTTTTTTTGTTTGCCTTCTTTTAAGCGGGGCTAAATAAATTCGTATTTCTGTGTGTATAAATGACCTACATTAAACTAAAAACAAATAATAAACAAAAAACAAATTTTTTTTTCTGTTATTATTTTTGTTTTGAATTTCATTATTAATAATAATTTTGTTGGCCAAACGCCATTTTTAATTAAAAGCTGGCTATCTGTCAGAAAAAAAAGAAGTGCTGTTTTAAAAATATTGCGATCATCATCATTAATAACAAAAACATCAAAAAACCGCACAAAAAAAAACAATACGAAAAAAATGCAACAAAATTGTTGTATTTTTTAATATATATTTTACACAAGAGGGGGTGGAGTGTCGTTTTTGGGCCATGCTATATTCAAATAATCAATCATTTTTCGTTTTGTTGACTATTTTTTTATTTTTTTTTGCAAAGTTTTGCAAAGTGTTTGTCAAATAGAAGGTGAACGTTTCGTATTTCTTACTTGCGAAAAAAAAAAATTAAAATGAGATTATTTGAGACAGTTTCGTACTAATGAACATCTTGCAGAAAATTTAAATTTTCGGCTGCCAAAATAATAATATTATGGAATAGGGTGGAGACGAATCTTGAGAATTTCTTGGCTCTTCTTGTATTTGTACGGAATTTATGTCACACTATGGTGCCCCAAATTTAATTGACTCTCATTGTCATTTTTTTTTACTTCGTTTAAAAAGTTTATTGACAAATGATTAATGTTTTGTTTTAATTTTTTTCTGTTTTTTATTTTGTTATTAGAAAGGCAAAATATGAGAACAATTTTGCACATTTTGAATAAAGTTTAAAAACAATTTCAATTTTTTCCTTCCTTATTTTTCTTTTTTTTTGTGAATTTAAAATAATGTCAAAACTTTATAAAAGTAAAAATCAATAACAAAATGAAATTTGTTTTTTCTTTTTAAAAAGAAAAGAATTTTGTTTGGAAAAGTTTTAATTTGAATATTATAACAATATCCTTGTAAAGCTGCGTTTCCACCAAAAGGAAAAAATATTTTTACTTGCGTCGTGGGTAAAAGAGAAAGAAATGTTAAACCATGAATAACAAAAAGAGAGAAACCAGTTATCATGTTTCTCTCATTTTAATACTTTGGTTTAATAATTATTTCTTTTTTACCATACGCGAGCAAAAACATTTTGCGCGTTTGGTGGAAACACAGCTTAAGAAACAGAAAATTTGGCATTTCATATTATTCTTTGCACAAACTCCGTTTTTAATGAAGACGAAAACAATCACAAATTTGCTGTTTGAGTCAACAAAACAAATTTTTATCAGAATTTTAGTAAGCGCTTCAACAGTTAGGATCAACTTTTAGTTGATTCTTTTAAGACGTACCTTCAACCAATCAAAACACTTTAATTGCTAGTAAAACAGGACTAGGAATTACGTAGTAGTATACCAAGTGTGCTTCCTATAAGATAATTGTAGCAAGCGAGAGATAAATAGTCTTATGGATTTTGGACTAAAGAAAGAATGAAACAAAGAAAGCAATCGAAAATATTTTTAAATCAATTTTTGTAAACAAAAACCACGCGTTTCTTTATTCTTTTAGGCGCCAAAATGAGTAGGAGAGATTTTTTGTTATGCATATTAGAAATATTTTAAGTATTAGTTCCTGTATGAATAGGCATTCTTATTTTTTACATAAGTGTTAGAATTGTTTATTAAAGCTAGATTAATTTTTATCTCTGTTGCACCAACATAATGTAATCTGAAAAAATAATAGATAGCTAAAGAGAATCATATCTATTTTTAAGAGAATATTTCGTATTTTGTGGTTTTATTACGATTTTTCTTTTCCATATAATAATTTACCTCTCTTCGTAATCAATCATTTTTCCTTAAAAATTTTGATTTCTGGTTTTTAACATAGAAAGGAATTAATTACTTTAAGGCCTCAATTACTCGATTGTTCACTAACCTCGAAAAGTATTTAATCAAACCATTAACTCTGTGCATTTCCTTCTCTATGAGCCATTGAAAAGTGGCACATTTAGCACCATCTCTCGGCACACAAATTGCGGTGCTCTGCTCTAATGCGTTCAAGCATTTTGTTAGTAATTTAGCCACCAATAAACTGTTAAAATTCTATTTTGATTTACAATTGTTATCAAAAAGCGTGATAAATTCCAATCTACCAAAAAAAACGTTATTAATTTTATATGAATTCTAGCCACTTTACATCAAGTGCGGAAGATAATACCTTTTACGTGTCTTGATTTTCGACGTTCGCAAAAATTCTTGGTTTTTCCATCAGTAATCAATTTAATTATCACACACTTTTAATTTTCGCATAAATTTGTAAAATCTGGAAACATCAAGCAAAAGTCCCAAAGCTGGGATTAAATGTTTGGAAAATTAAAAATAATTTACTTTTCTATATGTCCACATGTCTGTCCGGTATGACTGATAATCTCATAAAACTATGTACTCGAATTTGAATTGAATTTAGACCAATTTATAGACAAACAGCTATTAAATCCATGTAGTGAGGTACTTAATGTTTTATCTCCATTTTTTTTTTGCAGACTATAAAACTTATTTAAATAAAATTTGGAATGTAAAAATTCGATTTAGTATTAAAGATAGTTAAAATTGACACGGCAAGAGCGAGTGAGTGATTTAGAAAACCAGTATTGAATCCATATAAAGCTCTAATTATAGGCTCTTCAGCCGCTTGAAATAAATAGGTGGAATTTTTTTCTTTACTTTCCTTGAAATTTTGACTAGCAAGAATAAAGTGAAATAAAGTGACAGCATTTCTGGGGAATAATTAATAATTGAAATTGCAGTTAAAAAAATGAGCTCATCAGGGAAAATAACAAAAAAAAAAAACGAATATTAAGAGCATGTGATTTATATATCTGAATCTTTTGATTTGAGTGTCATCATATTTCCCGAAAACTATTCTAAAATGCCAAAAGATTATTTTGGGAAATGATTGATTGCAGTTTCCCGCATGATGATTCTCCCTGGCACTAATTTATTAAATTGTTTCTGACGTTTTTGTGTTGCTTTTTTTTAAAGAAATAATATTTTGAGTTGTATAATTTTGTCTAGCAAGATTTCTATCTTTAGGCAAATGAAGAAACTATAACTAGTGGTGCTTAAAAAGCACATTTCTTGATGAGAAGTCATCATTGCCATTACTTCCATGTGATATTAAATAAATAGATATCTATTAGGCCAACTTTTTATGTATTTTTGATTCATGAATTTATTACAAAACATTTTATTTATTAAGTCTCTTTTTTTTTTTAAAAAAAGGAACAAAGTTCAAACATGAATAATTATTTTTATTATTATTACTTTTATGATTTGATTGGTAAGCGGCATTAATATTTACTTTATTAGAGGGTAGGGTAGGGTAGACTGGAATTTAAGTGAATTTATGAACAATTTATGATATTAGCCTGTAAATAAAAGATAAGATAAAAGAAACTAATAATAATAATCAACATATTGTCGTAGAAATATATAATTTTTGCTTTATTAAATTATGAAGTATCATTTTGTGTTGTGTGTTTATGAGGACACGACGCGACAACCAACAATGATAAACGATTTGATAACAATTATGAAATACAATTAAGGTCATTAACGTAATAGTTATCTTTGTTATTGCATTTATTATACAAAATATCTCATTGAAATTGAAAGTATTTTCAGTTTATATAAAAACATTAAGAAATACAAAACAAAAAAACCAAAAAAAAAATAGAATGTGTTTTAAGTTCGCGTCATATTTGTAGGGATTGTTCGTCTTATTAGACAAATAGTCAGTTAAAAATGGAAAAATGCCATTAAAAATGGTGGAAATGGCAAGTAAAATGGGTAATAATTAACTCTCGACTTTATTTTCCAGTTCTCTTTAATCCTCGGATCCTTCATATGTGTTATAGATATATGAAAATTACTTCAAATTATTAGCTTCATGTCATGAAAATGTAGTCATCTTAAGGGGCTGCATCTACCGAGACTGTCGAATGTTTTTTTTAAGAAAATACTGGTGGACATAAAATATACACTTCTTAAGAACTAGCTGGTACCCGCGGCTTTGCTCAGGTTATTTCTAGAATATGAAAGTATATTTAATTTCAATTTGACACAATTATTGACGTTTTTCTTTTTTGGCTCCACGGAAATGCCCCACCGAGTGGAGACATATCCTAATCTAGATATTATTGATCAAATTAGAGACGTTTTTATATATTGTATTTATATGTTTGATTGTCGGACTTGCTTCGCTCAGAATTCCATAAATTCCTCATTTTCCCAGATATTGATGTAGACGACAGTTTCTTAAAACATGGGATTATTAGAAAATGGAATAATATAAAAATTAATTTTATTTTTTTAGGTAGATGTAGCTTATTCAAATTTGAAGTATGGTCCTTGCTTCACTCAAATTCTATAACTTCGTCAAATTTACAGATACCATAGATTAAGGTGAAGTAACTCAATGAAATTATAATAAAATATAAAAAATTGTTGTTTTCCCTTAAATATTGTTTTCCAGGTGGAATTTTTTAGTCGATCAAAGTTTTTTTTAAAAATTTATTACGTATAGCAATTAAATTATCCAAAAATGGAAATGTTGTGGCCTTTCTTGAGAAGACACATGTTTACAAAAAAAAGGTATACGAATAATAATAACAGTCAAAATTACACCTGTCTTACCTAAACCATATACAGGGTCGTATTTACAAAGATTGTATCGAGAAATACAGAGTTTCATTGTTTTCAGATATATACCACAAATCCAGGTAACATTAAAACAAAACGAAAATCCTTTGATCCTACTTGTATATTCAGGTAATCCTTATTCAACATTGTTTATAATTTTTTGAATCTATAATCTAATATCTTAACAAATTGAAGGTAAGAGCTCAAATAAAGGTACTTCTTTTAGTGACACTCTGTAACAGACTGTTTTTTATCGCTTAAAGTGTACCAGGTGCAAAAATTGAAAACATGATTACATGTCGGGTTTCTTGAGAAAATAAACAACATTAATGCAGTGAAGAAAAAAAATCTTGTTTTTCAATTTGATGAGGTCAAATCAATTTGAAGTTATTTTAAGAGTCCGCGATATCGTAAACAAACTTTTTTGCTATTTTCTTGAAAGTAACAAATTCATGTTTGATATTTGCAAGGAAAATTTTGAGACCCCACCAAATTAAATGTAAACTTATGACATCATCGCCTAAAAACAATTACAAATAATAATTAAAGGTTTATGCAAGTGGTTTTTTTGTGGGTCCCGAAAATTTTTTTATACTATTTCACTAATTTTGTTATGATGATCAGTTTTGCAAGATTTAGGATTAGGTACTTTCTGCTTGCACATTTTTAAGTACAAACACAGAGTATATAAACAGAGGAACTTTTATATATAAAATTTGTGTACGCTGTGTTTTCCTATCCGTGTGTAAAAAAAATCCCTAAAGTTAACATAGTAGAACGCGTGATTTTTATTGGAGGAATGGGACGCGATCTTCATTGTGATTTATTCCCCCAAAAAATTTCTGAAACATTTTGAAGCACCAATTAACTACAAAAGAGCAATCCATTTTTGTACACGTACGCGTTTTCCTTAAGAAAAATATTTACTATATATTTCCCGATATTGCAATTTATATGCATTCCCTAAAAAAAATTTTAGCTAGCAAAAAAAACAAAAATCATAAAATCGCTTAAAAAACTGACCTTTCATAATTTTGTTTTATAGAAAATGTATTCACAGATCGGCACATTGATTTTAAAATTTCTTTAAAAAAAACCACACAATCTGTGATAATACAACACAAAAAGAGTATTTCTAAAAAATGTGTTCCCCTCTGCCTTAAAACATCACTTGTCCAGAAACTCTACCAGAAATTATATTGAAATATATTTTTCATGGAATCAAATCACCAAAAATATTTTCATATTGCCAAAAAATCAAACACCTGTCTCCGCAAACGTTGTCCCCCTCGTCTTTGAGATTGCATGTAAAAAAAATATAGATCAAATAAAAGGAAAAAAATCATTTGTGTTTGAACCGTAGAAACTATGTAGCTTAGAATCAATAATAGGATTCAAACTTATATCTTTTTTCTCGATAATTATATGTACATATTAGAGGAAAGACAGGGTGGCGCAAAATGTTGTAGAGTGAATTATTGATAATTTTTTGTTCAATTTTTTTAAAAATGTTATTACAGGATTTTGTAATGGGGAATGTGAAATGGAACAATACATAATCGAGCAACGAACCAAAATCATCCAACTTTATTTTGAACATGAACGGTCCATTGTTTTAACAATTTGATAATGAGCATTGAAGCCCATTTCCAATTAAACGGTTTCATAAACAAGCAGAACTGCAGGATATGGGCTACAGAGAATCCAAGAGCATTTCATCAACGACAGTTACACCCACTTATGTGTACTGTTTGGTGCGGTGTATCGTCTGAGAGGATCACTGGTCCAAATTCCTTCGAAAATAAAGACGGTGTTGCAGTTTCCATTAATAGTGCTCAATATCGGAAGATGTTGGGAAATTTTTAGGCCAGCTGTGGAAAACCACGATTTGGTTCCAACAAGATGAAACAACAGCGCATACTGCAAGGGACTTAATGGCTCCTAAATAATACAAAACGTTCATTTTGTGTCACCCTGTATAAGACCATATTTTATAAATAAATTTTTTTTTCCTTTTGAAAACCAGCCATGCCCTTTTCTGAATAAGTAAAATATTTTTTTTTTTAATCTCTGTTTTGATTCGTCCTTCATAATTATTTAGAAATTTTTTGGGAGAATATCAGAATAAAAATGGCGTCCCATTTAATCATTTTATTCAAATTATTTTGAAGAGGTGGTAATGCGATAAATCACACACACACTCTCAATTTTGACCGTTCAATACTAATGAAACTCCCGGCGGAAACTGTTCCCATACTGATATCGGATTTGGATCTTCTATGGCTTCCATCTTTTTTGGTACAAATTAGTAAAAAGGATAAAACCAAAGATCCTATAGTATGTGTATACGATTTTTTGTAAAACTATTTGCTGAAAAATCTCATTCCAGCTACTTAATCAAATTCATTAAGCAGATGTAAGTTTCATCAAATTGTTTCGATAGGTGGATTTTGTAAATGATTTCGTTGTTTGTCAGATTTATTATTAAATATACTAGGGTGATCTGTCCCCTGCTCGCTTCGCTCACCAGCCGCCGTGTGTATAAATCACAACCAAAATACTAAACCAATTAAAAACATTTATCAAGGACACTATTCAATAAGCTTTTGTTTTTTGTTTTGTTTTTATTTTCTTTAGCGACAGAATAAGATTCCCTTTTTCTTTTCTCTCTCGTCTCAATTTTTCAAGATACTAAATTTTCTATTTAATTTGTGAGTTATATTCATTTTTAAAATTCGTTCCCTGAATATATTCGATTAAAAGTATGCATACAATTAATTCTTTGACTTCCGGAGAAAAACTATTTTATATAATAGAAGGAAGATATTAAATAAAATTATAATTTTGCCTTTGTATTAAAAGTTATTGTTATAATTAAAAAATTGAGGAATGGAATAAATCATAAACTAGAGAAATTGTTTTTTTATATTAGTCATTTACATGTAAAAATGAATTTCATTTACCGGTTGTCGTCCTTGCTATTTAAGCATTGATATATGCAAATGGAAAGCTACTACTTATGCGAATGTGTTCAAAATGAAGAAGAAAAATGAACAAAAAAACTAAAATAGACAGGTGAAGCAGAATTGCATCGTTAAACTATTTTTATTCTTGGATGTCAGCATGTAAATTATTTACTAAAAGTCGAACTAAAGTTGCAACAATTAATGGTTTGGTAAAATTAAAAGTAAGAAACAACAGCCTGATTTTAGTTTACTTTATGATGTAATTTCTTATGTGTGTAAAATATAAAAAACTAAAATTAGGACGAATGATTTTAGCCAAAAATAAAAAACATATAGAAGCAAGGTAGAAATTATTGTGTAGATTTGGGTTCAACTATAAATAAAGAAAACTTATCTCTCGAGGGAATGTGGAGGCGTCTCTAACCTAGGCATATACGTACTAAGTGAATCATGTGTAAATGTATATTTTTTCAGTTTGGTTTAGTTCCAATATTTCCGCGTACAACTGGCGCCTATAATTTTACATGATTTATGGAACCATGAAAAATTTGCAGGGCAATATTTAATTGTTGTACAACAGGACTAATAGCTTTGTAGTGAAATTTCACTGCTATTAGTAATGAGAATCGATTATTAGTACTGTATTTCAGTAAAAACCGAATGAACTTTTAACGACAAAAAACTAAAGACGTCGTCGAAAATACTAATAAATTAATGCCAATAATATTAATTTAATATTAATTATTAAGTTTTTATATAAGAAATTTATGAAAATATGATTTTCTCAAAGATGACCTTAAGGTAAAATTATTTTCGAAAATAATAACATAAATTTGTTGCTTTCATCTTCGAAAGTCGTAAAAACAATATTTAAGTCTTTTAAATCTATCGACATTGTATAATTTCAATTAAAAATGCTTAATATTTTGTTTAAAAAAAAGCAGCTTACTGAAGATTAGAGCTGTCCAATAAATTATATTAGTAGCTTTCCATATACACATTTTTAAGTACTTGAAATATTAAGGACAACAACCGCGATGAGTTGTATAACAATTCGTGTGCAATCATCAACAGAATCTGGATTTTATAAATGTCCCAATTTATAAGACAGCTTTAAATATAAATACATTTGCTATATAAAAATGCAAACATAACCTTGTTATTTTCATGTTACAAAAAAAAAATTTAAATAATCTTAATATGGCAATGCTGTCACCAAAATTAATCAAAAACGATGATTAATTATTTGAAGATCATTTCTTCGATTTTTTGAATAATTTAACGGGGAAAAAAAATTATAGTAAATTATTAACAGTAAAAATATAACTAATTTAGAGGAAGAAAAAAACTGTTATTTTTAGTACAAAATCTTAAAGACATGTATTTCTTTCTTTCGAATTCTTAAAGAAATTCAAAATAGTAAAATTTCATGTAAAATACTTTTGAAAAATTAGAAATTCCTAATACAGTCGAACATTGTATAATGCGGAAGTTAGGTTCCATAGAAATCCCGCGGCAAAAAAAACCAGCTATATTGCAAATTAACGATGGAAACTTCTATACCTGCCGATCAAATTAATTTATTCAATATATATTTTATTTTGTACGTAAATTACGAATTTTTGTGTGAGCAACCAAAGTTATACTTCAAATTTAAAATTTTATACGACAGCTGCCGGACATATTCAAAAAATACCTTGTATGAAATTTGATTGCATGCTTATTTTGAGGCCAGTCATAACGGTCATAACATGATGTCAATGTCATAACTTTCTTTTGACGCGATCATAACTCACAATTGTCATAAAAAATTATCACAAGTTGTGACCAAAAATATTTTGCACCACAACGAAATTGTATGTGTTCTCTGAGTGATTTAATCAATAAATATGGAATAATTTCCTCGATTTTTTTAAACACACAAATAATTTTACACCCAGAGAAACATTTAGACCTATACAAACATTTTCGAGAGTATAAATAGCCATGACAACTCGTTAGAATTATAACAGTTGAAACTGTTATAAATTCATATTTTGGACATAATTATGACCCGTCTGCCAAGATACGAATTTTCTTAGCTGTCGTAATATTTTTAGTTGCAAATTTATTATGACTAAAAATTTGCCATTACGGCTGAATTGGCTTGTCAGACTGATCAAACCCAATTTCTGAATGGTTCTCAATATGAAAAAAAAGAAGATTTTTATCGATTTCCGTTTAAACGGCTTCAAAAATACCACCGTAACTTTGCATATACACAAATCGACAGATAGATAGATTTTACATAAGAATGCTTCGAAACGATTTAGAATCCTTTGAAACGTGGAGATATGATCCGATCATGATTCCAGTAACTTGTATACTTTGTATAGAAGTTAACTACTAGATAGATAAAATTTAATTTTTAAGTCGCATTATGAAAAATAACCATATGTAAATTTGTAGATCGCGTTATATCGAAAACGCGTTGTATAAGTACTAAATTATACGAGGGTTTACTGTAATGTGAAGATTCGAGCTTTTTAAACAGCTTTCACCAATCTTTTTTATGAATCAACATTGTTTCTTCGTAAAAACTTTATTCACTTAAAAACATAATTTTGTTATTATTTATGTTGGTTTTTGCTTCTTCTTAAAACGACGTCATTTCATTTAAGAAAAATGTAATTATTTTATTATTTATTATATATTTTTTTTCTATGTTGTTTTCGTATTTCTTCAATATTTTTGTCCAATAAAAAGGTGAAGGCACTTTCGAGAAAACCATTGGCGGTTTGGTCATGTTTCAGATGAATTCTTCTGGTTTTATTAAAGAAAACTGTTGTTTTTTTATTGGTAGTTTGTTTTTCTGTTTTTGTTTATAAACATATTGGTTTTTTCGTAAACAACAAATAAATATTAGCATAAATAATAAAAACAAAATAAAAAACATATTGATTACCAAGAAAATGTTTCATTGTAGGCGGTTTTTGGAAAAGAAAGAAAAAAACTATACCTTTCTAACCGAAATTCTTTAGGCTTTCTTTACAAAAAATTGCTTTGAAAAAATTTAATAAACCAAGAAACTATTTTCCAAATATTGTTTATTTTGTAATTGCAGTGAGTCCGTGATGCTGTTCGATTCGAATCCAATTCAATTGATAGACAAATAAAACAAATTTTGTTGTAATCAACAAAAAATATTAAAATGAAATTTCAAAAATATATATTTTTGAAAAGATAAAACGGTTTTCAATTCCGTTGTGTACAGTTTTAATAACTTGCTATACTTTTTAAAAAAATGTTTCAGCTTTGTTTAGCCAAAATTTACGCTAAGCATTTTGTTAAGAATTGAAAATGAACAATTTTAGTTTCAATATGAAGAAAAAAATTAAAATATAGAAATTAGTTTTGTACTCACATAAAAAAGGAATGATGATTTACCAAATTGAAATTTATGGATTCATGATTAAAACCACTTTTATATTTGATAAAAACAACAAAAAATTTAATCCGATTTAAACTCTCTAGGCTCTTCGAAACTGAACTAGGCCATTCTATGGTCGAACAACAAAAGATCAAAAAACTTTAAAAATCCTAAAAATATAAAAATTATATAAAACTAAATAACAGTAGCAGTAACTGAAATGTATTCACCAAATAAATTCTATTTTTGCCTTAAAAACTGTTACATGGAGAAATCTCAATAGTGATTATACTCCATTATTCAAACAGAGATTTGTGGAATAAATGTCAGATGTAAACAAGGCCAAAGGAAAGAGACGACCTAGTACAGAGGTTCCCAAACTTTTGTATCTCGTGGACCACTTGCCATGTTTTTCGATTTTGGGTAGACCCCTGCTTACCTGATATTGATTTTTTGCAAATTCATCAACTTCATATGTATTTTTTATAGGTACTTTTTTAATTTATGTAGAATGTAGATAGTTATATGCCTTTATTTTATAAGGTAGTATTATGAAAGTAAATAGGTACTATCTGTGCATGGGGATTATTCCATTCATGGAATGGCAAAATTAATGTCACGATCTGCTTATATGAGATCCACTAATGTTGACCCTTATTTCCGTTCCATGGACCCCTAAATTTTTTTTCGCTGATATGGACCCCTTGGGTATCGATATAGACCACTTTGGGAATCGCTGATCTAGTACAATACTGTCGTGGTTAGTAAGAACCAACCCATTTTCATTTTCATAGTTTTGAGTAAATTCGAACTTTATGTTTATTTATTTTCCACATATTGTAGAATACGAATCTAATTTGATTCGGCATGGTTTTAACAATCAATTACTTGAGTAAACAGAATTAATCCAATATTTTGAGTATTCAACGCCAAAATAAATTATTATTTCATTTAAGAGAAAGAAAGAGATCTTCCCAATACCTTCTTTGAAAATGACAGAAACAAAAAATTCCCACAAAATAAGGAAAGAAAATAACAATTTTTCATTAGAAAGAATGAAGTAACCTATAAATCAAATATATTATATTTTACAGTGTGCTTCCTATAAGATAATTGTAGCAAGCGAGAGCATTAATAGTCTTATAATAGTCTTATGGATTTTGGACTAAAGAAAGAATGAAACAAACAAACCAATCGAAATTTTTTTTAACTCCATTTTTGTAAACAAAAACTACGCGTTTCTTTATAATTTTAGGCGGCAAAACGAATAGAAGAGATTTTTTGTTATGCATATTAGAAATATTTTAAGTGTTAGTTCCTGTATGAATAGTGATTCTCATTTTTTAGATAAGTGTTAAAATTGATTATTAAAGCTAGATTAATTTATCTCTGTTGTACTACCATAATGTAATCTGAAAAAATGATAGATAGCTAATGAGAATTGTCCGAGTAGAATTGGCCGGTCACTATCCCCTCACTGTAGAACTTCTGCGTTTTTTTGTGCGAAAAGTCGTAACAAGCAATTTTCACAAGCTTTATTTTAAGTCAAATATAAACTATTAAAGTAGTTTCACAGAGACCGAATTAAGTGGATAGTCTGCTGATGCAATTGTCAGGACTATACAGTGAATATATCCAAGTTCTGAGCCAATCTCTCTAAACTTTTTACTGGACCATCCAAAATGTGGTGGTTTAGGGCTATCATCATGAAACAACACAAAACTATTACGATTCATCAATTCGGAATAGTTCTGTTTCATAGTTTGCAACGTTTGATTTCGATATATTCAGATTCTGAGCAAAAAAACACCGATTGGATTCGATCAATACCCTTATTTTGCTGTCATTAATAATCTAATGATTTTTGGCTCATCTAATATTTTAATAATAAATATATTTACATACACTAACAATAAGTGATAACTTCCAAAGTAAACTCAACAATGTCATAATTGAAACAAGGCTTTACAGCATAATATTTTTTTTCCGCGATATTTTAATTGTAAATAAATATGATTTTAAGAAAAAAAAACAATTTCCTGTCTTTTGTTTATTATTTGAATTTAATGATGACATTTTCATTTTATATGCAATTTTTAATTTATTTATTGTTTATTTTTATTTTGTTTTTAGTTTATTTATGTTAAACTATTTAAAATAATATGATACTATAAAAATTTTATTATTGTGAAAACAATAACAATAACAATAATAATAATAATAATATTTAATTAATATTTCTTCAATTTATGAAAAAAACATATAGTAATAACTGAAAATCGGTCTATAGCCGATTTTGATGCCCTATGGAAATGGGACAGAAAAATTGCCAAAACTAACATTATTTCAAGGTTTTTCTTCATAACTTTGTTTCTTCTTTTCAACATTTCTTCTAATTTGCAGGTAGCCTAGACCCTGATAGCGTAAATCTGCAAATTTTATTCAAATCGGTGTATTAGTTTTTAAAGTATATCAAAAAATCTATATGAAGAGGGTTTTGTTTCCTAGGATTATTTCTTTCTCCACTATCCTTGCACCGATTTGACCAAAATTTAACATGGTATCGTCTATTTATGTAGTTAATCTATTTAATTAATTTAAACAAAATTGGTTAGCAAGTTTTTCAATTTAATCAAAAGCCATAAACAAAAAAACCATAAAACTTTCTGGTCACCCTGGTTTTTCGTTTATAACTTTGCTCCCCCTTGATCGATTTTGCTCAAATGCAATACGAAACCAAGTTAAGGAATAAGCAACTCACAATATAAATTTCTCCAAAATCGGATAACGCGTTTTCAAGTTATCTTGTATACGTATGGTAGTACCTACCATAGGGCATATTTGGAATAAACATGAGAAACAAACATATTGAATGGATTCCATTAAAATTAATTTTATTTTTAATTATCTCTCATTTATAATTTCATAATAATGCAATACACTAAAGTAAATACTTAATTCAAGGATTTTTAATATAAAAATATTATATTTTAAATCAATTTAAAAATGTTACAAAGGACAGTTAACAGTTTATTGATGATGTTATGGACACACACATAGAAGTTGTATTTTTCTTTTAATTAAAAAAGTATTAATCGAAATTTATGATAACTATTTTTTTTAATGATGTAATAAAATCCCAAACAAAAAATAAAATCATCTTTCTACAAAATTTTTTAATTAAATCATCAACTTTTTCTCTTATGTCAATGGATTTTCTCTTTTATCTGTTTGTTCATCATCCTTCTTAGAAAGTATTGTATTTTGGGTCTTTGGGTCCTTTCATATTTCCTTATACAACAAAAAAAAAATGTGAAGAACCAATTTGAAACCAGAAGAACAGAAAAAAAACCTTGATTTAAAAAGAAAAACAACAAATAAAGTAAGAAAAACTGGTCAACGCTACTAAAACTCACAACTTAAATAAAAAACACACAGAAAACTAAAATCGGCATATAGTCAACTTTTTAATATACTACTCAACTAGCATGTGCTCATATTAACTTAGCATCACTATAAAAGCCACCAATCAGAGCTTTTGTTTCAAACGGATCTAATGGGGGTCTAATGTCACATCTATACCATAATATGTTACATTCTCTAATTGGAAATATGAAATAGAATGGCAATTCTATCCTGTAAATATTATCCAAGCCGATTAGTTAAATTTCATTACCAAGTCCAATTTATTTACGTGCAAATAAAAATAATCAATAAAATATGTACTACAAAGTTTCAACAGTTTTTCTTCAATAATTTTCTTATACAAAATTTGATTTTTGACTTCAATAACACATCAAGAACTAACACTAACTTTTATTTCAAATATAAATCAAATTAGTAAAAGGATTTAGTATTTTATTTGTCCTGAAAACTTTTGTATAATTTGTAATTTGATAAATTGGACGAGTTGTGTAGAAATTTCTGTATGTATGTATATTGTTCTTATTTATTACAATTAACAAAACTTTGTGTGTTAAAAATCTTTTAAACATCAATATTGCACTATAAATAGAAAACACTACACTTATGAATTTTATTTAACACGACCGAACAACAATTTCGACATTTCCACGAATTGGAAATGATTCTGTCAAAACAATAGAACATTTTCTTGTTGATTCTCGAAACATTGTTTTTAGTATAAATACCAGGCGAGAATCAAGCACTGAATCAGTTCAAATCGAAAAGTCAAATTGTGTGTTTCAGCACGCAACAATATGTATATTTTGTAAGAAACGAGAGGCCCTTAATTAATCAGTAACTACTAAACGTAACCTTATGATTCTGTCTGGTCCGAACTTATCCGATGATATAAAGGTGTCAAGACTGCTTTCTATGCGCTTGTCAATTTTTAGAGATATTCTGGCTGAGCGATAAAGCAACAAGTGACAAATACTATTGCTTATTCGCTTACACTATCAAAATTTCCTTCAAACCTCACGTCAGGTTGATATCTTTTAGTGGTTGCCAGAAAGCGTTATAAGTACAATTACCAAAACCATAGACTAATAATACTAATCTATGTCAAAACTGATATACTCTTGGTGTTCTATACGATAGTATAGTGAAATGTTGTTGCGTCAGGCAGGCATTGACCATAAACGAAGCCAAGCCAAACTAAAAAAAAGCCAATTTTTTTTTGTATATTAAATCCAAGTCAAAAATTTTTAAGAAGGTAAATGATACCATCACCTTCATGACCTCTTACTACCTGTATATTAGTCATAGTTTACCTTTTTTTTGTTGCCCACAAATCAGCCAACAATAAGAATTACATAGGAAACAGAAGAAGAAAAAAAGAGCTCTTTGGGCATAACGAAAATAAATCGCTCGATTGCGCAGACTTCTTACAAAAACTCGTTCGAAATGTTTTTGTTTTGAATGATGTAAAAAGCGGTAATACAAGAAAAAGATCGATATATAAATATTATTATTGCTGTCTTCGTCTGAAAAGTAGTATTGAACAAGCGACTGGAAAACTACCCATTTTTTTCGTTCAATAAAATTCGTATACCCATTTTTTGCTACCTTCTTATTACTTTTGACGGTTTCTTGGTGAGTTTTTGCTAGTGAACACCTTTTGTTGTTAAGTTTTTGTTTTTTTTTTTGGCTGTAGGTACTCGAATGGTTTTTGTTTTCTGGGTTTTTTTTGTTCCAGGAAGTTTATACCAGGTATGTGAGGCCATATATTATATTCGAAGGTGAAGAAATTTCTGTTTGTTATTGTTATTAACATTTATTATCTTCATTTCGTTATATTTTTAGTTTTTCCGAAGTTAAAAAGAATTTTTAATAAAAACAAAAGATTTTCTGTTTTTATTTTTATGGTATAATTGGAATTTGTAATAAAATATTAAAAATTTAAAGATACAAAATGTAATTCATGCTCATCTATAAAAGTCACGATTTTTTCGCGGTATTTTAAAGTTCATCACGTTTTTTTTTCTTCATTTTTTCTTTTATTAAACATTTGCAATACAACTTTGTATTTTGGAACCATTAGGCGCATCAGAGTTGTATCAGAGTTTGAAGGAGTATCCCCTACCAGAAGTGCAGATATAACTTCGATCTTATAGGGCGTATAATAAAGAAATCATGGAAGGTAAAACAAAAAAACCATGGATTAAAAAAGTATTCTTAGATTTTTTTTTGAAAATTTTGCAGCTATTTCTATTCCGGTCCTATTTCTATATTTAAGGCCAATCTCCACGCAGCCGACATCCTACTTCTGATGCAAGTATAGGATAACACTATACAAAGATTGGTTAAACAGAAAGCGAGGAAACAATCATCCTACAAATTTGGTCGGCTTCTGGATTTATAATTTCCCCAAGTGATTTTCGTGATTTTCTCCTCAAAAACAGATGAACATGTTTATCTGATTTATAGGGCACTTCATCTGCGGGTGCATACTCTCACAATAATCACACACGATACCGTCGCACACTACCAATTTTTCTAAATTGTGTGGGGAGACTCTAATGTTTTTATTCGATCAATCTTAGCGAAAATTGCAAAATTCCATCTCTTTCTAGTTTTCTGATTTTCCAGTAAGTATGAACTGAGAAAACTCCTATATTATTCCTAACATCCTATATCAATGATATTTTGTATTAATTTCTCACTTCAGGCTCGCTTTGAGCCGTATTATTAGAAACAAAGCGACCGGCTTGACGATTAGTTAGAAAAAAAACTAACCAAGTGTAGTTAATGAAATAAATAATATGCTAATATCTGTCTCATGTATGGCACGATCGATATGGCGTGGTCAGGTTGACGATTATGGCTGTTTGTCATTAGTTTGAAGAATTTCAGTCAGGTTTAAAGAACGAGAAAATAAAAATTTTTAGCATTAATATTTCCGCGAGTTAGGCTTTATTTCGATAATTATAATAAATCTTTAAAATACTAAGGTAGTATAAGAAAATTGTATTTCCTGTTATTTATTTTTGAATGAACTGGAAAGAAAAAATACAGCAAAGTTTAACTGAAAATTTAATTTAATTCGGTTTAAAAATGTTTTCGAATTCATTGTCGTGTTTATTGCTAACTAAAAAAAAACTAAAATAAATTGAAACCCATTAAAAAGTAACTGCTTATGAAGAACTCCTTCTTCCGAATCCTGCAAAAATTTAGTAAAAAAATGAAGTTTCATAAAATTAGAACAAAACAATAAATCTAAAAACAAAGTCATTAATTTTCATTTCATGATAAAACCTGGTGTCTTTAAAGTTGTCTCTAGCTCAGCTGCTTCAATTTCTTTTATTATTTTATTTATTTTCTTTTTTTTGGAGCACTTTCACTGTTTGGCCCAGTTTCTTTTTTTTTAACAGCAATTTTTATTTTATGCTTAAATAAAAGAACTACAAAAAAAGTTGTTGTTCCAATTTATCAATAACAAAAATAATGGACCAAAATTGAAATCCTTTTGGTACTCGTTACGAAAAGTATCCCGAAACGTAAGAGATTTTTTTACTTTCTACTAAAACTTTTTAACTATCGCAATAAATAAATAATTAATTTTTCAAATAGATTTTTAAAATAACAACAATAAAAAAAACAACGTCGTCATTGTGTTTATTAGTGCGATCGTTAAAATTAAAATTAGCCTAATTGAATGAGTTGATTGGCCAAAAATTTCATGATTTTTTTTTTACATCTATTAAAGCTGATTCAAATAAAATTTGTATTTTTTTTTTAGCCATTTTAACAGTGGGGAATTTAGAAGCAAATTTAGGTATCATAGCTTTTATATTACATGAAGATTTCTATTTGAACTTATAAAGTTGTATTTCCAGTGCTAGAGAATTCCAAAGGTAGAGCACAGAATAAAAAGTCATTCAAATTTTGTTTGTCTGTCCAATTAACGCGGCTAACTTAAACAAATTCCTCGGCCATTCAAGTAGCTTAAAAAAGGTACTAAGAAGGAGTATTTTTCATCAATCATTTAAGAACGGAAAAGAATTTTAACATTATAAACACCAACAATTCGAACGATTGCATTCTTTATTGTTTTCAACATTAAAATTTGGTTCTGTTCCGGAACAATTGGTTAAAAAAACATGCCTACTATATAATGTGGAGAAAATTCATTGGCAACTTAAATTAATTTTGTTATGACAACTCGGACCGTTTCATTGTTTTACAGAAGCTATAAACAGTTTTTTGGAAATAATTAGCTTTTAAAGAATGATCCAACAAGAACGCATGATTTTACAACATACACTTTAGGTTTTCCAATTCAAGCTGGTAAATTTATCTGTCAAACAGAGGCTACGTTTACACCGAGACTTAAAAAGAGACCTAAGTGCTTAGGCCGTACTAAATATGACGGTGTAAACACGTCCAAAGTAACTTAGGTTAGGTCACCTAAATTGCAGACCTACCTTAAATTTTTAGATCGACCTAAGAACTTTTTGACAGCTGATTAGATGGCACTGCAGTAGCTATTATTGTTTAGGTTAAAATCAAACAAGATGATATATGACAAGTTCTATAAATGCTCACATATGGCGTTGTTTTAAACTTAGGTCTAGTACGGTGTAAACACGTGAGACCAAACCTTACTTTTAGTTAGGTGACCTAAAAATTTGTCGGTGTAAACGTAGCCAGAGAGTGTTCAAATTTTAAAAATGACATTCAGAAACATTTGTCTTGACAGATCAGCTACTATCTAGTTGCCGAAAATATTAGACAACACGTAAGTCCTACTACGATTCTATGGTGGAGTATAAACTGATTTTAGTTTCTGATAACTTTGATGTACCATCCCAAAGTTACACGTTGGGCTACTAAATTTGGAAAATCTGCGCTACTGAATTTTACACGCGCATTTAATTCTAAACACGAATCATCGAAATGAGTCAAGAAACTTAGCGCGTTTACGAATTTATAAATTTCTGTACGTGTTCGAATTAAGCAAAAAAAAGATATATACTTTTTCTTTTTTTGTAAAATTTTAATTAATTTCATTTTAGAAAGAAATTCTTTTTTTGGCAATTTGATTTTCAATTTTACTTTATTTTTGGCGTTAGAACTAAGAGAGCGAGCCAGCGAGAACAGTAAACCATATTAATAAAAACATTATAATTTCCCAAATCCAAAAGAAAACATTGAAGATCATTGATCGTTTTGAAATTTTCAAGGACAATATTATTGTATGAAGAAGATTTACGCAGTTTTCTTTTTTTTTGTATATTTGACCAGACAATGTCAAAAGCTCATAAATGTTGTTGCTCTCGGGCGCGCACACAGGCTTTATATATTATTATAAGTTGTTGTTCTTTTGATAGAATAACCTCTAGGAATAAGAAAAAACAAACAAAAAACTAGATAAATAATATTCAACTTGATGTTTTCATTTCGAAAAGAATAATATTATTGTCGAAATTCTCATGTATGCCTTCTTAACCCGGGCTTTGGTCTAGTTTAAATGGGCATGTAAGGCCGCTGACTCAATTAACCTATTCGAATAATATTTTATTATAGCTATTAAAATTAAATAATGGTTTCCTTAATTCAAAATATGATAGGTGTTTTTTGTGGACGGGAATGATCATGATCGTGTTGATAGCAATAAAATCTTCCGGAAATTTAAACTTCTTTGTTTTGTTTTTTTTTAGGAAATATTCTTTTTTTTATGTTCATGTACTTATTTGGTTTAACATGAAAGTTTTGACTATTCTGATGTCTTTTCCCACAGAATAGGAATACACTTTTGTGATGACAAAAAATGTTGACCTCCAGATTTTCATGGATCTTCAAATTTTCAAGCCCTCTAAACATATTTTAGAAAATGTGTAAATAATAAGAACTAACACTTAAACTATTTCTAATATGCATAACAAAAAGTCTCTTCTACTCATTTTGGCGCCTAAAAGTATAAAGAAACGCGTGTTTTTTGTTTACAAACATTAAGTCTGTTTTATTTGCCACTTGCTCTGGGGTAGAGCAAATTTTTACATTGAAAACAAAAACAACAAAAGTGCAAATCCTACACTACTTTCAGACCAGGGGTAGCTCTCACACCGAAATTAGTTCAGTTTTCTACCATAAAAAGTGTATTAACTAAAAATTTCCCATTTGATTACAATATGGTTGCTAAGCAGCGCTACAAACATTTGAATTAAAGCTTTTTCCTACTTCTGCTCGTTTTATTTGCCTCTTACCCTGCTCCGGTGTAGGGTATGGCAAATAAAACAGACCTATTGAGTTAAAAAAATGTTCGATTGCCTTCTAGCATATGTTTCATTCTTTCTTTAGTCCAAAATCCAGAACACTATTATAAGACTATTAATGCTCTCGCTTGCTAGAATTATCTTATAGGAAGCACGCTATAAAATAAAATATATTAAATTTATAGGTTACTTCATTCTTTCTAATGAAAAATTGTAATTTTCTTTTCTTATTTTGTGGCGAATTTTTTGTTTCTGTCATTTTCAAAGAAGGTTTGGGAAGATCGCGTCTAAAATCCTTTTTCTAAATTTATTCTGCTGTGTTTCTCTTACATGAAATAATTAATTATTTTGGCGTTAAATACTCAAAATATTGGATTGATTCTGCTTACTCAAGTAATTGATTGTTCAAACCATGCCCTAGAATAGATCCCTATCGATTTTGATAGAGTGTCAAGATAATAGAGAGTAATTTATGAAATCTGAAACTTAATTTTATCTTGGAAACTTATAAGCCAATTTTAATCAAATTAAGAATATTCATTTGATAATTTTGAAACAGATGTACTATAATTTGGTGAGGATCAATAAAAGGACACTGTAAAAACGAAAAAAGCACATAATTCTGACTAAAAATGCACAATTCAATTAAAAATGATTCTTTGGATGATGATATTACTGAAAGAGATAATAAGCAACATGGAATTAATTTCTTATCCAATGGAAGTATTTTTCCAGTTCATGCATTGGCAATGTAATATTTTTTTTTTCGGTAGGTATGAGAGCTCCCATCTTTTGGGCATATTTTACGTTCTGGGATGAGAGAATTTTATATAAAAACTGATGATATTTATATTTCAAATATACGAAAGAAATATGATGCCATAAATAAAATATGATGGAAATATTTTTATTACATTGGAAATAAATTGAAAAACTGATGATTGAAATTGAATTGTATTTTAGCCCATCTTGCTTTCTAGATATTACCTATTTTTTGATGAAAATCTATAACGGAAATAAATTCCCTTGGCTGTTATATATTTTCCGAGTATTTTTGATGTAAAACCACATAACAGATACTTACATCTCTAATCATTTCTTTTTATTTATTATAAAAGTTTTGAGGTTAATATTTTGTGGCTTAAAATGTCATTCTATTGAGTTACAAGTCTTTTGATTATTAGTTCGAAAAGAACATTTATATAATACAGAATAATGATTGAAAATATGTTTCAAAGAATAAATTGTATTGCAATTTCAATTCTGAAGAACTTATATGCTGAACTAATAAAATGCAATGAACTTTCTTGTGCAATAAGAATGGATTTTATTTTAACTTCTTTTATTTGTAAGTTTGGTCTTCTATCACTTTCACAACAATAGTGCTTAACATGAAACAAAACAGAACCACCATTATTATTATTATCCAACATCTTTGCCAGCGCAGTAATATTTTACATTGTAGTGTATTTGATAAATATCTGTTTCGGTTTTTTCTTGAACATTTTTCTTTATTTTATACAAAAAGAAATATATTTCATTCGAATAAAGTTATTTATGTTCAATTCGTTCATTAAGTACCTTTTGTAATAGTTGTAAACAGTGTTTCACCTTTAACCTATTTGAACTGCGTTTTTATGATAATTTCCAATAGAAGTAATACTTTAGTTTTTAGTACATATACATTGGCGTAGTTGGAAAAGTTTATATTAACTGATATTTGACCTATCTTAGAAAAAAAAAATGTAATCTCTAACTCTACTACTGTGTATGCCAGAACCTATGACCTCTTAGTTATTCTAACAAAGTCACCTGATTTAGCCGTGCGCCACGATATGAATTTGTTTGGAAGTGTGAACTAAAACTTAGTATTTGCTTTCAGAAAATTGGTTACAGAAGCCAAACAATTTTCTTATTGCTTCAAAAATAACTGAAAACATTTGTAGAGAAAAGACCGCAAATAATTTAATATTAGAATACGCAATTCACTTAAGTTGATGAACAAATATTCTACCGAAATTATATTTACCAAATCCAAAATAGACAAGAAGACGGCATCTTCAAAAATATAGTGTCCACAATCTGCTGCAAAAAATAGTTTTTCTTTTAACTAGTATATTTATAATGGCTCTGCTACCGAGTTTATAGACTGCTCCAGAGTAGGGCATGGTTTGATTAATTTGAAATTTGTTTAATATTTTGATTATTCAACCGAAAACTGATTAATTGTTTCATTTAAGAGAAACATAACAAAATAAATTGGAGAGAGAAATCCTATGATAGTATGAATAAATTTTGAATAACATTTAATTTAAATGTGAAATATATTTTTAAGGGAATATTTCCTCTTTTGTTTTTATTAAGCTTTCTCTTTTTCTTTTCCATAAAAATTTAATTATCTTTCTAAATTGATATTTTTATGCCAAAATCTTTGACGCTTTGCTATTATAATAGAAACCAATCAATCAGTTTAAAACCAACAAATAATCAATTAATCACTTACTTCGGAAACCAATTAATCAACTGTGAAACTCTTCCTTTTAGAACGAAGCAATCCTTCGCATATCTGTTGTAAACACTTTATGAAAGTATTAATTCTCTTTTAGTGATAATAACTAAACAACTGTACAAAGGACTATTTTGCGGCCCAAAATCCTAAGTATATATTTCATTATATATAGTAACTCTTCACGGATAATAATCTTTACTACTTCACTGTTTAGAATTAAATTGAATGTTTTGCTTATTCACCAGTTTTCAGTATTCAGAAGTTTTACAATAAAAATCTATATGGCATACTAAAACCACGTTAAAGTTGGTTTTATCAATGGATTAACTGAACATGAGAAGAAAAAGGTATTGAAAGCTTTAGAAGATATTACTTGTGTAGAAAAAAAACCTTGGGCTTTAGAGATATTACAATTTTTACATGTTATTTACATGCAAAACTTGTCCTTTCCATTTATATAAAGCAAAAAGAAAATATAGTAAAACTACAAGTATAACTATAAAAGGGATTAAATTTATAAAATATGAGAACTTGTTTTTGGAGTTGGAAAATGTTTTCCAAAATCTTCTTTAAAAATTTTGTATTTAAAATTGTTTTATCAAATTCCGTATAATTATTTTAGTTGGATTTGCAACTTGTCCAAATGGAAATGGAAAACTTCTATTATTTGCATTCGAATTGAATAATTTTAGAATAACATAAAAATCATTAAATCCAGAACATGAATGACATGAATTTAAATTGAATTAAATTTTTGGTTTTTCCTTTATGAAAATAAATTTATAGTGAGAAAAAATTCAAATTTAATCTCTGTGACAAGAAGGTAAATAGAAAATAACTTAATGTTGGCTTCCAATTCCTCAATCGTACCCGGCTTTATCCATGTAGGCTTTGGACTTTACATAGCCCCGAAGGAAAAAGTCTAGAGATGTGATATCACATGATCTAGGCGGCCAATTCATCGGTCCGAAGCGCGAAATTAACTGTTCACCTAATTGTTCTCGCAATAAGGCCATGGTTTCACGGGCTGTGTGGCAAGTAGCGCTGTTTTGTTGGTATCAAATGTCATGGAGATTACGGCATTCAATTTGAGGGAGCAAATAATGCGTTATCATGACACGATAACGGGCGCCATTGATGGCCATTCTGAATTTTGAACAAATATGGACCGATAATTGCACCAACCCATAAACCACACTAAACCCTACATTTCTCTGGATGTAACGGCTGCTCTTGATACACTTCTGCTTGTTCATCAGCCTAAATACGAAATTTTTCCCTATTGACGTATCCATTTAGCCAGAAATGGGCCTCATCGCTAAACAAAATTCTGCTATAAAACAACAGAACATCGTTAAGCTGGAAACTCCACAATTTGGAGACGATATGCGGGTGTAAATCTTGCCATGATGAAATGTCAAACAATACTGAACAAAAATACCATGACTTGTTAACACGACTCACATGTCATCTGCCAAAAAAGTACCTCTAAATGAATCACTCTTTATAACTTGAAAATAATAAGCTAGAGTTTTAAAAACCATTTTAGAATCTGTTAAGTTGACAGACTATACTATCAGGATATAACCATGCTGTGAAAGAGAAATTTATTTGTGTGAATTCGAATGAACTTGCTGAACCCAAAAAGGATTAAGTCCATTTTTTTTTAATTTCTGAACAATAATATTCCTTTTTTTAAAAACAAAAAGATTTATTCATTTCTTGGTCGTTTCTCCGTCAAAAACTCCTTCTAAACATTTTGTATAACAGCAAAACTAGGAATACAAAATAAAGTAAGTTAAGTGCTTTAAACCAGTTAAAAAGCTCTAATCCGTCGCTGCTTTTACCTAATAGGAATATTTGCTGTCATGATTTAACCTCATTAGTTTATTAATAAGTGATTTTTATTATACAAACGCGATTCTATTTTTATTTCAAGGTTATTATTGCTAGACATTTTCCTTCGACCCAATACAATTTTTCACTAGACTATTTTAATCTAATTCTAAATCATATTAAGGTTTTAAAAAAGATACCTAATATTCTTCATTTATGTACACCCAAACAACCACAACCAACATTTCCACTGGTGACTACGTAACTCCTACTTACTAGGTTAGTTATATTGCCCCGATATAGTAACAGAAACGTGACGATGGTAACCAATGCTAGTTGGGAAGAAGATCAATATTCCATTTTTTTTTCTGATATTTATTTGCATTAACTTGAAAGGGAATGAATTTTTTTAACGAAATCCTTTTTGCATAAAACTCGTAAATCACAAATATCATGAAATTATGTTATTTGATTGAATTTGTTCTTTCGTTGTGCATAATAAAATATTCAAAGAAATTCAAGGAAAATAAATTTTCATTGAAGAAAATTCAATCGAAAAAGGAAAAATACCTTTTTTTTGTAATTGTTTTTTTTTTGATGAAAATGAATTACATGCGCTCATATAAACTTTCAAAGGCTTTCTAATTTTAAACTAAATTTTATTTGCATTTATTTAGCGTTTGGTTACTAATCGAATAAAATCGAAAACAACAAATAAAACTAACCACAAATAATGGATTTTTGGACACGATTACGAGCTTAAAATCACAAAATATTTAAATTAGAAATTGCAAAAAAAAAAAAAATATAAATAAAGTAAAACCGTAAAATATTTATTTACTTTTTTTATTTGATTTAATAAATCGCGTTTTACTGGAAATTGTTCAAATAATAATATCCGAAATTTTAAATAAATAAAAAAAGACTTAAAATTGGTAAATATTAAAATCCTAAATAAATTTGATGTAGTTTTTGGTGATAAAGTTTTTTCTTCGTTATATAATTGTATCCGGTTGTAATAGAAGGAGAAAATCAACGATCCTGATCCGTGGGAATATGTTTTAGTGGAATCATCCCATGTGGTGAGAGTCAAAATAATATGGTACCGAAAAATAAAACAGACTAAAGGAACCCACACACGTTCAATGTTACTTGACAAGAGTTATTGTTGAAAATTTTCGTCAAGTAATATTGATGGAAATTGCCTCCACAAGTAACAAAGCAGAGCATCCAAACGATCAATGTTACTTGAAACATGAGTCATTCAAGTAACATTGAACGTGTGTAGACTCCTTAAGGGCCGATTTAACAGTGGTGGCTTAAGTTCAGCTTAAAATTAAGCAAGATTCAAGGCTTAAGCTCATTATTTTCATTTTAACATTTCACAGTGCAGCCTTAAATGGTTTTGACAAGTCAAAATTTTTTTGATGGTAAAAATTTCGAATTTAAATAAAATAAATTTCAATTAAATTAAAATAAAAAAATAAATTAAAAACCCAAATATATAAAATGGAAGGAAGAAATAAAAGGAGTGCGAATTTCTCGACCAAAGAAAAAACACGTCTCTTAAATAAAAAAAATATATATCACAGAATGTAACCCCATGACTCAATTGGACTTATTTCAAGACATAATTTCAGTCGGACTGACAAAAAAGTCCAAATTTTCGAGTCTCCATTAGACTTTGTCTTGAAATAAGTCCAGTGGAGCGAGTTTACTATCCAAAGGACAGGAATAAAAGTCAGTGTCATCCCATTATTAATAATATAATTTCTCAGCATTTTCGTTTTGTCGCCAGTAGACGCTCAAAACAGAAACGACTACTCTAAATAATTTTGTTTTCTTGTGTAGCATTCTATGACGAATAATCGCAATGTGTGTATATGAAAGTGCTGCAACCTTAATGATACATAAGATGGCACACTATTTAAATTCGACATTCTTATTATAAAATCAAATCTGGAATGTTTTTACGAAACATTTTTGTGCAACAGCGAAATGATACAACCGCTCCGGATGAAAATTTGTATCTAAGGATTTCTTGTGTCAAAGATATTGAGATTTGAGATCGGCTTTCAGGGATGGACCGGGGATGTATGGAAGTTGCCAACTTCAGTTTTTTTATGATTATTTATGAAAAATGGGTGAATTATTTTTTCAAAAATTTAAATTAATGCGAATCATAAAATTCTCTCTATGCCTAAGGTGCCTGTCTGGAAGAAAATGAGTCAGCAGAACATTTTTTGTGTAAATGCCCGGCATTTTCTAGAACGAAACATGCTACACTGGGTACGTGCACCCTGAGTAAGAAGGGGCTAGAGTTACTTGGACCTAACTACGATGCTGACCTTCATTAGAAGGACAACTCGATTCGGGGAAGAGACCTAGCCTCTCAACTAGCCTTTGTAGGAGGAGGCACAATGGGCCAGTTAGGCCTACGTGCTAAGGCCAGCAACTGTGCGAGCCCCTCCAATACAATACAATGCCTAAGATGAATAACAAAACAATTAGTCAGGATAATATAATAATAACTTTACTACTTCCTTGATAGATGGTCATCATTTGGTCAGTTTGATGAACCGAAAGTATACTACAAAGAGAATATTGATGATTAATATACGTAAATACAAGCCTTTGCCATGATCATTTAATTATCTCTAATATACTTGTATTACTGCTATTATATATTTTTCACAATTTTGACTGCATATGTACCCATAAGTGGAAAATGGTAACTATCTGCTTTCTTATTACTGGGAGATTTTGTATATACAAATAATGCTATTATTATTAATATAACAAGTTAAAACAGGTACCATTAGTAAGATAAAAGCCATTTTATAGAAAGTAACTAAACAGCATGCGAAAATTGGAATTAAAAGTTGTAAATTTGACGCCGATAGTGTTCTCCATCCAACTTAATATTCTAGTTTATTATTGTCATTTGTTTTAACATAAAATTAAATTGCCCAAGATTTCACAACTATTTCTATGTAAAAATGTTAACGAAATTTTCTTGTTTTAGTTCTAAACCTTAAAGACGAGACCATTTCTTGAAGACGAAAAAAAAAGATTATGTGAATAATGTCTTGTAATTATCACAAACAGCACAAAACGAGCAAAACTCTTTTAATATAATACAAAAACATGCTATAGAGGAGAAAGAAATATCATCATCTTAAAAGATTTATTCACTGTTCAGTAAGATTTATCAAAGAAAAGTAATTAAGGAAGATTAATAAAAAAAAAAAAACATTACATATTATAATATTAATTAGAATAATTATAAAAAACTAAATAAACAATTTCACATATTTTGTAAATGATAAAATGAAAAGTAGCCTACAGCAGAGAGAATAATAAATAATATTTTGGTGAATAAAAATTTAGCACATTATAAATCTTTCAATTTGATCGTTTTTGAAAAACCAAAAAAAAAAAAAATTAAAGGAAAAATTCGTTTGAAAGAAAATGTTCTAAAAATACAATATAAAAAAAAAGAAAACAATTAATTGAACATTTAATAAAACAAAAAATCATGTATCCAGCTCCAAAAATAGAATAACGATAAAAAAAAAGAAAATCTGATTTATATTTTTCACCTATAAATGATCAACTATTAAAGCCCACCCACCCATTATTTCCCGAACATAAATAACATGCGCACGTAACTTAACAAACTATTCAAAATATAATCGAAAACGTCTAGGAATTTGACAGGCCGTCAGAGAAGAAAGATTCAGAAAACGAATTTCTCCATTATTTAACTTATGGCCACTTCAAACTATATCACGTATTTTATATAGGAATTTTAGCTGCTTAATGCTAATAATTAGCTCTATTTGGTTTAGTACAACAAAACAAGCCTTTGGTCGGTTGATGATAAATATGATAATATTCGGACTATACTGTTATATGCATTGATCTTCCTAGATTAGAGATTGCACTATATTTCTAGGAAAAATTCTGCGATTTTTCTTGGTAAAAGAAAAGTTTGCTGACGTTTCTAGAAATACGTTTTCATGCATGGAAGAATATTCTCGAGCTTGAACGATGAAGTATATAAGGTGGAAGCACCGCTAGAACAGAAACAGTTCAAATTCACAATTTGACCAGTGATAATCACAGAAATTTCGGATAGTGATTACAACAGTGAAATATTAAGGTAATTTGATAAATAAGTGAATTAATTAGTAATTGTTGGAAATAATGATAAATCTGTGATAAATTAATTTTATATAAGTTAGTTATTGATAAGCAAATATTCTTAAGACTAATTGTTAACGCAAAAATAATTGTAAATAAAGTTTATACACCGAATTCACTTAAATAAAAAGTATTAACATTTTATAAAATTCGAACCAGAGGGGTAGCAAGCAACAATATATTTGATTTAATCTTGGTCCTATAAGGTTTTTCACTTCATTTATTTATTCTTAGCAAAGACGTATCTTCTGGAACAGACTGTAAGAAATTGAGCAAAGTTAAAGAAATCAATAATTGTTTTGATTTCATTTTTGGTAAATATTTCTTAAATCAGTATTTCAAGACGTTTAACGAAGAAACCTAGCAAATCAAGGATTTAATTCTATTTATACGTATTTCTTCCTTATTAATTAGATTCAAAATTTAAATAAAATTAGGCTATGTAAATAATTGTTCTTGGCGGTCAAATTAGTTCAATTCGTACTGTTTTTCTTCGCCTTTTTGTTTACTTAAAATTACTAATCATGAACGAATTTGCTCAAATTTTATATTTAAATTGGTATTTTCCCAAATTGACTTGGAAAATAATTTCAGAATGATTCATTTTGATTCACTTTTAATTCAATTTAAAAAGGAAAAGAAAAACACGAATTATTTTCGTAACAAAACAAAAACTGTTTTCTTTATTTTTCTTAGAAATCAAGTTTTTTGGTGTTATTTTCATAACCAATAAAGAAAAGAAGCGAATTACATAAAATAACAAACATTTTCCATGCAATTTAATCACACTTTACAACGAAATGCTTGTTGATTCAATATTCTTTTTTATGCCCTATGGTAGATACTACCGGAGAGTATAGTAGGTTCTGTCACTACATTTGTGAGGCATAGAATCAAGAGAATCAAGCTATGTCGATTTCCGTCCGTCCGGATAACTCAAAAGCACGTTATTCGATTTTGATGAAATTTACAATGTGAGTTGGTTATTCCTTAACACGATTTGGTATTACATTTCAGTAAAACCGACTAAGGGAGAGCGAAGTTATTAAGCAAAAACCAGGGTGACCAGAATGTTTGTCGTCTTTTTTTATGGTTTTTCAGATTTAATCCGAAAATTTGTGAAGCAATTTTGTTTAAATTATTTAAATACGATAATATGTTAAATTTCAGCAAAATCAGTAGAAGGATAGTGGAGAAAGAAATAATCGTAAGAGAAAATAAGTCTGTTCAAAAAGTTTTTTTTGATGTATCTTAAAAACTAATATACCGATTTGAATAAAATTTGCAGAAGATATTTATGCCTAAATAGCAGACTACCCGCGAATTCGAGTAAATTTGAGAAAGAAAAAACAACGGTATGCAGAAAAAACCTTCAAATATTATTAGTTTTGGTTGTTTTTCTGTCCCATTTCTACCATAGAGCTTTCAAAAACCGGCTACAGGCCGATTTTCAGATACTATATGTTTCTGTTTTTTTTTATTTATTAAAACATTTGAATTTTTCCTTTCGTGTACAAAAATATACATTTTTATGAAATTTTCTAAGAATTTCATCGAAAATATGTTTTCCCCCGTTTTCAGACCGCGGAATTTAATTTCATTTGGCGCCTTTTGTTTTTTATAAATAAAAAAAAAAAAAACAGAAGGGTATAAGTTTCCTCTTTGGTATATTATTTAATCGATCTTCTTCCCACAATCCTTTCCTACAATTTTCAAAATAAATATTATATAAAATAAATACATATTTGGCCATATTTGAATTTACATATGAGATTTTAAAAACAGGGTGTTTCGTAAATTTTAAATTATGTGAAAATCAATCAAATACAAATAAAAAAAATATGCAGAAAAATTTATGCCCAAAAGGTATTCCATAAAAATTTATGTTTTTATTTAAGACCAAAAAAAATTTGTAAATTCTTGAATAGAGAAAATTTCTTGGAACTATTTATAGTAATAAAATTTAGGGTTGAATAAGATCGTATATTATTTTATTGAACAATACATAATTTAATGACCGGCAAATACGCTTTCAGTGATAAGGATGGAGTAAAATTACTTTTCATTTAGAATAGACTAATTCCAAAACTATTACAAGTCCGACAATAAAGCTATTGATTTAAAATTTCTAAATTTTCACATTCATATGAAAAATAGTACAAAATTACAACGGAGAATGCAGGTAAATGTTGGTTTAGAACAAAAACATGGAGTTTTCAAAGCCTGTGTGATATAAAAATAAATGTACAGGTAACCCCGGAAGAACACGGTACTTGAAGAACACGAGTTTCGAAGAACACGGATACCTTCCCCCGATTTACACGGTTTCAAATTGCACGATTTTCGAGCAATTCTTTTGAAAAAGAATAAAATACATACATATATTATTTGATATAAAATTATTTCCAAATATGTCATTTGTTTGATAAAATAGAGAATTATGATCAAAGGCAATATTGCTCAAAATTATAACTTTTTCCACGAAATTTGAAAAATCACGTCTATGACTTCTCAATTCCATTCCATTTTAATTGAAATAAATACACATTGCATACCTAATTAGTTCGAAATGTATATGCAAGTATGTAATTTTTTATTTTCACTCTTCAAACGAAATCGCGTTTTTTTAGTCTTGAACAACACGGCTTCAAAGAACACAGAACCAATTAATCGTGTTCTTCGGGGGTTGCCTTTATTTGCAATCCTTTTTACAAACACTAATGACGAAATAGGTTTCTTTTGCAGCGCTACAATAGTATCCAAATAGGAAATAATTTGATTTGATTTGGGTTCTAATTTTGATCGCTGAGCGCAGTAACATTAATATTTACACTGCCAATATATTAATTCATTAATCACCCTGTACAATTTTGTTTATACATAATTCGAATTTTTTTTTTTTAATCACGAAAATTATTAATTAAATTATTTTCAAAAAAAACTGCAATGAAAAAATTCAATCATATTATTGCAAGGCCAAAAAATGAACATAAATACGCGAAATTCGAGAAAAACTGGGTTTATTAGAAAATGGTGCAAATTTTAGTTAAAAAGTGTTGAAATTATTTTTGTACTTTTAGAATGCATTCAAAAGTTTCAACCGAAATTAACCTTCACACATATCTAATTTATTTTTTTTTTTTGATAAACAGAAATTACTTGATTTTTGCTTTCATTAAATTTTAATGGAAATTAATTAATTACACGCGTGGTTTTTTTTTTTCTTGTTCAATTGTTTATGAATTTGTTTAGTTTTTTTTTTGCATTCAAATATTATTTAATATATAAATAAAATAATGGAAAAATTCACTTACCAATGTCAATATCAATGATGGATTTTTTTCACTAAAGAATTTATCAATCTGAAATTTAAATAAACAAACAAACAAAATTTTTTTATTTTGAATATAAATAAAAATAAAAATTATTATTTTATTTAAAAATAAATATTAAGAAAAAAAAAGAAATATTGAATATTCCATGAAATTTTCAATTGATCATGAATTAAATTTGCATGAGAAATGAATAACAGGAACACCTTGAATTAATTCTAAACAAATTCTACATCATCAATAAAAAAAAAAATCAAAGTTTCGGTAAAAAACTACGCTTACTGGCCATGGCACAAATTATTTACATAGTTTTTTTGGTGTTCTAAAATTTTTGTAGATGAAATAAATAATGTTGTGTTCTGAAACAAAAATCACTGACGTGGTTTTGTCATTGGAAGCAAAAAATGCTCTGCATCCTTTCAGATTTAAATTTTGAATTCTATACTCCTTAAGTAAAATAGTGTCACTCTAATGTGGGGACACACTGCCTTAGAGGGTAACGAAAAGGCTGATCAACTGGCCAGAGAGGGCTCAGATAAACCCTTTCTAGGACCAATCCCTTTTTGTGGTATCCCATTGAGCATAGCAAAAGCAGCCATAAATAAGTGGCCACTGTCGTCTTAATTACCACCTAAATAAGCTGGACAGATCAATATCTCCGACGTGCAGAATCTGCGGTAAACACGGAGAAACGGCCGAACACATTCTTTGTGAATGTGATGGGCTATCTACATGTAGATTCAAAATCCTCGGGCAAAACTTTCTAATACCCGTCGATATCACATCTAACTCTCTCAAGGACGTTTCTAGGTTTATTGGCAACTTAGCGTTCGTGGGAGAGTTCTAGGATTTTTAGGGTACCACAATAGGTCAGTTTTGGCCGCGGTTGTTTTTGGGTTGTAAGCCCAGCCATAGTACTAATCTAATCTAATCTAATCTAAAAGAGATACAGTATATAAACTCTGAACTGAAAATAAATTAGAAGCGATCCGCTGACCTCTTATTTAATAACTCCTTTGAAAATGAAAGAAACAAAAAATTCGGTACAAAATAGCGAAAAGAAATAATATTTGTCATTAGAAGGAAAGAAATAGCCTATAAACTAAGTATATTCTATTTTACCACCTTCTTTCTATAAGATAATGGTAGCAAGCGAGAGCATATGTCGTAAAAAAATGAAGTATACAGTTTAAATTGCTATTGCTCGAGTGAGTTGTCATGGTTAATTGAGAAGTACTCTCAAAAATGTTTGTATATGTGTAAAGTTATTTGTGTGCTTAAAAAAATGGTGGAAATTATTCTATATTTATCAATTAAATCACTCAGAGAACACATACAATTTCGTTGTGATGCAAAATATTTTCGGTCACAACTTGTGATAATTTTTTATGACAATTTTGAGTTATGAGCACGTCAGAATACGAATTAGTCTTTAGAAAAAGTTGTGACAATGACGTCATGTTATGACCGTTGTGACTGGGCTCAGAATAAACATGTTAGTGTCTTTATATACAAATTAATTTGGATATATTTGAATACAATAACACCCAAAAATATTCACATATAACATTCATGATTGGTGAGGAAATATATCAGATGATTGATTCGCTACTAAATTCACAACCGCCAAGGATGTAATAATTTCCCAGACAAAAAATTTTTTGGCAACGCGATAATGATTATGATATACGAGTGAACACATGACATGACATCACACGGAAAAAATGGTCCAGCGATTCGGATTTTTAAATGATTTAATGGAATGAACTTATTTCGCAACATAAAGAAAGAGTTTTGGTTTTTTAGTTTTGCACATTTTGTTGGTGCTTTTTTTTCGGTTGTGTTTTTTTAACCCCATGGAAACTTAAAAAAAAAATTATACATATTTCATATTAAGTGTGCTTCAACTAAAACCGAAAAACACTAACTTCTTTTTCGCTTGAGAAATTTTAAAAATATAAGCAAAAAACGAGTACTACTACTGTTCACTTACATGTACTTTATATGAAAAGAAAAAAAAACACACTATTTTCGTGTCAATGAACTTTTAAGATTTTAAAGTAGATCATGAATGTTGAGATTTTTGCTCTTCTTTTAAATTTTAATATGATTCAAGTATGTTATGCGATGGCAATTACATTTTCATACTATATAGAAGAAAGTCACTATACCCCCTTAGTATATTTGATCAATAATGCCATTGGAATCCGTTCTTCATTCGATGAAGATTTAAAACTGAAAAAGGTATGCCTAGGTAATGGCATAGATCAACATAATTGTGTATGTCAAAGGGTCGATTAAAATGTAGAAACGAATGTAAATTACTAATACTAGAGGAACACACATAGGGTATTCATACCATGGTTTAAGAATATCTTCAAATATATCGCATTGTGGCACCGAATACCAGCTTTATGCCATTTCACGTACGTAGTATAGATATGGTTTTGAAATTTTTTTACTTAATTTTTTCAGTCACTTTGATATATTCTTTAAGGCCAATCTCCACACAACATGTTCATCTGTTTTTGAGGGGAATCATCTGCAGATCGAAAATCAGTTAGGGAAATCAGAAATTCAGAAGCTGACAAAATTTGTAGAATGATTGTTTTCTTCCTTTCTGTTTAACCAATATTTGTATAATGTTATCCCATATTTGCATCAGAAGTAGGATGTCGGCTGTGTGGTGATTGGCCTTTACTGATTGCCGTGTCTTTTTATTAAAACGGAAAATAGACAATCGAATTCTGCAAATAAGCTGAAAAGCCATTAGGTCATTAAAAAAATCGATGAATGAAACTTTGATACTATGTTTAATGTGTACCAATGCTTTTCTATACCATGGTACAAACTATACTTCAGTATCAATACGAAGGTATACCTACTCTATGCATATTACTGAGTGTGCTGAGTTCTAATTTCATGGTTCTTTTTCTATTGACGTCATATATAATGTATTCTCTGTATTACAGAAAGTAGCTGTTGTAGACTTCCGTCTAGTACAACATCATTCTGTTAAAAGCATCGTTGGAAGAACTCGGAAACTACTTCTCGAATAACTACCGATGTAGCATCAATATAGTATGCACTCCATTTACTGCTGGGACACCGATAACTTTTAAAAGACATAGAACAAAAGCTACATAAAATTTTCATAATCTTACCAAAAAACAAAAAAATAATGATAATAACAATAAAAATTAAATATAATGTCAGAAATTTTGGAAAGATTTTTGTCGAATTTTAAATGAAAACACATATATGATGACATGAACTTTGTTTCATTTTCTTTTCATGTTAATTTATGTACATTTAGTTGCATTGTTCCATTTTGAGGCAATAATAGAGTGAAATCCCGTAAATGACACCAAAACACAAAATGTCAAGTCGTGTTTTTTTCTTCCACATATGATCATCAAATATATCATCAAATAGACAAGTAATGTTATTTCCCATAATTCTTTCAAGAAACTGATTATTAATATGTTATTCAATTACTGTTTTCCTTTCTAAAGAACATAGTTTAAAACACGTTTAGCAAAGGGAAAATCTAATATTTACCGGCTACGGAAATATCATAAGTAATAAATTACTAATTTTCTTCAACTTGAGTATAATAAAAAACATTATATTGTACAGAAATATAAAATCTTCAACAACTGCAGCCAGGGATCTTTACTATATAACTTAAGTTGGACGCATAGTACGAGGGTAGAGTAACATTAAAAATTATGTAATATATAGATATATATTCTAAAGGAAATCTTGTGACCATTTTTGGAGAGTTCTCTTCAGAATATACGTCTAATGTCAGAGCTTAGCATGTGTTGTTTTAAAATATCAAATACAATGATAATTCTATCCTGTACATACTTCTTTTGAGCTTAAACTACTCATTTCGAAAGAACTTTCAAAAATTGATCACAAACATTTTTTCTATATTATAAATTTATTTATAATCGTTAACGTAAGCTTTTTTTTAAATAAATAAGACATGTTTTTCTCAATTTCTCAACAGTTCTGTTAGCTAAGACCATTCGACTTGAAAGAACTTGCGATCGAATCCTGCAAAAGCCAATATACCATATATTTTGTTTTAAAAATGCTGTGTTTCTAATATATTAGATCCTTTCTTAGTAATACGGCAGGCATTTCAGATGAACTGTTCTAGATGACGAGATTCACAATCGACCAAAAACACATTCGAAAAAACATTTGAAAGGAATCTTTAGTGAATTTTAAACATGATACAAAGAATTTTTTACTTCGTTTCATAACTGTTACTAAAGTACAGATCGATAATTATAGTTCTGAGACAAAATAATAGAATGAGGACTTCAAACAAAACAAAAACCATTTTATCGACTAGAAAGGTTATGTCTACTGTTTTTCGGAACGCATTTTATTTGAAAAATTTTAAAATAATAACAGGGGTCTTCTATATATCATTATTGATCCAATTGAATGTTGCGATAAAAGAAAGATAACCGCGTATGATAAAGAAAAAAGAGCTCTTTTTTCATGAGAAATCCACCAACAAGAATTGGAAATATGTTTGACTAAGTGTATAGAAAAAAAGGTTATCTTGCTTAAAAAAAACAAGCAGTCTTTTATCAAAGACGGTTACTTATCATTCTACCCTCGCATATACAATTCGACAGGGAATATTGTATTAAAGACAAATATTGTATCAAAGACAATATAACTAGAGTTTAAATAATTTTAGTCTGATATTATATAATCAAATTGTTTGAGAAGAAAACTTCAGTAAAATCTTAAAATTAATTGAATGAATTCCTAGTCGGAAAATTATGAAAAGTATATACCTAAAACAGTTCTATTGCAGGCATTTTCCAATCCTATTAGAGTTAGACTATTTCAATATTTTGTTAGATAGCATTAAGTTGTCTGAAAAGGAAGAAAATAACATTAATTGCAATTTAATTAAAATTGATTTTCTTTTTGTCAATAAAATCCTATAAAAGATTCCCTATTAGTGGTATTCTCCATCTTCATTGTTTTTGATGGAACATCTTCGAATATCGGAAAAGATTCAAGATAAAGATCAGTTTTTTACGTAATTGAAGAGAATTAAAGTAAGTACATATCCATATAAATCAAGAAAATATTCATATCGAAGATATAGCAAGAGTAAGCGAAAACTCCCAGAAGCAAAATACCCCCATTTTACCTTGGTTTTATTATCAAAGGCAGATGTTTTAATCAATATTAATCATTTTGTGGTCTGATGGATTATAATTTTCTTTATTTTTTTTCTCTTTTTGGTTATTGAAACTACTTTCATAAAGCCTGAGAATCAGAATCATGCTCGAATTATAATGTAATTGGACTTTTTGAAAAGAAAAAAAAAAAAATAAAAGAACTGTGTTATAAGTCAGAACTAGTCATCGTAAATCGAACGTTAAGGTTAAGAAATATCTGGAAACTTATTTTTTTTTTTCTGATAAAAATTTCATTCAATGGAAACATTGTAAATGGAAACGTGAGGGTATTATCCGTGAAAGAAAAAAATCACCAATGAAAGAGGTCTAAGTTAAAGAACTTGACATAAAAGATGGTGGAAAGAAGTTCCCTTTTCTTTTTCATGAAAATGGCAGAAAAAAAAACAACATGTGCAAAGAAAAATGAAACAAGTCATAACATGTTTTTCGGTGAATAAGGCATCGCATTAGATAAAAGAACATGGAACATATTTCTTCGGCTTGGTTTTTTAACCAGCCTTCACTTGATGTAATTCCAAACCGATGCCCACCAGATTATTTCGGATAATATTATTAAAAAATTGAACTGGAATTATTAAAGTAGGTTGTTGCTAGACAATATTACAAACATTTCCAACAAGACAATAATGGTTAACGCAAAGTTTCCTTCTTTTTTTTTTGTTTTTGAATGGCGGTGTTGAACTATGTATGCAGAAGAAAATTCCATAAAAAAAAAAAATTTTATATTTGCATTTAGACAATAATGACTCTGAGAAGTTGTATGGAAAAGATTCTTCTACGATATATAGCATGCAGAGGTCTGTTTTAATTTCTTTGTGGGTCGTTTTATGTTGGCAGACATAGATCGGGATTATGATTTTACTCAACCGTAAATTAATATCAAAAAAAATATGTATAAATAGCTTGCATTTATCTGTAATCATCTTGAAATATTAAAATGTTACACAATAGAACAGACAAGTCTCTAATAAACAACATTTTTTATGGTTTTTAATAATTAAAATGCATATGATCATAATTATATGTAAATACATTGTTATTACAATATTTTTATAATTTTACATTAAGACGTATTCGCACTTATATACCTTGAAAATAAGCACGAGTGACGTCGATATGACGCGTATTTCTAGTATAATACTCATGTAAATAGATTTTCATTGATTCCAAATATTAGGATATCACTAGCGAAAACCTGTCAAAGATGACGGTTTTTTTCATAAATAGTTTCTATAAATTGTTTATCTGACATTATAGACTTTATATCGGGTCAAGCAATTGAACTGTCAGTCTAATTCAAATCGCTGTCAAATGTAAACCGTACGTCTTGTAATACTATAATTTGACATGAATGTTGCTTGACATATTGTCTGTCAGTAGTAAAAATTATTTGTTGATGAAAAGACGCGTTCTTATTTTTTGTACAATGAACCTTAAACAAAATTCAATTGTTTACATTTGATTGAAAAGACAAACATCGAAATTCGGAAAAAGTTAAATAACCTAAATTTGAGTGAAAAGTTTGTGTGTCGTACCATTAAACGATTCGACGAGACTGGGAGCATAAAAAAACGCTATGGCGGAAGCCAACGATGCACTGTAACTGTCACTTTTTCTGAGGCAACTATATAAATTTTGCCATACAGATAGCTGTCCGCACTAAGATACGAGACCGGGACTAATGAAGTTACGACTTCCATGCGTTCCTATCACGCCAAACACCTTTTCCAAAATGTCCTCCATATATGTACATATGAAAGCGTTACAGCCAGACATACAAGGTGTTTACCTATTATTATTTTAATTCTTACGACACCAACTATTCATACAGCATCACTACAAATCGTAATACAACAGTGTCAGTACGTAAATTGTTTTAAATTTCGTGTTTCGAGGTTTCGAAAATACAATACAACACGTAAGATTTTTCGGCTGAGACAAACTAAAGTTCAAATAACATACGATTTGGTCGTGCGTACGTGCTGATACCCCAGCCTATGTATCAATGCGGGTGTTCAATACTGCAGCAGCTCTACAAACGTTATTAAAACAGCAATAAAGAGTGATATGCTAATATACTTAAAAATTAATGGAAACATTTTAAATATTGTTTTCTTAATAAATTTACTCATATTATGCGCAATTCGATTTTAATTACGTTTTAACGTATTTTCGAAAATAAATAAATTTCCCATAAAAATGGAAAATGTATGTTTGCCCGATTTTAACCTTGATCTTGTCTTGGGGAAAATATTTGTTTCAAGTATTAAATTTTTCTAGAACAAAAATTTTCATTATAAATATTTTCATTAACCAAACATGACATGAATACATAGAAATGAGGTTGTAGGTGGATTTTGAATAGCAGCATAAAATATATAAAAAAAACAAGAAAACAAGAAAACCGCATTGAATTATGTTTACATAAACATAATAATCGATTCAAAATAAACAATTGCAATACGAAAAAAAAGAAGCGAAAATTGGTTTCATTGCAATCGTTGCATGTACTAAAAGAAAATGCAGCAGAAATTGTTGGCTGTTTCTTGTTTATTTAAAATTTCAAGCCACATAGTTTAGTCAACTGTTTAAATTTCACCTCGTCAGCCATTTATTAAAACAGCTTTGCATACTCTATGTGCCTATGGTATAGAATATCAATTGTACATATTTGCTTTGTTGCCACCATCTCCGTACGCAAAATTATTTGACTGGATTCGTTGAAATTTGGAATGATTGATTTGAGATATAAAGTATTAAGTTTGAGCCAAATCCGTAACGAAATTATTTAACACAATATAATTTAGTCTTTTCTACGATAATTCTTAAACTTATTGACTAATTTAAATAGAATTTGGAACGTTATATAGAAGATACAAAAACTCGATTTTGTATTAAATTTCGACAAAATCGATATGAAGGGAGAAAGAGTATAGTCAAAAAACTTTTAAGAGATATTAAAAGGTTGGGTATATACCAATTTTAGGCTTTTGTATGTTTTTCTTTCATATATTGCCTTCATAGATACATCTTTACTCAATTTACCTTTTCATTATAATTTATTTGGTATTGGTTAATACAATTGCCAAGGAATTGTGAGAATTCAATTGCAGACCCAACACTTCGGGAGCAGTGAACATTGGCGTGGATTTTGAAAGAAAAAAAAAACATGTTATTGCAGACTTTGTTTCGAGTACATTCCAATGCATAACGCATTTATTTGGTTTTTATTCAGTTTTTTTGTGGCTTTTGGTTTATTTTTATTTCAATTTTTATATGCCTTCAGAGATCACGCATTTTTTTTCCATAGTGGCATGTTTTTTCCTTATATCCAAACCACACGCGGATATTACGCGTACACGAAAACCAGATTTTTAATCGTCCCTAAAGCACTGCAGCAAACTAATCCACATAGCCTACAACGTGTGGCCACGATGAGTAGAATATTTGAATAAGTGCAAACTGCTTGGTGTATTTCAGGCTTTAGAAGACCATATATCGGTTGATGACAAAAAAGATACCCACTCAACTTCAACTGCATTCTCTTACACACGCAGTTTTTATATAATTTCTTATTTCCCACGCTTGAATTTTGATGCACCCGGCTTTATGTTCATTGCGGTAGTAGAAACCTTTTTGTACCTTCTTGCTTTCAAATTTTATTGTTATTTGCGGTTTTAAAGGTTATTATTTTATTACATTTTCTTCTTTCGGTTGTAAAAGTTGTAAAAAGACCAAAAAAAAAATTGAGGACTACTATTTGCATCGTTCTTCACATGGGTTAAATCTATTTCGGGATTCTCATAATAGTCTCATAATCTCATGGGTTGTAAAACTTTAGGTTTGTAATAATTTAACAATAAAATTTTCAAAATTAAGCATGGTATGGACTTAAAATGCACTTAGAAAATGAACATTTTGTTTCTGCGGTATGGCAGTTCATAAGCAAAATTGTGAGATGCGCGAAAATAGATGGCATAATTGAATTCTCATAAGGTTTTCTTGTTCAAAAAATTGTTAAGTATACATCAATTGCGAACGAAAAAAATGACATTTATTTTTAAATATTTAGCGTAGACTTATTTATTAGGGCTTGTCACGCGACTTGATTAGTTTTGCGAAGATTTTTCGCAAGTTTAATAGATCATTCTGATTGGTCAGGGAAAACTTAAAATAATCTGCATCCGTGACAATGTTTCGCAAATATAATTTTTCATTTTTCACTTTAACAGAAATGACATAAGGAATGACATTAGGCAGTCAGTTATTTTGAATATAAATTAAAATATAGAATAAAAATTCTACTAATTCCCTTTTTCTTGACATTTTGTACAATTTAATTGTTGGTATTCACTTCTAAAAGAAAAACCCGGAAAAATGAATTCAAAATTGCATCTGTCAAAAATGAAAAATTCATTTTCGGAAGTTTGTGCATGTATATTTGTGACATAAACTTCACAAATCTGCGAAATCTTTTAAACATTTTAATTGGTTCAACGAATTGTCAAAAATAATTAAATAATTTTGCAAATTTGTGAAGTAACGCGTGATAAGCCCTTATATTATTATTTTTTACTTTTGATTTAGTTTCAAGCCCACAAGTTAGGACACAATTTCAGTTTTCAGTTTTTTTTTTTATGCAGAAACTTTTTTCTTTTTTCTAAAGTTAAAATTTTTTTATTTCGATGAATTTTTAATAGGTAGTTTTAGAGAGCATGTTAAAATTTCGTTTCGTTTGAAATGCATAGTAAGTCCATACTATGCTTAATGTGTAGAAAATCTTCAATACGACATACACATTAAGCTGTTTTAAGAAAAACAAAACAATTTATAGGGACTTTAGCCTTAGTATCATAAACATTACTGTGCTTTAGTTTCTGTATTTTGCAGAAGCCTTCTAGAAATTCTTGCGAACTGCTAGTTCTGCATTTAAATTACATTAGAACCCCCTGTACCAGTAGAACTGTCAATATTGAAAAAGGGTATTATAGATTTGATTCCAAAATATTCTCCAGCCAACGGTCTTAACTAATGCAAATAAGCTAGTCAAGGAAATACTTGTTTTATATTTAGTTCTCTGAAGAACAATTTGCGTTTACATCGCCTATTCTAAACTATAATATAAGATCGATCTCAGGTTCGATATTGGGTCCATATTTGGTTTCTCGTTTCGATGTTCTGAAACACCAAATTTCTATTAGCTCGACAAAGACTTTAAAGACTTTTTTCGATTCGATCAATCAAATCGATAAACCAAATACAGCTACTGGATTGAGTTTTATACGATAAAACAAAGTAGATCAAATTTTATAAAAATCGGTTTACATATTTTCGAAAAATTCAAAGTATCTCTGTTTATGGTTCAACACAGTTCCATGAAAAGTTAAGGTTTCACTAAACTTGAAAACCCTGTATTTGGGGTATTATTCCCTTTCCCCGTTGTTGCCGCAAATTCTTTCTTCTCTACCCTTTTATCGTTTTGCCAACTCTATTGTTTTTCTTTATCACTAAACTAATTATTATTTTATGGTATTGAATTTAATTACAAAGCATAAAATATTTAAAAATTTTATTACATATTTTCTTGAATCATTTGTTATGAATTTTCTTCAGAAAATATGTTTACCATATTTTTTTTTTCTTTATTTTATACAACACATATTTATTGTTTTTCCTTATTTCGATTGTTTAAAAATTGCAATATTACAATTGCTATGCGGTTTTTATGCTTGTTTTATTTTCCATTATTATGATTATGTATTGTTATTATTTATGTATTTATTGCAACGTGTTAAAATTGATCATACGAGTAGAGATATATGCAATTTTCCATTATATGACCATTGACCAAGGAGAGTTTTTGTATTTTCTTTCTTTCAAAGAAATGGTGTGTTCATTATATGTTTTGTAAATGCAATTAAAAAGAAAAAAAATGTTTTTGTTTTTATATGTTTTTATGAGTTTTTTTTTCTTCTTAAAAGCATATATTTTTCACTTGATGGATATTGTCGGAAGAATCAGGGTAAAGGGAAAAAGTTTAAGTACAACACATAAGTACGTACACAGCCGCAAGAGTAAAGGAAATTATTATGTAGTGTCATAATGAGCATATAATTTCACATACAGTGTCTAGAGAGGAGGCTTACGTACATAAAAAAAATGTTATATGAATTATGTAGAAGAGGAATGCAAAACATTTTACAAAATAAGAAGAAGTTAGCATGTTTTGAATGGAATATTAACCATAACCCACCACCTTGCATAAGAAGAATTGTTCATTAAGTTGGAAATCAGTAATGTATTTCTTTAGGTTTTCATTAATGATTTTCTTCTAAGATTTTCTTTTTAATAACAAAAATCAAGAATTCTTTTCATGGAGGTCTTTTTGTTTGTTTCTTGAATACAAAAATATAATTAACATTTTCCGTAGAAGAAGAGAAGACGTGAAAATATAAGAATTCTGCAATATTTATAAAATTTATTAAATGTATAGACTTACTTTTAGAATTTTAAAATAAATGGCGAAGAATTAAACATTCTTTGGTGTGTTTCATTGCTATTCTAAGAAAATAAAAAGTTGAACAATAACATATTGAAGGCAGCAGATAATCGCGCCTTTACTCGCGTTATTCCTATAATATGAAAGTTAAGTGAATTTCAATTTGACCGAATCATTAACGTTTTTCTATTTTGACCCAGTGGAAACTTAGCCTATCTTTTCAGTTGGCCTAATCAGAATGTATATTCCAAGTTTTTATAAACCGAATCAGAGTAGGTTTTACATCTCATCTCCAACCCTACAACCCTCATCGAAAATCTAAGTACGCTATATTCTAAGTTGAAAAGACATCTACAAATGCACCAAATTTTATTAAAATCGGTTCAGTAGTTTTCAACAAACACACATAGTTACAGATTTATTATATAAGATTAGGTACATATTAAATTTAGTCAAGACTGCAACCAATCTTACATCGAAATCTTTAATATTGTTTTTGAAAAAAAAACTCTCATTTATTGTTTTTCTTTTCTACCTTAAGCTCAAACTTGTTACTATAAAAATTGGATTGGATTTGAGCCAATTGTCACTGTTAGTTCAAATCTCAAAAATTGGTTGGAAAAAAACTTGACTTTTTAGACGTTTTTCTTCAAGTTTGAAAAACTTTGTTGAAGTGGTCTATAATTTATAATATATATAATATCTTATTTATTCACCTCATCACAATTACGAACTTCATCAACTTCATACTTTTTACGGAAATCTTCTAAACTATGAAGATGACCCATCCAAACTGCATACTCATCAGGTAAGCGTGGTACAAATAACGTTGAACGTCCAGACTTGATATGTACAGTACCGTAACATCCAGGTTCCGTTACACCAAACATATAATTGAAATAGGATTCCTGAAATAAATTAAAAATGAAAAAGGTTTGAGTATTGAGATTTTGTATTAAGTTAAAGGATAAAATCTTAAAATGCCTTAAATATACTTAAAAAAAAAAAACTAGCATAAAAATAAATATTTCCAACGAATGTTCATTCAACTGAATCTTGTTGTGTACTAATATCTCTACACTCTTATAGAGTTTTCTTCTTCTTTCACATTAAAACTCTTATGCTATCTTATTCTTCAATTTCACCTACAATAACAACGTTTAAAACCTCGCTGCTTATACAGGGTGGGCCAAAATTCACCATGGGGTTAAAAAAAAAAAAATTAAAAAAATATATAAACGAAAAAGTTATTAAATTTTTAAACCTTATTAAATTTTAAAACCCCATGGTAAATTTTAACCCACCCAGTATAACTTGGGCATCAAGCTAGAATGTTTTTCTATTGCTTTTCTGTTGTTCTCTAGTATAGATTAGAGAAAGTCTAGTTTAGATGGAATCAAGTTGTGCTCTGAACTTTTTTCATATAATGAAACTTGAATAATTACATAAAGTGACTGCGTGACGTCAAAATGACGACATTCGATTGTTGAAACAATTCTAATATAAATCATTTACTCGGCATGATTTCAAATTTCTATTAAAAGGCTGACTGATTAAGGCTCCCGAAAAAAACCTCTTTCAATAATATTTTCCGCTCAATTTGATCGAAATACAATTATTAAAGAAATTTCTGTCATTATGAGGCCACAACAATACAAATGAAAATTTCTCATCAAATTTTATTATTAATTAAAAATAAATTTTGAGAGAAAAATTTTCAATTTATTTTTACACTTCAATAAATTTTGTTTGTTTTGAATTTTAAATTGTATTATTTATTATTTTTTTTTTTTCATTAAATCCAAATCGTTCTTGTTTGTAAAGTTTTTAATGGCGGGAAAGTAATTATTCTTGATAAAACTAATTAAAATATAAACAAAACAAAAAATTATCGAATATGATTTGCATTGAATTGAAGGAAGAAAGAAAATACCGAATGTGTTAGACAGTTTTGTAGAAATAATTGTTTGGGAAATTACAAAAATAAAGAAATCTTATTTAGAATGAAAATTAATAGTCGAGAAAAGAAAATAATTTCCACAATAGAGCTAATTAAGATTTCAATTTTTCACACGGATTAAATTAAGGGAATGGGATTTAAGGCAATACTTACAGATATTTAAAATAGGGAGATATTTATGGGTTTTATACATCTCTGCCACTTAAGCAAGCCACTGTATGAGGCTGTACAGAATAATTCAAAATTTCTGAATTACAATTCCAACTTCGGCTTGTTTTTTTAACAAAGTTTACAAATAAAAACAAATTGTGAAAAACTAAGATCTGGATTTGAACCATTAATTTCATTAATTTCTGGAAACGAGTCCTAAACAGAATCTACAATTTCATCTGTACAATCTATTCAATTTGCCTTTCCTATAAATTCTAAATATTATTCAAACAATACAACAGTTATTCAAAATATGGTAATGGTAAAACCTTTCAATTTCAATGACAATTATTTGTATGACTTATTTAAACGAAAACGCGTATAACTTCTATGCTCGACCATCCTGACAATTTAGCCTCACGGACATACACGGGATCATCATGGGCCTATAATTAGGCACACCAAAGTTAACACATAAAACTGCTTAGAATCAACTGATCGTTCCGGTTCTTGGATATAATAAACGTACAACAAATTCTAAATTTATATAATAACTACAATAAAAATTAAATATGGCAACTTTGCTTTCATTATTTCTTCTTTTCCACCACATGCCATGCTTTCAGATGATTAAAGAAAGAAATGAAAATAAATAAGACTTTTTCAAACCGGCTGGAACGAAATTTTACACATCACAAATTTCCAAGACATGTTTTTTTATTATCTTTGAAAATAAAAAAAAAACATGAATCAAAATTTAAAGTTGACTGATTTCGAAGAAAACGAAACATGCACACGAAGAAAAAAGGTAAATGTAATGCCCATATTTACCTATTTTGACAGAAATCATGTTGACAAGAGATTTTTTTATTTTTTTTTATGGTTGTTTTGATTTCAAGCCATCTCTCCCACTTTTGGCCTTTCCAATTTTATACTATCTCTTCCTTATCATTGGTTTTTATTTTTCTTATTATTATTATTATGTTTTTGTTTCTCATTTTTTTAATTTTAAATAAAAAGTCACACGATCATTTTTTTTTCTTCTGTGTTTACAAACAATGGTTTCCACAAGTAAGAAGAAGAAGAAGTTGAATTTGCCCTCGACAAATATGTTTTATGCCAGTTTTTGAAATGGCAACAATTTTTTAAAAATAACAAAACCCAAACAAAGAATAATTTGCAAAACACTTTTCGTTTGTAAACAATTCGTTGTCCGTCAAAACGTAAAGAAAAAAGAAAATAAAAATATTTCTTTTGCGCCAAGTATTGAACTTTCTTATACAAAATTATTTAAGTTTAATTTTCTCATAAACATGACAAAATGTAATACATGCTTGACCTTGGTTGCGTTCACTCACCAACTAAATGTAACTAATGGCGACTAAAAGTTACACTTTTGCGTTCACTGGATACCATTTTTTGACTACGATGACGTCACTACACCGACACTATCGTTCACTGGTTTACACCGGTGTCGATTTGAGTAACTTTTTTCGACCAGTAGCCTTGCATTCTGATTTGGGAACGTCTGCAAACGCTACCTGAATAATAGAATTTTTTAAAAAGAATATGCATGCATTAACAGCCCTTTTTTTACAAACACTGTTAAAGAGGAGACGTGCTTTGCAGTACCACAATGGTGGCAAACGTTTATACATACAAAATATACTTTTTAACAACTCGAACTATGAGAAATTTATTAAAAAGATTTTTTTTCTGGAAATTCGTAGGACAACCTTTAATATTGTACTGCAATTAAAGCCAAAGTCGAAATTGCATTTTTAGGGTTCGGAGTTTGAGTCGGAACTTTTTTTTAACAACCCTATAGCAATGCTGATAACGCGGTTTCCATACAGCATTTAGTACATAATTTAATTACAGCACACGTATTTATATACAATACCAAATTTTTATGAAGATCGATTCAAAAGTTCTCACAAGAAAATATTGTACTTCCGGTAAAAACCGGATGTAGATTTTCTAGTAACATACAAAATATTTTCTTCTACTTAAAAAGTAGACACAAATATAATCTAAAAACGTTCCATCGTTTTATATAGGATTTTTGTCTGATCTTTTCATGATCTTTCTAACTAACCAGACCGACCTCAAAGAAAATGCCAATTTATCGTCTCCCTTATTTCAAATGTCTTTGTTCAAATTCATCGATCTAATTTTGTTGTTCTTGTAATGTCAATAACAATCAACGATCACCAATAATTATAATGAATCAATGTTTTTTTTTTCTTTCTTAAGATCCATTCACCATGATGATCATTATCGTTAACATCATCACTATTTGTCTGTATGCTTTTTAAAAGCCAATTTTTATTGTCTTTTTTTTCTGATAACCTCGAAAAAGATAATTTTGGTTAAAGATGGAGGACAAAGAAAATAGATCACACATAATGCAGACAAAATTTTTAAAAATTCGCATAAAAAGCAACAAGAAAAAAAAACAAATAAATAAATAGAAACGAGTTCGTAGAAAATTGATCTTGTTGAATAGAATGAAGAAGTGGTAGTAGTAAATATCATGTAACTGTAAAATACTTGTTCATTAAAAATGCATAAACACAGCAACGTCAAAGATGTGTTGTTCTTCTTTGAGTTGTTCGTTACCATATTTGTCCAGTCACGAAAAAGATTTCGAAATTTTCGCATACAAAAATTACTGATCGCTAAAATATTTGCAAACAAACAAATCAAGGAAATGCAAGATCACCGAGATTAAAATAAAGACACAAGAAAAAACGTTACTTTTTAAATATGTATGGCTTTTTAACCGTCATTTTTTTCTGTTTTCTTACAAAGTACACAATTTTGCATGCGCCGCCATTCACTTTACAATATGACCAACTCAAAGAAAATAATTTAAAAATATTTTCATTTTTTTTTTGTTTTGATTCGCTAGCTGGTTATGTTGAATAGCACGATCATCAGTGGTGGTTCATTGTAAAGGGTTACTTTTAATTGGTTAGAATGTCCGGTATGACGAAGAACATGCTTGATACCAAACTAACATTTTCAGTATCCGCTACGTGACAACTAGTGGGCTAAACGTGCAAGTGACCAAAAATGTCAGCTGGGAATCTAAGCGCCAGAGCCAAGCTAAGATTATGAGATTATTATTTATTTATTGAGTATTTTCTTCTTTTTTTTTTCTTCAATGTACAAAAATAAAAATAAAATAAGGTTGTGCAAACGGTTTCATTACCAATTTAAGGACTAAGCGACTTTATTTAGTAACTTTATTTAGTAAAATCAAAATCAAGTGTTTTGAAGTTCGAACCCAGCCTGTGCCCGATTATTTTTCCAGTTATATAAGTTAGTTGATCAGTTTTTCCTGTCTCACACAAAATTTATAAATGCGGAGAAAACTTTTTTATATAATAGATAGATATAAAGCCTTAGTTGTTCCATTTTGGTAATTTTTAACTAATTTAACAAAGATTTTAGACCATTAAAGATGTATACTAATCTGAATTAATCAGTTAAAATTATAAGTAGCTGTTTCGTATCTACTACTCATTAGTAAATTTCTACTAGTGGCAGAAACGTAGCGGTAACAATCAATACCAGTTAAGTCTATCACTATAGCCTTTTTGTTCTTCCAGTCTAGAATAACAGGTTTCCATAACATCTATAACATGGAATCAGATATAGCAAGCCTTCTTCGATTCGATTATGTTTTAATCGAATTACAAGATTGCAATACTGTTTTTAGAGTAATTATCGTTTAAAATAGCAAATTTAAAAAAAAGAATAATGCACGCCAATGTAAAATTACTTTATGTATTGTTTTCAATTGTAATAAATTATTTATAATCATGATAAAATAGTTTTGGTGGTGCCCAAGAATCTGACATTTCTAGTTTGGAGTTCGAATACAAAATAAATGATTAAAGTCTCAGGAATAGAAATAAAACAAGAAAACATAATAAAGTTATTAATAATATTGATTTTACGAATAATGAAAAGAAAAGAAAAAAATGGCGAATAATGGCGCATTTTTACCGTTTATTTACAAATTTTATAAATATTTATTTTTGTTGTTGTTATTATTTTCCATAAATAAAACATAAACAATTTCGATTTACGCGAAAAATGATTCATTCGAACATTTCGAAAAGGTCATAAAATACAATATTTCTTTAGGTTAGCGGCAATGTGTCTAATCCAGTAATTTATAGAATGCAAAATGGTATAAAATGCTTAATTTTAGATATATTGTCTAAGAACAATTTGCACAATGCCAAAGAATATTTCGGCAAAGAAAATTTAATTGTACTATTTACTATTATTGAGATAACATTATAGGTTTGTTTTATTTGCCATACTCCACTCTGGACCAGAGTAAGTGACAAATAAAACGGGCAGGAGTAGGAGAAAGTTTTAATTCAAATATTGGTAGCGTTGCTTAGCAACCATATTGTAATGAAATGAGAAACGTTTAGCGAAAGTGTAACTATAATAAAGTCTGGAAACTTCCTATCCTTACCGTACCGCCGTTTTTCAAATTTTGCCTGTTCTTTCTCAAACAATTTTCTATCCACTGCTGACATAGATAGAACTAAAAATTTTACGTATGGGTGAAAGAGACACATTATTTTAAAAAACATCCCCTTTCTTGCTTTTGGGTAATTTTAAAATGTAAACAATGAAACACAGGCAGAAATTCATATACAAATGCACACATATGTATGTAAAATTTGTGCCCAAACTTAAGATTCCGGGATCAATTTATAAGATCCCATCTGATTTTTAAGAACACTTCATTCTCTCTATTGCTGATGGAATATTGCCTATGAAAAATATATGTACTCTTGCGTATTCTTTCCCCCGTTTGCCACGTGCTTTTTCTGGCTACTTCGCTAGCTTTCCGGACTTTATTATTAATTACACTTTGGTTTAGCTAATACACTTTTTATGGGAGAAAACTGAACTAATTTCCGGTGTGATAGTTACACATGGTGGCAAATAAAACAGACCTATTATGTATTAGTAATGCATTCATTCATGCTTGCTAGTCCCATTGCGCTCGCTAGTCCCACTTAACAAATTATATTGAAGTCATTGAACATTTATTTACTTAAGAGGAAATTTTGCGTAAGCTTGCATTCATTACACCATCTTAAATAGTTAATTTTGGTACAACCAGTTAAACTGCATAAAACGACTAGGTAATGTATATAAAATCATACCTAGGCATTCTTTAAAATACCGATATAGACACATTGCCACTAAAATTTATTTTAAATATTTTAGAATGCATTCTATTCTTGCCTTTCCTTTTTTGGAGAAAAAAAAATATATTTTTAAATAAAAAACCGTCAAAATTTAGATTTATAAGATTTTTTCCGTTTATTTCCTGAAAGGTGTGCCCAAAGTGAATGAATCGATCTTTCTATTTATACAGTGGTGTTCAATGAAATCTGGACACTTTGAATTCCTCGAAAAAATGCATGGTGCAGGTCGAAATTTAATCCCCTCCCATTTTTTTTTCCAGTATTTAGTTACTTGATTTATGTAGTAAGTGTATATTTCAAAAAATAGTTTAGTAATAATCGATAAGTCAAGTTATAAGCATAAACATTAAATAAATGAAAAAGATGTCGAAAGTAAGTGATGCTGAAAAAAGTGTTATTATCGCATTATGGCATGAAGGATTGTCAGTACGGGAAATTAGTGATAGAGTATCACGGGGGAAGTCCTCTGTTGCTGATTTAATAAAAAAATTTAAAAATACCGGGACCACAGAACGCTCTAAAGGATCTGGAAGGAAACGCAAGACAACCATAGTAGAAGATCAATTTCTGGTCCTTCGTTGCAAACGAGGCCGCTTTGAACCTTCCACAAAATTGAAAGCGGAGCTTGCTTTACTAGTGGGACTGAAATTTCTGCGGTAACCGTACGAAGGAGGTTACTTGAGGCAAATCTAAGGTCAAGTTGCTCGCTCCAAAAGCCATCTTTAAAGGTTTCGTCAAAGATCGCTCGGCTTCGGTGGGCCCAGGAACATTCCAGTTGGACCCCAGAGATGTGGAATAGAGTAGTATTCTCTGACGAAAGCAAATTTAAGCTGCATATCGGGGATGGGCGGCTACGCGTCCGAAGGAAGTCAGGACAACGCCTCAGTGATAACTGCATTCAGGAAATTCCCAACAAAGCTTAAGGAGTAATGGTCTGGGGATGTTTCAGTGCAAGTGGTTTAGGTCATCTGGGGTTTATAGATGGAAGAGTAACCGCAGATATGTATTTAAATGTCCTAGAGAGTCATTTGAAACCGTCAGTTTTGGAGCTGTTTGCTGAAACTGAAAGGTACATCTTTCCGCAAGATGATACGCCAGCACACACTTCAGAAAAGGTATTTATTTATTTTTTTAGAACTATTGGACAATCCTCAAGAAAATCCAGTCCTAACATTTTGTGAAATTTTATTAAATTCCGTTTTTTTTTCATTTTCAGGTAAAAGACTACCTAAACCAAAACGGCAATCACACTTTGGAATGGCCTCCGTACAGCCCAGATCTTCATCCCATCGAAAATATCTGGGCTATTATGAAGAAAAAGTCTGTAAAGGTAATCCCCAAACACAACAAGACTTAAAGCGGCAAATTCAAAGTGCTTGGGATGAAATTAGTGATGACGTCACTGGAAATTTGGTGAATTCCATGAAGCACAGGTGCACAGCGGTTATTAAGGCAGTCATACTAAATATTAAATAGGAGGTCCCAACTAGTGTGTACAAAATACAATTGATAAATTTTATTGAATCTATTTATAACATGTTTTTTTTGTATCTTAATAAACGTAATATTTTCAAAAAATCATCTGAATTCCTATGAATTTTTTTAATTTTCCAATAAAACCAAAAATACTGATTGAACCATATAATATTTTTAGTAAATATTACTTGAGGTAATATAAAAAATTATTTCACCGAATGAGCATCACTGCTTCTGTGGAAAAAATCGCTTCAAATCGAAAAATGATAGGTGTCCGGATTTCATTGAACACCACTGTATATGTATATTTTACGTAAGGATTTATTTGCCTGATTTAGTTCGAACCCTACCCTAGCGAAGAAAATTTACTTCTTTATTTTCTACTAAAATTTGGTTTTTTACTCCAACCGTTTAGTTTGCATTAAATTTTGAAAATTTCTGAAAGAAATTATTCTTATTTGGTGGTCAATTTTAAATCTGAGCTCGAAAGGGAATTTATCCGTTCACCATTTTAAAATGATTTCGCAATATTTCCAACCAGTTTTTAAAGCGAAACACGCGAAAACACTAAATTATTCGAAATTTAGAGGATTTTTAATTTCGTGAAATTCTGATATACTATAAATGCCTCTAGATCAGTGTTTCCCAACGTGGGGCCCACGCCCCACAGGGGGCAATTCGAAGATGGACATGACACGAGTTTAACCCTTTCGCTCCGCGCCATTTAAATGCAATCCTAGATTTCGGCGATTTCTTAAGTGAACAATTCAATTTTTTAATATTAAAAATTATGTATGTTACTTAGGGGGGGGGGGGCATAAGAATTTTAGAAAGGCTAAGGTGGGACATGGCACAAAAAAGGTGGCTAAGGTGGGGCATGGCACAAAAAAGGTGGCTAATGTGGGGCATGGCACAAAAAAGGTTGGGAAACACTGCTCTAGATTATACAATTTGACACCGTAAGACTTGTTTCTTCGGGCTTATCTGAAAAGTTAGACCTAAGTAGACCTGAGAGTCAGAATAACTCAGTCGCAATACATGAAAATGTTATCCAAAACTATGATATGCTAATATCGATGCCTGTAAACTAAAAAAAAAAGCTTCAGATAGTCTACAAATCAATTGAATTGATTCTCCTAGTTATAGGGCATTTGTATACATTGCTCCAGATAGGAGTTTTCGCTTAAATAGTTAGGGATATTTTGTCATGGTTGGTGGTCTGTTTTTACTTGATTACTTCTAAAAGAAGTTTATTCCAAGAGTGTCACAAAACGAATCTACTCCAAATTAAAGATTTAAATTATATTCACCACACTTAATATTCATTTAGGGAACTTATAACATATTTTTTTCCAAGATTGCAATCAACAATACTTGTATAATGATGCAAAATGACAGGCTACTTGGAAACGTTTTTTTTGCAATATCTCTGAATTATCTACAACGGAATAGACTTGCTTTGCATCCAATGTGATCTTTCTTTTTTTTTTTCTTATAAAATGGGACCAGATGATTTTGATCTAAAATGAGATAAACATATGGATTTTTGTACATAAAATCTTATCAAATATCTCCTAAAATTGAATATGATCATATAAAATAATCATACACAGAACCACTATCAGATATATTATGAAGCTGAATACGGGCGTCAGATACAACACATAGATTTGTTTTTTTTTGTTGGACAAAGAAACATGTTGGTAAAAGTATTGTCTATTTTGGATGGTGTTCCATTTATATAATAACAAGACAAGTTTAAATCAAAATAAATTCTCTTTGCTTCAATTACAACACTCTTCTAAGAAAGTACGCTACAATAATAATAATAATAATAATAATAATAATAATAATAATAATGATTTCTTTCTTTCCTAACATTATTTTATAGTGAAAGTCATGACCCCTATAAATGACCAAATAGTGACCGATTAAACAATCTTAAAAACTCAGAAAGAAATGACATTTATTACTTTATAAAGATCAGTAGAGTAAACCAGCAGTATAAATATGACAGTCATTAAATATTTCTGTGGATGGGCCAAAAAGTTTTTCTTTTTTATCTCTGTAATTGGACTATCACTGTAAAATCATTGACAAAAATCATTTTCATAGGTTTTTTTTTTCTTAATTTAAACTTATGCTGTTAAAGGAATTCTACAGAGCCCAAAGGTCCAAGCAGCATGACGGATCCACGACGGATTTACGACGCAGTAAAATTTTAAATATACACCTATCCCCCGTTTTACACGCTACTCGTTTAACACGTTTTCGATCTTACACGAATTTTAAAATCAAAATTAAAAAAAAAATTTGTAGAAAATGACTAATTTTGACTAATTTTAGTTTCACGTACGTCTTTCAAGTACATTAAAAAGGCATTTAGATATATATATTTTAGATGCGTGGAAAAAATTTACAATGTTAGATATTAAACAATCAACGCTCCATGTGTGTTAATATAATTGAAAGTGAGAATTATAGAATATCTTTGGATCAAGAATATTCTCAGATAATTGAGTTGGGTCATACATTGAGTGAAGAAGCTTCGACGATATAGCTGAAGTAGATATTGCTGAAATAATGAAAGACCAGGAATTACATGAAGATGACTGAAATGGTCAAAAAAATTAGTGGAAACGAAAATGATGTTGATGAATATGAGTGCATTCACAGCAAAAGTCGTTCGCGAGGGACTTGTGATAGGAAGAAACTTAGGCAACTATTTTCAAGAATATGATCCGAATGTTGAACGAGCTCTCAAATTTCAACGAGATGTTAATAAACTTTTATATCAATATGAAGAAATCTACAAAGATATGACTAAAAAAAAAGCACAATTGCTTATTGCAGACTTTTTTTCTGAGAAGTCTCATCGAACTACACCCCCAATAGATGACTAAAAAAGCTTTTTCGTTTTACACCGTTTTTCTATATAAAAATTAATTTTTCGAGTTGCACGGTTTTACGAAGAACCTATCTTCCGTGTAAAGCGGGGGTAGGTGTATACGTTTTCAATTAGACTACACAGCCCGCAACGGACTAATTTTAATACAATCTGAAAACCATGAATCCGTTGTGGATCCGTCATTCTGTTTTCCGGATTAAACAAATGGATTGTGAATGCATCAAAAACTCCTGGTAGTCCAATCCTCCCAATTTTTGATGAATGGACAGGATTTGTTAAGGTTTGTATCCACCAAACGCGCAAAATCTTTTCTGCAGGCGTGGTTTAAAACAGAAATAATTATTAAACCAGAGTATTAAAATAATAGAAGCATAGATTTCGTGCAAAGCCATTTTGTGCGTTTGGTGGATACGCACCGATATGTCATCTAAACGTTCTTTTGCGAATCACCAAATCAGAATACTTCTGTTTGATAATTTTCAACGTTCAATTTCGATATGTTAAGATTCTAGCATCGAATCGTATAATTCGATTAAGATCAAATCGAGACACACGATTCTGCTCCTAAGGAAATCTCTCGTATCGTTTGGATTCGATCAATGCCTTTATTTTAATCATCATTAATAACGCAATGACTTTTGAGCCTATTCAATATTAAATTTGGAGAAGAACAAAAATCTATGACCTCAAATGAGGGTTGTTCGAATTATCCAATTAAATATAATAATTTTTTTTTCATATGTTTTTGTCGGAAACGCATGAAAATTATGATAACAAAAATGTGAATGTATATCACGCGCTTTTATCGGGCACGGCTTTTTAAATTATATTATTAAACTATTGTCCGACAACGAAATAATTTATTAAAATTATATATGGCTTTTTTTTTGGTCGTTTGTTAAATGAAAATTATTCCCAAAATTTCAATTGAAATTTTTAAATGAGAGAAGAATTTCAAGTGGCTCAGAATTTGTTGTACTTCAAAAACCCGGTTTAGATTATTTTTCAAAACTTCAATGAAGAACTTTTCATTTAATTTAAAAAATATCATAATAATTAAATCAAGAATGCGTGAAATACTTGTTAAAAAAAAAAACTCGTTTCAATAATATTTGTTGAATAGAATTTCAGAAAAATCAAAGAAAACGCCTTAAAAATTGATTGACTAAAGTCTAAACAATGTAAAGGGAAGAAACGAGCGGATTGGAATGCAAATTTGTTGACAAAAGTTATAAAAAATACGCTGCCACATTAAAAACAATTAATAATGTTTAAAATATTCCTAATTATATTTTTCTTCCAAGTTAGAGTTTGTTTCAGTGTAATATCAAAGATCCTATAGTACTATAGGATCTTTGGAAATATCCTTTTAAGTTATCTCTCTTCTTTATATATTTATCCCTTTGTATATTTTCTTTCTCCTTTATCAGATCTTGACTAGAAACAATATAGATTTACAAACAGCCAATAAAATACCCAAGATTCATGGAAATTGGATAACGGGTTAGTAAGTTATTGTGAATAAAAAATTCTGATAGCATGAGATATAAACAAACGACACAAACGTTTTTAAAACCATGTTTTATGGACTCGGAGGAATTTCAAACGCCTCAGCTTTGAATTTCACTGAAACAACATTTTATTCCTTTAAATTAAGGCCAAACTGAAATTTTAGAATTGCTATTTCTATTAAAATTTGAACTCAAATGTACATCTCTTACTTAAATTCAATATTTTTAGATCTCTACTTTTCACACATACTAAGTGGAGTGAAAAGTAACCTCCTTGGGAGGCCGTTTTGCAGCTATTTCGGCCTTCAATCGCTACAATAATGCACAGTAATATTCGCTATTGATGGTTTTTCCTTTTTCGAGGTAGTCCACGAAGAGTATGCCATGACAATCCCAGAAAACCGACGCCATAACCTTTCCGACCCATCGAGCCTCGTGCCGGCTTCAGTCCATTGCCGGGCACTCATTCTGTTCTCTGGTGTGTAATAGTGGATCCAGGTTTCATGAACAGTTACCAATCGACGCATCAGCAAGTCCAAACACTCTTTCGAAGTGCTCTCCCGTTCGTGTTTTTCGTCGGAAGTGAGCATGCGCGGCACCCAGCGGCAGGATAACTTTTTCATATGCAGAATATTGCCCAAAATATGGCGTGTGCGCTCAGTACTAATCTTTGTGGTATCTGCTAGCTCGCGCACCTTCACTTTCCGGTCAGCCAACACCATTTCATGTATTTTTTCGACATTGTCCTCTCTAACCGCATCGGAGGGCCTGCCGCTGCGGACTTGATCGGTAGTGGAGTTGCGCCACCACAAAACTCTCGAAACCAATATTTGACGGTGTAATCTGACGGAGCATTAGCCCCATAATATTTATCCAACTTTTCTTTTGTTTCCTTCGCCGTTTTGCCTCTCAAAAAATAATGTTTTATGAGAGGACGAAAATCGTTTTTGTCCATACTCAACATGATGCCAAACACGTCAACAACAATAGGCTGTCAAAACAAAACTAAAGACAGTATCGCACTGAAATTTGGCATGTCTGCCTAAATATGAACGGACTTCAAGGCATCATAACCTTTTTTGCAGTAGCAGCGCATTCTGGCGGTCAAGGAGGTTACTATTCACTCCACCTAGTATTTTTCAGACTCTAATGGCTCAATAAAGTCAACTTATGACTGTTTTGAATGTGGTTTTCTTTAAACTAAATGTAAATATGACGTAAATTAACATTTTTGGCGGCTACAAGTTTACGGGCTTAATGTACGGCCACATAGGTTCTGCGCTTTCTACGCGGAGTGAGAAAAATATTAACGAATTTCAATTCTTTTCTTTTTTTCTATCGTATCCTGCTTTCAACGAACTAGACTATATGGCCACTTCCATTTAATTACACGCGTATATTTATCGTTGCTTACACCTTCGAAAGCGCGTGCAGTAAGCGTAGAGTCTATGAGGCCGCACACTTATTCTCTAAGCGTAACGATACATGTATTTAATGATATTGATAGAAATTTTGTAATTTCTATACAACGACAACTAAAAATGCTATTCTGCAATACAGGCCTATAAGGCCTACGCATATGTAAGTTTATTTGACAATAGATTGGTATAGTTTTTGTTATTCACAGTCACTATGTATGGTTGGGGGGATAAGCTCATTAGATTATATAATTTTTGGAAGAAAAAAATTTTGTATGAAAAATCGATTTTAATCAACTAATAATGTTCTAAAAAAGTAACTAAATTAAAATTATTATAACATAGCCCATAAAGCTTACAAATCTCCAACAATATTAAAGCCGCTAAGAACAAGAAACGATTAAGACTAGATTATACCAAATTACTCGTAGGTGAAATTCAATTTATGTTATACGCCTCCAAATTTTAAATTTAATTATAAATAATAATGAAAGAAAATCTCGATATAAAAATCTAGTAATTATCTTACCTGTCTAAAAAGGTAATCCACATCGGTGTCATAAAGGCTAATATCAGATCCACCTTGAAGTAACACGTATGCATTTTCATTTATACGATTCACTTTAGCTAATTCATTAGCAACACGCGTCCGATTATCCCGAAACATTGACATTGGAACACGTAAAGTGTTTGGACCCATTTGAAAATATGATGATAACATTTTTCAATAATATCTAAAATGAAAAAAAGAAAATTAAATTAAATTAAAAATTAATTTAATTATATATTAAAATAAATTACTTATAGAAAATCTATGAATGTGGAAAAAACAAGAAAAATCGCGGATACAAATTAAAGTACACCAAACAACGAATGCGGTTTTACTGGCAACTTAATTAGGAAAAGTTTTATCAAATTGAGATTTCATGTGGAAATTTTGTTTATCACACAATATTTGTATTAAAAAACAAGAAAAAAACACAAAAGAGAGATTTTATATTGACTTTATCAAATCAATAACGTTGATAAAAGGAAAATATATTAGAAAAACAAAAAAAAAACACAATAAATTATTGTTGTTTGAACTGATAAAATGGATTTAAAAAGTTTACGATATCACAACTTAAATTCTTGCAGATTTATAACATGTCCCATGGTATAAGATACACCAACCCAGATAGCATTGGATGTCGTCGACATGTTTCAGTGTGAAAATTTACTAGTATGTTAAGTTACGTATCAGCTACTGGAAATGTTAGCTGCGAACAGTAAAGTAATTCTATGCAAATGTACTAGGGTACTCAATAATTTCTCAGCCTCGATAAGAGAACGCGCTGCCAACAGGTCAATTGTTTTGTCTTATGTTGCTACAACTTACAGATGAACATGTGTTCCATGTAGATAAGTCAATTCAGCATTTGTTTACAAGCTATTTTAAATAGACGTGCCATTGAATTTTTTAACGTGGCAAAAATTTAATATCGTGCAGTGATTAAATTCGTTGTTTTGGATGGTTTACAACCTACAGAAATTTATCCAAAATTCTTAGAAGTATATAAGGAAAAAATGTGCTGCCCTTTTTAAATCTGGTAGTACAAGCCTCGAAGATGATCCACTCGAAGGTCGTCCAAAAAGTGTATCAACAACAGAAAATATACAAAAAATACAGGATATTGTTTTGGAAGATCGACGAGTGACTGTAGATGAAATAGCTGATATCATAGGCATCTCACATAGATCAGTACATCACATCTTAGTTGAAGTTTTAGGTGTCAAAAAGCTTTGTGCAAAATGGATGCCGCATTCGCTATCAATGGAATAAAAACACCTTCGAATGAGACTTTCTCAACAACATTTGGACGGTTTTAAGGATAAAATGGATTTCGTACGTCGATTATCACTATGGATAAGAGTTATAAAAGAGGTCATAGCAGCTGTAGAGGCGTATTTTGGAGGCCTACTGGATTTCCATTTCAGGGATTAAATTGGACAATCGTTGGAACAAGTGTATTGAAGTTCAGGGTAATTATACTGAATAATAAAATATGTTTCATTTACAAACACAGTGTTTATCTTGTCAAGGCTGTGAAATTATTGAGTACCCTAGTAATATCATACTGAAAGAAGCATTGAAAGGCACCATAGTCTTTTTTCTTTGGCTAATTTGATTGAAATTTGGAGATTTAAAAATTCATGATTAGATTTTAAACAAATTTGGTGTTTGGAAAAATGAAGTTTTGTTTTTTTTTTCTTTTTCGGGGATAAAACTTATGTTATGAAAAATCAATGTTTTGAGTATTTTGCGACAAATTTTTAGCACAAGAAAATATCACAAAAATAGGTTATAGACCGATTTTAGTTTTCTTTCGTTTTTTAATATTATTGTATAATACATTAAAGTGAAATATAAAATATATACATATATGTCAAATTTGTTATGATTTAAAGACCATCAGGCTCTGATAATAACAGAACATTGCACTTATACGACAGTGTTCAAATAGTATTCGAACACTACTTTCTGATGCACAATTGCATGAATCAATCATGCAATTGTGCATCATAAAAAAAAACTGTACATGCGCAGCGGTTTCCACTCTGTAGAAGCAATCAAATAAAATGAGCTAAAAACATGCCACAAATCGACTTCCAGAGCTGCTTTGAAGATTGAGAAAATGTTGGCAAATGAGCGGTTGCTTTGAAAATGCTAAAATTAATAAATAGTTTATTTCAAAACTTCAATACTTTTCGAACGTAGTAATATTTTTTTTTGTTTCAAATTTGTTTGTTTGCAACTTAAGACTAAATGGATTGAGTACATGTTTACCATAAGAAAAACTTTTGCTAATAAATTATTGAATTGATTTTGCTTAATTTATGATAAAACTCTTTATTTTTTCTAGGTTAAGTATTTTTTATTATCTAAAGATTATTATCGACATTATGAGGGAGGAAGCGGGTGTATGTATAGCATCAAATGAAGAAAAAAGATATCTATAAGACGTGGAAGCTAAAAGGCTTAAGGTCAAATCAAATTAAAAGTATTGATCACGCTCAAAGAAAATATGCCAAGAAATTGTAACCAAGAAGATAACTAACAACTAACACCTTCTTAGAAATTGATTCTATTGGATTTTATTGGTAGATGATACAGTTCTGCTGCACAACAAAATTATGGACACTTCCAACTTGGAGGATAACATATTTTGAAAGTGTTATATTTAGACCTTATTCTTTTGAAAAGCGTTCTTTTAAACGATAGAGTAAGTTTTTTGTTTCCTTTTAATCATTTTAGAACTTTTACTATAACAAACTTTGAATTATTATCGAAGTATGAATAATTATAAAGTATCCAAAGATAACGAATAAAAAATTGCACCAATCAAAACAAAGTAGTAAAAAAACAAATATGACATTCACATTGTAATAAGTACGAAAGAGCCTGGACAATTTTCAAAGGTAAATCGTATCAGGAAGAGGGAAAATGAAATTTTTGTTCAAAATTTTGCGTTAAGCACATGCATGACGTCATTCACTCATATGAAATTTCAATCACTCTTACCATTTATCTGGTATGTGCGCATTGGTATATAAATTTCAGCATACATTTATTTGTTTACAATTTGTAATTGTAAAATTAAATCATATTACCAAAGTGTAACTAATAACAAAGTGTGGAAAGCTAGCGAAGTAGCCAGAAAAAGCACGTGGCAATAAGTGCGAAAGAATACGCAAGAGTACATTTAGTTTTCATAGGCGAAATCCATCAGGAAGAGAGAGAATGAAATGTTCTTAGAAAATTGTTTGAAAAATTTACAGTCGAAGTCGGAAAAACGTCGCCACGACCAAAGTGTAACTATAATAAAGTGAAGAAAGCTAGCGAAGTAGCTCGAAAAAGCACGTGGAAATATGGGGAAAAGAGTAGGCAAGAGTACATATACTTTTCATAGGCAAAATCCATCAGCAAGAGAGAGAATGAAATGTTTTTAAAAAAGTTCATGAAAAACTCTTAAAAACCTTATGTTTCTTTTAGTTTTTGTACATTACATATAAATTTCAACACGTGCTTCTTTGCTTACATTATATTTCTCTTTTACCCATACGTACAATATGAAGCTATCTATGCCAGCAGTGGATAGAAAATTTTTTGAAAAAGAGCAGACAAAATTTGAAAAACGGCGGTACGGTAAGGATAGGAAGTTACGCGACTTTATTATAGTTACACTTTGCCACGACAGAGATAGGAAGTTGGGATGCTTTATAATTACTCATACTTCGATTATAATTGGCAATAAACAGTGCGCTCCAAATTTTATATCATCTTGCAAAAGTTAAAGTATTGTACTATAAAATTTAAGGAGAAAACTGAGTATGTTCAAAGTTGAAATCAAGAAAGGTGTTGCTTTTACATCGAGATAATAGAATAAGTCATATGGAGGAAACTACATACTGTGGAGCGGCAAAAAGTTGGAATAAAGGTAAATAAAAATTCCGTAACAAATTTAGAATTCAATTGTATACTTTTTAGAACTTCTTAATGTAGTACTGTTAGACTTGGTATAACTTCCGATCTTCGGTTGTAACATTCTTATGTATATAACTTCCTTTCTGATTATCCCACCTGGCAAACCTTTTCCTGTCAAACAAAAAACAAAGAAATGTTTGATATTTGATTCTTAATCATATAGGTATGTGAATTTTTCAAAATTAGGTTATTTTATGAAACATTTCCCTTTTTTCTTGTAAATTTTCTTCCCTTTTTTAACTGAGTACCTTTTCAATTTCATCGGAGATTTTCCCATGCATTTTTCCATGTTCATTCAAATCCAATTTACAAGTAGATCTTGTTTTCGACCCAAATCTATTGCTTAAAATTATTATCATATTTTATGATTGGTTCAACCTTAAAATCAGGTCAAACTCATTAAACATAAAAATTATTTACAAATGTTAAAAAAAAAAGGATGAAATGTGAGAAATTGAAAACAATTATTACAAAAATGTTTAACGACTTTGTAAGCGGTTTTTTTTTCAGCAGTTTAAATAGGAACCCGGAACATTCTTATTGATTGACAGACAAGTTTTTTTGACAGTGGCGATATTTAAAAAAAAAAATGTCTTCACGGAACCCCAAAAACCATTTCATTCACTTATCGTTATAATGGCACAAGTGTTGACGGATCCGTTCACTCGATTTTTTCAAGTACAGATTATTGAAATAGAAAATTTTGCCTGAAAAATTATCACGCGAAAATGAAGAATGAGGAAGAACAGGATCGAATTCCAAAAAGAAAAAAACGTTATTTTTTTTAGGCTTTAGAATTATTTTATTGATGTTGGAAATCATATTCTATTTTAACCTATTAAAGATAAGAGTTCTGAAATTAGAGGCTTAGGAATTTTTTTCATGATCTGAAGATCGATCGGATGTCTTGTTGTGTCGAGCATGTGTTTCAATAAATTTTCATAGAAAAATGGTTTCTCAACAACAAAATGTATAGCCATTAATGCCATTAAAAAATTTTCGAGACATTTTCATTCTTTTCATATTTATATCCTTTGGTAGAGAATACTAGGAGTATATCATCTGTCCCTTTGCGTAGATAGAAAACACAAATACTGGTTCCGACAGTTGAAGTGTCCATCTAATTCAAATCGCTGTCAAATGTAAATCGCACATCTTGTAATATTAAAATTTTACATGAATGTTACTTGACATATTGTATTATTTTTTGTACAAATTACCTTAAACGAAATTGAATTGTTCCGCTTCATTTGATTGGAAAGTCAAACATCGAAATTCACCGTATTCACCAGATCTGAATCCGTTGGATTATTCCATTTGGGGAATTTTACAAGCAGCGGCTTGCAAAAAAACACACAACTTTGACCGGTTTAGAAAAAGATTTGATTAGTGAATGGAACCCTTTAAGCCAAGACATCGTGCGAGCATTGTGTGGTTAAGGCAAAATACGGTAATATACCATTCGAATAATTATAAAATTAACTATGTATTATAAACTATCATTTCCATACATTTTAATAAAACCGACCAATAAATAAAATAATTACAGCGTTTTTACACTTTGACACTTCAATTGCCTACCGGTATAAAAATATTTTAAAATTATTTCATTGAAATTTGAATAGATTTGTTAAATAAATTCTCGAACTTTCTAAACCAAATAATGGCGGCTAGGTAGGTATACTGGTTTGAGACTACGCTTATTTGGCTAAGGAAGAACAGTTTTTTATGATTATAATCTTTAATGAATGAAAGAATTAAGAAGGGCTGATATTTCAGGTAACGATTTAAAGTACACCTAGCCCTCGATTTACACAGAATTCGAATTGCATGATTTGAGTTTAACACGGTTGAAGAAACGAGGAAAAACTTCCATTTATAGTTTAATACAGTCACAAGAACACTGTTTCTTACTATTTTTTAATGTTTTTTTGTGTGTTGTGTGTTTACGAGGAACCATTCTACCGTGTAAATCGAGGGTTGGGTGTTTTTTTTTTATTTTCCCATATTTGTTCAATAAAGCAAAAGAAATAAATATATATTATTATGATTTAGCTCACTATGGAATCTGATCGAAAAATGAATGTCAGTCAAACGAACCTGAATTTGATTCCGTTTGCTGGATAAAGTAAAAGGAAAACAATTAAATCCATGCACTTTTCCTGTTGGGATAAAATGAGAAAAAAATTGGCTATATTCCGATCTTAGTTTTATGTATTTTTTGTCTGATGTTATTATCTATTTATTTTTTGTATATCCACAACAGCTGGTGTATGTTCTTTTCGGATATATTTCTTAAGAAAATGGAAAAAACAAGACAAAAAATTTAATCCTAAATGTACTTAAAAGCATTTTTTTTTTGACAAGAATGATGAAATGTTTTCTTTTTTAAAATTGCTTTTTCGTGGAAACGAATTTTTATTAGAAAAAAAAAAAAAGAAAAACATTCTAAAAAGAAAATCTTCTCAAAAACTTGTTTTTGCCGGCTTGGCTTGTTTACTTACCCAAAAAAAAACGAAGATAAACAAATCAGAAAGAGGCTGAGACAGCAAAAAAAGGCGGGAAATATAGGACACAAAACGGTCTACATAGAAAGTTTGGCAGGTAAAAATAAGACGCATCTCTATATTGTTTCAAATATTAAAAGAACCGACATCTTAAAGAATGATTTTCATAAAATTAAAACAGCGGAAAAGGCAAAGAATTCTTCATATTAAAATCTGTTTCTTGGCATTCGATCAGATTTGCTTTGTTGCAGGATTTTAAATTTTTTCGCGCGTAAAAATGTTATTTTCTTAATTTAAAATATTTTTCTTAAAAGATTTTTATTTTTTGACATTTTTTGCGAGAATTTTTGAATCTAATGAATTTTTCGAAGAAAAAATTTTAATTTTAATAATTTCTAGAAATACAATATTTGTAGGTCATTTAAACATTTTTTTAGAATATGAACTGTAATACGAAGTTTATTCAGAGCAATGGAATTTTGTAAGGCGATAGTGACTTATCGCCTTGAATATTTTCAAAATTCATAACTTCAATATACGACAACATTAGTAGCTATCGTCTCCAAAATTTATCATTTTCAAACGACAAATTGTCCTACGAAAGTGTATGAAAAAGTCAATCGATTATCACTTATCGCCGCATAGAATCCAATTGGAAAGTTTTGGTAACTCAAAACTGCAAAATATTGATTATGTGTAAATACCCTGTTATTTTGTTTTGTTCATAAGCTGATATAGAAAATTCTTCTTCTCGTATATGGACGATTGAAACTTCCTCAATAGAATTTTAAATCTTATACTGCAGGGCTTTATTTCCATTGTAACAGATCGATGTATTTTGCTTTGTTCTTGCTTATGAGGTTATTGACGAAATTGTGGAGTATTTACAATAGAATTTCGCATGCAACAGGCCTGATCCTTTCTACTAAATTGAAGGGAGTCTATTACTTCATTTACATGATCTACTTGAAGTCGAGTTCAATCCGAAAAGCGTACATATAAACCCGGATCGACTTCAAATAGACTTGAAATTTACACATCAACTCAGATCGAGTTAAAAATTTAAATTGGCGTACAAAAAGAGGAGAAACCTAAAAAATAAACATTAAATTGCAAGCGTCTGTCAATTTGAAGCTGATTTGAAATCAATTTTAGGTTAATCTTACAATCTAGAGTGGAATCGTGTATTTCGATGCACACTAAATCGTATCATAAAGACATTGCAATTCTTATGCTTTTTCGATACGATTTGGTTCTAATCGAGTTACACAATTCCACCTCTGGTAAAGCTATAAAACTCAGATTGAGTTTCAAGTTGATCTAAAGTCAATTTTGAAGTCACCATGAAAACGAAGTTTTCCTAAAAAGAAACGTTTCTAATTACGACGATCGGAACTGTAAAATGATATCTGAGAAATTCGTTAAAAATAAATTTAATTATACATCATTTATTTAAAGAATTCCAAGAAACCCACACATGGGAAAATCAAATATATTTATTATGAAAGTGGGTAAAGAAAGAAAACACCCACTTTTTAAAAATAAAATAAAAAATTTTTTTTTATTAATCAAAATTTTCTACATTTTATTAAAGTATTTTGAAAAAGTAAACATTTCCTTATCTTCCTCATAATTTTTCAAAATTGTGAAAAAATATATATTTTTCCTTCATTTTTAATTAAAATTTCACGACGAACATAAAGAATTCTCTTTTTTCTTTTATTGTTATTATTATTTTAATGGAAAATTTCAAATAAAATGTTTGTAAATAAAATAGAAAAATAGAATGTTTACAAAATTTCCGGTTTAAAGCTTGTTACACATGTTCTCAAGGTAGATAACGAAATTTAGTAGGCTAGAAGTGATCGTAGGGACTGAGTACAAAAATTTGTCTACACATTATTACTCAGATCCAATTTAGCTGAGTCAATATTTTGAAAAACTACTCGCTTGAACAGCCTACACTAGTGTGCATGCCTCAAACACAACTTGACGTGTGTGTCAGTATTTAGTATGTTTTTTGTTTATCAGCATTATTAATAAATTAAAGAAAATCATTAAATAAAACAATAACAAAAAAAGTCATTCGATAAGAAAATTCATTTCATGTTTATTTATGTACATGAAAAGGCGTTGCCTCATTAAATTAAAAGAAGAATTAAAAAAAAAAAAATCATTGTTGTAGAAAGATATAAAAATGTAATTTTACTTATGTATATGGAAATATAAAATTTGATACAGATAATTACTCCCCCTGGCGTCCAATTGATCTTTAAATAGTCTACTAAGTAACGTTGTAACTCGTCATTAATGTAAAGTCCCATTTAAATTTAGGAATTTCGTTCAATATAAACTAAGTACCATCATCATTCCATAATAGTTATGTATTTTGCATCAAAATAAAAGTTTACATTGAATACAACAACAATTCCTACACCATTTTTTATTGGGTGTACAAATTTTGTTCCATTTTCTATTCTATTTTTTGATTTTTAGTACTGTAATACTGTAAATTTAAATTTTCTTAATTTTTTTTTGTACCTTCAAGCAGCTCTCTAGAGTTTACTCAAAAAAATGGAAAAAAAATTTACTGTAGAATTTCGGTAATCAGTTTCAGTAAGCTCTTAGTCCAAATTGCATCCAGCCGTTTTGCTAGTTTTAGACACCTTTTGGTTAGAAAATTTTAGAAGTAAAAAAAAATTATTATGAATATGCAAACAATTAAAATCTAAAATAAAAAATTTCAAAATATCATATTTTAAAAAAAAAAATCATTTCCTTCACAAAACCCAAAAAATTTGGAGACGCCAAATTCAAATCTGTTACTTTGTTCTACTGCTTATTATTACTTTTTCTTTTTTGAAGGTTTATATCTATAAATATGTGCGGCATTACCAGATGAAAAAAGCTAAATTTCACAATCAGAGGGCAAAAAGTCCTTAATTATACAATAATTGAGCTGAAAATACTCGGTTAACTATCTTCAATAATTGAGAAAAACTGGTCCATTATCGAATTTTAATCGAGAATCGTGAGATAATCTAGATTATTGCTGCTAATATGTCTTTAGTATTAGACTCCATCAACTCGATTCTGGTTATTGTTAACTAATAACCCCTATTTCTATCAGTAAATTGCTAAATTGGCGACTATATAATGGAGATTTGGGTTCATCAGTCGCCAGAAGTTTTAATTTACGAAAATTCTCACATATAGAGGTGCTAATTTCGAGATATGTTGACATGAACCAGAATATGAGTTATCGCTAAATCCGCCTCTTAGGCTATAACCGTTAGAGATTAGCAGATACTTACAGAATTGACCTGAAAGATTGCGCCCAATACAGCTTTGTCTTAAATTAGACGGAATATAAAACAATCGAAGGTCGAATTATTGAGATTCTTCTAAAATAATAAACATCTAATCAAAATGAAATTGCCCCACAAAAAATAAACAAAACTTATCGAGACAATTAATTACGAGTTCCCAGATTCTTTACAATTCCCGAATTATTTCTAAATATAAGAAAAGTAAACAAAACTATATTAAATGTAAATATTTTGTATTTAAGAATTCTGTTTTGACTGTACGTAAAAAATGTCACGTAAAATTAACACAACAACGACGACGGCGGACTTTGATTTTGAAGTTTACGCGCATTTTTCATTGTAATTTCGCGGGAAATTTTTATACCGATTATTAAAAAATTTATAATTAATGAAAAATTGTGCCAGTACTTTTCACGTCCCAAAAGATTGTTGTTTTTCTTTTGTGATAAAAAAAATTGATAAAAGATGCGCAAAAAAAAAATTTAAGTGCGCGCCAAATATTTAAGATTTTGTTTTATTTTCGATTTGCGTCGATTAAATTTCCAAAAAAACCAAAAAAAAAAACTATAACAAATAAAATTCTTTACGACGTTTAAATATTATTAATTTAAATATGTTTTTTTTGTGTGTCATTTTTAAAACAACTTTTGTAAATAACATTTTTGGTAAAATATTTTTTAAGGCGAAGAAAATGAAAAACAGTTTTTTAAACTGAAAATTGGCCTATATCCGATTTTTTGATGCCCGATAGTACACATGGGATTCGTAGTTAACAAATCTATAGCTCAACTCTGAGAATGGAAAACCAAAACAACTAATATTTCAAGGTTTTTTCTTCATAACTTTGTGTCGTCTGTTTCAAATTCGCTCTAATTCACAGGTAGGCGGGGGCTTAATAACATATGGTAAATACCTTTTGCAAATTTTATTGAAATCAGTATATTAGTATATAGAATACATCGGAAAGACTTTAAAAACAGGATTTTTTGTCCAACAACTATTTCTTACTCCACTTACCTTAGACCAGTGTTTCCCAACCTTTTTTATGCCATGCCCCACCTTAGCCACCTTTTTTGTGCCATGCCCCACCTTAGCCTTTTTAAAATTCTTCCCTATGTAACACACATAATTCTTAATATTAAAAAATTGAATTGTTCACTTAAGAAACTAAATTTGGCACCGAAATCTAGTATTGCATTTAAATGGCCCGGAGCGAAACTCGTGTCATGTCCATTTTCGAATTGTCCCCCTTAACAATCAAATTGCCCTCCTGTGGGACGTGGGCCCCACGTTGGGAAACACTGGCTTACCCTAATTGTATTGAAATTTCACATATTATCGCCTATATATTGTATATAATCAATGTATGTAAATAATTTAAACAAAATTAGTTCACAAATTTTCCAATTAAATCCGAAAAATCATAAAAAAATGGCAAAACTTTGCGATTACCCTGGTTTTTGCTTAATAACTTCGCTCCCCATTGGTCGATTTTGCTGAAATGCAATACCAAATCCAGCTAAGGAATAACCAACCCACATTCTAAATTTCATCAAAATCGATTAACGCGTTTTTGAGTTATCTTGTATATGGACGAACGCACTAACGGACATGCAGAAATCGATAACTTTTGATTCTCAACACAACCATACCTCTGAATCCTTTCTACGATGATTATTTCTTCGATGTGTTACAAACGTAGTGACAAAACAAATATACCCTCTGATAGTACCTACACCATAGGGCATAAAAATGATTCGATATTTGAAGAAATTTTTTTTTTTGATTGTAGAGAAATTATTTTTATTGAATTACACCATTTCTATATTTAGGCCTCGGATTCATGTTGTACAGGTCAAATTCTAATTTGGAGATTTAATTTAATTCTTCTATTTTAATACATAATAAATGGGCATAGGGTTTTCTATTGTTATTAACTCGTTCAGCCTTGGGGTTGGGGATCATTATGGTTACGAAATGGGTCATATAAAAAATTCATACATTTATTTAGATTTTTTTTTTTTTATATTAGGATGGTAGAAAAAGTCGTTGTGTTTTTGTTTCGTTAAAGACGAATTTTTCATGGCAAATAAAAACTTTCTTAAACAAAATATTGTCTAATTTGACCGATAACCTTTTGCCTTTTTCGTGGCAGACCCATTATCTCGTCACTGTAGAATTTCTGAGTTTTCTCGGTAAACAATCGAGACACAAGTCATTTTCATAGGTTTTATTTGAATTTTTAGGTTCAAATACATACTTCTGGTTGATGGTTTTCAACGCTTGATTTCCATATACAAAGATTCTAGGCAATCTCTCGTGTTGTTAAACGCCGATTGGGTTCGATCAATCCCTTTATTCTGTTAGCATCTACAACGCAAGGACTTTTTGGCACATTCAATTTTTTGACATGATTTTCCATTTATTTAATTATTTCTTGAAGTATTTTTGTAAAATATGGAATATAATGATTTTCAATACCTGGTGGAATTCCCAATTCCAAGTTTTTTTTTTTTTTTGTTTTCTTAAATTAAGAATCGTTTCTTAATTAATATTTACTTACTTCTTAACGAAATTTTACAACATTCATTACTGTTAAACACTCTTTTCAACAATTAACATATTTCAAAAGTCCTTTATAGTAAGTAGTCTTTTATGTGATTTTAACATTTCAAAAACGTTTCTATCTTAATGGAAAATTTTGTATTTTCTTTTAAAATCCCTAATAAAAATTTTTAAGAAGGACAAATTCCATAACTTGATACCAAAAATCGTATATACATATATTATTATAGGATATTTGCTTATACCAAAGATCCTATAATAGTAAGATCAAAGATCCTATAATAGTACTACTATAGGGTCTTTGCTTATACCTTTTGCCTGAACGTAATTAGGGAAGATTGTTTATATGTGTTCGACCATGAAAACTATATATTTTTTCATATAAATGTCAGCTTCAGAAAGCAGTTTATGATCCCTTAATTTAGGTTTTGGTTAACAATCCAAAACCACCATAAAATCTTTACAGAATTATTTAAAGTTCTTCCTTTATTTTGATGTTTTACATAGGCAAGATAATGTCATAGACAGTTGATTGATTTTGATCAACTTTTCCATAAAATTTCAGATTCAATGATTTTTTGATATTATAGGAAATTATCAATTTCAGAATTTCAAATTTTGCTATGGGTTCCTTCCCTAGAAATTTTACCATTTAAAACGTTATTCTTTAGTATTTGTAATCTATTCACGTGGACTTTTTCTTTAAGATATTCCATAGAAAATTCTGGTGGTGTCAAATCGCCATTTTTATAGATAAATCTTATTAGGAACATGTGCCAGTTTTTAATGGCATATTAAATCGTAACTCGAATTGAATGTAGTAACTTTTGATAAAGTTGTCTTGCTCGTGATTTCGTTACTTTTTCCTTAATACTTCCATGCCAGGTGATACCAACGTGGTGCCATTGGCAAGTCGGTCGTTATTTGCCGGTGACACCAACGTGGTGCCATTTGTTAATTATGTTGTAATGAATTTTACGTTTTATATTTGTACATTTTAATGAACAACTTTACAAAAAGTTCCGGCCACAAATAAGAAAATTTTTGTCAACCGTGCGGACGTGAAAGTGTTAATTTGAAGTGGGATTCGTCATGACTTTCTGCCATGTTTAACAGGGTGAGTAATGGTTTGCTCTTGGGATGAAGTTTATGCATCAATTGAATCTTACAAAAATTGCATTCAGTCAGTATTCAAAATTTCCTATAGAGTAGTAGAAAGAGGTAATTGAAAACCCATCTTCTGATTCAAATTACGTCTTCTAATTTCTAGTTGCAAGTAAAAAAAAAGTAACTACAAATTATATTTCTTTTGCTGGACCCTTTACACAAATCAGACATTCGAAAGTTCTAGCAAAGACGAAAAAACCTAATGATATTCTTATTTATTATCGAAATCTTAGACCCAACATGAAATTCCATCCGGTATATGAACAGATGTTAAAAAGAAATATCCACGTTTCTTGATTTAATTTCTTATTGAGGTTTTTCAGATCTTTTTCGATACTTTGTTTTCCTCCTGTCTTGCTTCCACCTGTACTCAACTGTATTCAGATTAAGAACAAGACTATAAAAATTCCAACATCAACAACAACTCTTTTACAGACTAAAATAAACTATGATCACATTCCATTCCCAAGTGTAAACAAAAACAAAACTAAAAGTTGTTTTATGGTGTGAACACGGCTTGAATTGGACACACTATATAGAAGAGGATGGTTGACCATTTTCAGAGAAAATAAACTGGCAAAAATAACAAATTTAATTTTAAACCAGTAATCCAGAAATTTTTTAGCGTACTTCATTTTTTATGTACATATTGCTTGAAAAAAGAAAAAACAACCTTTACCTTTTGTGGCCCTAAGAAACCTCTTTTTGATCATATGCCGATGGTTGTCTTACGATCATTAAAACCAGTTCTTTGGTTTATTTTTTGTTCCTCTACTTCTTTTTGTGACTGGAAGCTGTTCAAGCAGCATAGAAAACAAACATGAAGATACTACTTTTCAAAAGCTTGTTGAATATCCTATGGTAAATAATACGAAAGGATTTATCAAGGTTTTTACCAATTAGGTAACATCAATATAACATAATAGAAGATTTCGAACAAAATTATTGTAGGTAGATAAAAAATAGAATTGTTAAAGTTTATTATGGGCGTCAAAATTGAACAACCAGAGCGACATACCAATTCCTTCATTACTAAAGGGTGCGGCGTCTTTTGGTCCGTTCGGCATCTTTTGGTTCGATTTGCACTCCATACAACTCGATACTGAAAGTACTCTTAACCACTAAGTCTTACTTGTTCAGTCAATTCTCAACATTACATATATGCAGAAATTGCAGTTTCCCTGACTTTGCATATGCCGCAATTATGCTGCAATTCCATCGGAGAGTATGGAAACTGCAATATACTCATTCTGCATTTCTGAACAGATTCATCCAATTCATTTCATTTAACCTTACCTTCGTTCTCATCTAAATCCATTTTAAATCTGATAAATTTACCAACAACAGCATTTAGAAAACTAAATAAAATTATACAAACTTTGTGTCTTCTTGTGTATAAGTCGCATGGTCAAATTTAATACTGCAAAATATGCCGTATGCCTGCATGATTTCTGCATATTGAAGACATTTTAGAACAGACGACTCTGCAGATTTTTTCAGTGAACACATGCTATGCAGATAGTGCGCAAATTAAGCATTACTGAAAACGCCCATAATTCTTGTTTTTTTGGAGGTTTGGAGGCGTTTTTGGAAGAGCTTGAAAACTAGCCGATTCCATTGAGATTGAAATTCAAGATCCAGTTTGGTGTTGTAAGGAAACGATTTCAAATTAAATTTGTACACATCCCTTATAAGTTAGCGTATGTATATAGACTTCAACTACTATTTAGCGACTGTATATTGCAATATAATGCGTTATTAAGTTTTATCGTTTTATATAGGACAAATGTGCTACTGATCAAAGTTTTAGACAAGAAATGATATAATTGTTAGGTCGGTGGTTTATGGAATAACTCTGCTTTGACCGATTTAAATGAAATTAGGAATTTGTTTTAAAGATAATAAGTGTGAGTACAGCAGTATAGTAAAACCAACATATACTCAATTCATTTCAATATTATTTTTATATTTCGACTAGGAGGGTTCGGACAGTATTAGGCCGATTTTAGTTTTATGTAATTTTTGAATGTTATTATTTTTTTTTGAAAAATAAAAAAAACATTACCAACGCGCGCGCTGCCATATTTGCTCAAAAATACAATGTTGCCAAAAAATGATGTTTTATAAAAAAATTAAATAAAAAATTTTATTTTCATCTTTTTAGAACTGTTTTTATTATAATTTTTAATATTTATTTTGTTTTTTGTTTTTTATATATCTTAAATAAATACATAACAGTTCAATATAGACATTTTAGTATTTTTTTTTTGTTTTTGTTTTAATTATTATTATTATTTAAATAATTAAAAGTTTGGTTTTTCATATTTTTTTTATTTTTAAGCTGTTTGAGCAATAAATATTATGCTCAAACAATTACCCCTTTTTTCTCTGTCATTTTCTTTTTTTTATTTTTAATATTATTTATTAATCTTTTTGTTTTTAATATTTTGCCACAAATATTAAAAAATTAAATTCAATTCAATTTTTTTAATGGCATTTTTTTTTTTTAAAGAAAAACAAAATTTATTTTTATTGTTTTTTGGAGAATATTTATTGTTTTTTATTTCTTTAATTATTAATTAATTAATTAGAATATTTTATTTTCTGTGCGTTTTTTATTTTTGTATTAATTTAAAATTATAATAATTTTTTTTTCTTCAATTTTTTGGACGTTTTACAAAATTTTATTTTTATTGATTTGTTAACTTTACTATTTCTATTGTTTTTGTATTAATTTGATTAATTTGGTTGTTATTAAAGAAAAAATTAAGAATGTTATGCCAATATATATTAATTATAAATAAAATAAAAAAAAATTAGAATAATCATAAAATTTTATGCCTATGCGAATTTTTTTTTTGACTTAATTTTTCGCGTTTTGACCTTCAAAAATGAAGAATTAATTAAGAAATTTTAAATTTATTCTTTTTTTATTTCTTTTTTTTAATTTATGATAATAACAGAAAAGCTTAGAACTGTCGAATTTGCTAAACAGCTATAAAATTATACCTCATTAAAAATTGAAATTCAAAAAATCGGTGTTTCGTTTCTTATTCTGCGCAACAATAAATCCAATAAAATGTAAAAATTACACTGCAACAAAGGTAAGAAAATTTCATTGCGACAATATTAATCCCACAAAAATTGAAAATCATATTTTGTAGTACAGCGTCCCTTCCTTATGCACGGATGTGCGAGCTTTTATGACATACTTTTTTAAAGATCAACTTAAAATAAAGATAACTCAGGAAATATTATTTGTGGTAGTTTCCAAAATTCAAATACCGATATGTCTTTTACTTGCAACCATATACTTAAGATTTTTCAAAGCTTTACGTGTTTAGACAACTATATTCAATGTTGTTTAATAAAACAGTGAAAGGATTTGTACCACTTTAGCTTCTAGTAAATTAGCTATTTATTTTAAATAGCAATTACTACCAAGCTAAAACTACTATCAGCGTTTTTGCTACTATGAAAGATTAACAACAGTAACACGTTGGCTTATAATTTTCTCTGAGCGTTCACTTGTGTATTTTATACTATATTGATTTAATTAATTAAATTAATTAGTTCATATTTTAGGTCTTTAGATTATTTAATTGTTACCAAACCGTAATGATATGCAAAGTGAATGGCTACGTTTACATTGAGACTTAAAAAAGAGGCCTAAGTGCTTAGGTCGACCTAAATATGATGTGTAAACACGTCAAAAGTAACTTAGGTTAGGTCACCTAAATTGCAGACCTACTTTAAATTTAAATCGACCTAACAACTTTGACAGCTAATTAGATGGCACTGCAGTAGTTAAAGTAGTAAAACCTTAATTGCTAGTACTTAAACTCATCAAGATTGACGCCCAAAAATCAATTCAAGGAATTCTAAGTTTCAGCTTGAAGCTAAAAAATTAAAGATATAATAAAACGATTTACAAAATCGAAGAGAAGCGAATTTTGTGTGCACTGGTTTAATTTGAAGCTACACGTTTTAAGTCCTTAGGAAAATTATATCGCAGAATAAAAACATAACACTAAGGAAGAAAAACTCCCAAAAAACATGACGATTTGTCTTCAAATAGAAACTATTTGGAAGAAATTGATTTTAAAACTTTAAAAAAAAATATAACACAATAAAAAACAACAAATTTTCAAAAAAATATTTTGTTTTTATTATTTTTGTATTTCTTTTTAATTATTTAAATATTTTTAATTTTAATTATTTAATCAGGAAAAGAGAAAAAAAATTGTTTTGAACAGAATTTTTTTAATTAATAATTAAAATAAAATTTTATTCTTAAATTAAAAACAAAAAAAAACCTAATTTCCTAAATTTATAAGCGTATAAAATTTTTTTATTTTTTATTTTTAATATTATTTTTAAATTTTCCTCTTTTTTTGTTGTTTTATTTATCTTATTTTTATTATTGAGTGATTTTCTTTTTTAACTTTTAAGTTTTATTGCAAATTTCCACATAATTTTTTTTTTTTTTTGGTTTGTTTCAAAAAGTGGCAAAATATTATAAATAAATTTTTAAAATTATTTATAAATATTTTTCTTTGTTTTTTTTTTTTCATTTTTAAATTTAATATCTTTTCTTTTCGTTTTAATTTTTATGAGTAGTAATTTTTTTAATTATTGATTTTAAAAACACATCAAGAGACTTTAGATTTTTATTATTTTATTTTTCTTTTTTTTTTTTGATAAAATTAATTTTTATTTAAAAAAAAAAAACATTTTTGATATTTTTTAATAAAAATTTTTGGTGAAATTTTTCTTAAATATTCAAAAAACATTAGAAAGTTTTTTTTTTGTTGTTTTAAGAAATTTCATTAGTTTTTAGTGTGAGAAAAAAAAATAAAAAATAAAGCAAATTTGTGGAAAATTTTTTTTCAAAGCTTTTTATATGAAATTTTCGACACCAAAACTAATATTTAGAATACATACTAAATTTGTACTAAAAAAACCCGAACGATATTGTCTTTTAATTGATTTTTTTTAAATAGATTTGTGTTTTTATTAAAATATTCAATTTCGTTTATGATAACGAAATAATTCGTTATAACGAATTTTAGTGTAACTAAATTTTATGTTTTTGGTTCATTTCTCATAAAGCCTTAAAAATTTGTAGTAATTTCTTTTGTAGATTTATTTAATAAAAAAAACAAACAATATTTATAAGAATTAAAAGAACTTTCTTCGATAACTTTTGAATTCATTGGAGTATGGATAGGGTTCACTTTCTCCGTGAAAAGTCAACAGAATGCAACTGAAGTCGATTAGTGAATTGTAGACCAAAGAAACAGCAATATATGCACATTGGTTCTGGGGCAGCAATATCAATCCCAGTAAGGCTTAAGACTTCTAATAATAAACTATTGTGAAAATAAGTAATCGACGTAAAAAATTATGATCTTACACATTCCATTCTCTAGTTATGAACTATGATTTTGCATGTTTAAATGCGAAATTATATCATTAAAATCTTCAGATTCCGGGCATCCGACAGAGCCAGGAAAGATTTCCTGAGAATCCTTTCATGTATGTTTGTCAAGGCAATGCATGAACATACAACATGTAATGAAGTTTCTCCGGTAGTTCCGCATTTGTGGAAGGATTGGGTCATCGGGTATAATGCACATGGTTTGCAAATGTTTGACAAGGTAATGAAGATACTGAGTTCTTGTCCTTGTTTTAATAACGTATCTCTGACCAGGCCGGATTCCGTTATAAATAGTTTCGACATATTCTTGTTAATGATAAAACATTCGTACCTAACTCAGTCGCTGTAAAGAGTCCTATAGGCGGTCATAGATACAAATGTTTTGAAAAAAACCTTTCCGAATTGTCGTAAATCATGAAAATTCATTCCGTTACTTATTAGTTATATCGCATTTTAATAGTATATGCGAATGTTACCACTTTGTTACTCCAATAAAATAAAAAATCACAAAAACAAAAAATTCATCAATTCAAAAACCTTTTCATATTCTTTTCTAATTTGTGAATTTTTAAATTTAATTGTTTTTAATTAATTTAAATTAATTAAATAGAAATTACTTCATTTTTAATTATTTAAAAATATAATCACAGAATTTCTATTCTTCAATTGTTTTAAATAAAACAAAATTCAAAATAATTAAAATGTGTAACTGCCTGTTTTTAATTTTAATTAATTTAAATAATTTTTTTTTACACATCAATATTTTTTTCTTTAATATAATTTTTATATAATTTGTTTTTGAATTTATTATTTTTTTTAATATATATTTTTGTATCATTTTTTGTTTTTTAAAATTAAATTTATCTTTTCTTTAAATATTTAAGAAACCTAGCTAAATATTTTTTTTTTTTTTTTTATTAAAAAATTTAATAAACATTTTAATTAAAAAATATTTTTTTTTTCTTTTAGGTTTGTAAAATAAACTTTTAAAATTTTTTTTATATTTAATAAAAATAATTCAAGGATTGATCCAATTATTGGGAAGAAAAAATAAAGGAACAAAAATAATCGAGTACAAATTCTTTGGTTGTCAAAGGAATGACCAATTCTAAAACTCAAGTCCCCTAACTATTCAAATACAGAAAATGCATTACACGGATTTTACCAAAAAGCTGTGTAAAAACATTTGTTGTAAGACAGTTCGAGTTCCTTAGACTAATATAAGAGATTGGTATTTTTAAAAACACTAAAATTCCATTACATTTCGTAGAAATGAATATATTGAATAAACTTTAGTACATTTTACAGCATACAATAAGATACAGTGTCAATACAGTTTATGAAAATCCGTTGCAAAGTCAAGAAAAACAGTAGTAGGGAATCATGTAACTCGATTTAACCCAAATCGTACTATTGAAAAGCATACCAATCGATTCCCAATTTGATGTCAATGGAATTACATAATCCCACTCCTGATTTTTAGAAAATATCCTTTAACTAATCAAGATTAAGATTTTTATATATTCTACAAAATGACTTGATCTACCAAAATTTAAAACACACAACCATATTCACTTTTTAAAAAAGAAATTAAGACATTTTTAAAGTGTTACCGTTTTAGAAAAGAAAAAAAAAAGTTCCATTTAAGAAAACTATTTTATTTTTCTTATAAATGTTAGAATGCAATCGATTTGAGTCAAATCGTCTCGAAAAAGCATTACTCTATTTCTATGCTCCTTCGAAACGATTTAGCGTCAACCGAGTTATACTTGTATGATTCTACTTCTGTTTTATGTGGCAGTTAACGCGTTAACGCTTAACTTACCAAGTTGAGCCCAAATTCAGTCAAAACTACATGTACGTATATGGATTGAATAAAGTCGACCATCGTATATGCAAGTTAACAAGTCAAACTATTCGAAATATCTATCATTCCAATCTTTTAGGACTGTCATAGTGCCTTTCAGCGCCAATCCAAATAACATAAAAATGTTTTGAAACAATCATAATTACTAAATCACAGCACATTTACTATTGTGAAACAATCTACGTGCTGTCATCCTAGTTCTAGAAATTATAATATCACTTTTAGTGCTAAAAAATATGAGAAAATGTGACATGGAAATTAACTGAGTAAAGTTCTCGTTGTATTGCAGTAGAGATTTTGTAGAGTTGACCAATTCTTTAGTAGAAGAAATTTTCTAAAAATTCTTCTTAATATCCAATCCGCTTACACAAAATCAAGGATCATGTTCGTTTGTCCTACCAAAACAATTCATTCTCCTATTTCAAAGACTTTTTCTTCCAAGAAATCAACAAATTTATCAATTCTCAAGAGCAGACACAAAACACAAAATTCAGACACAGATTTTACAAAATTTAGATTAATTAAATAAAATAAATACTAAATGAATTTACGAGAGTTTCTTTTTTTAGAATCGTTTTGTTTTTATTTTAATAATATTTTTGTTTTTCTTCGTTTTTCATTTATTAATTTTTCTTTCTTTTTTTGTTAGTAATAGCTGTTGACATTTTGATTACGATTGTTTATGTTTTGATTAATTTAATTTATTTATTTTTTATTGTAAATATTTTTAAATTAAAAAGTCGTATTTGTCTGCTATTTTTATTGAAATTTTCTTTTTTAATTTCATATTTGTGATTCTTTTAGTGTTAAATTTTCATTTTATTTTCATTTAATGAAAATACTGACTTTCCACGTTTTTATTAATTCGCTTTCTTGTTTGTTTGTTTGTTTGTCCAGCACAAATTTTACAATCGATTTTTAACTAACTTCCCGACTAGCTACACATTTGAAACTTTTAGAATAGCTCAGAACACGATAACAATGCATTCTTTTAATACTTTTAGCCATCTTTAAGACAAAATTGAATTTATTTTCAGTAAATTTTGTTTTGTATAGAAAGTTAGTTCGGAAAAAATCCGCAAAGTGGCGGTTTATATGATTCAATTATCTTGTAATTATTATATTTTGAATCAAACAAACTAGAACATGTGTCCACAGTTTAATAAAAGATCCGAAAACCTAGAAGTTTCCAGTCAATTTCTTCCAAGTTAAATTTCCATTAATCTAAAATTCGTCAGAATTTCAATGATTTTGCTGAGTATTTATACCAAATCAAATCTGTCCCGTTCTCATATATGGATTTACTACAGTTTATTTAAAACAAATTTCTGAAGTTCAAACTCAAATTTCATGTTTTCAATTTAGTTTGGGTTAAAGTAGAAGGTATAAGCGCAACACAATAATTGAAAAATGAATACGAAGAATACTGTGGATCCCTAATTTCACTTATGACGAAAACTCCAAAAAATTCGGATAAATATAGTTTCAGAGGTCTTAAATTGGCAAAGAAAAATAAATTATTCCGAAGAGACGAGAGGAGGAATTGAAGCGTCTCTAACAAGATCAAAACGGCTGCGATCACTCATCACCGTATTTGATCTTTATGTCTTTCTATAAATTCAAATATTAATGAAACTTCTAAACAGTCTAATTATATTATTTGTATTGAACGCCTAAAACTCTAATCAAATCAGCCCCGAAAGACAAAGGCCCTCTTCTAAACTATTTTATTTAACGCATATCGTGTTTCAAATTGAAAAGCGTCGACAGTATTACAATTTCAATTATCTTCAACGGAATTTCCCAAAAACCAAGTCAACATATTTTTATTTTGATAAAACTAACTTCCGTTCGGTTTAAAATTTCATGAATTTTTCATAATCAAAAGAATTTTATTAGGAAATCATAATTTTTTTTGGAAATGCTCACAAAAACATCTTTGATAATTTCATATGTCTAATATAAGTATAAGAAAGTATAAAAGTCGGAAAAATATTCTTTCAGGTTCAGGGAATCCGAATTGATAATTTTTTTAAAGAAGTTTTTATCCCCTTTCCTGTAGACACGCGAATTTAAACATGATATTTCTAAGTCGAGAATTTTCTTTTCCATTAGCCCCAAAAATTAAAAAGAATTAATAATTTTTGATGCAGAATTAAATTCTAGATATTTTTGTCTACAAAAAGCTTTCTTTTAAACTAAAAATATTAAGTATAAGAAAGTTGAAAATTTGAAATTTCAAAAAAAGCCCCTGAAAAACGTGACCAAAGTCTTTACTTTTATAACGAATTGACGTAAAATAAATATGATCAGATGATTGATTTTTTTGTTTTGTTTTGTTTAAAAACAAATAATATTAAATTATTAAAAAATTTTGGAGGTTTTTTTTTTTAATTGTCGTTACTAAGCGCGAAACCTAGGCGCGAGAGTTTGTTCAAAACTTTTGTTTAACAGACATTATTTAAGTAACCCAATTTTTTTTTTGCTGTCGTTTGAAGAATACAAGTCCCTCTATTTATTGTTACCCATTTAATAATTAGTAAAATAATGAATACTAACAAAAAACAAGGTTTTTAATTGTAAAATTGATTATTATTCAGAAGTTTTGGTTGTTTAAAATTGTTTGAGGTTTTGATTGAAACATTTTCTGACATTGGTTTAATTTCATTGTTATTTTATTTAAAATATAAAATAAATATTAATATATGTAATTCATAGACAAAAATATTTACAGAATGGGAATAGGTGTACAGTGGTGTAACGAGCAACCCATAAAAGATTTTTGATTCAAAAATGACTTCATTATCTGACTTGGGGCTGATTTAGAAAAGAGAAAGAATCAAATTCAATAGATTTGGTAAATATTTAGTACTCTCCAAAAACCAAATTTGGCTAGAATCCCATCAACCCCAACACTAAACTAAGTAAATAGATGGTAGCCATTAGGAAATCTGGTAAAAATATAGGTACGATTTTTTTTTTGACTAGGTTTTTAGTTCCACATCTCACTAGATGATCTAGTGCCAGAGTAGGTCTAGAGGTAGGTGTCTAGATTCTAGTGAAAATAATCAGATATTGGTTTCTTATAGCATTGATAGGTCAAAACTTACATGAAAATTGAATGGGATGTATAAATATTAAAGCAAGTCATTAGCTGTAATCAAGCGCTAGTACTTACTGCCGCTTTCTGCCTATCATCGATAATTCAAATATTATTAGTAAGCAGCCTCTGTCAGAATGCAACTATTGATAAATTTTAGTGCTATTTAATTTGGACACATGAAAATACATATTTTCAAGTTCAGATAGAATAATGTCTGTACTAACTCGACTATTGATTAATCTTATTAAAATTTGGTACTTTGCCAGAAAGAAATTTATCCAGTTTAATCTTTGTGCTTATTTAGAAGAAAATGTTTCATTTTAAGAAGAACAAAGCCTTCTGTAATATTATATATCAAATCGATTGATCAATTTATGTTCATATTAAGGTCCTGAAACTTAGTTCTTAATAAATATATTATTTGAAACCTTCTACTAATGAAATTTCTATACACAAAAATGTTTTACTATAACAAAAGGAAATCCAATAGAAACTTTCCTGTTTCATAATTTCATATACGATAGAAATAAATGATTTAATAAAGTTCTTTAGTAACTATTAATGGCTTCTTCTTCTTATTATTATTGATTAATTTGTAAAAATTACAAAGACATGACGTCAAAGTAAGGAAAATCAATTTGTCGGCTGACAAAGTTCTGAATTCTTACCATCACACAATAACAATGAAATATTGAAATTTATTATATGATTTTCTATGGAATCCTTTGAGCAGCGAAATAAAGTGAAGACCATTTTTATAAGAAATAAGAATTCTTTTCTATATCTTAATAGTAGATAATTAATTTCTTGATTTCCATCATATGTAATGAAATAACTTAATAAAGAAATATATTTCATAGAACCCCAAAAATGTGTGATGTGATATAAAGCACGTATCCACCACTTCGATAGAATTTTCAAGTGGAATTAGGAATAGGAATGAATTCAAGAATCAAATCTTCAAATTTGGAGATTTTGGCTTTTTTTAATAAGAGAATTTGACACCCGAAAATAAAAAATATTACAGAATTGTATACATACTAAGGGGCTCCGCCTACTACAAAATTTATAAATGATTTACGGAGGAAACGTTTTTCTATAATAGATAGAGATAGATTTTCAAAAACAAATGAAATCAAGTCATTTTCTTATTATTTTTAAAGTTCTAAAGATATTATAGTTTAGAAATTTTAGGCGTTACTACACCTAATTAGCAAATAATTAGATTTATATGGTTTGTATGATTAGCTAAAAACCAATGAATATAATACTAGACATATTAGCAGCAATAATGGACATTATCTCAGGATTCTCGATTAAAATTCGATAAACTCTCGCTTTTTAATCGAGAATCCTGAGATATGACAGATTCTTGCTACTAATGTGTTCTTTAGTATTATAAGGAAAATGACAAGACAATAAATATCGAGAGCGTAGCTTGCGTTATTTAGAGCTCAAATTTTGGATTCAATTAAATTCAGAAATGGGATATAAGCACTCGTAAACGGATCTTAGTTATTTAACTATTTGCCACTGTTTTCATGTTTACCTATCATGAATCATGAAGGTCCTTTTATATTTAGCAGAAAGGTTATATTGTTATGGATGGTATTGAATGGGCCTAGTTGGAATCGTTTGTGTGTAAATAATTAAGTTTTTATGGGTTAGTCAGTAGTTCAAATAATCGAAAAAAAGGCAAATTAAAAAGAAAAAGTGATCTCTTTGATTCAAATCGCTTAGCCTGTGGTATATTCAATAATTCATTATAATTCAGATTTAAATCATTCTTTCAATTTTATTAAGGATTTTTTTATACCCAACTCCCCTATTTTCCAGTTAATAGATTCTAAATTCTATCTAATAAAATCCAAATTCAGTAAATTCATTCTATGGGAACCAAGAAACACAAAAACACATTTTCCGCGCCGATGAAATAATTTCATAAATGTGTTGATTTTTGGATGTAAAAATTAGAAAATTGGAATTGCAAATTACTTGTTTGATCCAAATTTGTGTAGATAACCTTTTTTCTTTCTCTCATATTTCCAAAAAATACATATTTTTAATTATGAAAATTTTTTTTAAAAATATTTCTTTCTTTTTTTTAACCAATTTTTTTAGCACTAAAAGATATCATCACAAGAAACAGAAAATATTTCTCATTTCATTAAAAATGAGATTCAAAAAAACATGTTTCAGTAAAAAAAAAAACAAAGATAAAAGACAAAAACCACCTTTTTTTTGCTGTTTCTATGCAAAAAAAATATTTTGTTTACCAAAAAAAAAAAACACTCAATTTTCACAATAAAATTTTGCCCTCTTTCAGACAAACACACTCACACGAATCATACTTTCTTCACAAATAAACGATTGAAGAAGAAGAAAAAAAAAAAGAAAAACTGATTTCGATGAAATTCAGCAGGGTAAAATTTTTCCCAAAATTAAGGCAGAGAAAAAAAGGTAATAAAAAAAATCACTTCACATTTTCATTTTTTTTGTTAAATACAAATACTTAATTTTTTATTTAAATAATAATTAATAATTAAAAATAATATTTTTTTTAAAAAGAGGATGAATTCACAATTAATTAATTTTAAAAAAAAATTGTTTTTTTTTCTAAAACAAAAAAAAAATCTATTCATTTTTTTTTAAAACAATTTTTTAAAAAGATATTTTTTTTTTATCTTTGAAGAATATTTAAAAATCAAAAAAAATTTTCTTTTAATTTACTTAAAAAAAATTCACAATTATTTTCTTTTTTTTCTGGAAAATTTTAAAGAAAAAAAACTTAAATTAATTCAAAAATCCAAAAGAAAAAAAAATATTGTAGTCCTGTGAGGTTGTTTGTTGTTGTTGTTGTTTTAATTTTCCAGCAACTGGATTTTTGTGATACAAAAAAATATTGGCGGCGAATTTAATAATAAAAATGATGAAGAAAAAAACGACCTCAGAGAGCAAGCGAGCGAGCCCCAGCAGCAGTAGCAGCAGCAACAAAATCCATTTTTTTATCTTCCAATTCCATAAAAAATTTTTGATGAAATTATCCAAAATTATTTCAAAAATTTTCCCCGCGCGATTTTCATTATTTTCTTTTTTCCCGCCAAAAAAAAAAATTTTTCTTTTTTTTTTTTTGATTATTGTCAAAATTAATGATGTGTATTTGTTTTTGTTTTTAATTTTCCAAAAATTCTTCATTAAAAAAAAAATTCATTTCTTTTTTTTGTTTTTTTTTTTTTAGTTAACTAATTAAGTAGAATTAATTAATTTTAAATGAAAATTACATAATTTTATAATTCACAGCTCAAAAATAACGGTTCACTAAATTTATTAGGTAAAAAGAGTGCATAATTTTTTTTTTGTTTTAATTTTTATATAATTTTTTTTTGTTTTTGTTTTTTCATATTTTTATAATTAATTTCTTTCTTTCTTTTTTTTTTGTTTTTGTTTTTCTAGAGTCCAACAGCTTATAATTTATAATTTCTTTTTTAATTTTTTTTTTTTTGTTTGTTTCTAAAATTACTAATTATTTTAATTTTTGTTTTGTTTTTTATTTTTTGTGTTTTTAACACGACCCCAAAATTTCAAAAAGTTCTCGTCGCTCTCGTTTCACACGCATTCTTTTTTTTCACACACTCAAAAGAATTATTTCTAATTTATATTTAATTAATTTTTATATTAATTTAATATTTTTTTTTGTTTTGAGATCAAAGTTCCACGCTTAAATAAAAAAAAAAAAAACATCCAAGATACATTTTTCATTTTTTGGGTACTCAGTTTTTTTTTTTTTTTTTTTGAAAAACATTCGCACAACAAATTTTTTGAATTTAATTTTTAAAATATTCGAATTAAAATTTTGTTAATTTTTTTTTTTAATTTAAAAAACAATTTTTTTTTTTACTATTATTTTTTTATTGTAATTAATTTCCTTTTTTTTTAAATTAATTTTTTGTTAAATTAAAATCATTTTTTTTCCTTTTTAGTATTAATTTTTTTTTTAATTTTTAAATTTTTTTTTAGTTTAAAATTTTTTTTTAAATTTTTGTTTATTTTTTAATTTTTAATTTTTTTTTTTTAATTTTTGTGAATAAAACTAATTATTAGATTAAATACAAAAGTCTTAAATTCTCTTTCACTGTTTTTTTTTTTTATTTTTATTTTATTAAATTTTTTTGCATTTTTTTTTTGTTTTTGTTTTTAAGAAAATATTTCGATTTATGTTTATTTTAGCACAAAAACTTTAAATTAAAAAAAAAAAGACAAGTTATTTTTTTCCTTTTTTTTCGGAGATTTTTACTTTAAGAAAATTCCATTCAAAAAAAATTGTATTTTTAAAGTTTTTATTTCAACATTTTTCCTTTTTTATTTTCCGTTTCATCAACAATTTGTTCCTTTTAGTACACACAAAATCGTAACATTCCTTCCCCATCCGAAAAAAAAAAACAGAAAAAAAACTTTGCTTTTAATGAGTTTTTTTATATATTATTTTTAAGTATTTTCTTTTTTTTTAAATAATTATTAAAGCTGCTACTAAATAAAAACTTGTGCAAAACACTTTTATTCGCGCGTTCAAAAAATCATCAAATACCATTAAATTTTCTTTTCTAGAATCCTTGTTTTTTCATTTTTATTTTTGGAACTTGGAAATAAAATTTTTAAAATTTGGGGTCGTGTTTTTCTCCTTTTCTCCTTTTTTTTGTATTTTTAGTTTTTGAACATATAAACTTAAAACTTAGGCAGTCTTCTCAATAAACATCTCCTATTTTCTTCCTTTTTTTTTTGTTTTTATTTTTTAAAAAAAAAGTTGGCTGTTTATTTTTTTTTCTTTTTTTTTGTTAAAATATAAATTTTTTCTCTCTTTTTTTTCTTTTCTTTTTCTTAAGAAGAGAAATGCCAAAAGAAAGGACACAAAAACCGCATACTACCTCCATCATCGATGTGTGTGCCCCCAAAAAGGACAAATAATTCTTTTTCCAAAATATTTGTCCATTTCTTTCCAAAAAAAAAAAAAAAAATTTGCTTTTTTTCTTTTGTTGTTGAAGATGGAAAATTCTAATTTTAATTTTCTTATAATTAATAACACATTTTCTTTTTATTCAGTTTTTCTCTTCTTTTCCTTTTGTTGTTGTTGTTTTTTCATAGATGATGTCTCGCCCCTTCTTTTATTTCTTCTCACACGCAAGGAGTAAGAAGTATTTTTAATGTACGACTTTCTTAAAAAACTCCTTTTTAAAATGTTAAAATAAAATACTTGAATTTTGGAATCAAATTATTGTTTTCGTCCTCTTTCCATAAAAAATAATTTTGCCAGCCGGGATTTCTTATTTTGATGTAGAAGGGACGAGAGAGAAAAGAAAAAGAAGTAGAAAAAAAAACCACCAGAAATTTTAGGTTTTACAATTCTAATTGACAAACTCGAAAAATCGGTGGTGAACTTGATTCATCATCGTCCTCATAGAAATATCTTTGTTTTGGTGAAATATTTGTCAATTGTAGACGTCTAACAGCCTCTTTAACCAGATTTTTACTTTTCAATAGGGCCTGTAAAAGCTCATACGGATCATCAATATCATCCGGATTTGATTTCTTCATTTTTGTCTTATCCAAACAACATTGTTGTCCACCAACACCAGATGTGGTCGAATTACAATTTATATTATGATGATGATCACTCCATGAACGACATGGTATATGATATGGTGATGGACGTGATGAACGTCCATGATTATGTGATGGACGGGCTTTTAAACGTAGATTCTCTTTGATCTCATGAACTAGTTCTTCAACTGCTAAAACATCATTTGTTACTTGTTTGCTGGGCATTGTTGTTGCTGATGCTGTTGATGATGCTTTTTTATTTGATAAAGTTGTTTGTATCATTAAAATTTCTTTTTTTTTTCAGGTTTTTGTTTTTTGATATATATTTAATTTTTTTTAATTACTAAAATTTTTTATTTTTAAAAATTTTTATTACTAAAATTTTTTTTTTTTTAATTTATTAAATTAAATATTCTATTAGGAATGTGTGTGTGTGTGATATTTTTAATTATTAATTTTTTTTCTTTTTTTAAAAAATAATTTCCTCCTTTTTTGTGCGAGTTAAAAATTTGATATTTTCACAATTATCCTTTTTTTAAATTTCCCTGTTTTTCTTTTTTTTTAAAAAAAATGTTTCTTTTCAATGAAAATTAAAAACAAAAAAAAAATTTTCCAGCAGAAGCAATCAAGTTAGAAAATCAATAATCTTGTTTTGTTTTTACGTTGGGATTTGTTTTCCTTGTTTTTCCTTCTTTTTTAAAAAGTTCACTTTTTCTTTATTTTAAAAATAAAGCTTTTTTTTTCTAAGTCTATTTTTTTTTCACTAAATTTTTTTTTTTTTTTTAGTGCTTTTTTTTTTATAAATACACAAAATATTTAAATTTATATAATTTTTAAAATTATTAAAAATTATTTAAAAACGAAAAAAAAAAAATTTATAATAAAAATCGGCAGAAATATTTTTATTTTTGTTTTTTTTTTTCTTTACTGGAAAAATTCCCTTTCGCCTTGATTCAATTCAAAAAACTGGGTAAATATTGTGTGTTGTTGTTGCTTTTTGAACTTGTTATTTATTTATAATATTGTTGTTGTTGTTTTCTTTCTTTCCTTCTTGTTGTATATCTCTTTCTAACCAACGTTGGTTTTTTTTTATTTCTTTATTTATGTTTTTTTTTTTTGAAAAATAAAAACACGAGTAGAGACGCGGAAACACAACAATTCAAACTTCTGACTTCAACAGTTCCAAACCGACTGACTCTTTACAAGATTTTGTTCTCAATTCATACAATATTTGAGTTCATATGATTTGTGAAAGTTCGAAAGAGATAGGAATAAAAATGAATGAAAAAAAAACAAAATAAAAACAAAAACACTGGGAAAATTTATATGAAAACAAAAACAAATGTTTTGGTAGAGTAGTTGTATGAGAATATTATTGCATGGGTGTGTGTGTGTGTTATATAGGGCAATTTATATAGTATGCCTTTGTTTTTTTTTTTCAAATAATATTGAATGAAATTTTAGCGTGTGTAAAAATTCAAAATGGCGTTTTCGTAGAAAATATTTTTTTTCGGTTTTGTTTTGTTTTTCTTTTTTTCTTTTTTTACGCATGCGATTTGAAAACAAATGAATCCATGTGTGCCGCCGCCGCCTGTGTTTGTGAGTTGAATGTTTATTTTTGGAATTTTTCTCTCGTTCTCTCTTTTGGGGTTTTTATATTCTCTTGAATTTCACATTTCTAGAGGAAATTAATTTACGCATACATATTCATATTTTTTTTTTAAATAAACAAGAAAATCGAGTAAAAAAAAAATGTAAATATAAATATGTTGAGTCAGTGTTTACTTAGTTGGAGGGGAAATGATGATAATAACGATGATGATGTGGAGGGAAATTTTGTAAAAACAAAAAAATGGAAAATAAAACCAATTTTTTCAAATTAATACCTGAGATTATGTACTTTTTCGATTTCTATTGATTTTTATAATCTCATAATACGTTTTTCTTTTGTTTTAAAACATCAAAATTTCGAAAAAAATCAATATTTATGATTGGAAAAAAGAAAAAAAATTTCCCATTGTTTACAAACACATTTCTATTATGGGAAATTTTTCTGGTGAAATAAACACTGAACCCAAAAAAAATTTCCTCATTAAATAACTCACGCATACTTCTACACAAAATACAGTGCGTTTCAAAAGCCAAATTCATATTTTTTTTGAAAATTAAACTAGTTTAGCTGCAAATGGTGAATCCGGAAAATTTATTTTATGAAAACTTGAGGAAAAAAAAATGAAAATGTTATGGAAAAATATTTCTTTTAATGTTTTATTTTCCGCGCATCCATGATTAAAAGTGTATGTGTGCGTGTGTTTACAAATTGAAATCCTTACATTTTGTATAAATGTGTTTGTGTGAGACAACGCTTTTATCTAACAAAAATAGAATCGATTAGACTGGGTGCGACCGGGGGCAATTTTAATATCTTTATTTAAACCGAAAAGTTTGAAAATTCATACAAAAAAAAGTTTACCATACAAAATCCTTTCCTTTTTAGGAATCCATCCGGTTTACTAACCCATCCATACATGAAGAATCAAATCCCAGGAAATTTTTGTAATGATGTATGCGCGCGTGAAAAAAGGATATTTTGACAGCTAAATTTTTTTTTCTTCTTTTTGGTGGGAAATATAATTTTTTTTTAGCTTAAATTTTTAAAAATAATGAATTTTTTTTACGGAAAAACTGCTTTTATTAAATTTTGATTTCTAATCAAATCAAAATAAACAAAATTTCAATTGTTTTTCAATTGAAAAACAGCCAGCCATGAGACTTGGGCTTTTTTTTTTTTAAAATGAAAATATAAATAAACTGACACATACACATTTATGTATATTTCCCAAGAAATAAATTTCCCATAATATTTTGGGTAAAATTTTTGTTTTTGTTTTTCCTGTTTTTCTTTTTTCTTTTGTTTTGTTTTGGATTTCATTAGTGTGTGAGTTAAATTAAATCTCATTTCGGTAAAAAAAAAAGAAATATTTATAGGCAATAAAATGGGTGTGCGCCCGATCTACGTTCAAGGTTACAATAAAAATTTTGCAGGGTTTTCGTCTTTTTTTCCTCGAAACTTTTGGTTTACGGTACTTAAAAAAAAAAAAAACAGTAAACATACAAAAATTATTGAAAATTTCATTAAACTTAAAAAACAAAAAAAAAAAAAAATAAGAATTGAAATTTTTTTAGAGCCATATTAAGTTCGAAACTTAAGCTTTTAATTAAAAAATGTGTTGCCAAAAGTTGAGCATGACTTCGAATACAATTTCGGATGGTAAACTTTTACGACTTTCTTAGAACGTGAATGTGAAAGAACATGTGTCGTCACAAAATTGCATAAATTCCGAATGATTAAGAAAGTGCATCTGTGCATCCAGCTGAAAAGTGGCTTAATTCTGCAATATATGCAATGAAAGTCGTGTTCCAGCACGTCTAAGCTCATACCGAATCCCGGTAAGATTGAACCATTTTAGTCTACGCAAAAACGAAGATCGAACTGGGTTCCGATTGTATCTTTAGTGGGCTTTATTTTCGTACGAATCGAATCAGACCGAACTGGATGAGTTCGCACATAAACGTTTTGCATGTTTACCAAATTTACAGGCACATCATGTTTAAATTTTTCATTTTACATACCTACGTAAATTTAGGCTACTTTGATTTAGATATTAAGTCTGTTTTATTTGCCATACCCTACCCTGGAGCAGGGTAAGTGGCAAATAAAACGAGCCGGAGTAGGAGAAAGTTTTAATTCAAATGTAGTAGCGCTGCTTAGCAATCATATTGTAATGAAATGAGAAATTTTTAGCTAATACACTTTTTATGGTAGAAAACTGAACTAATTCGGGTGTAATAGTTACAACTAGTCTGAAAGTAGTGTAGCATTTGCTCTTTTATTGTTTTTGTTTTCAATGTAAAAATTTGCTTTACCCCAGAGCAAGTGGCAAATAAAACAGACCTATTGTGTACAAACTTTCTTTCTTTATTGAATTGGGAGTTTCCTTCACGTTCGCCTTTTCCATCTACTGAAGAAGTTCCTTCAGCTCAGGCAAGTTAAACTCATTTTGGACGGCGGGCCAGCCAACTCAAGGGGCAATGGACAAGCAAACTTTCCATGTAAGAACTTTCAAATAAATGGGGACCAAATATTTAGCCAAACAATATTTAAGCTTCTACTAAGTGTTTGACTAATTTAACTAACTAGATTTTTTTTACCGGAAATGTTAAATCGGAAATAGTTAATTTTGAGAGAAAATGTGACCGTATTCTTAAACCCCCTACACACCATACGATTTGGTTGTACAACCGACCGACTCGACTAAATCGTATGATGTGTATGCTTGTCGACCCGATAAATGAGCAATAAATGGGCAACACCCAATCCGGTCGGTATGTGATAGATATCTGGCGTTCTTTTTTAATGTACAATAACTCCAGAATGGCTTACTCAATTTTATTCAAATTTGATACAAAGTTAGGTGTTTCGATATTGTTAAAGAAAGTTTAAAGTAGTTTACCGTATCAGAATTTTTTGAACTGGAATTGTAAAACTAGAAGTTGATGATTTTGGGCTGAGCTATACTTCGTTTGAAAATTGGCTCAATTCGAGTTTTTTAACTTTACCAAAATTGAAAGATTGGACTTGAAATCGACTTCAAATCAGCTTTAAATTGACACTCCCACTTGCAAACGAATTTTTTTTTTGTCTGATTAGATTAAACTTTAGTTTTTCAAATCATCTACATGCAAAATTTTAACTCGATCAAAAAAGTTTTTGTGATCCGATCGACTCTCAAGTCGAATTCAAGTCATCGGGTGTTAACATGCGCGATTTTTAGATTGAAGTAGACTTCAAGTAAAATCATATTAACGAAGTAATAGACTAAATTTAAGATTTTTCACTTATAGGTCTTCTTGTTTAATGAAAAACAATTTTTTTAATATTTCACTAAAAAAAATTTAAAAATTTTGTAGAAAGAAAGTTAAGTAATTTTGATGAAATATCTTATATCAAAGCTGTTCCTATCAAATAGTATGAAAAAATAGTCAACGGGTCTTAAGTGTTAAGAGTACACCCACAAGAAATACTATTTCTCAAGTATGTATTCTTATTATGGAAGTTGACAAACCCAAACAAATATTTTCTATTTCAGTCATTCCTTCTTCCATTTCGACATACATGCTAAAGTTGCTAAAGTTTCATCATCTTTTAAAATCGATGTTCTTGTTCAGCGTAATTCTCAAACAAAACAAATATAAAAAACATATAGTAACTTAAAATCGGCCTATAGCCAATTTTTTGATGCCCTATGGTAGAAATGGGACAGAAAAACTGTCAAAACTAACATTATTTCAAGGTTTTCTCTTCATAACTTTCTTTCCCCTTTTCAAAATTTTCTTCCAATTTGCAAGTGACCTAGACCCTGATAGCATAAGTCTAATTTGTAAATTTTATTCAAATCGGTGCATTAGTTTTTAAAGTACATCAAAAAAACTTTATAGAGAGAGTTATTTTCTCATAGGATTATTTCTTTCTCCTTTATCCTTGGACAGATTTGATTCAAAGTGGACATGATATCGTCTATTTAGGTAGTTAACTTGCATAATAAATTTCAATAAGATTGATTCAGAAATTTTCCGATTAAATCCGAAAAACCATAAACAAAAAAACGACAAAACTTTCTGGTCATTCTGGTTTTTCGTTTATAACTTTGCTTCCCCTGGATCGATTTTGCTCAATTGCAATACGAAACCAAGGAATAAGCAACTCACATTCTAAATTTCATCAAAATCGGATGATGCGTTTTTGAGTTATCTTGTATACGGATGGGCGGACATGCAGAAATCGATATAACTTTTGATTCCCGACACAACCATACCATTAAAACCTTTCTACGACGATTATTTCGATGTGTTACAAATGGAGTGACAAAACTAATATACCCTCTGGTAGTACCTACCATAGGGCATAAAAACCATTATAAATTCGCCTATATTTTTCTCTCATTTTAAATCATTCCCAAGACCTATTTTCTATCTTTATCTTAATTGGAATTTTCTTTCTGATAATATTATCTTGGAATAATGTTTTCAATGTGGTTCTTCTTGGTTGTTAAAAACCGCTTTTTACTATAGTTATATACTTTTTTGACTGCGAGAGGGCTTTGTACACACCACACATTGTTGTATCAATTCAAACAAAATAATACCAATTTACTACTACTGCCACTACTACTACTAAAAAATGAATCATAATAATATATTAGCAATATAAAATTTGAATTTCTTCTTCTCGAACCTTCGAAAATCCTAGACTAAATGGGAGAGGAAAGAATGAAAATGTTGCATCATATCCTTAAAAATTTTTAAATGAATCCAGAAAAAAGAAAAAAAAATTTGTTCCCCCATTAAATTTAAAATACTGGCAGCAGCAACTTTTTACGATGAGCCAAGCCAGCCACTTTTTCGAATAAATTAGTTTTTGGGGAAACATGAAAATTTCATATGAAATTTTTTTTTTGTTTCAATGAAATTTTTCATTTCACAAGAAAACATAAAAATAAGACATGGAAAAACATTTTCAAGAAATTTATGTTACTTTTTATAAAATGGCCTCAAAAAAGATAGATCCTCAGAAAACTGCTGACAAATTTTAATTGGAAATCGAAAAAAAAAAAACAAAAACAAGATAGTTTTATGAGTCAGACAGAAAATTCGGTAAGAAAATAAAACAAATTCATTACCAAAATACGGTAAAAGTTGTTTTCTTGTGTCATTCAAATAAAAGATTACGAAATAATAATTTTGTAGTAAAAATCTTATTTGTATGAAAAAATGAATCACATTTTTACTTAAACCTCAAATCACTATAAATTTAATTTGAGTAACGTATTCGCGGTAAAACTGTGTGAGTCGAAAGAAATACACAAAATAGATTGACTAGACTCGACTGTACTTCGATCGCTGACTTGGGTCTAAATAATGCCGCCAATATGGATTGTATTTATGTTTTGTACTGAAAGATTTTCAAGAGTTCTTCTTGTAAGGTCTTTATTTACTATTGTAGGTAGGTAGAGTAGGGGTACCTGCGTACAACACCAGGCACCTTACGGGCCCATTGTGATCCCTACGAGACCAAGAGTTACCCTATTGGGAAACCTATTCCTCTTCAAAGCATTTAATTTTCCTACAAAACTTTATTAGACTGCTCATGTCAGTCGCTTGAAGCATCCCTAAATTCCCGAAGAAATGGTTGCCCAAAATGTTGTTCCGAGCTCGAGAGAGAGCTGAGCATTCGCAAAAAATGTGCTTGATGTTTTCAGCCACTCCTATGTCTCCACAATATCGACAGAGGTCTGTTTATACCAAACCCAGTCTTTTAGGGTGCTTTCTTAACAGACAATGTCCCGTTAGTATCCCAATGATTGTTCGTAGATGATTCCTATTCCAGTCTACTGTCTCATGGTGCAGCTAGTAACCTTCGATGCAAGTTGTTTTAAATCAAAAGCGCAGAAAATAAAAAGAGTACAATAATACAACCCAATATTAGCTGGTTTCTATTTACACCCTTCAAATATTTGAATACATAATATTTTAGTACTTGAAGTATAGAAAAGAAAAGCCCCTTTATATAGGCTACATTTCAACTACATGTAAATAGATGATTATCTAATAATCAAGTACTTACACACAATTGAAGGATGCAAATGGAAAGCTACTATAGGGCGATCTAATTTGAGTTTCCTATGTTGGCAGGACTGTAAGTCAAGTAGCTGTCGATAAGTACTTGTTTTCAAAGTTTCAAATGTCAGTTTGCAACAACACATTTACGAAATGGATCGCTTAACCACTGCTCAACACGTTAAAATTATTTTACAGGAACAACAATTCCATACAAACAGTGTTTTTTCAAAGAAAATCCTCTTCTCTGGCGAGGCACATTTCCATCTCTCTGGGTGTATTACAAGTATAAAAATGACTGTTTGGTGCACATTGTGGTCAGGCGGTGTTATTGGGCCTTACTTGTTTTGAAAACAATCAGGGTCAGACTTTAACAGTCAATGGCGAGCGATATAGGCGCATGATAACCGATTATTTCTGGCACGAAATCGAAGATATTGATGTGGAAGACATGTGCTTCAAAAAGACACAGTGGATGCAACGTTGGATGTTTTGCGTGAAAAGTTCCCAGCTCGGATTTTTTCACGTTTTGGTGGCGTCAACTGGCCACCAAGATCATGCGACTTAACGCCGTTGGATTCCTTCTTGTGGGATTACGTTAAAAATCTTGCCTACACCAACAAACCTGAAACGTAGCAGCACCTAAAAAAACAACATCCGCCAAGGTATTGCCGAAATACCATCCGAAATTTACGAAAAAGTTATCGAAAATTACTTCGAAAGGATCAGCTGCTGCAAAAGGTCTAGAGGTGGCCATTTAATTGATATTATTTTTCATAACTAATGAAATACATAACATTTGTGATTAAGAGAATAAAATAAGTACAAGTATATTTCTTTAAATTTGTGTGTTTAATTTTCTTTTAAAGTTCGGAAACTGAAGTTGGACCAGTCTTTTTTATAGGTAGAAAATAATTTAAGTCGGATGTAGTAGGGATAAGTAAGTAAGGTATTGTATTTCAACTGTTTCCTATTTAATGTAAAAATGTACTTACTTTGGTCAGATTATTTTCCAAAAAATGATGTTCTCCAATGGACGTTCACCTATTAATAAGAAAATATAATTAAATTAATTTATAATTTGAGTAAAAAAAACAAGTAAAATAAAATAAAATAAAGTATTAAATCCGTTGAAATGGGAAAAAATTAGTATATAACTTTTCATGTCCTATAAATGTATAAAGGAAAAGAATTAAAATAATTTCAATTGAATAAGGACCTTTTTTATTTGTCAAGTATGTACTTTTTGATCCGTTTTGACGGTGTTCCTTTTCCTGATCTTAACCAAATTAAATCAGTTTCAACAAATTTATCAAAGAAATCAATGTTTAGAAAATTTCATTATTATCGATTAAAAAAAGCCTTATGAGGTAAACAGAATGACGAATCCATGACGGATTCAATGGTTTTCGGTTTTAAGATTGTATTAAAAATAGTCCGTCGTGGATCCGTTGCGTTCTGTGTAGTCTAATTGAAAACGTATGTATTTAAAATTTTAATACGTCGTGATTCGTCGTGCATCCGTCATTTTGCTTGGATTTAAGAAATCACCCAACCTATTTTTCAGATCGATACCAAAAAACTAATAGAAATCTATTCCTCCTGACCTGATCTACAAATTTCTATTAAACCGTGTAAGGCATGTAAATTAAATTCTAACACAGAGAGATATGCAGACAGAACAAACATTTTCTAGAATCTATTTTTATGGAATTTAAAGAATCCCAAAATGTGAAGTTCCATAAAAAGCTGTAGGTCACATTTTTTATTACCATTGTAAAGTTTTATGGAAAGAAAGCATTAACATCCTCAACTGTAGATTAGGGCCATTCACAAATACAACTTATTATTAATCTTCATAAATATGAAAATGATTAATCAAGAAAATATTCTCTAAGATTAAACAATAATTAAACACGTTTAATAAGGAAAGATAAGAAGAAATATTATGGTTTCCATTTAAATTAAATATAATTTACATTTATTATTTGTAATTTAATAACGCGTTTATTTAATGGTTTTTTATTCCAAGTCATAATAATAATAGAACCACAAAATGTTTATAATTCCATGAAAGTGACAGAATAATAAAGAAAAAAAAAATCCATTCACAAAATACAAAAATGTATGAATTTTTAATTAAATAAATAAAAAGCAAAAAGAAAAATACCTAATAATGAATGTTTTTATTAGACTCATTACGCGGAAATTGAATTAAGAGACGAAGAATTATTTAATTTTCACGCAAAGACGAATTTATGTATAAATTTTTCATCATCCAGACGACGCCAACCATCTTAATGTTCACAGGTACATCTCATTTCACCTACGCTCTTGTAATTTCGTTAATAAAAAAAAACGAAATTATTTACATAATTAATAAATTTATGCATTTTTTAAATCTTTTTATCCCTTCGAAAATCAAAATAAACAATCCGGAAATAGTATTATCGTTTTTTGGGTGTTGCCATATATAAAAAGATAATTATTGCATAGATGGCAGTAAAATATTAAACTCATTAAATTTGCTAACAGAATAAATGCATTAATTTAAACCATCTGGCTAATCAATTTGATCGCTTCAAAAACTGAATGAATTCTGGAGAAGTCAGAAACATGAGCTTCACAGTTGGCTAGTCTAAGTCAACATAAGACACGGACCATGAATTGAAGAATACAAGAATACGCATTACGTATTACGTATTCCAGCTATTTTGAAATTTTTTTGTGACGTATTAAGAGCCTTGTTTTATCCAATCATGGCTGTTATGGTTTATTTTATTTAAAAAATAAGTTTCAAAGGATAAGTCTATTTATCAAAAAAGAAACTTTGTTTCAAATCATGATTTACTTTATACTTTAAATATATCCCCGGGTACTGATGACGTATATATCCAGAACAAAACAAACTTAGATACTAAAAAACATAATTCCTCTTTTTTTGATTCCACTTACAACGAACTCAGCCAACATTTTCCATTTAGCCTATAAAGACCCAGAGTTCCCCAGAAACAGAATTGTTCATAATGTGTAGCGTGAGGGGCTTAATATTAATTTTTCTTCATCATTTAGCGCAAACTAAAAACTTCATCCTACAATCGTTTTCTGTTGCAAGTTGAAAAGACTTTAAAAACTTGATTAAAATCGGCCCCCGTTCATATATTATGGATGAGGTTTTTTATGCAATTCGTGAGACATCAATTGAATAATTATGAACACGTAATATTAAACATTTCAAACCAAGAAAAGAAGTAGAAAAAAGAAACACGAACATTTTATTCGCTAATATTCACGTGAGTCATTCAATTTTATAAACAGCCCGGAACTGAAATGAAATGAACTCTCCATTATGGAGCCTGGTTCTATGATATATGGAAAAAAGAAACAAAAAAACAAAAAAACTTGTGTTATTAATAAAATACTTAATGACAAATATTTGAAGGAAATGAAAAAGAACGAAGACGCCTTTTTCATGATAGAGGGTGGTGGAATTAAATAATTGCTCATATCAGCAAAAATTTAATTATTGACAATAATATAATTTACGTGTGAAATTCTTTACCAATATGAACTTTGAATTTATAATGTTTAATTTCGATTACAGTGAATCCAAAAAAGAATATTGGTATTTATAATTTTAACAGAAACTGAATCTTTCTTTCGTCCAGGAATGTATATGGGTATTCTGACATTGCTCCATTTGGAAAATAAGATTAGCCGAAAGTCCGATATGTGGAACCTGTCTGGAAAATAATGAGTCAGCATAACATTTTTTGTAGGAATTCTCGGCCTTTTCCAGAACGTGACTTGCTACACTGGGTGTGTGCACTCTGAGTAAGTAAGGGTTAGTTAACTTGAGCCTAACTACGATACTGACCTTTATTAGAAGGACAAACCGGTAGGAGGAAGAGACTAGCCTCTCAACCAACCTTTAAGGAGGAACTACAATGGCCAGTAAGCCCTACGTGCTAAGGCCCACAATTGTGCGGGCTTCTCCAATACAATACAATACAATACATACAACGTATATGGCCAAGAATAAGTATTTATAATAATTATATTTCAGCAAAAGGATAATTTTCACGGGCAAACAAAATAAGTTCGATTATTTTTAGATGTCATGGAAGAAAGTATTTTTAGAGAAAAGTAAACAATCAGATTGAATATCGAACCATCTTCGGCTGGAATAAACTTTGGGAGTTCTACCAGCGCAGGTTTTTTGGAAATTTACAGAAATACAGAAATAACCCAGTATGGATTTATTATTTTATTTTAAGAAAAAATTATAAAAATATTTCTCAAACAACTTAAAAGTTCGCGTCACTATCGTTCAAAGTTGAATTTATTGATTTTTTGGCCTTCAATAAATTTATGAAATGATGACAAATCAAAAATATTCGAAAGATACTAATAATTAAGTCTTATGTAGTTTGTCTTGAGAGACTTGCAATGATATGATTTTAACCATCAACAAAACACTTCAATAGGAAGACTAAAAAAAAAATGACATTTTAGCAAAAAAGGCTTAAAATTAACACGGAAGTAAACACATACCAAAAGGAAGAACTTAAACGGCCCACACAATCCGATTTCAGTTGTTAAAGCAATCGAACCGAAATCGTATGGGCATACAATCGGCTGGTCGCCCACATACCATTCGATTGTTGTAAGACAATTTAAAACAATTGATCCGATAATTGTAAGATGTGTGTGGACCCCGTTTTTAAAATAACAAATTAATAATGTAAATTTCCAACAACAGACTAGGTAAGCTACAATACAATAGAGATTGCTTAACGTTACACGAAAGACCATACTGGTTTGGCTTTTCACAACAATAATAAATCAAAAGAGATTTAGAAATCGACTTACAATTATCTGATATTAATATAATTACTTAAAGACTTATTTGTTGATTATTTTTGATAAAAGTTCAAGAAATTAAGTAATATGATTTGGGGAACGATTATTAAAAGTAATTTTTTTTTCAAAATAATCGAACGACAAAGGCGCATATTTATACTTTTTACACCCACTGTAAATAGTATTGATTAATAATAATTTTATTGGGAATAAAACAAATTGAAATTGAAACTTTATTTAAAAAAATACTTAAATTATTAGGAAATATAAACTTCTTATCAAAGAAAGGTGATTTTATGATATTTGAAGCAAACAATAATAATAAACATTGAAATCGAATTTATTATCGTTTTGTAAATAAATGGGAAATGAAAAACAACAACATTTTATCTAGAAATGCGCGTGCATCGAAAGTATTTGATTAAGAAATAAAAGTATGTATAAATAAAATGGTAATTTCAATCAAGGAAAAAGAAAAAAAAAATCACACGGAGCCATATCTGGCGAATACGATTCCTGCGGAACGACATTCACTTGATTTTTGATGAAAAACTGACGTTGTTTTTCAAACAAATCCAATGATTTTGGGACAAGACTTGACAAGATACACGAGACAAGACAAGCCCAAATCGTCCTTTAAAATTGTTTGTATTGATCCTTTTGATATACCAACAATGTCTACAAGGTTTCTTTGAGTAAATCGACGATTGAAAAGTACAAGCTCCTTGATTTTGTTGATATTTTTATCAGTTAGTTGAAGTTGGTGGCCTTCCTGAACGAAGTTCGTCTTCGACTTCTTCACGACCCTCATCAAATGATTTGTACCACTTAAAAACTTGTGATCTTGATAAACACTGATCACAGTAATATTTTTCTACCGCAATATTTTTAAAAATGCAGTCTCATTACTTTTTGTCCATAATAGTGTCTTTCTTTTTTTTTGTCTTTTTTTATTCTCCATGAACAATTTTGGCGGAATTTTATTTTTATTAGAACTTTTCGGTCAAATTGTTTTTTTCTGCGCACCTACGTCACGCAAGAGAAAAAGCAAATTTGAATAAAAATGCACAAAAAAGTCTGGTTGTTCACCAAATGCTTCAAGGAAAATGAAAACAATGATGAATTAGACGTATATGTTGTAAAAAAAATTTTGGATCAAAAGTATATATTGTAAAGAAAATTTTAAAGCAACTTTATTCGTTTTTGTACTTATATAAAAAACAGTATCAAGAGGCAGCGAATTATATACTAATCAAAATTCATTTTAGTCAATATTCAAACCATTTCAAATTATCTTCTATACCAATAAAACTGTTTGTTTGTTTGTTTATCCCTTATAGACTCGAAAAGTACTAAACCGAATTTAAGAAAATCTGGTTGGAAAGGGAGGAGAGGAATATAAAAAAAAAACTCGAATTTTCATGAAACTTTGAATGTACATTCGGGATAGGCCTACTGAAAATATAAGATAGGTCTCCACTCGGTGTGGGGTTGTGGTGGCCAAAATTAAAAGAAAAACTCTAATAAATTGCTGGGTTAATGATGATAAAATTAACGATTAACGATTTAGGACCTGATATTCATGGCAAAGTTCTTAATGAGTTTATGAATCTGATTATCGGTTCTTAATAATGAATCGAACGATAATCATTTGATTTAGCCAATGCTATTAAATAAGAGCCTAAATGCTCTTTAGAAAAAAAAACTACACGGATGCCAAACTTTGGCAACCATTGACCTAAAACCTTGATTAATTTATTTTCTTACAATCGTAGAAATATTTTGCTGTAATAGAATATTTTCACAATTTGTTTTCAAAGAAACTTCCCACTATTGTGTTCATTCAATCCTTTACAAAGATCAAAAGGGAACACCTTAATCCCTCAAGAAAAATATAATATTTTTCTAAGAATTAAAAACATTTTCATAAATTTTCTACGCTTCAAATTCGTGATAATTATTAAACGTTTATTACACTCTTAGAAAAAATTTACTTTTCTATAATAATTTGTTGGACTCTTAGGGTGCGGCGAAATCAAGCGAACTAGTCAGAATAAAACACGTCTTCTGCGAAGGGCTTAGTAAATGTAGACACCTCAATGAGCACCTCTACTAATGATACAAATTGAGATTTTAGTGGTTTCTACTGGGTTTTTAATCCATTTTTTCATACTCTAACTAATAAAAGATTGTCAATGATTACAACTCTAAGCATAGCAAATTCTCAATTTCTTTTTAACTGTGTATGGAATAAAGATGTTTCATTTTTATCTTTACTTGTTCCAATAAATTATAATCAAAACTTAATTATGTTGTCAAGGCTAACATCGGGAGTCCTTCATAAAAATATTAATTTGATTCGAAGAAAAGGTAGAAAAAGAAAAAACCCTATTTAAATTAGGAAAATTAAGAAGGTTTCCATGTCGTCTTCTTTCCCGAATTTTCCCATACGCAATAATGAAAATTTCCAGAAACAAAAAAAAAAAAAATACGAAAATTTAAGGTTGATAAATTTTAATCGAAAAATAAAAATCATTTTTCATTTAATTTCATTAATTTTCCATTCAAATATTGTTTTGTTTAGGTTAGGAGGCATTTTTATGTTATTCAGTGTGTTTGTGTGCTCATAATTTATGGATTTATTTTTATCACCACAAAATTTTTCAAAATTTATGAATTTTTTTTTATATCTAAAATTAGTTTTCCTTATTAAATTATTCAAGTCGGAAAATTTTGATTCAAATTTTTTTTAAGCACATTTCTATCAAAGAAAAATACACTGCAATTGCATACACTAGAAAAGAGGATCACAACTTATATTGATCAAAAAATTTTCCATGATTCTTATTATCCTTTTATAATCGATATTATTTTCTTTTCATCCTTTTAACAGTGTCCTTTATCTGAATCCCTACGAGAAAATAAAGTCTGAAATTTCATAAATCATCCACTATTACCTGACTGATCTCTTCCTCCATATAACCTACTATATTCCCAAATTTCAATTGCATTATAAAGCGCATTAGAGAGATTTTGTGTTACTTGCTAAATTTGGACACAGACAAATAGACAGATAGAGAAATAGAAATTTTTCTGAAAATACATTTTTTCAGGAGACCTCACAAAACGTTGCGCGAGATCCACATCAAAATCTGGAGGTCGTTATTTCTTGACATTACAAAACTTTATACTTATTCGATGGGAAAAAGAAAGCAATATTATGTTTATTATATTATTTTCTTTGGAAAACGCGATCCGCCTTCCAAAATAATGTGTCAGCAGTCACGAATATAAAAAATATTATGTACTTTTTGTATAGAAACCAGAAAAAGAAAACACAATCCAAAACAATGTAATCAAATCTAAAAATAAGAAAATATATAAAAACAAGAAAAGAATTTTCTAATGTTGTTGTTTTTGTTTAAACTAAAAATAAAGTTTTTATAAAGTTTTTTCTTTTCTTGTTGTTGAAATTAGCGCCAACGCCGCGCCGCGCTCAATGCATTGCTTTGAAAGAAAAACTAATATAAAAGAAAACTAAAAAAAAAAAAAAAACACAACATTGTGAATGGGTTACAATGGGAAAATTCAAGATGGTGAATATTAAATGAGAAAACATAGAAAATATTAAAATCGGCTTATTGCCAATTTTTCAATAATAAACTTAAATAATAATGCAACAAATTTTACTTTAGACCAAAAGAACAACAATAATGATTTAATAGAAACTTTTAACTAGACTCGTTCAAGTTTTCTTTAGTAAAGCCCCTTACAGACTATATATATGTCGATCGACATGTCTGCAACCTGAAACCCATAGACTGACATGTTAATCGACATGTATATGGACACCATTTTAGAAAAATCACCAGTGCGACAAAGTGCTCTGTCGATGACTTCTCAGCCTTAATTTTGCTTGAATCACTCTCACTTTACGTTGATGTGGAACAACTCCGTCTTTCACAATAATGTTTGCAAACAAATAGAAAACTGACGTACACACGTTGAACATGTAGACGGACTTAAAGCCACGCCCCTTGAAAATAAAAAAGTTTTGATTTTTTCGACATGTCGGTGGACCGTTTGTCAACCAGCCTACGGACGCTTAAAATTCAGTTTTTTCAACCTGGTTGACGGACATGTAGCCGTGTCTGTACTATGCTTTAAATTCAATACCATATTGAAATTAGTCAATGGATGTTTGAATTTTATTAGAAAAAGCAAAAAAAAAAAAAAGGACATTCCGATTATTGCTGAAATTCTAATAGAAACTGGTTGATTGTACTAAATTTTAATCGATACAGTCAACATTTTTTTGTATTATTGTATAACTTGTGTCTGATGTGTGGAAATGGAGAAATTGAAGTAACTCTGAAGTTTATATACTCATCTATAAAAGTGATTGTAAAGAAAGACATGAAATTAATACCTCCGGAAAGGTATTTTATTAAAAAGAATAAAGAAAAAACGATTGGCTGTGGCTGAATTCGATCTAGAATTCTTTCAAGTCGAACAGTCTAAACGAATGAAACTATTGTCAAATTGATGAAAATATTAGGTTGTAAAGTAATATGAATGGCGGGTTTGATTACTTTAAATTTCAATGATGATTTTTTATTGGATTGCTATGAAATTATCAATCACTCTGAAGCACATCTGTCACTCTCTCTGCTTATAACAATAGTTTTATTCAAGAATAATTTTTGTGAATTTTTCCAAAGAGTTAAAGGGAACATAAAAAATAAGCAAATTTATAGGATTTTCATATATGACTTCAAGATGAGTCGTAGAAACTGCTTTTTCAAGCATCTGTACATCATCTTTTTGTACGATAAAACCTTCAACAAACGAGATCCCATCATAGATGCCTTCGAAAAATTTGTTGCCGTCAGTACGCCAGATTTCTAGACTACCAATATAAATAAACTTGTTTCCCGATGCCAAAAATTTGTTGATTCTAATAGTTTTCATGTCGATTAATAAGATTTTGTTTGAGCCGATATATATGAATTGGCAAGATTAAAAAAACGCCGTTCATTTCTTTACAATCTATTATATTTTATCTTTAGTTATTTAAAAAGATTTAAATTGACGATATGCGCAAAATGGACGTTGTGGTATTCTTTAAAAGAGTCAATGGGTCCCTTGCAGTACCCGCTGTAGCTCCATTTTGTTGGAGCCAAAGGGTTTGACGGTTTTCCACAACTGGCCCTAAAAAAATTTCCAACATTGTCTGATATTGAGTACTATTGAGGAAAACTGCAACACAGTCTTAATTTTGGAAGAAATATAAAATATAATATAAAATGTATATTCTTAGTATAGTTTACTATAGGGTGTAAAACTAGTGCATGAAAACAGAGTTCTAAATAAAAATATTGAAGACGCTAAAATTATTGAGATTTTTAACAAAAAAATTTTCGAAAATGTTTGAGACATTTTCTTTAGAAGAATGTTTCTCAAAATAATAAAAGATTAAATTACAAGTCAGGAATTTCCTACAGAACTATATTGTGGCAGTGCACTGAGTTTAATGATTGATGTGAAATTACAAAATAAATATAAAACAAATCCCTATAATCATCATTATCGTATCTGATTAGTACATTGAGGTAAGACTAAGAGGATTTTAAGAAAAAAAAACCCTTCAACTTGAAGAAGAACATTACGCATTACTATAAATATGAATTAAGTACTTTTATAAGATAAATTATATATGGAAACAGTTTGAGATCCATTCGTCTAGAGATGCAGTCTATATCAAATGTTTCTCATTTTTCTATACATAACATATGACGTTTGTCGTCTAACATGAATATGCTTTTGTCATCAAAATCCAAAAGGAAAATTTAATTGTCCTCTTTTTCCTAGACTCTGTCACATTTCAAAAGGTCTCTTGTTCGTCTTCTTTAATAGGCGCTTTTTATCATAAAAAAAAATTGGCAATGTCGATGGTTTCTTCTAGTAGTCTGTCTGGAGTGCAAACAATTTCCTCTTAAACAATTTATGCGCTTCCTCCATGATGAGAAATTTTATATTCTTGATTCAAAATATAAAAAAATAGAAAAAATATGGCTTTGGCACATTTTCGGATTTAGGAAATTTGATCACGGAAGAAAATTACAAAATTGTAGCACATTCAAGGAAAAATACTGTCCGTATTGCATCAACAAAATAAGATATTCAATGTTAATTCCACGTAAGTCTGATGTTGGAGAAAGTGGATAAGTTTTATAATGTGGGTGGGAAATGTATTTCTTTCTTTTATGCTCAAAAGAAAATATTTTTCAATGATGCAAGAAAATTTTTGGTTTTAAAATATTCATAAAAATTTCCTGGGTTTTTGTAAATCGGGGCGGAATTTATTTCGGTGACATTTAATAATTATTGGTGAGAGATGACGAATTTTGTTTATATTTTTATTGTTATAGAAAAATCTGGAATATTTTTCCAATGATTATTATTTTCTAATGAAATTAATATTTTGTTATCACAAAAAAAGCAATTTGTTTCTGCTTAAATAAATTTGTTTCTTTTAATAAAACAAACATTTAACTTTTAGACGACTTTTTGTTTTCGAATTGAAAAATATGCCAGAAGCAATACTTGTATATTATTTCTTGGAGTTTAAATGTTTGTCACCTGAACAATTTAGGATATGTTTTTCTCTTCTTCTTTAGAATTCTTGTAGATAACTTTTTTTGTTTCCAGAAGGATTTTCAGTATTTAGATATAGAAAACCAATTTTGTTCTACTTGTGTATACTTTTTAAGCACTACTAAAATTTGGGAAGAAGAAATATGTACATTTTATATTTTATGTACAATGAAAGGAAAATTTGTAAATAAAGTTTATGCTTAAATTTTAAGTTATAAAGAGTTGCTGTGAAATAAATCCAATTCTTTTATTTCCATATTTAAACATTTTGATTAATGCACCAATAATAATAAACACAAGGTACCATTAAAGTTGAAATTGTTTTCGTAAATTTTAAATAATTCTAAAAACATCCCTAATATTCCTCTACACTCATGACTAATTCCCAATTTTGAACAACAGATAATGGTCCCTGGACATCAGCTTTATATTTATTACAAATTGCAACACTGTATTTAGATGAAGCGCGACAATCTCCATCTTCCTGATTTTTTACTCTCAAATCGTTCCCTCGGCAACGGAAGATCCAAATGTTTACCAAAGCCAGTGGCAATCACGTTATCTTGATATGCTCTGCCTCGTAAATCAACGTGGCCTAAGAAAGGTTCACTATCTTCTATGCCACCTACGACCATTTCAATCCATAATGGGTCGAAACGACTTCTGTTATTATACAAAATTCTAGTGAGTTGTATATGGTAATGATTTTGGTTTTATTGAAATGTCATAATCGTAGCAAATATCTTCAACAATTTTTTGATCGATATATCTGCTCCAATTATGGTTTAATGGAATCCTATAATCTTATTCACATAGAAAACTGACAGATATATTCTGGCGTGGAATTCTTTTATGCGATACTGATTATCAATTCTACAAAGAAAGGTTATTTACTTAAAACGTTGTCTAAACCTAAACGGTCTAACCCGTAGCCCAGTTAAGACTTTTCTGTGTGCCATCTGCAGTGTGCAACTAGCTGCTTTATGTGCATACTAGTTTTTATGCCCTATGGTAGGTACTACCAGAAAGTTTTGTCGTTTATTTATGGTTATTATGATTTACCACGTCACGTCAGTTGTCAAATAAAGTGACGTAATACTTAGAATAGACCTGGAAGTATAGCAAACATTCATTCTTTACTTTATAAAAGCACAGTGTACATTTATTTTGGGTGAATATAATTTATATAATTATATAATATAAATTATAATATTTTTAAGAGAAAAAAATTTATTAGTTTCAAATTATCGATTTTAAACAATAAAAATAAATATTCAATTAAATTTAAAAGTAAATAATTTCAACCAAAATTTTAAACAGAATTTTAATAGTTCATAAAACAAAAATTTAAATATTGTTTTGTTTTATTTGTTTGTTATTAAATATTTAAAAAACAAAAAAACTCAAAATAAATGAGTAATAAAATAAAAATTAATCACCTTTGTATTAATTATAAATTTAAAAATAGTCACTTATTTACGTCAATGTAGGTTAATAGTACAATTGACAAAATTGAACAAACAAATAGTCAATGTCATGGACAAGTTTTTTTTCCTGGTTTTCTTTAGTAAATATTTAAAATAATTAACAATTAAGATTTGATAATATGAACTTTTAAAACCTAAACAAATGCATAACAAATTTTCTTGTGTGACCACAATTTTACTAGTTTTTCTTTTGTTTTTAGAATGTCTTAATTACAAAAGTTTTTAAATTGATTTGTGACTATTCATTATTTCTGTTGTGTTAAATCGTGATTGGTTAATTTTTATAAACAAGATATTTCAACAATTCGCGTAATAATAGAAGACATAGTAGACAACGACGTCATGGATCTTTTCTGCGTTGACTAATTTTTGTGAGCATAATAAGTTATAGGATATATAACTTCCCATTCTTATTGCCAGAGTACACTGCTTTATTCTCCATCATCAAGAACAATGTGCTGTGTCGAATCAAAGCAATTAAGTTGTTGAAGCTTTTTTCCAAAATTTATCATGAATAATTAATGTTTTAACATTACTTTTGTTAAGATGTCAAGGTGAATAAATTCATTAAAATTTAATTGTTTATAAAATTAAAACATAAAAAATCAGCTCTGAAGGAATTTTTTTTTGTTAAAAACATAAAATAATTGCAATAGTTTATTATTTTCTTGGAAAATTTTTTTATTATAAAATTTTTTCTTTTTATATTTAAATTGAATGAAAAAACAAAATTTTGCGACACTTTATAATTAAAGAAATAAATAAAAACGAGATTGCCTTTAGCTAAACAATATTGGATGGGCCAAAAAGTCATTGTTTGGTTAATGATTATAAAATAATCTGTGTTATGATGAAAATTTGAGTTGAAAAGGCACTCATAAAAATGACTTGTTTCGATTTTATACTCTGAAAACCCAGAAGTAAGGTGATAATTCTTATCCCGGGAAAATGGTAAAGATCTTTCACCGAAGGGAACAATATTTTGTTTAATAATGTTTTCTTTTTCCCTGAACAATTGATTTACACCTAGGAAACGTAACGACTTTTAAGCTCATCCTATAATATAGGTGGTTATTCTTTTGTTTTTGTTTTTCTTTAAATTCAAAGTTAAAGGTGTTATTAACCGCAAAGTATGCCAAGCTCGTCTAGATAAATACATGCACATAGTATATTATCTATTTGAATAAAATGAGCACAATTAAATATTTGCAAAAAAAAAAAAAAAAAATATGTATATTGATTAGAAAAATGTTGAAAAATGACGAAAATCTGAAAGATTTGGTGTGTATGGCAACTACAAAAAGGAAAACTTGTAATAATGCTACGACATGACAGTAGGAAATTTTCTGATTTAGCACCAAGAATAGTACCATTTATTTATTCACACAAGAACAAAATAAGGATGAATCTGATAGAACTTGAAAGAGGCTAAACAATAAATGATTCCATAAAGATACTTTATTATATTTATGGCTTGGACATGTTATTGTAATAACACAGTAGATCGATTTATCAATCGGTTATATAATTGTCTAAGCAGATCTGGAAACCGAGGAATGATCTCGTGTCTATATAGGAACTAACACTTTAAAATTGGTTAGAAAAATCATATTAGCACTTAAAAAGTTTAAGAAATCATCTGTTTTCTGTTTACAAAGAAATGTTCCCATTAGTTTTGTGTTTCATTCCTTCCTTAGAACAAATTCTATAAGAATATTCATCCTCTCACTTGCTACAATTATCTTATGGGACGAACGTTGTAAAATAGTGGATGCTCGAAATAATCAGAAAAATATTTTAGGAATTTCAAAATTTAGGGGACCCATATAGGGATGCTTGGCGTTCTTCAACTAAATGGACTTTTATTTGATATATTTTTCAGATCACAGAACATCTGTCTTTCTACAATTCTAAAAAATATGCCACAAAAATCATAAATCCAAATTTTGTATCTTAAAATGTTTCGCTTGCACGAAAATCCAATTTATTCAGGTAACTTCCTAAAATATTCGAGCAAACAAAATCGATTCCTTTCATTATAGGATTTTATTTATCACACTATCTTTTCGAATTTATCTTTTTTATTTCATTTTCATGATTTTTCCCAAACAAAATTGATAACAACAAAAACCTTAATATATTTTTCATCATTTTTCATGACAGTGTGAAATGTGAAACTCTCGTGTTATTTGTTTTTCCTGATAAGTGTGAAAACGAAATGATTTTTCTTCTTCAAATATAAATGATTTTCTATAAAATTAAATGAAAAAAAAGGAAATTTTCAACTAGTTTATTTAGTTAGTGGGTGTAAATTTCTTCCAAAAATAGGAAAACATGATTTTCCTTTCACATGTCAAATAGTAATTTGATGTTTAATATAATTTTTCCATCTATTTTCGTGTTTTTTTTTCTTTTTTTTTGTGAGCCTGAATATGGAAAAACTAACTAACAAATCTACTTTAGAGCATTTTCCAAACACTTAAACATTTTATTCGATTTACTTGGATGTTGTTTCTTTTTTAGTAATAAATGCTTCATAATGATCATATTTGATAAACGTGTATCCGTGCTATTAGACAGACAGGACAGACATATGAGAAAAAGACAATTTTATACTATATAATGAAAGAAATCTATTTTCTTGATAGTCATGAGTCGTTTTATTGATATTGCAGAAATCGTATCTTTTAAAAGTGGCTAAAAAATTATTATCGAAGTGTTATTAAAAATTTATATTCATATATGTAGGAATTTTTTTCAGGGCAAGCACATTATATTTATAGATTTTCCAATCCCTAGATATTTTGGAGGAATTATAGATGGATACAATTATAATTAAAGTTAAATTGAAACAGAAATCAGGCAATTGTAGGATTCAGTCAATATTATACCAAGAATAATGGGGAAATATGAAATTATGTAAAAAAAAATGGTATGCATTTTTGCACTTAAAAGGCATTCATATATATGTACTAAAAAAATTGCATTTCTATATGCATGTGTATGTATAGCTTTAATAAACTCGAGAGAAAATTTCTGCTGACTTGCATACTATAGTGCAATATTTGCTATTTCAATGATAGCGCTGGCTGTTGAACTTTGCCATTAACCAACACCCAAACATGGAAAATCGCAATAGAAATGGAAACTGTTCACACAATTATTTCTCTACTAGAGGAGTGGATGAGGGTACATGCAATTATTTTTAATGTATACATACACTTCTGGGGCAACCAGACACGATAGAAACTATACCAATAAATGAAATTTTATATAATGTACTTCGGGTAAAATGTATTTTATAGATGCATTTTATATAAGTAGAAGAAAAAAACTAAGTAAAATAGAAATGGAATAGAGAACGAGTTCATTTGGTTTAGAGAAGGTATCTGACCGGACTTTGTTTTGATTCTCTTCTATTCATTGTTAAAGATTTTCACAATTTTCTAGTTGTATAATATTTTACAAGAAAATTTTACGTCAAATTCTGATTTATTTTTCTTAAAACTTTTATTTTTATACTAGTTAATTATTATTAGAACAGGATGTTTCCATTTATATAGAAATTTAGTTAGTAGGGTTTCAAATTTTTAGTAGAAATCACAGTAAAACACTAATAATACTGAAAAATTGAGATAATTATAATTGCCTTTTGCCTTGTTCCAACTTTTAAAGCGGAAGTAAAACTTGCGTGCCTAAAAATACTTGTCAAAAACTGTGGCTATTTAAGCCATATCTTAAAGGAATCAAGTGAACATTAGGTTTAAGTTTCTATAAACCATTCAAAGGTAATTCAATGTTCATTATAACGCCCTAAAACCTTATCCAAAATATTAAAATTAATGTGCTCTTTAGAGAAGCGAAAACAATTACTTTTATGTGATTCTGACAAATGAATTATTAATATTAATTCCGCTACAAACCAACTGAAATATTTACTTATACATTTGTTATTATGTAATTGTAGAAATGGGACTCGTAGTTAACAAATCTATAGTTTGATGAATTAACTATGAGAAAAAAGAACCAAAACTGCTTATATATCAAGGTTTTTGCTCCATAACTCTTTTTCGTCTTTTACAAATTCGCTCTACTTCATAGATAAGCTGTGCCCTCCCTAACATCATAAATATCTTCTGGAAATTTTTTTCAAATCGATACGTTAGTTTTTAAAATAAATCGAAAAAACTTTCAAAACAGACTTTTTATCTTACAACTAATTCTTTCTCCACTATTCTTGGACCGATTTTACTGAAATTTAACATAAAATCATCTATTTATGTAAATGCAATTAATGCAAACAAAATTGTTTACAATTTTTCAAATTAAATTCGAAAAACCATATAAAAGATACGACAAGACTTCCTGGTCACCTGGTTTTTGCTTTATAACTTCGCTCACCGTTGGTCAATTTTGCTAAAATCTAATACCAAATTCAGTCAAGGAACTCACATTGTAAATTTCAACAAAAATCTTGTATACGGACCAATGGACATGCAGAAATCGATATAACTTTTGATTCTCTACACAACCATATCCCTCTGGTAATACCTACCATAGGGCATACAAATCTAAACGATTAAACTTAAAGAAGCGCCCTGTATCCATGTAAAATTGCCGGTTTTTACTTTTGCAACTGTTTTTTATATTTAAAGTCGCCAAAACATTTGTTATTCGTCTAAAATTATTTCTATTGTAAATATTTTTCAAAATAGAGCTTTTTCTTTGATATTGATGTAAAATTTTGTAACAAAATAGAAATCATCAAAAAAAAACGAGATAGAAAATTATAGTTTTGGCACAATGCCCTCATGACACGTGAGTGTAGGATCGATATGAACTAACAAAAACTAAACAAAACTATAAACTAATATAAGAAGAATGAGCTCCATCGAAGAAAATATGTATACGAACGATTTAGTAACATTGTTCTTCTATAGTTGTACATAAAGGGGGATAATCTAGTTTTTGAGGTGAATGTACGATTAAAATATAATAACGAAAAAAAAAGAACTACTGTACTATTAGCTTTCTTTTTTTTTTCAATGAAATTTTCTTCCTACAAAGAACTAATTCGTTTCCGATCAAACTGGAACTTCAATTTAAATACCTGTAATTAAGTTTTTTTGTTTTATATTAGAAAATAATGTTTTATGGAGAATGCGAATAATTAAACGATGTACTAACAACAAATGAAAGACGAACGTGTACATTATTGTATTGACATTTTTTTCTTCATATTTCCTTAAAAATGGTTTTTATACTCTATGGTAGAGATTCCCAGAGTGTACAATAGTTTTTCACTGCATTTGGAATGTATAGAAATAATCATCCGAGATTAGATCTCAAGGTACTATAAGAAGAAGATGTATAGACAATCAATAAATACTAGAGAGTTAGAAATTAACACACTGCCGATAGTTTATCTTTGAAGGCAACTGTCTCTAACGAATAATTCGTCTTTTAAAACCAAAATTTGTACATTGCTGCTTATCAATTTAATTAGGATACCATTTTCTCTACAAATGACATGCAAAAATATTAGAAAAATAATATTCTTCCGGAAATATATTTAGCAGAACAATTTCCTGACTACTATACCATAAGTAAAGTAGAGTGGCCACAAAACTTTTAAGGTTGGATAATTTAGGTTAAATATTATTTAAAAAAAAAAAAACAGTTTTAGGTTACTGAAGACGAAACAATATGTCTGTGATCTCTTAGAAAAAAAATTAGAAATATTATTAAGTATATACTCAAAGGCTTTGATGTAATATAATCAAAGTCGGTTGAAAGATCATGATTTTAAAGATATGAGAGGAAATTTCATTTTAAAACCGTTCTAAAAACTAATATGAATATGTGTGAAAATATAACGGGGGCATACCAATTTTGCATGTTTCCTCTTTCAAATAAGACATAAATGGGATAAATTGAATAATCAGAAGGTATTTAAAGTGTGGAGTTCAAATTAATATATTGAAGTGAGTAAACGTGCCATTTTTTTTTCATCACTGGGTTTTCTGAATGAGAAAAGAAGTCATTTTTACACAATTCAAAGATAGTAGTCTGATACTGCAAGATCAGGATTATACGGTGAATGCATCCAAAGTTCCCAGCCAATTTCTCTTAATTTTTGATGCGTTATCACGATAAAACACAAAACTTTTGCGATTCACCAAATTTTGAAAGCTTTTGGTTTGATGATTTTCAACGTTCATGTCTAAAGTTTCCAATGCCTGATTTTGAAAACAATATTACATATATTACATATAAAATTAGAATGTAATTAATACAAAATCCTTCCTCGCACATGATTCATATTTTTCTATTATTTTCCGTGTCCTTTTATTATGCCCTATGGTAGCTAGTACCAGAAGGTATATCAGTTTTGTCACTAGTACATTTGTAACATATCGAAATAATTATCGTAGAAAGATTTCAAGGGTATTGTGTTCTTCCTTAACTTGGTTTGGTATTGCATTTCATTAAAATCGGCCAAAGGGGAGCAAAGTTATAAAGTTGTTTATGGTTTTTCAGATTTAATTTGAAAATTTGTACAACAATTTTGTTTAAATTGTTTACATGGGTTGACTACATAAATGTGCGATATCATGTTAAATTTCAGTGAAATCGGTCCAGGGATAGTGGAGAAAGAAATAGTCGTAGGGAAAGAATAAGCCTATCATAACGTCTTTCCGATGTATTTTATAAACTAATACACCGATTTCAATAAAATTTGCAAAAGATATTTATGCTATTAGTCCCCAGCCTACATGTGAATTAGAGCGGGTTTGAAGAAGACGAAACAAAGTTATGGAGGAAAAACCTTGAAATATTAGTAGTTTTGGTGCTTCTTTCGCAGGCTACTTATGGTAATTAATTGAACTATAATAGATTTGTTAACTACGACTCCTATTTCTACCATAGGGCATTAAAAAATCGGCTATAGGCCGATTTGACATTACTATAGTATATGTTTTTTGTTGGTATTGCGTTCCCTTTATAATGACGAAACATTTTATCGGTTCTCTCTATCGTTAAGTCTTGATACATAATTTTTTGGATGATGAAATATGGATTATGAATATAAAATAATGTCACGCAATTCCAGTCAGGTATATATATTAGTTGGTTATTTCTATTTTTTATCATTTTTCATAAAATCGAAATTATTTTCTGAGTGCGTGGTGGTTCAACAACTTTAAGAATTCTTGTTTTTCTTGAACGACTACATAAAAAAAAAAAAAAAAAACCTTATGAAAATGGGTGGTTAATATCCTTGGTTGGTTTATATAAAGATATAATGTATTTATTTTTTTTATAACCCAGTTTATTTTCCCCAAGCATATTTGCTGTATACAAAATATTCCCAGGTCAGGGTAGTTCATTGCTCCTCCTCGAAAGCAACAAAAAAAACATTATATTTACCATATTTGTATATTTTGACATATGTTTCATATTTTTATGTTGTAATTTATTAACCATTTAGTGTACAATACAAGTGGGTGGTAATAATGGAGGAATACTGGAGGAAGCGAGAGCTAAAAACAAAATACAATTAAAATTGTGTGGGAAAAATATCAAGCTTTTACAGTGTTCATAATTGAAAATTTTCAAATTAAAGGAAAATATAATAAAATTAATGTTAATTTTTAATTTTTATTTAAATCAATATAATTTCATCTTTAAATTCATGAAAAAAGGAAAAAAGGAAAAAATATTGTAGTAATTTATCAAATTGGTTAGAATTCTGTCATTCATTTATCAAGAAAACTCATGACATGAAAATGTAAAAGTTTTACAAATGGACCATAATCCATCAAAAGGACACCACACCCATTTCAAAGGTTAGTAGTTCCTCCTTAAACAATTGAACTGAAATGTATTTTTCGGTATTATTTATTATTGTAATTTCCGATTTACATCATCCAGATGAGAACAAATTTTTTGATTATATATTTTTCTTCAAATTTCCGGAAAATGAAAACGGATTTGAAAGGAATATTTTTTGTTTTTTTTTTTTTTTGTCAGGGCTTCTTAAGACTACAGGACTTCTTTTTTTTAGAGTAGTATTGTAGTAGTAGTAGTATTGTTTGAATTGTAAGAAACAAAAATCATAATTTTATAAAGAATAATTAAAACACTATGTTTTTGTCCTTTATTTTACGTTTGTTTGGCTTTGTTACATTGTAGAATTGAAAACAACTAGAAATATGTGAAAATGTCGTGACTGGAATTTGAAATCCAGACCACTCGATACCACAGGGTGGCCAGTGAAACACTGAAAGGTTTGAAAAAGCCATAACTTCTTCATTTTCAATCATTTTTATTTTTTTTTTTTTTAGGTTATAGAGCATCTCTTGGAGAATAATATGACTACGCGTATGATATCCAGCAACGAGTAAAACTCATTGAGTTTTTCCATTCCAGTGAAAGATCAATTATTCAAACTCAGAGAAAATACCGTCGACATTTTAATATTAGAGTATCTCCATACTAAAAACAACTTTTTGAATAACTTGAAACAAGTTAGAAGTTTAAGGAGAACATTCGAAACGAAATTCGGTGTTTAGAACCTGAAATCTGGCCTACGGTCATGGAAAATGTTGTGGAAAGAGGCTGTGAGCAGGAAAATGGTGATTATTTGAGGGATGTTATTTTCCAGAACATAATACTGAAAAGAAAACCCACTATTATTGTTTTTGTTTTATATCATTCAGTATTTCAGTGGCCGCCCTGTAGTATGAAAATCAATTCAATTTTTCTTCTTTTATGTGAAAGTATCTATTTACTTTTAACCGGCAGTCTAACATGAATTTCTTGAGTTTTCTTTAAGTTTAAATTCCAGTTTTCTTGTCGGATTATAATTTCTTTTGGGATAAAAATAAGAAAATTGTAAATATGTATTTTAATTAAAAATTATGTAAAACTGGTTCAAATCCTAATATCTTATTGTTTGATACAAATCGCATTATTGTCAAACAATTCATATTGTTTTGAATATGTTTCTTTTTTTCTTAATAATAAAAAGAAAAATCATACCAAATTCATCTAAGAAACCACCCCAATCACCTAAATACTTAATGTTCCTTTTTATATCCTTTCAACAGCCACCTTCTTCATTTTCAACAATATCCATATGTAAACAAACAGTTTCTTCCGTCGAGAAAAAGTTTTTCAGGCATGCGCTTCAAAGTTGTTTTCATGATGTTGAAACAAAGCCATTATGGAAAACGCATGAAGCAGGTGAGATATAGAGTTGATGACACCACCATCCCAAAAGAAGAAAAGAACATTTTCTTTTTTTTTAGCGGGTAATGGAAAAATCTTTAGTAGTTTTTTTCTTTGTTTTTGTTTTGCTCTTCTTAAAAGGATGATAGTACTTTAAAGAATCTTTAACAAAAGCTTTAAAAAATGGGGTCTTCTCCCCCATATTATAGGATATATCTAAAAGTTGTTTTTGTTGGTTTTCTTACTTAAATAATAAAGTGAAAGCGATGATAATGGTGGCACGTATTCGTTTTATTTTCATTTCAAAAGAAATTTTAAGCGAAGTGAAAAAAAAAGAAAACTCCAATAAAGGGAGAATAAAACTGGAGGGTTTTTAGCATACAACACCCAAAAAAAAAGGGAAAAGAAAAAATATTTTTTGTTATATAAAAAGGTGATGACTAAGGGGAAAATCTTTTTTAACTAAAAGTTTATTCATGAAAATTTTTGAAAATTTTTCAGTTATAAGAAAATCTGAAGGTTGATAACGGATGTGGGGAGATGGGACGGATAGATAGGTCGTTTCGTAAACAAATTTTCCTTCTATAAATTCTGTGGCAGAGAAAATAAAAATTGTTTTCTGGCCAAGAAAAAAAAAAAAAACATGAAAAATTAATATGCAACAATAAATTAGTTTTAAATTTTCGAATAAAGGAAGTTATTCCAAAAAAGGATAATGTTTCCGATTTTCACTTTCTTATACTATAAGCGTCCGTATTGTGAGAATAGATTAAAAAATTAAAATTATATAACTTGCCATTTGAGCTGTTTGAAAACTTCAAATCAAGACTGGCATTCTGTAAAACGACAGACGATAATCGCTTGTGACCTTTTTGAAAGTGATCGCCGCATATTTCCGCATTATGAAGCCGATCACTTTCGTTCTCGTCTCAACTTACTTATTTTTTCGTCCTCTGTAGACGTGAATCAATCAATTTTTTCAAGATATTGACTAAGCCCATCGATATGTGTCTCTGTTCACTCATTGATGAGATAATGTTAAACTTGAACTATCATGCTTGATTTGTTTTTCTTCAATGTATTCGAATAATGTGGTTTGGATGGCGATTAACAGGGTAGATTGCGATTAGTTGCTAAACCAAAGTTGTAACTTTTAAATTCCTAACCAAGTGATTGCATTATTTCCTCGAAGTGGCCACTGGAAATGCATCTGTATATAATACCCTCCCGGCAGAAGTTACAACGGTTGAAATCCTCCAACAAGGAAAGTGGGCAATGATCTGACAACACGTTTCTGCTCTATCAATTGAGAAACTACAAAATCAAACTTGAAAAGAACAAGTTCGGCTACAGCCTATGGGAAATCGAATAATGGCTTTGTAGCGTCCGCAGCCTTTTCAATTGGAAAAAGGAGTTTTGATTAAGCCTTTTTAAAGATTTTAGAGTTGTGTAATAAAAAATATGTAATTTAAAAAGAAAAGAAATTATTTTTGGTACGTTTTTTTTGTAATATTTAATAGAAGCTAAAGTAGTAAGTTTTTGGTAGAAACAGCACTAACACTTAAATAAAAAAACGTAACTGTTCTAAATTATCCAGAGGATCGGGGTCGATAGTTTTTGTAATGAATTTCTGATAATATGCGGGAATTTTATTCGAATAGTACGTTGAGACGACGTTGATCACTCTCACTTGTCCAAAGGTTTATTGTAATAAATTGAAGAACTCATTAAATTTTATCCGAAACAGATCAACCAGAAATAGAATATTTTCAGTCAAAATGGAACACTTTACGTCCACATTCGAATTTTAATCAAAAATATAGAAAATTTAGCATATTTTAAATTTCAAGTCTTGTGCATAAGAAAGCTGAGTGATTTATCATACCCAAATTGTTATTTTCTATTTAAGAGGAAATTTAATTATTTAAGATGAAATATGTTTTCTTTATGGAAATGGTTTCTTAAAGAGCTTTTCATTTGGTTTAAAATTTTATGTTTTCCAAAAACAATTTTCTTATGTTTCTTAAAATTAAAAAAAATACCTAATAATGGAATTCATAAAAGTTGTATTTTAAAATATTTTTATTTTTGGTGGTTTTTGTTGAAAATTTTAATCGATTTCTTTTTTGTTGTTCTCCGCAAAACAATCTATTCTTATTTATCCGTCCCCTGACAGGTTTTGTAAGGTTGATGAAGGCCGACACAAGACGACAGAAAACTAGATTTTATTCTATTTATATTTGAAAAATCAGATGGGCTCAGTAGTTTGGATAGCTTTTATAATATATATATAAGATTGTTTTTAGATTTCATTAAATTATTCATAAATCAAAATTCATTCATGATCCAATATTATTTATATTAAAAATAGAATTACTGGGCTCTTTTATTAGCCCGAAAGTAAAAAAAAACATTTCCATTTTGAATCGATTAATAATCCAAAATAAAATTTATTAAATTGTAAATCCAATCAAATGTAATTCAGAAAAATATTTATTTATACAAAATAAATAAAACATATAAACTGCCTTAAAAGCTCCCAAAAAAGTCAATGAACTTAATGGAAATTAAAAAACAAATAGCAAAATAAAAAGGAAGTTTCTTTTACAATAAAACTTTTTACCAAAACAAACAGAACAAAATTTCCTGAATTTCATTTTCCTTTTTTGAAAGAAAATTCGGAAATACATTATTATTTTCTTAACATATACAGAGTGTTTCAAGTTTTTGAATAAAATCAACTTTTTCATAAAAAAAACAACATTTATTTAGATTTTTTCTTGGAAAACAAGAGTTTAGTTTATACAAACTTCTGTTGTGGTTCGGGGTTCTTAAAGAAACAAAGTTCCAATATTTTATGTGAATATGGAAATAAACCTAATGACATTTTGCGGAGGAAGGATGATACTTTCGAAAAATTCGAAAAACTGCTTAGAGTCCCTTTAATATTTACAAAGAATTGGTGGTAATCTTTTGTTTGCATATCTGATAGTAAAATAAAATAATACTATAATTTTTTATTCATATTCAATGTATAGAATTTCTTCTTATTGATTGACATTTTCTAATAAAATCGGCATGAGATGGTTGATTTTTGTTTAGCAAATCTTAAATAGTTGACAGTTTTTGATTTATAAACTAAATAAATCCAAATCCCGTTGCCGAGGTATTTACGAGCTATAATCAAAACCAATTTTTACTACGAGTAAGAGTACTACCGACCTACAGAAGTAACTTAATGCTGGCCCATAGACTGACCTTTAATTTTTCACTTGAAAATGTGATTTGTGACAGTGAACTCGATCCCATAACCATAACGCAAGAGGATTTCAGGCTTTCAATACTAAAGCCTTTTTTATTACTCTGGTTAAACCTATACTACAATATGGCAGCCAAGTGTGGTGTCCCTATTAGAAATCCGAAATTAGTAGGAAGGAATATGTTCAACGAAGATTTGAATATTATGTGTTAATAAACCTTCATTAAAATGATACCTTTGTGTTACTTCAATATAAAAATAGATTAAAATTATTTGGATTGAATTCTCTGGAAAGGAGACGTCAGGCGACTGATGTTTTTACATATATACATTTAAAGGTTCCTTAACGTTCGTGCCAAACCAAAATGAATTTAGAAAAATTCCTAAAAAGTATGTAATTATATATCTGACTGAGACTTGCATAAAAAATAAAATAAATATTGGACAGATTAGAAAATTTAAACTTTAATGTTTCCAAAAAGTTCGTCAAAACAATAGTAATTAAACAAAGTAAAAATTAACATGAACATCGAAAAAAAGCTTAGGTAAAAGAAATTACATTATGTCTTTATTAAACAAACCCCCATTCCATATCATACATTCTCCCCATTCAGTAAATGATTCCTTAATAGAAACACCCTGTTCAATTTCATATGAAAATTTTATTGATATAAATTTATTTATTTTGGTATTTTGTTGTCAAGTGAGACTTTACCTTTGTGAGCGTATTTATAATATAAATTTTTTTTTTCACGCTAAAAAGTATTTTACCTATTCAAGGAAATATGCCGCCTACACTTTGTAATTTTCATTTTCAAATACTTTAACGAAGTATCCTGAAATAAAAAAAAGGACTGGAATAGCAACAGTATTGAATAAAACGGATGGTTTGGATGGGAATCTTATTATATGGAATACAGATCAAAATACAATTCCTCAATTATATAAATATTTAAAATCTTATATTATAATTTTCCAAAGAAAAACTTAAATGATAGAAAATTTTCCGAAAAACAGATTAAAGCCGGATAAATTGTATATTATTATTTTCATTTTAACGTATTTTCTTGTTAATTTTTTTAGGTTTAGTTTTATCGTTCCTTTTTTCTACAAATATAATCAATATATTCCCTTTTAGGCAACACAAGAATGGGTACATTCAGTTCGTCTGTTATAGTTTCAAAAAAAGGATTCCATTAATTAATTTTAAAGCTTACAATAGTCATATCAAATTTCTGTTTATTACAGAAACCTCAGGTATTTTAAATATTTTCTAAAGTTTGCAAAAAATTAAAGTAAACCTCAAAGAATATATTCTTCAATTTGAGTTTTAGACTCAGGAAAATTTTAAAATATTTAACAAAGCGATGAAGTTGCGATACCAAGACATAAATTGATTCGACAAAATCTTAAATCGTTTGGCTTTTAATATTACCAAAACAACTGACGTATATTTGCGGAAATTCGAAACACCAATCATGACTACATGCTGACATCTCTGTATTCCAAATTGACTTTTAGAATTAAGGAAAAACATAACTAATTATGAAATTTTTCTACATATTAATTAGTCCTTTAAGAATAATTTATAAATTTTTAGAATTTTTTTTTTTGTATTATATCAGTGATTCCCAAAGTGGTCTATATCGACACCCAAGGGTCGACGACGACCTGCAAGGGGTCCATGTCAAATTTAATAATGAACCAAATAATTGTCATTACTACATCATAGTATCTTACATTATATCTATGATTTTGGGCTGGCATACTCACTTTTAGCGCTTTCAAAGTGAGTAGCACTATACCAGCTGTCAAAAATACATTTGAAGTTGATGAATTTGCAAAAAATCAATATCAGTCTACCCAAAACCGAAAAACATGGCAAGTGGTCCACGAGACAAAAAGTTTGGGAACCTCTGTATTATATGTTCCCGTACAGTACTGTGCGGAAAACTAACTGATGAACAGAGTTCAGATCGAAATAAGCGAAAATATTCCTAAGCTATATGAATGTGATGAGAACTGGTAGCAGATTTGGCTGGAAAAGCGTGCTAAACATTTATTGACTATCGATTTTGTCGTGATTAAAGTTTCAGGCGGTTTTGGAAAACTTGCTGCACTAAAATAACTTTCTCTTTCCAAAATATGATAGGTATTGTCTTAAAACTATAGTCTTAGATAGTTCTAGAAGAGTATACTGCCTGATGGTCTTCTAAGTACAGAGACGAAAATCTATTTATTGTATAATATTTATTTATATATTTATTCGTATAATATGATTGTTGTTTAGAAAAATGAATGAGAGTTGCATATAAGTGTACACAAGTGAACCAGCCTAAACCTTCCTAGCCTAGGTTCAAAATCGATTGAATGACAACAAAAGGTTCTCTTCTTTTAAGAATACTTTTCTCTGAAATAAATATTCGATTTACAAGCAAAAGCTTGCAAAAAAAAACACAACTTTGGCCGATTTAGAAAAAGATTTGACTCGTGGATGGAACCGTTTATGCCAAGACATCGTGTGCATCGTTTAAAATGTAATTGAGGCTGATGGTTAAGGGAAAAAGCGGTTACATACCATTTGAATAATTGTAAAATTAACTATGTATTATAAACTATCATAAATTCTAATAAAACCGACCAATAAACAAAAAAATTACAGCGTTTTTAAGTGTCAAAGTACACTTCAATTGCCGGGCCCGGTATAAGGCTTGTTCATGGCAATCCTAAGAATTGTATAATTCCAATATTTACCACGATAAACGATTATTTTTTTGATTTTTCCAGAAAATAATAATAATTAATATTTTTTTACAAGTTGTTTGTATTTTTTGTTTACAATCTTCCAGCAATTGTTTATCCCAAAATTTAAGGAAAATTCCATTTCATATTTTTCTTTTTCACAAAAACAATAATTTTCTGCTGTTCGCTGTTAAGGATTCGTTGCTTATGAACATAAATCTCGAAATGAAAATTGTTCAATTGAATATGATTTTTGATTGAATTTAGAAAAGTATACTACAGAAAACGATTTAGCAACCAGCGGAAAAAGGAAGAAAATTTATAAAATTGCTTTATTTTTGTTTTCCAAAAAATAATACATATTTATATGTGGAAGTTTGTGTATGGCATCGCAGGAAGTAATCAATTTCTCGTGAATGTGATACCCGACAAAATTTTCTATTATATTTAAAAAGGAAAGGGAAGCACATGTTGTTTTCGCCAGAGGATAATTTTCCCATTTGAATATTACACGTGGAAATACATGAAGTATTTTCTCTAAAAACTTCTACGGAAAAGCTGAAATTTATTTTTGAATAATAAGAAAATTACATTAATTTGTTTTCGCATAATATTTTTCTATGGATAATGGATTTTTGAATAGTGGAAAAACTTGGGGGAACCGTAAATTTTACCTATTTTAACATATCGTTAAATCGTATATTTTGCAGTTTCCACCCAAAATATAATTGTTAGAGTAAGACCTGTATATGAAATTTTAACAAGATTCTTTAATAATGTTCTCAACAATGACACAAAAAAGGATCACAGACCTACATGCATATCGTTATGAAAATGAGTTAATCGGATTCCATGGACAATGGGTGCATTTCCGTTGACATAGTCATTGAATTTAATTTCATAAATATAGGTAAATGTAAGTAGCTTGTCAAAATGAAGGATAATATTCTATACAACATCCGAAAACAGTACAGATATCAAATAAATTGAATTTGAAATAAATGAAATCCTTGGGGAATGAGTTGTTATAGTGAACCTGGAACATGTATTCCCTATTCTTATTACCATAGATGAAGGTATGTATAACAAACAATTGGATGTAGGCTGAGTTTAGTTTTCCATTAATTTTCCAAATAATTACAATGTAAACTTTTGATCGGAGAAAAAAGAAACACTAATAAGCTTAAATAATATCAGTTGCACTGACACAGAAGTTTCTAAATCGTATTAAAATAATCGATTTTTATACGAAATCAAATTATTATGGTAATTGAGTTTAATTTTCCTTAAAATTAATATTCGAACTTTTATGTTTATTAAAATAAAACGCTAATTATAAAAAATCAATAGTTTTTGTCATTAAGCTTTTAAGGAGTTTATAAATAGTTCTACTACAAAATCTCGATATAAATTAATTCTAAAGAAAATAGGAATTAGCATTTTGTTTTGTACATGAACACCGTTAATTTAAACCATAAATTTTTAGAGACTTCATTTAAGCTCTCCTTAAATAAAGTTTTGTGAATTACACTAAAAGATATTGAATAAATTTTAAAAACTATTTGTGAACACATTATTAAGAAACCAAGGCTAATTACAGGCCGTCAGAGAATTACAGTAACAAGTTTTCGAATGATCATCACATGTCGTTAATTTAATTCTACTTTCAAATAATCTAGAAGAATTCCAATTTTCAAATGTCTTTTCGTCAAGCCAAAATCAAACACCTTGGCATTATTATTGACCGATCTCAGCATTCGGAAAACCAGTTCGCTTCTACCGCACTCAGTTTTATGATGACTAATTTTGAATATTTCCACGGACCCCAAGGATCGTGTATTAATATTAAGATGCATTTCGTCTAGCAAAAATTGGAAGTCAATAGAACCATTCAGGGTTTGACTCACGAAAATCACATCCGCTAATAGGCGCCACCTTTCCAAGGACTGTAAACCTATCAAATTTAATCTATCAAGGTATAGTGGGCATTCCATGGAAGATTACGTAACGCAAATCTGTGTTGAACAGACTCCAATCTGTTAATTTGGACTTTTTGATAGGAAGATCATGCCTGACTTGCATGTTTCCTTGAAAAAGTGATAGTCTCACATTTAATACAGTTAAGAACACCACGTAGCAAAATATGTATTTAAATCCTCCTGGAGGTACCGAGAGTCATTAAAATTGGATATTTCTTTAAAAATAGTCATGTCATCGGCAAAGTTAGAAATTTTCGAATATTTAATCACAGAGGTAATATCGTTAACATATAGGACAAAAAGATTGGTCCCAAATGGTTACCTTATCGTATTTTTTGAAAATTTAAATCGATTTTTTTAAACAATGTTTTGAGAAAAACACATTTAAAGTTTCGAAGTATGTTTCTCAAACTAGTTTTGCTCAGAATTCTATAGAATAGAAATTTCGAGGATATACTATATTCCTAAAACTTTCAAGTTTTAGAAAATACAAAAATATATAAAACTCCAATTCATTTTTTTCTAGATAGATGCAGCTCCTTAGTAAAGAAATTTTTCAACTGAACTTTATTCTAATTAATTTTAAAATTCCATTTAAAAATAAAATTAAATCAATTTAGAAAATAATTTGTTTAAATTTCAGAAAAAAACCCTTTTCTTAGAATCTATTAACATTTTTCGAATGAAAATAATTCTTATTAAAACAAGAAAAAAAAAACAACTAATTAACAAACTTCAGTAAAATGAAAATCTCTTGGATACTAAAAGAAACAATTTTTATCTAAATTTAAGTTTATTAGTGTATTCTTATTCTTGTTCGTGTTTACGGAGGCGAAAATCTTCATCATAATTCACATAAATTAATGTTTTCCAACATAATTTAGGTAATAATAATTTTCTTTTTTTCTTGGGGTTTTAAACACGTGCCCACAATAAAAGACCTACTATGATATTTTCCTGTGAAACAACTTCAAGAAAATCGCCGCCTTGGTAACAATTTTCATTCGACCTAAAATAAAAAAAAAGGTATATTTTCCGCTTTTCCATTTTTAGGAAAAAAATACTTTATATGACTTAATTTAAATAAAAATTTCATACTTTATATTTTGAGTGAGAGTTGAGAGGTGTTGGGTTGGGTTTATGCTTAAATAAAAAACGAAAAAAATTAATATGATTTTTATTGTTGTTTAAAGACACCTTTTTTTCTGTTCCTATTATATCATCGACTAACCAACAAAAAAAAAAAGGTCAGAGAATTATATTTTGTGTCCATGTTTATACACATGCTTTCTATAAATATATCCATCAATGTTGATTCTAGAAACTTCCTAGCTTCCTAGCCATTGCGCAGTTTCCAAAAAACCAGAAATAATATAATATTAAAAACCCCACCCGAATTTTATTATATAGTAAAATATATATGAAAATATACATATCCTTGTCAAAAGAACCAAAAAGAAAAAACCAGGCACTGTCGCCTTTTGTTGTAATAAAAATAAAATTCCTTCTGATCCTTTCCACCTAAAAAAACTGAGAGAAAAACAAAATCGATCCAAGAACATCATACAGGATATTTGTATATATATATGAAATAAACCTTCGCGTGTCAGGTCATTGAACGGTGTCCTTGAAAGTTCAAGCACCAAAACAAATACAAACAAGTTGAGAAAATTTCAAGATAAAAAGTTTTTCCCAGATTCGTCCAAAATAACTCAGTCGAATTTCCATCGTTACTCTCTCTCGGTTGTTATTGTTGGTTTTCTTCTCTTCCTTTATTCCTTATTATTATGGTTCCGTATTCTTTTGTGAGTTTGTGTGTGTCACAACAACTTTCCAAAAAAAGGAAGAAAATTATACTGTAAAATGAAAGAAAATTTTCCTTTTCTTGTTGTTGTTGTTGTTTGTGGAAGCTTATCTTATTTTCATGTAATTTTCTACTTAAGGGACTGTGTCTGAAGTTGGAACAAGAAGAATTCTTGATGATAAAGAAGAATCTTGAACACCGCATATTAAGATTATCCAGAAGGATGGGGTAATAGGTAGAGAGAGATTGGTATATAGAGAGTTTGGGTTCCATGTTTTGAATTTGAACTTGAGCTTTTATAATGTCGCACATGCCGGCATTTTCATTTTCCACTCAAATATACATACATACATAAGTATGTAGTTGTATAAAAAAAAGGAAATATACAAAAAGGATGGAATGATGTTATAAAGTTTTTGGGTGTGAATTTGTGGGTTACAATATAAAAATTGATGTGATATAAAATGAAGAAAAAAAAAAACAAATAACAACTTTCACTGAAAACATAATAAAATATATAGAGTAGTATCATGAAAAACATGGATTAGGACTCTTTTTATGAAGTAATATATATAAAAGAATTCTTTCCCAAACAAATACAACAAGATCCATATAGAGGAATCTAGACACTTATCTCGATCGAAAGGATTTGGAAACAAAAATGACTCTCGTTTGGATAATATATGAAAAGATATGATATGACCTGTAAGACATGAAATGATGGAGTCTTTTTCTTTTTGGTTTTCATTAGATATACAAGAAAAACTATAATCTTAATAAGATTTGGATAAGAAGCAAAAGAAAATGAAAGTTATTTTAGAAAATTCGTTCCTTTTTTGTTATGATAAGAAGAGTGTGGAAACAGAGTGAAGTCTACATGTTGTTGGCATCATTGGCGCCGTCATGTTATTACTGAATTGTCAACATATGTAGTAGCAAAAGATTTTAGTACCTTCTCTATAGTTTTTTATCTTTTTAGAAAAATATTCACCATCATCACCCATATTACATCCTTCCATCCATTAAAGGATAATAGGTGGAATTTTTTCTTTACGTTTTCCCTTTTATTCTTACATATACAACGAAAGGTTTTTATTTCTTGATTTCCAAATAAATGATTTTTCATTTTACTTTCAATTTCTCCATGTAATCTTTTTTGGAAAAACTTGTATGAAATAACATCCTTTCGGAATAATTTAAATGGAACGGATTTCAAATAAAAATTTGTTTTCTTTTTTGTCAAATTACTTTCGAGATTTTTTTTTTGTAGCATATTGTTTACATATGAGAACATCTGAGTAAATATATCAGTTTCAACGACTTCCTCGAATTAAATATATATATCGAAATTGTATTAATAGATGGGCCAAAGAGTCATAGCGTTGTTGACAACGACAAAACAAAAGCATTGATTAAATCCAATCGGGGCGTTTAACTATATGAGAGATTGCTCAGAATTTTAACATATCAAAATCGAGCATTGAAAGCCATCAAACAGAAGCGTCCAGAATTGGTGTGTGAATCGGAGAAGTATTGTGTTTCATCATGATAAAGCTGGACAGCACAAAAGTTTGGTCATTCTTCAAAAATTGAGAAAACATGACTCTTGACTTTGCAGCATCAGATTATTATCTCCGCAGAACTCCCTTAACTAGGACCCTAGGACTTACATTGATCAGTTTTCCATCACCTTTTGAGCAACTGAGAAAAAGAAAACTGACCAGTGTAAATGTAAAAACTGATATTTTGGCAATCAAACTAAATAATTATTCAAAATTTTCGTGAGCAATCAGCTTTTTCTCAAACATGATTGATCAAAGTGAGACCTACTTTACTCATGTAAATTTGAATTTATAAGAAGCCTTCGAAAATGACTTGTATCGTTTTTTCGGCTAGGAGATCCAGAAGTTCTACAGTGACGAGATAATGATCCTGTCCCAGGAAAATGGGGAAAGATCTTCGACCCAAATAGACAATATTTTGTTTAAGAAAGTTTTGCATGAAAGATTCGCCATAGTAAAAGAAGGACTTTTTGGCCCATCTCATAAATAAATTCCGAAAAGAGAAAAATTGGATAATTTTTGACTGAAAGATTTTCATTTTTATCATCCATTTTCTTTGGATGGAAAATAAAATGACGATGCGGCAAGTTAAATTAGATTGCGACAGATTTTGAGGATGATGTCTTTCGTTGGATCAAAAATACTTGTAAAGGCGCATCCAAACCAAACGAGTTAGCAAGTAAGAAAATATGTTCTTTGCGAACAATTCAGTTTTGATATATGGACGTCTCACTGAACGCTGACTGACGATGTGACGACTGGGAATATGAATGAATTGCTCGCAAATCTTGGTTTGGACTCACCTTAACAAGATCTGCTTTATTTTTGATTTTTGTTCTTTTAAATGGAATTGCTTTTATTGTTTTCTTTTTTGTAAACCAAAAATTTCGTGAGAAATTTAAATGAAATTAAAATTTTTTAATTAAATTGAAATGTATACAAATCCTCATTAAGAAAAAATATCAAAATTAACATTTTAATTAATTTTTAAGAATTTTATTTAAAGAACATGAAATGGTTTAGATTTTATTGAAGTTTTATGATTTTGAAATCATTTGATGTGTGTCTGTGGTCATCTTAAAATTATGCAACTGTTAGATGTTTATATCTGTGGCTAAAAATAAGCAGAAGGGATACTAGAACTGAGGAGCTCTTAATTAATTTTCAACAAAAACTTATTTTTGAATAGAAAAGGAAAAACACTATTAATTGCTTTCAAACAGTAAAGGAATTTTAATATTTTCCAAACGACAGATAAAATTTGCCTTACCAGAATTAGACAAACCAACATTGCTGTACAAAAGTTAAGTTATTGACATATATAGTACATTCCATTGTCTTTCCCTTTAAATGTTCTCATGACATGTTATTAATCTGATTCCTTTATGAAAATATTTGAAACAACTATAAATCATTTCCGATATTAGTGATACAAAAGTTAATGGAATACATAGGTAGTATATGATACTGATTGGGCCGGACTGCCGAAGGACGAGAATGTTGATAGAACCCGAGCGTAAAACCCTCAGAACCATTGTGGGTATTGTGACAGGGCATTGCACATGCAGAAAATAAAGGTAGCCGAGAGTCCGATATGCGGAGTATGTCTGGAAGAAAATGAATAAGCAAAACATTCTTTGTATGAATGCCCGGCTTTTTCTAGAATGAAGACTTGCTACACTGGGTGAATTCACCCTGAGTAAGGAGGGGTTAGTTAACTAGGACCTAACTACGGAGCTGTCCTTCATAAAAAGAACTAACCGGTTCGGGGAACAGACCTAGCCTCTCAACCAACCTTTTAGGAGGAGGTACAATGGGCCAGTTAGGCCTACGTGCTAAGGCCCGCAACTGTGGGAGCCCCTCCAATACAATACATACATTATGACATTAGGCACACATTAGATGTTTTTGAAATAGAAGTTCTGGCTTGTTTTGGACTTTGCTAATATTAATTTTTCGAAATTTCATTCACATTATGCTTTAGCTATAAACCTCTTTTCTGTAAAAAGACGTAGAGTTCTAAACTGTAAGCATTTCTACATATCTCATATCTCATATTGTGAAAAGAATTTTCAAAAAGTGGTTACAAAAATTTCTTCGAAAGTACAGATCTATACATTAACTCATCTTTGTCTAAAATATCGATGTAAACGATGCATATTTAGAAAAATATTTAAAGACGGATGGCGCCCATATTGAGTTTACGTAACATTAACAAATATGCCAAAATTCAAAAGTCAAAATGTATGCATTTGAGATTATTGTTCCGAATTTATGGCAAGGTAGATAAGTTTCAGGTCTTAACTGAAAAATCTGTTTGACATCATTGTTTGTTTTCCTGAAACTTGCATTTCGAGTCGTTCTATCGATAAAATTATAATTTCTAAACCGCTAAAAAAATCGGCTATAGGCCGATTTTAAGTTACTATATGTTAATTCTTACAAATCAATAAGCATCATCATTCAATCATATTTTTACTTTATATAATATTTTTTGAACTAAAAAATTCTTGGCCTCGGTTCAATGACGTTCATTTATTCGGAACAAATTAATAGTAAACACTTTTTTTTTCTTTTTTGTATAACAATCGACAAGTAATTATCACAAAAATCAATTGAACTAAATTATTTGATTTAATTCTAAGAAGAAAAATATGAAATTTATTTTTCTATTTTAAAATTTATAAATAAATCGATATTATAATCAATATTATGTACTCGAAAAAGAAAATTCCAGTGAATTAAAAAATTAGTAAAGTTGTAAAGTTTTTAAAGAAAACAAAAATTCCCATTTTTATTATCTCATCATTTTCAATATTTAAACATTTTTAATTGGAAACACGAAACGACTAATAAAATATTTGTAAACAAATATTGTGAATTAATCTCTCCGATAGTCGGATTTTGTGATTTCCAGAGGCCTCATTCTATGAGAGTATTGTATGTGATTAAAACCGCCATGATATATGCGTTTTTCTTCACGTCCATATGTATACAAGTATATTGGTTATGATACCGGCTAGAAATATTAGAAAGAAATAACAACCGCTATCGAAAAAGTGATTCATTAAATTGACCCAATTTCAATTCGTTGAACACAAAATAATAAACATGATAAAAAAAAGGCCTGAAGCAAAACAAAAAACATGTAGGATAAAAAAAAGCAAAATATTGCAGTGTACAAGTCTTTTTGAAGTAAACAATTTGAACATGTTATATGTGAATTATTAACTAGTCTCTAGTCGAATGTTATGAAGAACAAGAATTTGTTACGTGATTTCTACATGACACTATTTTTGATGGAATTATAGTCGTCGTGTCGAATGCGAAACCGTTTAATGAAAAGTATTTAAACATAAATCCCTATTTAGAGGACAAAATGTCTAACCTAATAATGTCTAGAATAAAAGTAGTCATTAAACTTTCTTGCATTCGATATTTTGGTTTTATTTGTTTTCGCATAGGACCCAGTCAATAACGCATTTAAAACAACCTCTAAGCAATTTATATACAATATTTATAAGCTCTATTTTTTTTTTATTTAAAAAAAATTCCAGTGCCATTTCCACGCGGAATTCTGTACTCTTTCCTTAAGGATTACAAAAGTGTTCACGCGTTTTAAATCTGCCACATATAATATGTATACGAGGAGAAACTGTTCTTAGAAATAACATTAGAGCATAATTGTAGCATAAAAAACTACAAAATAATGTAAAGTTCATTTTTTTCCTAAAATTCCATTATAAATTATTAATGCACCTTAAAATTGGATACCATAGAATCTAGGCTACTGGCAACTACGGCCATCAAGCTCTTATAAAGATTAGCTTATCATCTTGTATTAAAAAAAATCAAGAAAAATCCCACACTTTTTCCATATATGTATTTTTTCTGATAAAATAATATCCGGAATTTATCTACCATTATTCCAAATCAATGGTACGACCTGTACAAGTAGATCGGAAGCTAATCTGCAAGTATCTGAATGACCAGTAAGTAAATTTATTTTATTTAAAAAATGCACCTAGTTTCGATTATTACATCTTCCAAATTGATATTCGCTGATGTATTGAATTCCTCATTCTTGATACACACTCTTCTAGATAATCTACAATATTTACATTATTTTTCATTAAGATTCATCAGGCAAAACAAAATGAAACAAGACTTCACTTAAAACAAAGTTTGCCGACCACTGTGTTCAGCAGACAAAAAAGAAACCAATAAATTGAATTGAAAAAATACTTTGACTTTACGTCATTAATCTCTAAAGCGTAAATTTCAGTGTAAAATTTACTTATAAACAAAAATACTCTGAACGCTTAAAAATGTCAACAATTATGCGACAACAATTAAAATATAAAAAAAACAAGGTGCTTCAGAAGAAGAAGAAAAAAAAAACAAAATAAACAACTTGAATTCAAAACAAAAATAAAAACAAATCACATTTTACTATAAAATCTTGTTTATAGTGTAGTAGTTCTTTTACTTTCTTATACTTGAGTATAGAGAGTAATGCAATTTTGTTAAAATTGTAGGCACAAATAAGCTGTGAAAACGTTGACCAATTTTATTAGAATTTAGTACACAAGATTCGCCAAAATAAAGGGAAGAAATGAGTAGTCCTCAAACTAAAACTGTAAACAAGAATTAAGTTTAAAAAACTCTTAAGTAAATATTAAAATATTAGTGTCACAGTGTTTAACTAACTTTTTCTTGACCGTGACAAAACTGTGTGGTCATAAAGGGGTGGGTGTATCTTTCACTCGTTCTATCTATACTACGATAATACCAAAACAGTGAAAAGAAAACAGAATTCTCAACTTGTATTTTTATATTACATAGTTTCTTTTCTGCGGCAAAGACTCTTACTTTTTGTTAGTATTTGTAAAAGACTCTATGTAATATAAAAAGTCACGCATTTACAGCATTTTTTCCCAAATACTAAGAAAAAGTTAAAATCTTTGCAGGAAAAAACTAAGCCATTAATGAATACAAGCACATGTAATCTTTTGTGTATAAATTTTTGGGATGATGGCAGAGCTGCAAAGAGCGGTTTCTTTTTAATAGTATTTGTAAAAAAGAGACTGTAATTACATGCATTTTTATATCACACATAGTTATTGTTTCAAATACTATTAATGAGATTGACTGTGCAGACGTGCCCAAATCAAAATTCAAGTTGGAAACCCTCTTTATTGTATGCTTTTTGATACAATTGAGAACTCTGTTTCCTTTCTCATTTTATTTTCCCACCCAAACGCTTATACAGCTTTCGACTCTTTCTTTATTCGTTGTGTTATGCAATGATACTGTGTATTGTTTTCATTAAGCATATAATATAAAGGATGTCAATTTACTAAACTTGAAAAATTATGTATAAAAAAGTTTAGTGGTTTAACATAACATAGATTTTAATGACGTGTTGTTTACAAGCAAAAAAAAAGCTCATTGGATTTTCTATGCACGATTTGTGCCAAGGACCACACACAATCATTATCATCATCAAAATATTATGGCGTACGAGTGCAATACTATTATTATTATTATTATTACTCGTATTTACTAGACAAGTTTCGTTACTATTTAAGAATGTATTACAAAACAGCACCAAAAAAATAAAAGGCCATTTTTCTAATATGTGTTATCACGATATTATTGCAGTAATGCAATATTATTGCAATCATTGCAATTATATATAATAAAAATGCAGCGTTTTTTTGTTTCTGATAAATAAAATTATGGGAGAAAAAAAAATACATATGACTAAAAGGAATTTTTATTTTTCAATAGAAATGCACTCACATGAACTCAATCCATTCGTAAATAAATGCATTCTAATTAAATGGTGTTTTATTTATATCGAATTGAAGTATTTGCAATAAGAAAATAATGCAATTCGATTTTCTGAATGCATTTTATGATTAAAAATTCAATGAAAATGCTTTGATTTGTATCGATTTTTTTTTCATTGTAAATTTCGTTTGATATCTTAATATTAATTGAATAATTTCAAAATTTAAGTTTAATAAAGAATAATAAGTCCATCTGTGGGTCGGATTCTACCCTAGGGAAATGATCTATATATAACGAGCATTTTCTTAATACACTTCAATATTTTTCTGGGAATTTTGGAAACTTAATAATAATTTCGATGGTTTTTCACTATTAAGCTCAAGTATCGTCTTTGCGTGAAATGAAATTTTCAATAATCTCCAAATTTATACGTGAACTTGTAAAATCCATCGTGAAAAATCTGTGTGTAGAGAATATGTACCGTATAGAATTTTGTTAATTTCAAACCAAAGATATAAATGAGCAAAGATGTGTCAAATTCTAAACACCTTTCATTTAACATGAGTAAACTACATTACATCTTATGGAAAGAACTTTTAGGAGCGAAACCCGCTTATTCTGGTATTGTGACAGTTTTGCTGTCATAAATATTTATGATAATAATATTCTGACTGAAATTATGACTACTGCAAATTCGTATTCTAGCGAACGGGTCATAATTATGTCCAAAATATGAATTTATAACAGTTTAAACTGTTTTATTCGAGAAATACTCTCGAAAATGTTTGGATAAGTTTGAAATTTTTCTATAGGTGTAAAATTATTTGTGTGCTTTAAAAAAATGGTGGAAGTTATTCCACATATATCAATTAAATCACTCAGAGAACACATACAATTTCGTTGTGATGCAAAATATTTTCGGTCATATTTTTTTATGATAGTTATTAGTTATGACGGGGTCAGAATACCAAATAGTCTTAAAAAAAAGTTATGACAATGACGTCATCTTATGACAGTCAGAACTTGCTATGATTGCGGTCAGAATAGAGGGGTAAAGCTCTTTCCATAAGACCTAATGTAAATTACTTATGTTCAAAAACCCTTTTTAGAACTTTCCACATCTTCTCTTTATTCATACTTTGTTCAAACTTTTGTTTAGTTAATTGATATGAAATCCAATGAAAAATTGTTTAAGGAGAACTTTCATATACTCGTACATTCTACTGAATTCGAAATTGTTTTTGTTGGCCACCGCCTTTAACTCATCCATATATCCAATATTTTTTAATAAAAAACTCAGAAAACACTCTCAAACTTTTAAATTTGAAAATGAAGCAAGAAACAACAACATTTTCTCCTAAAATGTCAAAATTCCGCATTGAAAGAATATACCATGCGCTTAAATGATCTGTCAAAATTTCATAGACTTTTATGAACGCTATCGGTTGTTGAAATCTTTTTTATCACCTCGGAATTTTCACTTATCATTTCGCTTAGGTCAATTTCATATGGAAAATTTCATTTCACGCGAACACGATGGTGCACTTTAGAATATGAAGTTGGTAATATATTAAAAAAAACTCTTTTATAACTGCGATAAATTTGGAAAAACCTTGTTAAAATAAAACTAATTTGAAACAATTGGATCTTTTAAGGTAATTTAAGGTCTTTTGTTGTAAATTTTTAAAAAACTTCTTACTATTTACCATAAATTTTTGACAGCCTTTAAGACTGAAACGAAAATTGGGTGTCTAAAAATACTTGTTAAAAGTAGCATCCTTTTAAGTCATAAATGAATCCACTGAAAATTAGGATATACGCAGAAAAATTAAAAAAGGTTTTGGCTAGTTCTGACAAGTAAATTCTTTGTTATGGTAACTTAATTTTGGTTGTAAGAATTAAACTTCAGTTGTCACAACTACCCAAAAGCTTTATGATTTTTCTGTGTGTACAAACAGTAAATTAAAGTTAGCTTTATGACTTAAACTAGTTGCAGGAGACAAGTCGATCGCAACTTTAAAGATACCTTTATAAAACTAGTTAAAGAAATTTCTGTCCGATAGATGGCATTGTGGTGAGTATCTGTCAAATTATTACAGTTTATATTTAAATACTATAAAAAAGATGATTACGAAAGTATTGACAACTAAAAATTGATTTTTCTTCCATATTTTCGTTCATTTTCATTAAGAATGAAACATTTCTGTTTTCTTAATATAATAATTGACAAGGACAAGGTCGATACCCCCTTTTCACCTTGGTATTTTTTCTTAAATTATTCTCTTTGAATGATTTATTTCGAAAATTTTGATTGACACATTATTGTAAACGATCAAAATCAGTATTTTGTTATTTTTTTCAGTTATTGTATAAAAATTATATCACATGTTTATTAATGACGTTCATATTCGTAAAAAAACATTTAAGAAAAAAAAAAAACATTTGATATGACTTTCTTGGAAAAAAAAAATAAAATAGAATTTCATAAGATTGTTTATTGACCATCACGAATTGACATCATTTCACCTCGTCATAAAGAGCGTTGTTGTTTATGTACATAAATATCGTAACGAAAAAAAAATGTTACATTTTCCAATAATTATATCCTATGGTATGAAACACCAGATATGTTATCAGTTTTGATACTATATTTCACATTCATAGCTCTGCAACCTTTTGACGCTAACGGCATCTCTAGGCACTTCTCAGCCTGCTGTGGGAGACTATAAGTACAGAGTGTTTTTTTTTTTAGAGTGATGAACTTTAAATTCAAAAAAGTAACACAAAAAGTTAACTTGTAATCAAAAATCTTTTTCTATTCGAAAGACCTATTCATGCCATTAATATTTAAAAATGACTTTGGGCATATGACCACCGCGACTGTTCTTGACGAAGTGCACTATATCGGTCCAATTTTGGGTTAATTTTTCAAGGAATGTGGGTCGTGTGTCACGAATAAAACGAATAATGTTGGCCAATTATTGCTGGTTTACTAGCCTAATCCAGTGACTACATATAAACTCATACATCATCTTGGAGGCCAATTAAGAGCGCTATATCTAGAGATCACATTAACGATAAATCGCGATTTCAATAAATCGATGGTTTGTGTCGTACGTAGAGCCATTCTGTTGAGACCACATCTCGATAGGATCAATATTTTCCATATTTTCGAACAAATATTCATTGATCATGATCCGGTACATATCTGATTGACCATAACACGAGGTACTGCTTCATTTTTAAAGAAATAACGACCATACCTGATTTTTCTAGATGTAATGGGATATCTCGAGTCTCTTCTGGATTGGTTGCATTTAAGAAGCGCCAATTTATTTATTATTAACCAACTCATTGAGAAAGAAATGAACAGAATATGACGATAAAATAACGGAATCGATCTTGACAATAAATTCGGATAATTCTTGATGGTTCCACAAACGTGAGTCTATTTATGATAATTTGCCAGACTATACTGAACATAAATATCAAAAAAAAGCTACGAGAATGACAGATCAGATTGACAGTTATTGTTATCAGAAGTTCTATTACGCTTAAAATAAAACACCCTATACAAATATACATAAATCAGGATGTTCTATTCATGCTCACGTATCCACCAGCAACTGCTAAAATCATCTCTCTACACAACGATTTGGGAAGTTTTCTGTAGACAACTATTTTGGGGTATTTTAATTCTTCGACCAATTTAAGTATTAAACAGAATTGAGTTACTTATCCGCACACATGACTGTTTTATGTTCAAATTAAGTTTGTTAAACTGGTTCAAATTGTCAAAACATATCCGAACTTCTATCAAGCATAGGCGACTCCAACACTGTTTCAGAAGAAACATTAGCAACGTGTTGCTGTCATTAAAGTTAGAAAAGAAAATCAAAGTCATATAGATTGGAAACTATTACGTGGTAGTAGCAAAAGTATAGTAAAAGCATAGATTAGTATACCTAGACTTCCAAGCCAAATGAGCAGCGTTATGTTCAGTATTGTTGTTGAAGGTAAACTTACAGACGAATGGATGAAAAGAGGTTTAATGTAAAAGAAAGAGCAGATTCTATATTGTGTTGCGATATCATGGTACAAAAAGAATCAGTTGAATGTACAGTCGTTGGAAGTCTTTATAAAGCATAGCATTAAATTCATATACCATATTTCTTGTTTTTCTTTAATTGAATTGTTAATCTAACTTCTATGTAATACAATCACCAGCACAGGGTATAGACCGATTTTAGAATTACAGAATGCAAACAATAATAATGTAAGCACACATCCGTTTGTTTTTATGTTTTTGTTTATTGTTTTTCTTCTTTCTGTTCAAAGTGTCAATGATCTTTTGACTTATTTTATGAAATTATTATAATTTTGCAATTAATAATTTTCATGTTTATGTTAAAAAAAAAAAAACATAATCATAATCACATAATTTGTATTTTTCCCGTTTCTTATTTATGTTGGTTTTATCTTGTTAAGGTGCATTCACACTAAAACAAACGTAACATTTACAAGCGTTCTTTTAAAACATTTTTATGATGTTTATGGAATAAAATTAATTCACAGACAGGATGTAGAAGTAAATAAAATCAAAAACGTGTACTACCCATTTTTTTAACGTCGACAAACGGTCATTTCTAAATTACAATTCATTGAAATTAGAATTTTATGACGTAAAAATTACTATTGGATGAATTTCATTAAAATTTAATTTTAAAACAATTTAGAATTACTCTTAAAATTTTTAAATTTATGGCATTTATTTGAAAAAATTTAAGAAATGCTACACGTATGGTATACCTAGTAGAAGACGGCGTTAAATTGACAATTTTGTGGAAAATAATATAATATTACAAATTAATACATAAAATGCATTGTTAGTTATAAGAGCCTTGAAAAGGTCAGTGTCGTTTTCTGACGTGGAAGTAGGTTGGGAATACCGCATGATGAATTAATTAAGACTTCTATCATTACTATGCGTATACATAAAAAAACAGAAGTGTGCTTTTGACCATACAGTAGAAGTGAAACAGAAGCTTTCTTTTGAATACAGCGCCGAAGTGCCGATCACTTCGGATAGAACTATTTGGTCTGCGACGGAAATAATCCTCAATATAACATAACCTCCATAATATTGCCGAACACTGTAATCATCTAGGCCGTCCATATAATGAGATTTTTTGTAATGTAACATTTCGTCACAGAAAATCCTCACATAATTTTTGCTAGTCGCCCCCGTAGAAGTATTTCTCTTCAAAAATCCCTCAATGTCTGATGTATCTGTATCATTTTTCAGGCACCAGGAAATAGGCCATTTATAATGTTGGTAGGACACCCTGTTTTTAGCGGAACATAGATTGTTTATTAAAAAAGTAAGGGCGCAACGAGGATGGGTCAAAGAAGAGAGATGTGGGGAAACAAATTAAACATTTTTATAGTTTTCTTTTTAATAATTCCTCTTCCATTACACATAACTTTTAGATTTATGCTTCCCACCCTGTCGTACCAGGATGAAATATTTGATTAGTTTGATTTATAACTGAAAAGTGTTACTTCCAGAAAATTCCAGAGGGAACCAAGTGTTACAAATATTATTACGAGAATTTTTAAGCACCACAGGAATAATATTTAACGATATTAACGTGTTTTACGCAAGTTATAGATGGATGATAAGATTCATGTATCTATGTGTTACTTCGCTTGCCTTTAACAGCTATGATAAACTAGAACAGTTTATGAACCAATTTCTCCTATGATACGCGAGGTTAATGCCAGCGCCTTCTATTTTTGATTTTTGCACTATCCAAGCTGAATTAAAAAAGGCGTTATTTGGTTTTGTTGCCATGGCTAATTCACGTTAAGTCCAATGCGTACTTTATTTGTGCACTAATCGTACCAGTTTAACTCTAACTCAAAGAACACATAAAATTTCGTTGTGATGTAAAATATTTTCGGTCAGAACTTGTGATAATTTTTATGACAATTGTGAGTTATGAGCGCGTCAGAATGCGAATTCGTCTTTTAAAAAAAAAAGTTATGTCGCCATGTTATGACTGTTATGTCTGAACTCAGAATAAGCATGTAAAGGTCAATCTCCACACAGCCGAATTCCTACTTCTGATGTAGTATAGGCTACACTATGCAAAGATTGGTTAAACAGAAAGGGAGAAAACAATCATCCTACAAATTTTGTCGGCTTCTGAATTTCTCATTTCCCCAACTGATTTTCGATCTGCAGATAATTCCCCTCAAAAACAGATGAACATGTTTATTTGATTTATATGGCACTTCATCTGAGGGTGCATGCTCTCACAATAATCACACACGATACCTTCGCACACTACCCGTTTTTCTAAATTGAGTGGGCAGATTGTGATGTTTTAATCCTAGCGAAAATTGCAAAAGTCCATCTGTTTCTAGTTTTCTGATTTTTCCGGTCAGAATAGGAAGTCGGCTGTGTGGAGATTGGCCTTAAGGTAGCTTTTCTAGTTACCCTCTTGAATTGTTCACATTGATTTAAATTTTCTTTAGTTACTTAACTCGTGTTACAGTCTAGTTATGGAAAGGATAATCGATTTCTTTCCGACATATTTAATATTGCACTTGTACTTATACTAAAAATACTTAAAATATGTTTCATATGAATCCGGCTTTATTTATATTTACAAAAATATATTTTGCTCAAAACATTTTATCCTATTTTACTAAATTACATTTAAAATACTTTTATATCGAAATTGTACTTAAAAATACTTCATTATTAATAAATTATCATAAAATATTTTTAATATAAAAGAAAACACAACATTATTTACACGAATGTCTACTAATGGAATTAATTCTCACCTAGATTAACAAATCGAACGACCTTAAATACGGCCCTCAATTATTTCTTCATTCATAATTCGAATCTAATTATTGGCGTTTTTTTTTTCAGTTCGGTTAATGTTATTTGAAATAATTTGTATTTAAGACTTTGTGTAAATTCCCAGTCGAATAAAAATACGAAATTGTAATTTCTTTTAAATTTCGCTAATTTATTTATATTTTGATGTTGTCTGGTAAAAACGAATGAGTTTGTTTTTGTTTAGGTAATAAAAATTCCACGAGCAAAATTTAAATTTTAAGTGAAAATTGAAGAATAAAAAAAAAAGTAGATCAAAACACAAAAAATGGCCTGTGCTTAAAAATTTCACATTTAAATTAATCACAAAAAAAAGAAAACAGAAATTTAATACGCAATGAAATAATTTAATGTTAATATAATAACACGAGTTGTAAAATCCTTTGATAGCAAACCAAAATACTAGACTTTCTCTATCCATAGGTTTGCAATAAATTAATGTTCAAAGCAAAATGATAGACTCGTGTTTTCTGTATTGAATTTGTGACACTTTAATTAAACTTACAAAAAATCGATATTTATCACGTTGAGCGCCGATTTCACAGTGATGACTTAAGCCTAGTTGGTTGCTTATAAGCAATACTTAAGCTACAAAGAGCTTAAGCTGGCAACATCGAGAGCTTAAGCTGAATTTGTTCAATTTGACATTGAAAATTTTGACTATATGATAAATCATTCACGCTTGAAAGTTACGAAGAAACATTCACAATAGCGCCAACTTGTCAAAATCATTTAAGCGTACACTGTGAAATGTAAAAATAAAAAAGCTGAGCTTAAGCCTAGAATCTTGCTTAAGCCACAACTGTGAAATCGGCCCTAACTGATATGCACTTAAAAGTATAAACACACAGAAAAATTGTAAAGCTTTTGACTAGTTGTGCCAAATGAATTTTAGTCCTCACAACTGAGTTCAAAAAAATATATACTTTTGAAACAGCAACCTCAAATTTATTTAGTGGAAACTACCCCTTATATACCTGATAATGGCGAGGCATCTAAAGAAAGAAGTACAATATAAGACACACCTTAATAGTAAATAACAAGAAGAGACGAAAAATGCGTTACTCCAAAAATCATAGTACGAGTATTAGAAGATGAATTTAATTCAAATAAAATTCGTATTTTTTAGGCAAACCACGCTGGGAACTTATCATTTGTGTTGTTTACCCCATGCCATATATGAATATAGTAGAATTCAAACAGGATCTTTAACATTTATAAACTACTTTTTGAGAAAATCAGAAAACCATTTAGAAAAGATATAACTCTTCAATTCTTAGTTTTTGGATGAAGATCTTGGCATAATGTGAAGTTGAAAACAATTTTCATTTGAAAAAGAAAAGAAAAAAACCTGACTCGATTCCATCATACTATACTTTCATTCATGAAGGTAAAGATTAACTGGACTCAACCATCTTTATTTGCATAAAAATGTCCATAACTTCTATGTTGACTTAAAGCCTTCTTGATATCTTATGAGGCCAACATATAAACAACGGTGGTTTATTGGTCCCCTTTTTTTAGGATTGCGACTTCTAGCAATTAAGAATTCTGAGTTCAAATGCAGAAGTGCCACCACGTAAGACGTTTCAAACTTCGGTTTACATATCGGGCTGCTGACTGGTGAACAACTTACGTCCTGACAACCCTAATCTTAGATAATCCTGGATAATTTTCACATTTTCTCTATTGTATAAGAATCATAAATAATATATTATCTAAATTAAAGAAAAATTAAAGCCTGTAAACTTTCTTTTCATAGGAAAAGAAAATATTAAAAAAAAAGTCAGCAAGACGCGCATTTAAATTACCTAAACATGCGCGATGAATTTTCCGTGAAAATAATCTTATTCTATTTTTGGTCGTTTTCACACACGTTTTTATTATCAAGGACAGGTGGGAACAAAACATTACATCTCACACCATTTAGTATTTTCAATTTATCAAAACAATTTAGATTTAGTATTTTTATCATTATTTTCACAAGTCGTATGTTATGTTTCGTTTAATCCAAAGTTAATTATTTTAATGCAATTTTATTGTATAGTACTTGATAGTACGTTTTTTTCTATTACGTCGAATTTGCAAAATAATTACGTTTTATGTTTTCCAAAATTTTTGGTATGGCGTCCAATTATCCAACTTTCCTATACACAATGTTTCGAGTATAATTTCCTCAGAAGCCATCCGAGATATGAAATAAAAATGTTTCGTGATAAAAATATAGTTTAATAAGATCTTCTTTTTCAAAAGGATCTTTGAACTCAATTTCAATAATACGACTTTAATATCTCGCATCAAAATTCCTTCCATAAAAAAATTCTGTGTACGGATATAGCAATTTCATGTAAACATGCCATATTACGCGATAATTTGTAATTTTTTGGATTCAGTCCAAATTTCAAAATGTCAGTCATTTCGATATATGAGAAAATTATTTTTAAATTTTTCACGCTGTTTTAGCTATTTTCAAATATTAATTAAATTAAATTTTGGTCGGAAACGAATGTCTAATTTGTAAATAAATTAGTAAATTTTTGTGAAGTTTTAGTTGGATTCATTTAAATTAATGTTTTTAAAGAAATTCGGCGGTGATTAATACGCTTCAACCAGGTTTATCCTTTTTTAAATAAAAAAAAAGTACACAGAGCTTAGGCGAAACATATACAATATTTAGTCGACTTCCATTCAAAAATTGTGCATACCGAATCGACTTAAATTCGACTTTATTCGATAGTGCCACAAAAATTTTTCTGACCGACTTGAAATTTGCATGTAAACCCAGATCGACTTGAAAATTTAAATTGGAGTATGAAAAGAGGTGTCTACAAGCGTCTGTCAGTTTGAAGCTGATTTGTAATCAATTTCAAGTCAATCTTTCCAATCTGGTAAAACTAAAAAGCCCGGATTGAGTTTCAAGTCGATCTTAAGTCAATTATGAAGTTACCATGTAAACGAAGTAATTATTTGGTATTATTACTATAACCACACAACTCCATTGGACTTATTTCAAGACATAATTTCAGTCGGACTGAAAAAAAGTCTAATGGAGACTCTAAAAATTGGACATATTTTAAGTCGGACTGAAAAAAAAGTCTAAGTCGAAAATTTGGACTTTTTTGTCAGTCCGACTGAAATTATGTCTTGAAATAAGTCCAATGGAGTCGTGGGGTAAAGATTTTCGTCTCATATCGAATGTCGGTTATTTTGTTTGCAATTATAATAAGTACCTTATATGGCACCACTAATCACTAATTAAATTCATTATGACTCTATTTTTAAACGAAAGAGTTCATAATGCTTCAAATTTTTTTAATAATCAAAAGAATTTGACGAAGTTATTTTCATTTCAATTCCTTTTTTTTATCAAAAAGTCGTGTAATATTTCCCCAATACTAAGTATAAGAAAATAAAACATATCATCTTCACGTGTAATATACTGTACGTGTACTACGAATATATATATATATTTGTTTTTGTTTTAATAATCTTAATAATAATTGAAAATAGAATTTATTATTATTATTGTTTTCATAAATTAATATATTACGATCTAAAATTTGATATCGTAAATTTGTAATTAATTTCATATACCTAAATGGAGGTCTGTTACATTTTCAATTTCTGATATAAGTAATTATCGCATGTTTTTTATGTAATGTTTTTATGCGTAATTTGTGTTATTTAATATACAATGATTACAATGTATTCTGTTTTAAAAACACGCGTAAAGAAAAAAAAATAATTATTTTTAGAAATGTTTTAAGATTGTTTTAAGTAATCTTATCAAAATTTTCAAAACAAATATTGATTTCTGGTAAAAGCAAAAAAAAGGGCGTTTAAATAGTAAATTTGAAAAATCTAAGATAAAATTTTATCATCATTTTATAAAATTTAATTAATCGAAACTTTAAACAAGCCCATTTCTTAGAAGAATTAAATCATTTCATTTAAAGACTCCATCCTCGTAAGATAATACTACAGCCAGACATATGATATAGATAACATGATTTAAGAATACCATGTAGTATACCACATTTGTGTCACTTTATACCATTTCAAGAATGAAGTATAAATATTATATTGAAATGGTATCAACTACACTATAGTATCGATACTATGGCATAAATACTATATGCTGTATACCACATGGTATCCTTAAACTATGGTATGAATACCCTATGTGTGCCTCTAGTATTATACGAGGAGACCTAGATGATTCTAAACTAGGTATACAAAAACAATAAGTACTAACCAAGTAAGAGCAGGTTCGTATAAATACGTATCTATTATATTTAGGTTTGTTCCACAGTATTTTTCTTAAACTGCGTTTCCACCAAAGGCGCAAAATGTTTTTGCACGCGTGGCTAAAAGAGAAAGAAATGTTAAACCATGATTATCAGGTAATTTGCATGAAGTACATGTTTCTCTCATTTTAATACTCTAATTTGATAGTTATTTCTCTTTAACACCACGCGAGCAAAAACATTTTGCACGTTTGGTGGAAACGCAGCTTTATATAATTTTTGGTTCGGGTTCAGATTCAATGCATTAAAATTAGTTAATTCGGGTTCGGGTTTGGGTTCAGGTTTACGTTTCCTCCCAGAAAAAAAATTTCATTCAAACGCACAGGTAGAATGTTTCTTAATGATTCTACGGAGAGTTGCATTCTTTGTGAAGCTAAAACAAACTTCAGTGCAGAAAAGCCCTCTCAACACTGACTTGAGTTACCGGAATAGCAAATATGACATGAGCAGCTTCAAACAATAGAAGTACAAGTATATCAAATTTTTTTTGTTCCTAGAATTCCAAAATTTTTTTTTGCTTTTATTATGATAAAAATGTGTATACGCGCCGCGCCATCCAGATTAAAATTGTGGAAATTTTGTGGAAGAACAATGGGGCACCTTCACCTTGAACATTTTTACTCTGGAAAATTACTTTATTGAATATTTTCTAAAGAAAAACAATCAACAAAATTACGAATTACTTGCATTTATGCCGCCCGGATGTTTCAGTCTTATTATTTTATTACATTATGTAAAAAGAAATTAAATAAAATCAAAGTGTAACTATGGTAAAGTGAGGAAAGCTAGCGAAGTAGCTAGAAAAAGCACGTGGCAGACGGGGAAAAGAATACGCAAGAGTACATATATTTTTCATAGGCAAAATCCATTAGCAAGAGAGAGAATGAAATGTTCTTAAAAATTAGATGGAATCTTATGATTTGATCCCGGAATCTTATGTTTGGGCACAAATTTTACATACATACCAGAAAAAGAATTTGCGCCAAATTTTTTTTTTTCTGGTATGTGTGCATTTGTATATTAATTTTTGCCTGTGTTCATTGTTTACATTTAAAAATTACCCATTAGTGGTGTTGCCAATATTGCAAATTGTTATTCTTTCAAAAAAAATCGTTGGAGTTAGACGCGGTTTAAAATATGGAAAATTTTAAATGTTCGAAACAAAATAAATTTAAGTGTTTTGTGCCTGGCTGCTTTTCAACATCTGAAAACAGTCAAGTACGGTATTTTAAATTGCCGACAAATCCGGAACGGTTAGTGCATTTTGCAATAAAGTGTTGTATTTAATAAAGATGTGTACATTAGGGTGCATCTAATTTGTTTATGCATATTAGGGTGGATCGAATTTGTTTTTTTTCAAAATTGTATAAAAATACCTATAATTCGCATAAATTTTATAGAACATGTTTTAATAGAAATAACAATTAAAGAATACTTCTACTTTTCACAAATTTCAAATTTGTTTTAATGTAAAAGTGAGAGCCACCCTAATACTGCATTAAAACTAAAATAGCAAAGAATGGAGAAATATTAATTTCATTTCCCATTATTAAAAAATTCATTTAAATAATAACTCAATTATTAAAGATTTTCATCATTTTTTAAAAAAGTTAAACAGTCAGTTTAAAAAAAATACATTAATGGCAACACCATCATGGGATCAATTTTTCGAACAAAAAAATGAGGGATGTTTTTCAAAATCATATGACATTATGTTTCTCTTTCACCCATATGTACAATTTTTAGTGCTATCTATTTCAGCAGTGGATAGAAAATTGTTTGAGAAAGAACAGGCAAAATTTGAAAAACGGCGGTACGGTAAGGATAGGAACTTTCGCCACTTTACTATAGTTACACTTTGATAAAATTGAAAAGGGATGACGCTATTAGAATGCGTACGTGATTTTTATGCTATTTAAATATTTATATTTTTCGTTTTAAATTTTGAAAACAAAATTTACCATAATTAGTCGATAAACATTTTTGTTTATCATGTTTTCTTTTTTTTGCACAAAACAACTATCGAGAAACTAATTTTAATGTAAATATTGACGACATGGGAGTGCAAATAAAGTAGGTGGATGATTTATCCTGAAGAAAAAGTAATTTCTTTAATTAAGTTTTCATTTAATTGAAGTAAAGAAATCCTATTAAGGGGCTACATTTAGATAGACACTATCGAAAAAAAGGGCTGAATTCGGAATTCTTTTCATAAAAAAATATTCGTGCAAATAAAACTTAAAATATTAACATATAGTAACTGAAAATCGGCCTACAGCCGAATTTTTAATCCACTATGGTAGAAAGGGGACAAAAAAACTGTCAAAACTAGCAATATTTGAAGGTTTTTTCTTCATAATTTTGTTTCCTCCGTTCAAAATTCTTCTAATTTGCAGTTAACCTAGACCCTGATAGCATAAATCTAATCTGCAAATTTTATTCAAATCTATATATTAGTTTTTAAAGTACAGCAAAAAAACCTTATGAAGGGGGTTATTTTCTCCTAGGATTATTTCTTTCTTCACGATCCTTGGACCGATTTGATTGAAATTTGCCACTCTACCGTCTAATTATTTAGTCAACCAATATAATTAATTTAAACAAAATTGCTTCACAAATTTTCTATGACAATTGTTTCGATATGTTACAAATAGAGTGACAAAACTAATATACCCTCTGGTAGTACCTGTCATTGGACATAACAAGTAGGATCGTCAACGACCTCTGAATATTTCCCAACAAATTTGGTGAAAATTTGAAAATGATCTATTAAGCTGTCTTCGAGATATGATGTCCACCGGATTTGTGAACAGTGTTTTGAGTAGAACACGTTGAAAATTTGAAGTATGATTTTCAATTCAACTTGTATGTAGCCCCTTAAGACAAAATTATTAATAAATGTTTATATGTAGGAAAAATTTCTTGCATTAATTATTTGTCGGAAAATATTTCTTTCTTTTTTAGATTTACTTGTATGAATGATATTTCGGAGAGGTCAAGACTTTGATAATAGGCGCTTCAGCCATTGATGAAGGAAGAAAGAAAATGAATGATATTTTGTGATTTAAAATGTTTTTGAAGAGCGCTGACAAGTTCTTTTGTCCTTCGTTTGTGTCAGATGCCGAAAAAATTCATCGTATTTATCGTATATTTTTGAAGTAATTTGAATGAAAATATAAGTAGATATTGCTATAAAAATCAGACTCCATCTTATCTTATCCCTTTTTTCTTATGAAGAATAGGTTAAACTGTTCTTATATAAATCTCGTTTTTACAAGAACGTATTTTCATAACATTCATCTCTTCCGTTTTTTAATTTCTTCAAAATTTGTTTGGCCACCAGCTTCTCCTCTTTTTATTTATGAACAAAACTTCGAAATCCATGTATCACGAATCGTAAAAGTAATGAGCCACTTTGTCGGATGCTCGAAATTTTAAGGTGATATTCACTATATAATCGATCACCTGAGGACAAGACTTGTCTTCAGAAAAAAGACAGTCTGAGACCCACAATTTAGACAAAGTCAACTTCGCTAGGTAATAATTTCCGACAGGATGAATTCTATTTGTACGATTTCATGACACAATATGTCTAACCTTCTCCTAGGGAATAAGTAGGGGGTTTTTTGACTAACCTCTTTTTTTGAAGTGAATATACTTCTATGGGGGCGATTAGCAAAAATTATGTCACGATTTTCTGTGACGAAACGTTACATTGCAAAAAATCTCATTATATGGACGTCCTAGATGATTACAATGTTCCTCAATATTGTGGGGGTTATAATGAGGATTATTTCCGACGAAGACCAAATAGTTCTATCTGTCACCGTATTAGCGCTGTAGTCGATACAAATTTTTGAACTTTTTTTGAACTTTTTATATAGTGGTCGTACACGATTGAAATGTTCGGCAAAGTTGTGGAGGTTTTTATGGGGATTATTTCCGTCGAAGAACCCAATAGTTCTATCTCGCACCACTCCGGCGCTGTATTCAAAAAAAGTTTCTATTTCACTTGTACAGTGTGGTCAAAAGCACACTTCCGTTTTTTTTTAATGTCTTCCCCAATTTTAAATTTTGAGATAATTTCAAAAAGTAGATGATTTGATATGTCCATAACATTTCTTCCTAATCTCTACCAACTCTACTATCTTTACCAATTTGTGTCAAAAGGCTTTCTATAAGTAGCCAAAACTTTTCTCTTTATCTATTGACAAAGATATGGGAATACATAGATGTAAATCCTAGAAAAGTTTCTGGGATAATTTTTTGAAAAAGACCGAATAACTCGATTTGTTTAGAAACCGTTAATGGAGTTGAAAGAATCCTGTTGCCGCCAAAATTTTAATAAAATGATTTTCTCAAGTATTGCCAATTGGACTGGGACAGGTGCTTTTAAGTATAATCAATTTTGTTTATTTTTAATTTTTCTTTATATATGTAGTAAGAAGCACTAAGCACCCAAAATTGTTACCAAATTCGATTTCTAACAAAATAAATAGTTGAGTTTTTTTTTGCAATAATTATGAATTGTTTATTTTAATAATTTTTGTTTTTATTATAATAGAAAAAAACCATTTTCGATTGTTAAAAATATTACCAAACTGCGTTTTCTTGTTATTATTTACAATTATAACTTTTTTCTTGTTGTTTTTATAATTTGTTATCATTTTTTTGTTTGTTTTGTGAATAAATAAATTTTATTAGAAAATACTTTTTGAAGAAAAAACCCAGTCAATGCCCTCCATTTTTTTTTTTAAATATAAACAATAAATACACAAAAGAAGAATAACAACAAAAACAACCAATATCTGTTATGCGAAATCACTCAAACTTTCTTATACATAATATTTAAAGTTTTATTTTCTTATAAAGAATAACAGAATTATTTTTTATTTTATATAAAATACTAGAGTGCTACTCCTCCGCGCCACTAAAAATAATCACAAGATAAAAATAACTTTTAATATACCACGTTTTTTCCGAACTAACTTTCCATACAAAACATTTTGCTTAAAAATGGCTAAAAGTATTAAAAGAATGCATTGTCATCGTGTTCTGAGCTATTCAAAGAGTTTCAAATGTCTAGCTAGTCAGGAAGTTAGTTAAAAATCGATTGCAAGATTTGTACTGGACACACAAACAAACAAACAAACAAACGTGGTAAAAATGTTTTAGATAATAACTTACAAACTATTGGTCCGAATTCGATGAAATTTTGAAATTAGACATTTTGTTGGAGTCAGAGAGTTATTCTGTATCCAATTTTTTATTTTTAGCTGTATTATGGGAATGCTCTCTACGCTATTCTGTCACAATTTTAACATTGAAGATGTTTTAAGCTAGGTAATCCGTAAAAAGTCGACACATGAAATCGTTGTCCAAAATAGTTTTTCTTTTAGAATTTGGCCTAATACAGCCGAAGGAAAAATAAAAGAAAAAATTTGTTTTATAGCTAACTTTTCATTTTTTGTTCGATTTTAATTTGTGGAGTCACGTCATAGGACAGGCTTTTCAATTAGTAGAATTGTAATAAATTTGTCGGTAACTAAAAAAAATGTGAAACCGTTGAATGAAAACTCTCATTGTTCTCTCATCTAAAGCTTTCTTAGACCGAAGTAAAAGTAACATCTCTGAAAGGACTTGGCAGAAACTGCGTCTTTTTTGTGGCTTCTACAAAGTATCTACTCAAAATTAGACTTAACAGCTCTAAACGACTTGAATCAAACGAGACCAGTGTTTAACTCGTTTTTAATTTACTTAATAAACTTAATTGATTCGAACTATATATATTACTAACTACTTGTATACAACGCTGATAACTCCTAAAAATTCTTAATCAAAAAAGGCTTTAATTTTCACGATTCCTTGTCGGTAGTATTCGCTATCTAGTTTACTAAATAGAAATGAATAGAGATTTTTGTCTCTTTTTGAAATAACAATATATTAATATGTAATTTTTTAATCACTTAAATATTAGGTCTGTTTTATTTGCCATACCCTACCCCGGAGCAGGGTAAGTGGCAAATAAAACGAGCAGGAGTAGGAGAAAGCTTTAATTCAAATGTTTGTATCGCTGCTTAGCAACCATATTGTAATTAAATGAAAAACTTTTAGCTAATACACTTTTTATGGTAGAAAACTGAACTAATTCGGGTGCAATAGTTTACACCTGCTCTGAAAGTAGTGCAGAATTTGCTCTTTTGTTGTTTTTGTTTTCAATGAAAAAATTTGCTCTACCCCAGAGCAAGTGGTAAATAAAACAGACCTATTATGCCATGTAAATATTTTGAACATTACTTTGGTATCCAAAAACACTACACGCGTCATATTCTATTCAATAGATACAATATTTTTCGAAATAGAGTAATATAAAGTACGGAAATTTCCTATCCCTGCCGCCTTACATTCTGTTTTCAATTCGATACATGTATAAGCCATATTGCATAAAAATACATGCTGATATTCATATATGAATACACGAATACCAGAAAAGATAAGAGTGGTTTAAACATTTTTAGGCATGAAAACGTGGTTAACTCAATGCAATTGTTGTTACTTTGTTCTAATTGGTCGATTTTTTTTTTAATATCTAAGAAAATATCAATGAAAGAGAAGAGTATACAAGTAATAAAGTATAAGAAAGTAAATAAAACTGTTGGTAGATAATATTAGGCCATTTTCTATTTTGTTATTATTTTGTTATTATTTTTAATGTCTTTTGTTTTGGTTTTTGTTATTATTAAATAATTTTTTTTGTTTCCAAAATTTTATAATTCCTTTGTTTTAAGTTATTATTGCAATATTTTTGTTTTTATTGTAACAGCAACTTTCAAAAATGTGTTTTCTTTTAAGTGTTGTCTTTTTTTTGGGAAATTGAAAAATTCCAACAAAAATCGTATAATATGAAATTAAAAGAAGTAAAAGAACGGAAAATCACCACCAAAAATGTTTCGATGATGAACGCGAGAATTCAATTTAGTGTTATTTTAAACACTTTTACCATTGTTATTTGGAAACGCGCGGATCGTCACATAAGAAGTATTTTCAAAAATAATTTTCAAACTGACAACGTGCGCCATTATTCTTTTTTCGAAAAACCAAAGAAAAAATAAAATAATACTGGAGGAGGCCATCGAACTCCAATTAATTATTTTATGTGTAATGGGAACAACATCAACAATAGTTGTTTTTATTTATATTTTTAAAACTAAATTTTCACCGTTTTTCTTTTCTCTGTTTTTATTTTTAGTTGTTTTTTTTTCCATTTATTATCATAAAAATTTTCCGTTTGAAACGTTTGTTTTTATTTAGTTTTCGATTTACGTGATATTTCTTCTCGAAAGTTTAAAGATGCGTTTAATTCTAAGTGTAGGTTTACACTGGCGTTCAGAAGAGATATGTTCACTCCACTAACAAACTTATTACCGCGAAGGGGCCGAAGAAAATTGATGACAATAATTGAGGTGTTTGAACTGATCCAAGTTGTCCAGATTTGCTTCTATTAGATTAAATTTTCTTTCAAACTGCGTAAATAATACTTACATTCTCATAGGTGACCGCCCTACCTGTGCTGTACACACTTCAGAAAGGATTAAGTACTTAAAATTTTTCGCAAAACATCTAATTTTGCAAAAATCCGCAAATCTTAAAAGAAAAAATGATTTTTCCATGAATATGTAAATCATTCGTTTTCAGCTTTTAACTACTACTCAACTTCGAATAATTTTTACTAATATGTGAACAATAGTTGCACTAACTTTAATATTCTAGGCGGTACTCATTCTACCCGCTCATTTTTTTGGACACAATATAAATCGGTTCATCGGTTCAGAAACAAAGGACGAGTAATCTCCCATTTGTATTAAACATAAATCCAGAAGGATGATAAAAATAGGACAAATAAAACTGAAAATCATTTTAAAAACGAATCTAAAGACAGCAAAGAGGACATATCACAGATTGTAATCCATAAAAAAAATAGATGGAAAATTGCGAATCTGAATTTAGAATTTACATTTCCATGACCATTAAATATATTTTCCAATTAACATAAAATTAGCAAAATAATACTCCCTCAGGCCAAAAATATGCTATACGTTAGTGTTAGTTGCTTGCAAATTATGAAAGGATTTTGAACAATTTGAACACGTTGTTCTAGTGAAAGGGTATCCATGACTAATTTTGCCAATGGTTTTAGATGGCACATGTCAAATAGAAAGAGAGAAAAAAATGGACGAAATTATGTTTAAAATCCCTATTGGATCCCCGATAGTAATCGTTGCCAGAAATTGTTTATTTTTTCAGATATAGCTCAAGTCAAGTTTAAGACGAAATTAGTTCAATTCAAAGTTAGATCTGATGTAATTGCAATAAACAAAATATATGGCTTCAGAGAATTATTTTCCCAACTAGGCGGCTCCGCCGCGACTTTATTTAATAAAATCAAACGTGTTGAAGTTCGAACCCAGCCCGTGGCCGATTATTTTTTCCGTTATAAGTCATTTATTCAGTTTTTTCTGTCTCCTACAAAATTTATAAATGATTTGCGGAGAAAACTTTTTTATATAATAGATAGATATTAAAGACAGCAAATCAAAATCAATTGACAACCAATCAGCGAAATGCAATATTGTATGTTTTGCTGCAAAGAAAGAGATAAGAGTAACAAGTTGAATTGAATTGTACTGCGATTTGCGAAATTGCAAATAAATTTGACATTAAGTATTTAACTATTCCTGAATTTGGCAAAGAGCCAAAAGAAATACGAGAATGGATATATTTGGGCCGATATTAAGGATTATTCTGACAATTTGAACAAAATTAAAGATATCCCCTTAAATCTTCGTTAAATTGAATTTAAATAAACTTTACATAAAGGCCAGTTAATTTAAGACAAAACAAGTTTATGTATATCACATTTTGGGACAGAGGAAGTAATATAAAACTGCAATTTTTTTTGATTAAATTTCTGTTTTATTGCGAATAAAAATTTGGTACATGAAAATTAAAAATGAATAAAAAATAAGTCAAAGAACTTTTTATCATTTTCCCTCGCCTCCGGCATCTTTAAATAAATCATTATTATTTTTTTCTTCTTCTTTTTACCAGAAAATTGATTCGGTTCGATGAATTTTAATGTTTTTTTTTTTCTCAATTAATTCTTAATTTATTTCTTTCGGAAATAATGACCCGAAAAAGAAAATAAAAAGAAACATTTTCGAAAAGAAAAGAAATGAAAAAAACAATGTAAATTTCATCGAATTTTCGATAAACAAAAATGTGAACGAGGAAAATTTTCTTGTTGTCGAATAAAAACCAATTTATTTTCTCATGAAAATTTTATGATATCTTATTTTCAGAAGTTCAAATTTGTTATAAACTTTTATTTAAATGTTTATTTACGAAAATGAAAAAAATTTTATTAACTTTTACTTTTGTCAAATAGACAAAAAGAAAATGATTTCAAGGAGTATTGAAATTGGAAAAGAATCACAAAATTGGCTTATAGCCGATATTTTGATGCCTTATAATTGAATGGGGAGCTGTATTTAACAACCCTATCTTCTATCTTCTATCTCTTAACTCCGTAACCTTTCTAGATCTTGACGGCACAACAATCTTCTGTGGGACATCATTAGTAACAAAAAATCAACATGTTTTATTCATATTCATGTGTCCACCATCGATTGTCTGCATTTTCCCCTTTTGAAGATATGGAAAATTGGCGCATCTAGCTTCATATTTTGCCGTACACTGTTTGTAGATGTCTGTACTATTTAATTCTATTCAAATTTAAATCTAATTTAGAGGCAGTCTGGGTATTAATAATATAAATCTATTCTTTAAATTTTATTCAAATCAATTAGTATTAGATTTTAAAGTACAGCTGAAAATGCTGGGACCTAGTGTGGTTGCTCATGTGGGTCATGTTAAAGAATAACCAAACTATATTGTAAATTCCATTAAAATTGGACAATCCATTTTTGAAAAGTATCAGTGGAAGTATAAATGAAGTGTTATATGCCATCTATTCCCTTGAGATCGTTCTACGATAATTATTTCTATGTGTTAAAAATGTACATCCTCCAGTAGTATTGTACTACCATATTGGTTATAAAAATAACATTATTCCTTCTCCTCTCTTGCAGGAGAAATGGAAAATTTTTTACGAAAAGGTTAAGTCCCTAATAAGGTGAAAATACAGCAAGCAGTTTGCACGTATTCATTTACTTCAAGACTTATTTTCAGTCGGACTGAACAAATCTTATGGAGGAGACTCCAAACATTGGGCATAAACTTGGACATTTTTAATGAAGACTTTTTTCCAGATTTTTTTTCTTTTGACATACTGAAATTAAAAATGGTTACAATGAACTGATGATATATGCATCTATCGATGTATCTTTTCAGCGGATCAATCCAGAATCTACGTTCCAAGTTCCATGAAAATCCGACTATGTACTGTTATTATTTTATTACTACGGTTTCAAAGTACAAAATTGGCTAAACATAATATAGCGTCTACACACGACTTTTTTCTGTTCTCTTTGGCAAATGTTCTGTGCAGATCGCATATGCTAGCCAGAAATTTCTGTTCTAGCATTTCTGTTAGTAAAAAAGGTCTAACAGAAAAATCTCTAACATAAATGTTACAAATTTATAATTTAAAATGGCGGTATTCAAAAGATGTTAGCTAAATAATATTTATCGTGTTTTAATAAAGAAAGATTTAACCCAAATAATATAGTTTTCATTAAATCCTCTTCATTTCTTTAATTTGGAAAAATCGTAATCCTCTTAGGGCCAATCACACAGCCGACTTCCTACTTCTGATGCAAGTCTGGGATAACACTATGCTAAGATTGGTTAAACAGAAAGGGAGAAAACAATCAAATTTTGTCGGCTTCTGCATTTCTCATTTCCCCAACTGATAACCGATGTGCAGATAATTCCCCTCAAAAACAGATGAACATGTTTATCTGATTTATATGGCACTTCATCTGCGGCTGCATACATGCTCCCACAATAAAAACACACATATTACCAATTTTTTTAAATTGTGTGGGAGACTGATGTTTTCATTCGATCAATCGTAACGAAAATTGCAAAAGTCCGTCTCTTTCTAGTTTTCTGATTTTTCCCGTCAGAATAGGAAGTCGGTTGTGTGGTCTCTATGGCACACTTTACATCAATTGGTTATTTTTGTTTCTAGGCTTAACGAAATCAAAGACCGTAATAAGATGCATTATACCAAAAATCGTATACACATTACTATAGGATCTTTGAATGTTAGATTCTAGTTCGTCGATGATTCATTGTGTGGAATTGTAGACGTATACAAAAATCTAACATTTTACAGGAAGCATTTGATAATATTCTGTCCTCGAAAAAAAATCCTAATGTAATACAACCAACAAAATTACATACATAAAAACGCCGAATCTTTCGCATAATTTATATTAATAATGAATTCGGTTAATCTAAGTTTATACAATTTCATACATTTTCATTTCCTAAATAGTTATCTTAAAAATTTTGAGGAAAACGGAAACTTAGAAATTCAAGGCACATCATTAGAAACATTGTAAACAGCATGATTATAAATACGTTACGCATGCGTGCAAGATTGTATCAATAAAATGCATTTTTCTTTTCATCTTGAAAGAATAAAAATAATGATGATTTTAATTCTTATTAATTTACAAGTATTTAGCTCGTGCGAGTGAACTAGACCATTGAAAATATTTCATGCAAATAATCTTTTCCTCCAACACAATAGTCTTGTGTCCGTCAAAAAATAGTAAGTGCAGATATTTTATTGATCTCGCAGGTTGAAATGCTTTTAGGTTAAATGTTGTCTGTTCGACTGTCGGAATTTCTTTAGTTGGTGCCTTCATAATCTATACCCGAATGGATGAAACCTAATGAATTGGTACTAATAAAATATTAAGGCATTTAGATCTTATTGTTTTACTTCACAAATAGTTTACACTATTAAAATAATTATACTACTAAGCTCTTATAGTATGGCTGACCCTAGATAACTTTACGATTTCATTGCACGAAGAAAATCGTAGAACGTTCAGGAAAAACGCCATAATATGAAAAAGAAGTATAAAACACAAATAAGTTCTTTAAGAAATTGACATTAAATGCCAGTTATGACATTTCTCAGCTACTCTAGAAGGATTACATAAATACGGAAAGTGAAACGACTGATAGTTCAGTTCAGAAATGATTAAATATAACTGATTTAGAAACCGATTCTGTGTGTAGTGTATTTACACTGAGTAATATATATCAAAGCGATTTGAACTGCCTTTTCAAATCCAAAATTCGAATATATTACTTTAGGCATAGATTAGCTTACCTAGATATCCAAGCCAAATGAGCAGCGTGATGTTCAGTATTGTTGTTGTAGGTGAACTTAAAGAAGAATGTATGAAAAGAGATTTAATGTGAAAGAAAGGGAAGAATCAATATTGTGTCGAGATATTACTGTACCAAAAGAATCAGTTGAATGCACAGCCGTTGGAAGTCTTTATTATTAGTCTATGCCTTAGGTGATTAATTAATTGATTAGAAAAGGATAGACCAGTTGATAAGAGAAAGCCATTTACAGTGAATAAGTTCTAGGCGTTGGTGTAAAAAATTTAAATAAATTAGCAATTCTATGGTTTAGTTAAAATCAGTGAAATATTTGTCACCAGCTCTGAGGTTCCTGGTTCAAACCCAATAATTCGAAGATTTTAAATTTTTTCATCGTGAAGCTGAGAATCATGTCACTTGTCGTATTAAGTGATGTTACTCTCACAATATGAAAAACAAATGAACAACAAGTGACAATTGATTGTAATTTTCATACATTTTGTAAAACAGTTTGTCACTTGAAAATGATAAATTTAATATGACAACTATTACTTTTAAGGAATCGCTGTCACTGTCACCTTACAAAATTCCAACTGAACTGATATTTTTTTTTAAATCTACACAAATCAGATTAGAAAAGCAGGAAGTAAGTGAACTTCTAGTCTACCGTATTGCTGGTGTATTTATTTTACAAGAAACTTTGTAAACAAAAACAAGAAAATATATTTCTGATAAATCTCGAACAAGTCTTCCGGTTAATGAATGGGAATTGTTTTTTTTTATTTTATTTTGTTTCGTTCGAATGTAAAATTCTCTGGTGAGGTCTTTTTATACCCTATGGTAGGTACTACCAAAGGTTATATTAGTTTTGTCACTCCATTTGTAACACATCGAAATAATAGTCGTAGAAAGGTTTTAAGGGTATGATTGTGTCGGGAAACAAAAGTTATATCGATTTATGCATGTCCATCCGTCCGTCCGTCCGTATACAAGATAACTCAAAAACGCTTTATCCGATTTTGATGAAATTTTCGATGTGAGTTGCTTATTCCTTAACTTGGTTGGATATTGCATTTCAGCAAAATCGATCCAGGGAGAGCAAAAATTTTTGTGGCTTTTTTTGTTTATGGTTTTTCGGGTTTATTTGGAAAATTTGTGAATCAATTTTGTTTAAATAAATTATATTGGTTGACTACATAATTAGACGGTAGAGTGGCAAATTTCAATCAAATCGGTCCAAGGATAGTGGAGAAAGAAGTAATCCTAGGAGATAATAAACCTCTTCCGATTTGAATATGATTAGACTTATGCTATCTGGGTCTGGGTTACCTGCAAATTAGAGGGAATTTTGAAAAGAAGGAACAAAGGTATGAAGAAAAAACCTTGAAATAATGTTAGTTTTGACAGTTTTCTGTCCCATTCCTACCATAGGTCATCAAAAATTCGGCTATAGCCCGATTTTATGTTACTATATGTTTTTATTCTTGGTTTTCCACGAGAAGATAAAAGAAAACATTGAACACAGAAGGAAGATTTCCACATCGTTCAGAGTGTTGTTGTTTTTCTCTTTGGCCTGGCCTTGATAATAATACATATAATTTTATGCTGTTGTTTTTCTTAGGTTTTTTTTTCTTATTTTGATTACTTTGAAATAAGAAGATAGACGATTCCGTTGTGAACTTTTCAGTTCGTTGATTTCTTGAAACGCCATCTCATCCGAGCTAAGAGTATCACACATATCTTCTTTTTCTAGAGATCACCAAGAATTCCAATATAATAAATATTATGGTTTTTTTTCTCCAACATAATTTCTTATTGTTTTTTTTTTCTTATATTATGTCTGCCGGTTTCATTGTCATCTTTTATTTGCTTTTAGAAAAATAAAATTTTTCTTTATTTTCTTAAAAATTTCTTTCCGTTTCGGCAAAATATAAAATAAGAAATGTGTTCTAATTAAATATCTTCATGTTTGTTTATGAATTTAAAATTGTTTTTTTTAATTCAAACTTTCTGTAAATCAAACATGAGAAGACCGTCGTGTACTGGAAACAACTTCTACAATTTCAAAACTGAACATATTTCCTTGGGAACGACAATTTTTTTAATTAAACTCCATTCGTTTTTTTATAGTTCTGGAGGCGTTGTGCAAATAATTAACATTTGAATTGTTTCGTTAATTATCAATTAAGTTATGAGCTAATAATTATTCATGAGTATTCTCGTTAACTTCACGACTAGAGCGAATTCCTTGCAGTGAGAAGTTTTTGAAGGAATCTTTAGTCTTCATGAGTATCACACTTTTCTAGATTTATGTTGTAAGGATAGAAAGAAATGATCTATACATCAAACTAAATTGCTCAACATTGTTCCAAATATCGATTACCCACCCTAAAAGAAACATTTTTCACAATACAGGTAAGTTGCAACAAAAGCGCATCCAGCAGTGGAATTCTGTAATTGTAACACTGATTATCATGGAAATTTTTAAAAGCGACGACAATAAAATATAGTTATTACATAGAAAATCACCGAAAGTGACAGCCTGCTTTTGAGTCACAAATTGCCTTATGAAATGTATGAAAACGACAATCGATTTGTCGTTTTACAGAATTCCATATGTACATAAATCACGAGTAATTTTGGACAGACTTATGTTTCCATCATAATAATCTCAGATCCCTGCAACAAATTAAAATGGCTCTAATTGAAGAATACAGCAAAAGTAATTAATCGTCTTTGAAGTCAAATGATCGTTCTTTCGTCTAAAAGATCAACGTTTAGGTCATAATTTGCGGAATATATAATTTCATATCAAACTTTTACAAATGTGCTCTTTTTGGTATAATATTCTTTGCAACATTAAAGAAAGAAATCGAAGAAATGATATTAGGTCCTATAAAGAAAAGGAACTTTGTCCCAAAACATAGTTGCCACTTTAGCTGGTTTAACATTTATTATAAGAAAAGAAATATGATAAAAACCGAAAGACGAATATTTAGCACCAACAATGAAACCGATGAACAACTTAATAACATTCCAATCAATCAAAACATATATCAAGCCGCCATTAGATATAGGAAAGAAGGAAACTGCAGGTAAACAAATCGAAGATGAAACATGGAAATATTTAACAAAGGAAATTGGAAAATGCCTGCGGAGTTATATTTTAAGGGATACCAAGAATCCAAAACGAAGCTGTAATTTCCTAGAAAAATTGATTGATTGTACCCAAATCGAAATATACTAGGTGTATTCCAAAGCTTTCGTCCTAAGAATAAAATGGTTTTGAATTTGAAATATACTTTCTTTTTAGTATAATCTCCTGTAAGTTTGACACATTTAGGCAAACGCATTTTCAACTTTCCTTTTATCCCTTCCTGATAACAAATTCCTCAAAATAGTCATTTACAGTGTCAATAAATTCGGAATTCGATTCAATTCTCTTACCCTGAAACAATTTCTTCGAGTTTGAACAGGTATCAGTCCCAGGAAGATAAATCTGGAGAATACGGGAGATGGTTTTTAGCGTAATTAATGCAAATTTGCTATTGTTTTGAAGATTTGGTACGATTGTGTTTTTAATCGATTACAAGGAAAAGCAGGGCACATCTTGCGAATAGTTTTTTCCATCTATAAAATCATGTAAGATATACGAAATACATTCACATGAAATGGCCACAATGTCCTAAAACGACATCATGATCTTTTTCGACAATTTCAGTGGTCACAATTTGCTGCATCATAAAATCACTTGTGGGACCACGTTTAAATTTATTAAAGCAATATCTGATGGCTAATTCGATGAAACCCATTAGTAATGGGTTTCATCGAATTAGCAGAGTCTCCATAGACAGTGTATAACTTTTCCATGATTTCCCTATCCAAAAAACAGAAAGCTAATCACTTACTTGGTTTATAGTACATGGCGACTTCAGAATTGACTTGATATCGACATGAAACTCAACCAGCGTTTTGTAGCTTTACAGGATTGAAAAATTAACTTCAGAACGACTTCAAATCAACGTCAAAAACGATCTGGGTTTACATGCAAATGTCAAGTCGATCAGAAAAATGTTTGTGATCGGATCGACTCAAGTCAGATTGAAGTCGATCCGGACGATTTTCGGTTTGAAGTCGGCTTCAAGTAAATCATGTAAACGAAGTAGCTGATCGATAATGAATTTTTGCCATATTCCATAAAAGGGATAAGTTGTTCATGTCTGTCAAAATTAAATTAACAGACATATTGACGTTGAATTTTACACATGTTCATATGATAGTAGTAACATATCTATAAAAAAAATGGCGTCCCTAGCAGCGACATCTATTTAACAACCCGATAACTTTTTGATACACCTTGTAGGTGATATCTAAAAAAAAAAGAAGTTAATATTCAAAAAACGTTTATCATCATCACGTTGGAATTACATATTATCACAAAAAAAATCAAGAACAAATTGAAGGAAAAAAAACCGCGCCATGTAAAGTCCTTGAATGAAACGAGTTTTTTTGTTTTTAGCAATAATTCAAAGAAATATAAAAACAACCGATTTATTGAACTTGAACTAAATTTTAATTTAAAAAAAAATACCAGTCATAACAAATCATTTATTATTTATATATCTTATTTTTATCTTGTATAGTCCTAATTTTAATGAAATTTTGCAAGTTCAAATAAGAATACCCAAAATAAGTTTTTCCTTAAAAAAAAAAAAGAAAAACCTTATAAAAGTTTTGAATTATTTTTCAACAAACGGTTTATGTCTTAGCTAAATATGAAAAAATAAATTCACCACTGTCATTCCTGAACCAAAAAAAAACCAAATTCCTAACCTAAAATTTTCACATTTTACGATTTACTTATAAACCCGAAAGTTCTATTTGGTTTTTATTTCTATTATTTAAAGAAAAAAAGTCAGCTTATTAAAACAAATCCTACAAAGAAAAAATGTTACGAAATATTAGTCCAATTTCAACAAAACGATTTATATCGGTAAGAATTTTGAAAAGTTAAAATTTAAAGAAAAATAAAAAATGTCTTCAAGTTCGAATTTCTCAATTTTTTTCTGTTCTTTCCTTTTTTTTAGTTAATATCTCGTGTCTGGTCTGGATCACAAGGTGGAACGATAAAATATTCCGAAGAACAATTAATAAACACATTAAAGGATCGATTTCCAAAAGTATTTAATGAATTTTCTTTGATTTGTAAGACAAAATTTTCATTTACGGTTTTTCCCGGTTTTCGCAGGCGACAACTGTAAATGTTACAGATGTTTCAGGCGGTTGTGGTGCTATGTTTGAAATTCTTGTTGAATCACAAGATTTTAAAGGAATCCCAATAATAAAACAACATCGAATGATCACAGAAACCTTAAAGAATGAAATCAAAGATATGCATGGATTACGAATTCACACAGCTGTTCCGGCAACAAATGGAAATTAATTTAGAATTTTAATTTTAAAAACAAATGTAGAACTTTCGGAGAGAAAAAAAATTATTCCTAAACACAAAACATTTAGCTATCTATAAATCACCTGTTGCAATTTATTTGTGTAGAAAAAATCGTATTTTTAATGTTTTATTTTTTTTCTTTTTAGTTTTTAGAAATTACTTTAGTTATTTGTGTTCATTTTTTCCGTTATCATATATCGAGTTTTATTCGTTCATGGAATTTCTTAATATATTTAAAATAAAAATTATTGAAATGAAAAAAAAGAAACCTTTTTTTGTACTCACTTCTTTTTTTTCAAGTTTTTATGTTGATCTGAAATATGATTTTCTACACAAACACTTCACAATATATCACTCACTTAAATTAAATCAATTATTTCACAAATTATCACAGATTTATAACGAAATTTAATTAAAATAATATAAAAAAGAATTCACTCATCACAAAGTAAAAAAAAAAAAACTCCAACTTGACGTTTCTAAATTTATTGCAACAATAACGAAATGCGCTTTTCTAACAAAAGATGTTTCTCTATTGATTGTAGCGCTTAGTTTATATAAAGCGGAGAAAAATAACACCTGATTTATATAGAAGAAACTTGTATCAGATAGGAAATGAAATGCGGTTCGTAACTCGGATGTGGTTTTGAAAATGATAAAAAATTAAATTAATTAAAAAAACAATTTTTTATTTACCGCATTTTTAATTAGATAACAATATAAATCGAAGAAAATTTATAATCATGAACACTGGAAATTCATAACTATTTGTAATACGTAATATGTTGTATATCAATTTACATGCTAACTTGGAAAAACGCTTTGACTGATTTGTTTGAAATTTAGTAAAAATAAAACGATATTAGTTGATTTAATATTGAATTGAAATAAAATCAGTTTTGAAGGATCGAAATTAAGATTATACAGGGTGTTCTATGTAGGAGAGAAGTGATTCAAATGTACAAATTTGTATTACAGGGTGCCGGATCAATTGAAGGAAACAAGACAAGAAATTTGTAAGTAAATTTTTTTAAAATGTTAAATTTATTTACTAAATATTTTTGAATAAGAATTGAAGGACCAGAATGAATTAGTAGACACGGTCAAGCGACTTTGCAGCATGATAACGCTAGGCGACATGTTCCTAAATCGGTTCAGGAAAGCTTGGAAGCTCTTGGCTGAGAAATGCTACCGTTTCACTCGCCGTATTCACATTGCTCCCTACAATTACCATTTGTTTCGGTCGATGCAACATGTCCTTGCTGATACACATATGCTCAGTCTTGAAGAACTGTGATGATTGGATTTCTCGAAAGACGAATATTTCCTTCAATGCGGAATCTCTCCCTGCCTTAAGGGTGGACAAAAGCCAATAGGCAAGATCAACTCATTTTTGCTCCGAGCTTTCAGTTTTGTTGGTAATTCTACAGGAATGTGATAAATATTACCCTATAATCTTAAAAAGCAGTTAATTATTCTTTTTAAATAGTTAAGTGGGCAATGTTTTAGAAATTTGATGTCATTGCCATGTTAATGACTATCTAAAAGAAATTTTGGGACGCAACAAAAGCAGATAAAAAAAATATAAGTTGCTAACGTTCCATGTGAGGGTTGATCAAATGTTGGCAACCCTAACTTAGTTTTTAGGACAAAACATGATTTGAATATACCAAATTTACCCGAGTCTCCACTATAGATTTTCTCACTTTTCATTTTTACCTGTTCCCAAGTACTTTTTCTTTTTCTTTTACCTGAAATTGATCGTCACTGATGAGCCGACTTTTCATTCTTATCTTTTCTTATCTAAAATATTCTTATTACTAGTGCACACATATGAATTCCTTAAAATCAGAAGAAGTTATCACTTTTCAACAATTCCGACAGAATACATGTTAAAATTCAACGTAATGACTTTATTTGCAAACGCACACGTTTATATTTAAAATATTAATCACTGCCTAGTTCTTATTTTAAAAAGTTATTATCATTTAGTTCATAATATCGAAATATTGGATGGGCCAAAAGGTCATCGAATCGGCCTTTAACGACACGAAAACTGGCTCAGAACTACAAAATATCGTGATCGAACGTTGAAAATCGTCAAACAGAAGCGTCCCCAGTTATTGAATCGCAAAAGTCTTGTGTTTCAATATGATGACGCTAGGCCAAATACAAGTTTGGTTACTCGTCAAAAATTCAGAACGGTTGGCTGTGAGCATTTGATGCTGTACAGTCCTTGTACCTTGTACTATCATACTACCATTTATTTCGGCCATTGTCAGAATTCCTTTAGTGATGTAAATTTTTGTTCAAAAAAACCCTACGAAAATGACTTGTTTCGATTGCTTGCCTAGAAAAGCCAGTAATTGGCGTGACGAGATAACGATGATGCCAAGAAAATGGCAAAAGATCATCAACCAAAATGATCAATACAGCTCATTCTGGTCTTACACAAATTAAAAAAAAAACAATTTCATTCTCTTTTTACACGATTTGTTTGGATTTAACACGATCGACCCAAATTTTACGAATTTCGATGAATTATTAGTTGACAAAGTCCTTATTGAATATGAATTATCCTAGAGGCTCTTAATCATCATTATTTGAAATCATTAATAGCCACACGTACATAGAATTTGATCTAACCGATTAAAAACGGATGAATCATATTTTAGGGGACAATTATAATGCCTAATATATAAAATCAAAATGTGCATTTATTGTGATTATTAACGCTGAATTAGATAAAAGAAGCGCAGTAGCAACAGCAACAGTAATGAATGCTGGCTTTTTGAATTGTCCACAATCTAATTCAAACCATTAAAAAGTATGGTGTTGTTGCTCTAATTTAATTCTCGCTTTAAAAAAAAAAAAAAAAAACATATAGTAACTGATGCCCCATACCCTACGGTAGAAATGGCGCAGAACAACTATCAAAACTAACATTATTTCAAGGTTTGTTCTTTATAACTTTGTTTCCTCTTTTCAAAATTGCTTCTAATTTGCAGGTAACCAAGACCCTGATAGTATAAGTCTAATCTGTAAATTTTATTCAAATCGGCAGTGACGGTGGTTAATTAGAATTTTTCCTGCACTTGATGATTATAGTGCTTATTTTAAAAAAAAACTGGGCATATGGTTTTACAGGTTAATTTCTACATATACTCTCTGTAAGACACATTTAAAGTTAAATTTTCAAACCTATTTTTGCAGTAACTTATAATTTCTCGTGTTCGTTGATACTAGGAACCATGTGTTTAACACAGGGTCTACATTAACTTTTATTTCTGGTATACCAGCAAAATTGGGTGCTAAAAAGCTAGTGTAGACCACGCTGGTATACCAATTTTTGTGGTATGCCATTTTCGTAGACAGCGCTGGTATACCAATTTTTGACATTTGCATTTAATAAAATGGCGGAAACTAAATTTTTGCTGAGGGAAATTATCAAATTGATAAATATGTTCGAGAAAAAGAAGAAAAATATAGAAGGATTGATTTTAAAAAAAGGGGCATGGGAAGATATTGCCACAGAATTGAATTCGACATTTTAAAGCCAATATTTTGGCTATTTTTATTTTCTGTTCTCAGTTTAACGGCATGTCAGATACTGAATTGGTATACCAGTATTGGCCCACGTAAAAAAACTGGTAGTATTTTATTTCTGGTAAGCCAATTGGTATACCAGAAATATTGGCTAATGTAGACCCTGTGTTATATAAAGATACATAGGTGCAGAAAATTATTGTACATATGGACCGCACCCCACTGCTTAAAACCTTTCTACCTTTCGATGTGTTACAAATGGAGTAACAAAACTAATATACCCTCTGGTAGTACCTAGTATAGGCCATAAAAATGTGCCTTAGATTTACTTTCCATTTAAATAAATAAATGTGCAACATATTTGTCACCAGTTAGTATACCTGAGACTAGCAGACGGAGCGAGAATGCACGTAGTTATTGTTTATCACCAAGAATTAACAACGACTTTTTGGCCCATCCCAATAATATACACGTACAAATTTCTTATCGTATGTAATTTTTCTGTATTTTGATAACAACAAGAAAAAATTTTTTATCATTTACGACACCACAAGAAAAGCAACGCACAAATCGTACACAATTATTATTATTATAAAACTTTTATTAAACTTGACGAGAAATATTGATAAAAAAAAATACTTTTCAATTAAAAACTTTTATATTTCGCTGTTTTTTTTTCTGTTTTTGTTTTTGTTTTCGGAACAACGCAAGTTTAGTTTTAATTTAGCTTTTAAACAATTAACTTTAGACGAGCCGCCGGCGCGTCGTTTTTTTTTTTTAAGTGACTTAATTTTTAGTGATTTTCAAGTGATTGTGTGTTTCCTTAACTTTTTAATATCCGAGTGCTTTTTTTTGTTTTTTTTTTTTTAAGAAAAAGTATCTTTTGTCAACAATTTATTGCTCATCTGATTTTTTTTTCTTTTGTTATTTATTTAAAAAAATGTACGTCATTTTTAAATTTATTTATTAAAAATTCTTTAGTTTTTATTCGTTGTGAAATTAAGACGATTTTTTTTTTCTTTTTCAAAAATTTAAATTTCAAATTGCCTTCAATCATTTCTTTTTTTTTTTTTTTTTTGTTAAAAATAATAATTATTCATTATTAAAGGTGCGCGCGCGCAAAATTTTTTGATCAAGAAACAAATTTTATTATTTAAATAAAAAAAATAAAAAATAAAAAGCTTTTCCAAATGAAAAACATTTCAGTTTTCGACGTGAATGAAAAAAAAAACGCATGTAGTAACTGAAAATCGGCCTGTAGCAGATTTTTTGATGCCCTATGGTACACTTGGGATTCGTAGTTAACACCACGACTTCACTGGACTTATTTTCAGTCGAACTGAAAAAAAGTCCAATTTTTAGAGTCTCCACAAGACTTTTTTTCAGTCTGACTGAAAATATGTCCAATTTTTAAAACTCCACAAGACTTCTTTTCAGTCCCACTGAAAATATGTCCAATTTTTAAAGTCTCCACAAGACTTCTTTTTAGTCCGACTGAAAATAAGTCTTGAAACAGTTCGTGTGGATTCGTGTAACAAATCTGTAGTTCAATTAATTAACTCTGGAGAAAGAAGACCAAAACTTTTAATACTACAAGGTTTTTTCTCCATAACTTTGTTTTAGAGTCCTATGAGCAAATATATCTTCCGCAAATTTTATTCAAATCGGTATATTAGATTTTAAAACACATCGAAAAAACTTTATAAACAGACTTTTCTCTACAACTATTTTTTTCTTCACTATCCTTGGACCGATTTTACTGAAATTTAACATAGTCTCGGCTATTTATATAGTTAATTCATGTAAATAATTTGAACATAATTGGTTTATAAATTTTCCAATTAAATCCGAAAAACCATATAAAAAATACGACAAAACTTTCTGGTCACCCTGGTTTTTGCTTTATAACTTCTCTCCCCATTGGCCGATTTTGCTGATTTGCAATACCAAACCAAGTTAAGGAATGAGCAACTCAAGCTGTAAAGTTCATCAAAATCGGATAACGCGTTTTTGAGTTATCTTGTATATCGACGAACGGACGAACAGACGGTCGGACATGCAGAAATCGATATAACTTCTCTACACAACGTACCCTTGAAATCTTTCTACGATGATTATGTTTTACAAATGTAGTGCGAAACTAATATACCCTCTTGTACTGTCTACCATAGGGCATTATAAATATAAAAATTCGACGCGACGTTAAAAATTTCGCGATTTTCATTTTGTTTTTGTATTTTTTTTTAACGAATTAAAAATATAAACAATCAAAGTGTTTAATTTTTTTTTTGTTTAGAGTTTTTGCTTAAGTGAAGAGGAATCGAAAAGTTTATTTTTAAAGCTTTTTCTTGATTTTCTTTTTATTTTTCTTATCAATTAGTTTTATTTTGTCGTGAAAAAGTTTTGTGATTAAAAACCAAAAAAAAATATAAATAAAATAAAATAAAAGAAAATTTGTTCTATAAAAATGTCAAAAGAAAATATTATTGAATTTTTATTAACTTAAAGAGTAAAACTGAAAACGAAAGTTAAAAATTAAAAGTTTAAAAATGATTATTTTAAGGGAATATCGAAATTTTACCGGCACAGTTTTATTAATTAGTTTATTAGGAATTATCGGTGAGTAGTTTATTTTAAAATTAGTGTTTTAGATAATTAATTGAGTGTGTTTGTGATTTTTTTTAAATATAGTCTGCCAAAAGTCTACGAAAATTTGGTAAAACTTTAAAGAGAAACCGAATAAGTAGGATTAAGGTGTATTCACACCTTTCTGATATCTCATCAGGTCAACATACAAACGACAGTGACGTCATGAGTTCAAGAGAAATTACTAGTAAACGGGAAGATTAAAAAGAAAAACAAATTTTTAATGTAATTTAGATTAGGAATGTGGATCTTTCTCTTAATTATATCGTTTAATATTTGTGTGGTCTCATGAAGAGCTATTAATAAGGAATTGACAAAATATGCGTAACTTTTGTATAAAGTAACGAAAGCTATGCAATACAAACATATAGTAACTGAAAATCGGCCTATAGCCTACTTTTCGATACCCTATAATAGAATTGAGACAGAAAAACTGTCAAAACTAACATTATTTCAAGGTTTTTTCTTCATAACTGTGTTTGTGCTTTTCAAATTTTCTTCTAATTTGCAAGTAACCCAGACCCTGGTAGCATAAGTGTAATCTGCAAATTTTATTCAAATCAGTGTATTAGTTTATAAATTACATAAAAAAAAACTTTATAGAGGTTTATTTTCTACTAAGATTATTTCTTTCTCCACTAGCCTTGGACCGATTTGACTGAAATTTAACATCGTATCGTCTATTTGAGTACTTAACGTATATAATTAATTTAAACAAAGTTTATTAAGAAATTTTCCAATTAAATCGGAAAAATCATAAACAAAAAACGACAAAACCTTCTGGTCACCCTCGTTTTTTCTTTATAGCTTTGCTCCCTTGGATCGAATTTGCTGAAAGGCAAGCGTGTGGAAAATGCGTCATCATTGTTACAAAACTCTTCTTTCTTCAGGAGTTTGTGCATTCAGTGTCAATGTGTATAATCTGATAAAAAACATTTTATTTCAGTTTTTATAAAAAGACCATTTCACTAGCAATAGATAATACTAAAAAACATACAATAAATATATTTCTCAACTTGGATTCTGATTTGGTCACATTTGAACATGCCACCTCATTAAATCAAAGATATAAATGAGTAAAGATATGAACAGTTTTCATTTAACATTAGTAAAATACATTAGATCTTATAGAAAGATCTTTTAGGAGCTTTAAGGTCTTTCCACATCTTCTCTCTATTCACATCTTTGCTATTACTATAAAAAAGTATGTGTGATATAAAAATGCATGGATTTACAGTCTTTTTTAGAAATATTATTTACGACGAGGTATGGTTTAAGGACTGGAGACAAGACCAAAAAATGAATACACATCGAAAACTCTGTTTTAGTTATACTCTGTGGTAATACTTTATCGACTCGGTTTGGTCACAAATATACTTAAAAGCTTTCACTCGAAGTTTTCACTTCATACAGATTCTATGGCTAAGTTTACACCAAGACTTAAAAAGAGGCCTAAGTGCTTAGGTATGACGGTGTAAACCCATCTAAAGTAACTTAGTTTAGGTGACCTATATTGCAGACCTACCTTAAATTTAAATTAGATGGCACTGCAGTAGTTATTATTGTTTAAATGCTCACATATGGCGTTGTTTTAGACTTAGGTCTAGTACGGTGGAAACAGGTATGACCAAACCTAGTTTTTAGTTAGGTGACCTAAAAAATTGTCGTTGTAAACATAGCCAATTTCAGATCAACCTTTAAGATTTAAATTTTTCTTCATCTTAAAAACAGAAAACATTAATTGTCATATCGTGTGATCTTAGCTTTAATTTTAAGAAATTTTTCCTAGAAGAAAATATGACTTTAGTTTTCTTTTTCTCATATTTTCAATAAATTAAAATTTTGTAATTTTCCTCTCGGAAAATTTCTATATCTGTTCAATTTTACTTGTTTTTTTTTTTTGAATACTTTTTTTGCTGATTAAATACAATAATTTCAGCGTTTTTTTCGCGTTAAATTAACACGTTCATAGATTGGCCTTGCATATTTTTAGCTGGTGTAATCATTTTGTTTTTGTGAATCGTTTTCATGTGTATTTTTTTTATTTTTTTGTGAAATACCTGAAAAAATTAAACGATAAGATAATACAGAAAACAACAACAACTTAAAAAAAACTCTAAAAATCGACACTTTTGAATGATTTTGTTGTCGCGCTATTTTAACGTGTAAATTTGTATAAATTTTTTTTTAATTCATTAACATTAAAATAATAATTAAATTTAATTCAAGTTCACGTTCGAATTTTTGAACTTAATTGAATTAAAATAAAACCAGGAAATTGTACTAAATAAAAACAAAAAGTTTTTGTTCTCATTTTTAACAAGATTCGATGATGAAATTCGATTCCAGTTGTAATTATTTTCAGATTAGTAGGGTACTCAATAATTTCTCAGCCTCGACAAGAAAAACACTGTTTTTGTAAATGAAATACATTTTATTATTGAATATAATTTCCCTGAACTTCAATACACTTGTTCCAACGATTCTTCAATTTAAGGATTCCATTCCTGAAATGAAAATCCGGTAGGCCTCCAAAATACGCCTCTACAGCTGTTATGACCTCTTTTTAGCTTCTTATTTCGATTCAGGATCATGATGGTGAACCCAAGTCTCATCCAAAATGATGAATCGACGTACGAAATCCATTTTATCCTTCTTAAAACGATCTAGATGTTGTTGAGAAAGTCGCATTCGAAGATGTTTTTGTTCCATTGTTGACACCGTCAAATAGCTTCTAAACAAAAACTGAATTGACTTACCAACGTGAAACTTGACACGTATTCATATGCAGGTTGTACCAACATAGGACAAAAAAATTCACCTGTTAGCAGTACGTTCTCTTATCGAGGCTGAGAAATTATTGAATACCCTAGTATATAGAATGACAAAAACAATGTCAATTTGAGAACAATTGAGCTTGCTTTTAAAACAATGCAATATTTATAAAAAAAAAGTCATATGACCTTTTTATAGAACTATTTTCTTTTTGTCTGTCTCTATTTAGTATCATGACCCTCCTATCGATCTACAAGATCACTTCATATCCCTATGGTTGCTTTACGGCTGGCAAATTATTCGAACAATGTAAGAAAATATGTTTGAAAAACAATTCCTAAACCCCAAGTGGAATTCGAAATTAGCTCACGAAAAATGAACAAACTATTTTCGGGAATCATTGAACTTGGAAACTATCTCAAAATTTCTTAAGATACCCCAATCTTGTTTTTGCCATATTTGGACACACCGCTAATATGAGTGTTCTCATTAATTGCTAAGTGAGTGGATAAAGATAGAAATAAATTAGAGCTTAAAAAAATTAAATGGTTTATATGGTTTTTTTGAATAACTATTTACCGTACATGAATTAGCCATTTGCGGCAGAACAATCACCATATGTAATTTTTGCGTATACATTTTTGGTACGATTACAGCGCTGCAAAGCGCGCCTCCTTTTTAATAGTATTTGAAAAAAAAAAGACTGTAAATGCATACAGTTTTATATCCCACAGAGAAATTTTAACACATACTATTAATGAGATGGCGCTTGCAGACGTGCCCAAACCAGAATCCAAGTTGGAAACTCTCATTATTATATGCTTTTTGATATGATCTATAACCAATCCTGCTAATATCAGTGCTTCTAGTTGTTGATCCATCCCTTGTTAAATACGAATAGGTTTGCAAATCCTTCTAAGGATCTTTCCATCAGTAATACTGTATACAACATTATTACTGCCATATTGTTAGTAACTATTGTATGTAAGCTTGTGCACCATTTCTTACACAGGGTCTACATTAGCCAATATTTCTGGTATACCAGCAAAATTGGTTGCTAAAAAGCTAGTGTAGACCCTGCTAGTATACCAATTTTTCTGGTATGACAATTCTGGTATACCATTTTCGTAGACAGCGCTGGTATACCAATTTTTGACATTTGCATTTAATAAAATGGCGGAAAATAAATTGATAAATATGTTCGAGAAAAAGAAGAAAAATATAGAAGGATTGATTTAAAAAATTGGGCATGGAAGATATTGCCACTGAATTGAATTCGACACTTTTATTTCCTGTTCTCGGTTCAACGGCATGTCAGATACTGAATTGGTATACCAGTATTGGCCCACGTAAAAAAAAAACTGGTAGTATTTTATTTCTGGTAAGCCAATTGGTATACCAGAAATATTGGCTAATGTAGACCCCGTATTAGTAATCATTTGCAGTAATTTGATTCAAAACTCAAAATGTGCCATTATTCTTATCTGTTATTCTATACTAGGAATATCTAGAAGAACTATCTAGGAATAATTACTCAATATTGGTTGAAAAAATATTTAAAATTTTTATATAGTATGATGACACCTTAATTTCTTTGACTTAATGTATGTCACTAAAATAGTGTATTTATTTAATTTTGTCGCTCTAAACCTTTCAGGTAAATAGAATTTCAGCCTAACTATGTGTAAATTTCCCAACATTTTCTTTGAATCTTTACCTGAATTAATGTATGATTAAGGAAATATGTTTACGCATCATTTATAATACACACAAAGTCGTGATAAATGATAACAAAACCCGATACACTTTGTGCCTATTCTGATAATAACAATATCATAACGAATTGGTAACAATTTCTGATAAGATACTAGATTCTTTTTGCACGCAACTACGTCGGCATGACTTAAACGTATTTCTTTTTATGGCAAATATTATTTCATTACGGCAGAATTCATTGTGCTCTCATTTTTGTTCCTTATACCGAACAAAATAGACTTTTAGCAAACTCCTCAAAAGCTACCATAATCCCCAATTTAAAATGATGAATAACTTTTTCAATGCAAAATTATTTCATAAATAAATTCCAATATAATGTGTTGGCCTTACTCAAGTGAATGATATCATTTTTATCAATAATTGATATTAGACCTACAAAACGAAAAAAAAAAAACGCCAAATTCAATTCAGATAACAGCGACTAACCTAAAAAACTATCAATTTTTTCTGATTAGTTTTTCTAAGTAACATAATTTTTACATTTACGTAAAAATGTACTTATTTTTCTCAGAAAAAAAGGAACTTGAACTTTAATGACCTCAAATTAATTAAAAACAAGATTTACAAATTTGTTCCCTGATATTCCCATGAGATATTTTGTAATCAAGTTTCAAATAAAATACAAATAGATGACTTTATTAAATTTGATTGTCTCAGAGAAAAGTTCATCAACTTAAATTTTAAGTAAATATTTTTCTCCTCATTATATTAAGTAAATTACGAGGTCTGATAAGATGACAAAATACAAAGAAACTATTAAATATTTTAAAGCCGAAAATCAATTTGGATTTTGTTTATTTAAATTTAAATAATAAATTTGTTCAAAAAACATTTAGTAACTGAAAATCGGTCTATGTCCGGTTTTTTGATAGCCTATGGTAGAAATGGGATAGAAAAACTTCATAACTTTGCTTTTCTTTTTCAAAATTTCCAGTAATTTGCAGGTAACCTAGACCCTAACAGTATAAATCCAATCTGCAAATTTTATTCAAATCAGTGTATTAGTTTTTAAAGTACATCAAAAAAACTTTATGCTAATTTTATCCTAAGATTATTTCTTTCTCCACTATCCTTGGACCAATTTTACTAAAATTTATGTAGTTAACCATTATAATTAATTTAAACACATTTCACAAATTTTCCAATTAAATCCTAAAAACCATAACCAAAAAAACGACAAAACTTTCTTTTCACCCTTGTTTTTGCTTAATAACTTCGATTCCCCCCGGGTCGATTTTGCTGAAATACAATACCAAATCCAGTTAAGGAATAACCAAATCACATTCTAAATTTCAGCAAAATCGAATAACCCGTTTTTGAGTTATCTTATACACGGACGGACATGCATAAATCGATATAATTTTTGATTCTCTACAAAACCATACCATTGAAACCTTTCTACAATAATTACTTCGATTGTGTTACACACTTAGTGACCGAACTAATATACCCTCTGGTAGTACCTACCATAGGGCATAATAATACTCTGGCAGACGTTAAAGCTTTCTGGGAAAATGTAACGCAGGAAAAAAGATATAAATAAATTTCCATTAAAAAAATGCTTCATAAGCTTTTATAAGATGAAGTAGAAGAGACTAGACGTATTTATAAGTTTCTGAATAATAAGTGTTTACAAAAAAGAAAAAAAAGCTGCTTTCTTGCAATTCGAATCATAATAAAAATAAAAATCTGCTCAAATTGTTATTAAAAATATTGCAAGATATTTTCCTGCCATTACATGTGATTCTCGAAAGGCCTACAACTGTAGTAGAGATAAAAAAAAACCTTCATCGTAATCTTCTAATTTATTTTCTGAGACAAACTGTTAAATCAGATGAGGGATCCTGCATAATTCGGGTCTCAAAAATATCTGTTCTCAATTAAATACCACATATTTATATATTCTGACATACTTTTGTATAATTGATGCTCTGTCGTTCTCAATTTATCGTGCATACAAAAACTGAAACCACGAATGTACAAAAGACCCACATCCCAATTGGCATCTGCCTTGAAAATTGAATCAATGGTTCCCGTTATAAAATCCGTGTACTAAATTTCATTATAATTAGACTAGTGGTCAAAAATTAAGCAATTCAGATTTAACATTTGCTGGTCAGTCCTTCCTTTTAATCTACTAGGATATGTGTTTACCAAATTTTTTCATATTGCTGAAATGGTTCTCGATTTATCGTTCTCACAAAAGTTATACAAAATTTATATTTTTGGCGAAAAGAAAACCATTTCTGATTATGAATTTCTAGTCAAAGTCTAACCACTTTATTACATCCTATCCTTGTATTCAATTTGAATATTTGAATATTGGGTAAGCTATTCTTGAGTTATCGTGATTATAAAAAAAGTACAATATATTTGAAGAACTAAACAAAAATACTATAGTACAAAATTGCATGGCCAAGTAAATTTTCCCCTACAACTATTTCTTTCTGCCATATCCCTTGATCGATTTGACCGAAATTTCATATAATATCGTCTACTTATTTAATCAATGAAAATAATGAACTTAAACAAAATCTCTGCATACATTTTTAAATTAAATCCGAAGTAAAAAAACGACAAAACTTTAGTGGTCACCTTGATTTTTACTGTATAACTTCTTTCCACCTTGGTCAATTTTACTGCAATAAAATACTAGATCAAATTAAGAAATGCTCAATCTATTCTCCAAAATTCATTCAAATCGACCAACACGGTTCTGAGTTATCGTGTAGATGGACCGACGGGCATAATTTTTGATTCTCTACACATCTGATGCCTTGAAATCGTTCTCCATTAGGTATTTCTAAGCGTTATAAATGTAGTGGCTAAACTATTAACATATACTCTCTGGCCAAGGTATATCAATCCTATCTAGGATTGATATACCTTGCTCTCTGGCAGTACCTACTATAGGCCATACAAATTGTTGGTGGATTGGGAAGAAATGATAAATTATGATGTCAGATCTAATATTCACGGATATTGAACATGCATGACACCAGATACATATTGCAAGATGCATGTTTTCTTTTAACAGTATTGTAAATTTGTTTGCTAATTTTGATGCGATAAAATAAATCATAATTTCCTTGTTAATTTCACCAAATTAAATCTCCTGTTCAAACGAAAGCATAAAAATAGGAATTTCATTCATAAAAAGACATGTTAAAGATATTCTAGTTTATTTAAATAGTGATGACAAATAATACAACACGTATGTACATATGTACGAACAAAGGTCAAGTTTGAAACAAACATATGTGAACATCATCTTCTTTGTTCACTGTTACATTTGTAATTAATAACTTAAATAGATTTGTTAAATCTCTTTTAATCATTCACTATACGAGTATAATTTAAATTGTCGTTTTGTTTACAAATTAGTAATGATTAATTTTGCAGAGAGACATGTTTGTTGATCTCAGTTCATATCCTATGTTTAATATCATTTTAAATTAGATCTGGTTTAAATGGTTTAAGAGGGAATCCCAAGTAAAACACTGAAAGTTACGTGTTTTTAGGAATCTGTAAACTCTATATATGTAGATGTAGGTACAATCGATTCTTTTGTTTATGTATAAATACCTGGTCTGGTGCGTCGGCACTAAGGTCTCGTTTGCACCGTGCAGTCGGAAATAAATAAAATTGTTGGCTTTTTCAATGAGTATACCCATTGGACATACCAAATTTTGAAAATCACAAATCAATATTAAAACAATAACAATTGAAACAAAAAAATTGGGATTTTGACGAAGAAAATTTTGGTATTAATCCTCCAACCGCAGCCAACGAATGGAATTCGCGTTCCAAATATTCCTTAAAAATTTAGTAGGAGACGCTGTCGCGTCGATCATGACTTTTATAAATAGTCCGATTGTGGTAAATGGTTTTTAATTCGTAGGACAACTGCCTAAAGAATAAAATTAGCCCGCTGTTTTCAATCAAAAACTCACCCGCAGTTGGTTTAATTATACAATTAAAGTAAAACATTAATATGCGTATGCCTTTATTGTTGTTAAACGTGATGTATCTTTGTTTAGTTGTATAATTCAGTATTAAGAAAAAAAAAAACCGGATTCTACAACCAAAACAACATTACACCACGATTTTCATTGGTAAGGGAATTCGGCTAATAGATATTTAGGTTCATGCTATTACATGGAATTTTTTGCGTATATATTTTTGGTACGCTGTAACGAGCGCCTCCTTTTTCGCACTATATTTCTAGGAAAGAATCCACGACTTTTCTTGATAAAAAGAAAAGTCGTGAACTTTCCTTAAACCAACACAAAACACTACACATTACATTAATAGAAAAAGAAATTGTAATGTTTCATGATTTATCTAAAGAGAAAGATCATGCAAAATTACGAAAGAATTCACACACAAATAATCACTGTTACGAATTTTTAGAAATAACTTTTTGACATTTATAGAAAACGCGTTTCAATGCATACTAAGAACATTTGGGATTTCGACGATGAGTATACTACTATGGCCAAAGTAATGAGACAGTATTTTTAAAAATACCCACGCAATGAATATCAATACGAATATTTATTTGATAGATTGGTATGACTGTGGTGAACAGCTAATAGAAATCCCATGATGTTTGCTTTGTTAGTTTAAAAATTTCAGCGTCTTTTGTAATTGTGAAAAATTTGTTGCGGATATTTTTTAATATGGATAAATCTATTGAACAAAGAATTAACATTAAATTTTATGTAAAAAACGAAATTTCTTGTAGAAAAATGTTGCAGTGTTTATCAAGATCACAAATTTTTAAGTGCTACAAATCATTTGGTGAGGGTCGTGATGAAGTCGAAGACGAACTTCGTTCAGGAAGGCCACAAACCTAAACTACTGATAAAAACATCAACAAAATCAAGGAGCTGGTATTTTTCAATCTCCGATTAACTCAAAGAGACCTTGTAGTCATTGTTGGTATATCAAAAGGATCAATACAAATAGTTTTAAAGGACGATTTGGGCTTGTCTTGTATGTTTTGTATCCATGTCCCAAAATCATTGAATTTGTTCAAAAAACAACGTCAGTTTTTCATCAAAAATCAAGTGAATGTCATTTCGCAAGCACCGTATTCGCCAGATATGGCTCCGTGTGATTTTTTTCTTTTTGATTGTTTAATAAGTGATTAATAATGTTTTCCATTGTAAATAAACTGTGATAAAATTATTGGGTAATAATTAATAATTGATAGACAAATATTTTTAAGACTAATTGTTAGCACAGAAATAATTGTAAATAAAGTTTATACACCAAATTCACATAAATAAAAAGTGTTATCATTTAATAACATTCGAACCAGAGGGGTAGCACGCAAAAATAGTATTTGTAAAAAAGACTGTAAATACATGGATTTTTATATCACACAGAGTCATTTTAAAAAATAATATTAATGAGATGGCGCTTGCAGACGTGCCCAAACCAGAATCCAAGTTGGAAACTCTCATTATTGCACACTTTTAAATGCTATGAACCTAGTTTCGAATTTCATTCTAACCACAACTTCAAGGACATATTCCTAACATAATAAACTATTGAAAGCAAAATCGATATTTCTTTTTGGACACTCCAGGTTCTCCCCCTTAAGTGTGAAGTTTTCATCGTTATTCCTTTGAAACAAAATTGTATATTCAGAAGATTTGAGTACAATTTTCATTTAAAAGATCCAACCTTGTTGGGTCGAATTATTATCCTCAACACGTTTACATTATTATTTTATTATTTCTTTTTATTATCTTATGTTATAAATTATTTATTTTCTTGATTTTTCACAGGTATTACGAATTCATTAAAAATTTATGATAATTTAATACAATGCTATCGCGGCAATCACAGCGAACAATTTACACCAAATTCATTACAAATACTGCTTGAATTAATACGAAAAATTGAAAATTCCAAATCTGTAGATATTCGAACGGTTAGTATTAATTTAATTCATCGGCTACGTATTGATGGTATTGAAAGGGCGAATGGTGTACCAGAAACTGAATATTTAATACCATACAGTCCGACTGGTTTGATGGCAGCAAAATTTGATATTTTATTAAAATTAATTTCGAAAACCCAAGAAGAAATTAATTTCAATGAAATATTAACACCAAACGAATTATGTAAATTACATCGTTTAATTAGTTCAACAATCGATGGAACTTTACGTGGGGATGAATCAAGGGTTTGTCCTTTATTTGTGACGAACGATATGAATTTTGATGATGGAAGCAATCAAGAAAATTTTCGATCAAAGTAAATTATATATTTTCTTTTTCGTTAATTATTTAAAATTCTGTTTTAAATTTCCATTTTCTTTTTTCTTTTTTTTTTAATATAGAGTTCATGTTTACGAGAATGGAAAATTTTTTACTGTTCGAGAAAACATTTCAAGATGTCCAATTGAAAGAGGAGTTATACGAACTTATAGTAAGTTTTATTTTAGAAAGATATTAGATTTTCGAAGTAAATAAGATTCTGATCCATCTAATTGGATTCAGTACATAAATAAGTTCCATTTTTGAGAATTAAATATAATTTTTTATATGGTATCTGCGTCTTTGCCGACGTGATTCTATGAATGTGATAGAGAAATCCATAAACTTCAAAGAATTAATTTACTACTGAGTGAGTTAAGGACCATTTTCTACTCTTATTTTCATATTTAGAAGCATATTCTGTTTTATGAAAATCCACCTATTGACCGAATTAAGGACGTTTTCTATTTTGCCCCCCGTAACCTACACAAAGTGGAGACATATCCTATCTTTTATTTTGGTCTATCTATAATGTAACAATCTAAGGTTCACAAGAGATATTTTTCTACTTTCGGCTCCTACGACCTCCTGAAAAAAATTATTAATTTTTGTAGTGATATCCACATATCTTGAGAACTATTGGGAAGAAATTTTACTTTATAATCATTTAAATTGATAACTCCTTAACTGAATTATCGGAAAATGGTAGAACACGTTTTTCTTTATTTTTCACTCTCTCAGGGACGGAATTTCTAAAAATCCTTATACCTGACTACATCATTAAAATAATGTACCTTCCAAATTTCATGTTTTTAGGTTAAACAGTTCGAGGTACCATTTGATAGGTTTGTCTGTCAGGAACCTTTCTTTTAGATTTATTTTAATTTATTCAAAATAATTTCCATCGACTGCAATACATTTCGTTCCCTAGGACTATACATTAAATCTTTATAAAACGTATTTTCAAAGCCCGCTCTTGGAATGGTGTTTTGTGTGATTCCACTAACTCGAAAGGAAAAGAACTAGACTTCTAAATAGGCGGTGATTAGCATCAAAAATAGCCCATCTTTCATCAGAAGTGATGGAAAACGAAAAACACGCCTATTTTCTTCGAATTATTCGTATGATATCAATTGATTCTTTTTTTGTCACTTTTCCAATTTGACCCAGATACCTTAGTATTGTCGCTAATTGTCTTGTTGTGTGTTTCTACGACACCCCTAAGCTAGTCGTCAGAATCCTTAGATTCGGTACTTTCCCGGAAATGACTTTGAAGATCAAAATCTCTTTCATTTAATTTTTGAAACCAATTTCACACACAACTATCATTGGTGGCCTTTGATCCACAAACAATTTATATGCTCCCATTGCTTTGCATAGAAATGGCTAAGTTTACGAATTTTTAAAATTGCAAATTAATTTTTAAATTTAATTAAATTCTCGTTCTTTTCTAAATTAGAGTATGGTACATTATCGCCTGGAACTGTGATAGCAGCAATTGCTGCAGGACTACAACCCCAAATGGTACCGATTAAAGACTTTGTATCATATCAAATCAAAAAGACACCATACGAAAATTTGGAAACCATGGAAAAACGTGATACAGAGAAAAAAATTCGAAAATTATTACGTTCATTGAATACAATCGATAACACTTATGCGGCCGGATTAGCTGGAGATTTAGCAGAAGTTTGTATATATCAAGCACCATATTTTCAAACAAACGTATCAGTTGGATTAACGGGAAAATGGAATGATATCGATTATCCAAGATTTCATTATTTATCCGAAAATAATATACTACGTTGGGATATGACAGATGCAGAAATTTTGGGTGGTATCGATGGAAAACATTTATCAAAAAATATACTGTCATGGTTTAATCGTATCCGGAAAATACGTTTATCACAAATATTAGAATTATATTATAGCGGACGCGGTATACCTAGTTTTGCTACAGAAAAAGGAGAAGATCATCGGCATAACACACGTAGTAGCAATTATGTACAACCAAGAATGAGTTTATCGATATTTGATGAAACGGATTTGGATGGCGGCGAAAGCAATACTGGCGGTGGTGGTGGTGATCCATTCTATAATATCGACCGTTTTTCAATACGAGAAACTGATAGCGGATGTAATCGTAAACAGTTTTTACATAATTTCTTGAGAGGTGAACTCAAAGAACAAACATACTTTATGGCACAAATATTACAATTTTCAACAAGTAGCATGGCCGTTGATGACAATTTAATACGTGCCACTTGTAATGCTGCTGTTGATCGTTTCTTTGATTATGCACAAAATTTAATTAGTAATTTACCAAATTGTATACAAATTCAAAGTGATTATCATAATCCAAAAATTGATTTAACATTAATTATTGATGGTTCTAGAACGAAAGATGAAAATTTAAAATTACTTTCGTAAGTTGGAAATTTTCAAAATAATTTTTCATATAATTGTTATTTTTGTGGGGTCTCTGTTTTTAGTTTTATTACAGAAATTATTGATGTTTCATCTTTTGGTTCGTATATTTCGATTGTCCATGGAACAAGCGGAAATTATTTAGTTCGACGAACAAACAGTATTATGAATGCATTCGATGAATTTCTTAAAAACATGGATTTAGGTAATAATAACTTTTTGGATTTCAAAACTAGAAACGTTTTTAATGTTTGCACTTTTTTCTTTTTTTTAGAACCAACAACTTTATCGTTAACAAATAGTTTCGAATCAATTTTACATACATTCGATTTACAAAGTCAAGAAGAACGTGATAAACGACTTGTGGGTGGTATTTCGAATGTAGTACTTGTCATATCACAATCACAAAAAATTCGCCAAGTAAGATTATTATCGTCCTTTTTAAAATGTGTCCTATATCTGATCCTTAATTGTACCTTGTAGTTCTCATTGCTTCAATTCAAATTAGAAAAAAGGATTCAGACTTGTATTGGTCATATAATTTGTCATTAGTATCACCCAATCTCACTTTGTAGATCCTCAAATGCTTAAATTGAATAAAACTCTTTGGAGAATATCAAGTTTAAATTTTGACACAGATGAACAGCTAGGCAGACGAATTGGCATTTTCTAAACATGGTCTTCTTGAATACAGGGAACCTCAAAAAGAGATGATCCATTAAAATCTAGAGAGCGCAATTTTACCATCATAAAGCTTTATTCCTAAAGCAATAGACTAATTTTCATATAGGCGCCTGAACATCCTATAACTAGCCCCCTTTTACTGTATTTTTAAGTTTCCCTATATTTTATGTTATTAAGCTTTATAATCCTAAATTTCTTTAAATCCAGGATGATTTTGACAACGCAAAAAGTATGTTAGAAGGTTCATTTAAACAATTTCCGGATTTATATTTTGTATTCGTAACAAATGATGTTGATACTTTCAAAAAAATGACAGCATCATCTATATCACAATCAACAGAAGAAGTAAATATCAATAATTTTTTTTTTCAATTTAAACATAATTAATATTAAAAACATTTATTTTTATTTCATTTTTTTATAGCAATATAAATTCATTCATGTTGCTGACAAAAATCCAAGAACATTTTCAAATGAATTAGCATCATCGTTACGTTCAATCCCGAAATGGTTAATAATACCCGATTGTCGACCAGTCGACGTCGACAGTGATCGTCGTTTACAATATGAAGATTATATAAGTCCAAACGAAATACTTTATTATCGAATTAATTCACATTATTTAAAGAATATTCAAGAATTACGAATACAATTCGAAGAATTCGATTATGGAAAATTGACAGCATGCCAAATAATAAATACAAAAAATTATCAATGCCAAAGTTCAAGCGTTGGTTTTCATAAAATTTCATTTAATATTACAAATGCATGTAATAGTGCTCAATATAATTGTCCAAATATACTTTTTAAAATTGAATTGGACACATCAAATATGAAATGTTCAGGTAAAGTTATGATAGACAAAATCTAATGACAATCTATTCTGAGAGTCACGTCACTTGTCAAATGAAATGATATAACTTCTGAGAGTCACGTCATTTTTCAAATCAAGTCATGTAACCTCTGAGAGACACGTCACACGTCATAGAAAATGATGTGCTTCTGAGAGTCACGCTATTTGTCAAAAAAAGCCATGTGACCTCTAAGAGACACATCACTTGTCATAGAAAATGATGTAACTTCTGAGAATCACATCATTTGTTGAATAAAGTGATGTGACCACTGAAAGTCACATCACTTGCTATATAAAGTGATATGACTCTCAGAATAAGTTTGATTATGCCGAAATCTACATTTTAATTCAATTTAATTGTATTTATTTATTTTTTATATTTATTTTATTTTTCTTTTTTTTTTTAATTAGAAAACGATTGTCGGTTTCCAGATCAAGTACGTTTCCTTATACGACTGCAAGATGCTAAATGCGATAATTCAAACGGCCATATATTTTTAATTAGTCATATTTTATTATTGTTATCATTTATTATTTGCAATAGTTTTGTAATGTTCCTAAACTAGATTTTAAATATAGTTATTTTTGTGTTTTTTTATTATTATTATTATTGTATTGTTGATAAAAATTGTGTTCTGTTTATATTTTAAGAAAAACATAAAATGTGATACAACTTTGACCTTGTTGTGATTAATTAAATGAAAACAAAAAAGTTAATTTAAACAAAAATAATTACAATTATAAATAAATAATTCGCGAAATTAAAAAAGTTATAAGAAATTACTTACCAAATCAGCAGAGGCGACCTGTCGTTATACTTTCCAATGGTTGACTCTTCCAAGCTTCGATTTTAATTCACATCAAATATTCAATTAATAAAAAATAGGCTTTCTAATAATTAAGTCTGTTGCTGAAATTCCACTGAAAAGAAGCGGATAAATATAGAAGTAACAAAACAAACCGAACGAAACCAAAGAAAAGGGTGATCTGATCGATAGTGACCGTTTTACCTCAATTGCGTGCTGTAATCACATTAGTTGTTGACCGCAGAGAGTGGAATCAATCGTCCGGCCAGGTTGGAGCAGTTTATGATGCACGATTCTCTCCCAATCCCACCAAAAAGATAACTTTACGTGGCGTTAGTCTTGGCTTTGCCACCGTTTGTGCAGCTTCATTATTCGTGAACCACGATCTTTATCACAAATTATTGTTGTATGTGATCCACTTTTCATCACTCGTTATCAATCTTTTCAAAAATGGGTCGATTTCATTTCGTTTCAGTAGCGATTCGCAGATGGAAATTTGGTCCATTAAATTTTTCACTGTTAATTCATTTGGAACCCAAATATCGAGCTTCTTTTTGTATCCAGTCTTACGCAAATGGTTCAAAACTGTTTTTTTTTACCATTCTTTAGGCCCCCAGCAATGTCCTAAGATGAAATGTGGCAGTCTTCCTCAATTTGTTGGAGAATTTCATCGGCTTTTACAAGGATTGGTCTAGCGTGGCGCATCTTTAACATCGAAATTTCCAAAATGGAAACGAGTAAACCATTTATTTGCTGCTGATTTTGATATATTATCTTCACCATAAAAACTACGAATTCACTGCCTTGGTCGAAGTAGTATTGTAAAATATAGCGAATTTTTCAGAATTTTGGCTCATTTTCAAAACCCAATTACCGTAATTACTTCTGACTGAATTTCACAATTGTTTTAAATAGTCTATGAAATGTCATCTTTCAAGCGTGCTATAATATAGCTTAATAAGGTTAGAACTACTAAAGTTATGGGACTCTAAAGCCACCTATTGGAAAAAAATTCGCGAACTTTTTCCTTCACCCAATATATCGTTTCGGAATGTTTTTTCATGAATATCATGCGGATAGTTGCTATCATGAAAACGATCAATGTTCTGACTTATTTTGGAAATTGATATAAATTATAATTTGATCGAATCAAAAGCAGTGAAAGAAGTTAAGTGCTACCATCTGTTATTTTGTTATTAAACTGGGGCCCTATTATGGAATACGATCGTAATCGTAACGTTAACTTAAGGCGTGTTGTTGTAACGCTTTACGTTAACGATACGATTACGATCGTATTCCATAATGGGGCCCCTGAATATTTACCAGGATTTTTGTTTGAAAGAATTTTCGAATTGTCCAATTTTTCGTCTGTGAAAATTTTAAGAAAATTGGTTTTCTGTTTTTTTTCTTCTTTTTTTTTACTTCTTTTTATTATTTTATTTTATTTTTTTTTTTCATTTTTTTGTTTTTAATTTTATTTACATATAAATTTTGGTAACATTTATATATTATTATATTTTTGTTTAGTTTTTAATTTACTTGGTTTTCTTTAATTTATTTTTTCAATTTTTATTAATTATACTTTTTACTTTTTTTTTTTTTTTAATATAATTAATAAATAAATTTTATTAATTTAAAATTTGTTTTTTATATCAATTTATTTTCTGTTTTTTGTTTTCATTTTAAAAATAATGTTTTTTCTTTTTAAAGTATATTTTTGTTTTTCATTAATTTTTGCTTTTTTGTTAAAAACAAAAAAAATTTCATTAACTACAAATTTTTTAATCATAATTAATTAATGAACATTTTGTTTTTATATGTTTGGATGTGTGTGTGTGTGTGTATATATATGTTTTATAATTTATGTGTTTATGAGTGTTTTTCTTGAATATATATTTTGGTTTTTCAAATATAAATAGTTTTTAATTTGTGTATGTGTGTTTTTTTTATTTTATGCGATTTTATTGAACATTATTATTTTAAATATATTTTTAATAAATTGTTTTTCTGTTGTTTTTGTTTTTTAATTTAATCTCAAAAATGTTTTGTTTTTCTAACTTTCTTTTTAATATTTCGGAAAAGAATTTTCCTATACAAATTTTTTATAATTTTTAAATATATATTTTTTTTTTTATATATTTTAGTAGTCTCTAAAATTTATATTTTTTCTTTTGTTTTTCTGTAAAAATTTAAATTATGGCGATTTTTGTTAGAATTTCTGTTTTATGGCATTTTTTTGTTTTTTGTTTTTTTTTTGTATTTAAGTAATGAAGAAAATATTCTGTTAAAAAAAAAAGTTTAAAAATTTTCATTTCAAATACAAATTTTTAAATTAATACACCAACTCTTTTTTTACACGATTTACCAATAAGAAAAAATAGACTTTTTTACACGAATTTTTTGTTCTAGAACGAATCCCAAAAATATATTTTTTTTAATTCTAATTTTGACAGTGTCTTACAGAAACTTATGTATACAGCAACAAAATACGATTGGGGGAATACCGTATTAACCCCCGATATACATAAGTAAACAAGCCGCACCCTAACTCCTAAATTGTAATTCCTACTGAAAATGAACTCCAAATAGATTAAACGAAATTTTGTTACCTATCTATTTCTGTAAAAATTAATGAGACTAGTACCGCCCATTGATCGAAATTCGACCTAATAAAATGAAAATTAAAATATCGATTGCAATAATTAAAAGTTAAACTTGTGAATTTCAATATGATATTCTAATTCTCACACTTATTTATTTACAATTCCAAACATCAATGCTTTTTTCAATTGTTTTCTTGAATTTGGTCCAGAAAAATAAACAGCTGTTTTCTATATAATTCTGAATCAAAAATCTTCTAAAACACTTCAGTTATTTCCATTCCTTCACTACAAAAATTCGTAAAGCACACATCAGCTCTATGTGCCATATATTTTGTTGTTGTTCCCATATAAATATATGGGAAACTTTTACCTGTCCAACCTGGCTGAACGTCCATATATCAATATACTTTTTGTGTTTATTTAAACACTTCTCCTCATCAATAGCTTTCGATTGATATATATATTAAGCCACATCTTTTGTTAGAATACGAATAAAAGGGAGGTAAATTTTTGTGTTTGCCTATTTATATATAGAAGATAAGTGCAATTGCGCTATGCTAATTTGAAGATTTTTTAAGTAAGGTACGTACAAAAAGTGAATTCTCCAATCCATCACTCAGTCTTTGCCTTCACCCGACGGCTAGCTTCTGTTGTGGTTTTGCTTGAAAACTTGCTAGTTTTTTTAAAATGCAAAAATGTCTACAACTTTGTTAAATTACCCATATTAATTTTGAATAGTTTAGGAAGGTAAGGAAGGACAGTTGTGCTAGCCATACCTGACATATCTACTAAAGATAGCATTTTTGGTTCAATCCATAATAAATGTGCGCACTTGTTATCAAGTAACGATGAATAGTTGCGAAATTGATTTTCATTCTTTATGGACTGAATTTTCACTGTACACTAATTTATTTTTTTGTAATAAAAATGAATTGTTTTTATTTTACAAATACACTGCGGAGCACTTGATTAGCCACTTAAGTTTTTATCGTCTTTTATGGCACAATGATGCAAATTCTTAGAAACTTTTTTCGTAATATTCGTAGCCCACTATTCTATTCTACTTGATGACCCAGATGTGGGAATGACCCATGATTAAGGGGAAATTCCCATTTTTGTCTTTTGCACCGGGGCACTTGATTAGCAGTTTATTTCAGGCTTTCAAGGCGAACGGGGTCTTCCAAAAACAAGCTATTGTTAAAAAACAAGTGTGTTATTTGTCTGCTTTACCTTAGTGAAGTTTTTATACGACCTGGACAAAAATGGGGCGTGGAAAATCACTAACCGAAACAGAAGTTGGAAAAATTATTTTAATCGTGATATTGCCAGGCGAATTGGTCGAGATCCTTAGACTATAAACGGGAAGCATCGAATTCTGTGGAAACTGCTCGCAAAATTAAGGAGAAAGTGGGACCTACGGCGAGTGTCCATACAGTTCTCAGGATGATGAAGCAGTATCCACACCTCCGACGTGTATGTAATATGGATTTCATTATTACTTTTTTTGTGCGGTTTTTTAGGAAAATATTTATAGTTTTTTCATCTTACACGATTTTTTAAAGTTGTGGAACATATCCCCAAATTTACCATATGTGGCATGTATTTTTTTACACGATTTTTTTTTGCACGGATTTCTAAAGAACGTATCTACCGTGTAAAAAAGAGTTGGGTGTATTTCAATTTGAATTTTTTTTAGTTACTACATTTTCTTTTTTTTTTCATTTGGATAAAATATTAAATTTGTTTTTCACATTAAAAAGGATTCGATATTAATTATTTAAATAAAATACATTAATTTGTTTGCCTGATAAATTCATTTTTTTTGATTTTTACGATTTCAATTCCAATTTTTTTGTTTTTTAATTCATTTCATTATTTTTTTTATAAAACATTTCAAATTTTAAATTAATTATATTATAACTAAACTAGATTATGTTTTTTTTTCAGTTTATAAATTATTTAAAAAAATAAAAAAAAGAGGAACAAAAAGAAAAATAATAAAGAAAATTGTATAAAATTGCACAAAAATGTTTAAAATAGATAATAATTATTGATTTCTCTTAAAAATTAATTTTATAATATATAAAAAAGCAATTTATTAATTAAATATTAGATATTTGATTTTATTTCATTTCATATAAAGGACAACATTTAACTTTTAAATGAAAAAAATTTTGAGAAAAATAAGTTTTTAAATATCTTGAAAAATTGATGCATTTCTAGCAGAAAATGCTTAATAAGTATGTACTTGAAATGGAAAATAGAATCGCAAACGATTCACTACAAGCATAAATGGGCGCATCCAGCAGTTCTAAGCGCTTAAATCTAGCAAGAGGACTGGATGCAATTTTAACTTTAAGCGCTTAGTGAAATTCTAGCATAAAAATTTTTGCTAACCCAAACAGCGCATTTGAGGTTGTTGTTCACGTTAAGAAATGGTATGTGCAATGGATAAATTGAAAGGAATTTTTGAAAATTGTTTCTGGATTATCCAATTTTAATTGGAATGAGTTTGTTAAAACTTTTCCACTTTCCTATAAAATTTTTATTTCACTTTCTTCTCAATTTTTATTTACTTTCGGCACTTATTTCGTTAAAAAAGAAATATATTTTTAAAATTTATTCAATTAAAACTAATTTGACGTTTAGCACAGACAATACAATTATTTTTCGCTTAATTCAAGCAAAAAAAAACGCATCCAGGAGTTCAAAAAATTCTAACTGCTTAGATTAAGAATTTTGACTAAGCACTTAGAACTGCTGGATGCGCCCAATGTTTAAGGAATTAGGTGGATCACACCACTTGTGACTTTGAAGTATAACTATCTAAAAATATGTCCTCAAAAGTTCAAGTCGATCCGAATAAAATTGAATGAGATATTGACTTTGAAAAAAAGCGTGTGTTACGCAGACGACCGGCAATTGGAAAATTTAAACGCATTTTTCTCAAAATGGTATTTCTCAAGCCGGTGACCAAAATTACTCAAAAACTACCAAACCGATCTTTTTGAAATTTTGCAGGCTTATTCAATACATAAAAATCTTTTTCGACCAAGAATTCTTTTTTATACAGCCAAAAAGAACTTTATTGTCTGTACTTTAAAATGAGATATTGATATTATAAAAAAATTTAGTAGTTTTCATAAAAAGAAATCCTAAAAATGACCCATTTTTGCGCTACAAGTGTGGTGATCGAGTTAAGACAAATTGATTCCTCTGTTTTCACAAGACTGTATCCATGATATGACGATACGAAGTTTTTTTTCTTGCGTTCTCTAATTTCAGAGACATCTTAAGTTGTTGCGAAGTATGAGTAATTACAAAGTACCCAAAGCTAGCGATAGAACCAGAATAAAGTACAAAAAAAAAACTCGTTGCAATAAGTGCAAAATCTATCAGGAAGAGGAAGAATGAAATTTTTATGCCCTATGGTAGGTACACTACCAGACGATTTTAAGTTTTAAAAAAAAATTTGATATGTGCGCATGGATTTGGTTGTTTACAATATGTCACAGCAGAGGTAGGAAGTTGGCGTACTTTATAGTTAGTTAAAGCCAATCTCCACACAGCCGACATCCTATTTTTATGGGAAAATCAAAAAACTAGAAAGAGATGGACCTTTGCAATTTTCGCTAGGATTGATCGAATAAAAACATCAAAAAAAATTTGTTATTATGTTGTGTTTTTTACTGTATGAGTAAGCGTTTTCTAAAGCTCGAATTGTGTAAAGAGAGAAAGCTCTTGTAGTTTCTTCTTCTTCGATTTTACAATAACAACAGCGAACCTCAAGCCGTCCGATAAGGTTTGATTACCTCTAGGTATATTAGTTTATGATATGACTGAATAAATATTCAGTGGAGATCAAAATAACTATGAAAACCGATTATTAATGTTATTTAAAAACTTCTTGTTCTCTTTTTAACCAACTTTTTTGAAACTTAATTCTTTTATAAGCATTACTCGATTTATATTGTCATTTATACTTGGTTTGTGGTCTCTCACAATTCTCAAGATGGGAATGCAAAATAATATTTAATTAGAATTTATGTGTAAGTGTACAAATGTTTGTTCCCAAATTATCTGAAACGTTTCTAAATATATCGATTCTTTCCATCATCAAATAATATAAATTTCTTTGTCTAAACAGTCAGTTCCATTTTTTATTCGGCGCGCCTGAAAATAGGCAATTTCTAATTTCTTGATGAAAATTTATATATTTTTCAAAAGCTTTTTTGTCTGAATATTTTTCTATAATATTTTTCCCTCCACCGTGTCACTATATGTGACAGGTTTTCGTCTCTAGTTTAAAATAAATTTTTTTTTCTAGAAATTTTGTGCGCGTTTTTAATTAAAAAATTTTTTCGATATTAATAAATGCTTTTTTTAATTATTTATAACTAGAAATTTTTTTTTATCTTAATTATAATATAAAATAGAAAATCAAAAATGTTTGCCATTATGTAAATTAATTAAAGAAAAATGCTATTTTGTTTATAAAATATAGTAAAAAAAAAATCACTTTAAAAATTCAAGTGAATAAAAACATTAATATTAAAAAAGCTTTGTGTGATTTGTGACAAAAAAAAAAATTGGTTTTCTTTTCTAATTCGATTGAATTTTGTTCATTTGTATGTTTTTTAATTATATTAAATTAAATTTTTTATTCTTTTTTGGTAATTAAAAACAAAAATTCATTAAGAAATAATTGTTTTTCTTTCTTTTTTTCCTATTTTGTGTATGAGTGTGCTTTGAAATTGGATTAAAAAAAAAAAAAAAAAAATTATATATTTTTAGTTTTGAATTATTAAACATTAAAATAATTAAAAATCTTCTAAAATATAATTATTAGCAATTAGTCCTTGTTTTTTTTTTAAACGTAGTTTTTATATATATTTTTTTTTATAAGAATATGTTTCCATTTTGTTCCATTAAAAATTATTTTATTTCATTTAAAAATTATACAATAAATTTGTTTTTATATATTTATTTATTTAGTCATCGTCATCCAGCCAATCCTAGGCTTCTGTTTCAGCACCTTTCAATCTTAAACGAGCAAAATCTTCGAAAATAATGTCATCATCAGGTCCATTCTCATCTCTACAAACAATTAAAATTTAATGTAATTTATTATTAATTTCGAATTATTATAATATGTAGAATTTTGAGTTTAGTTTGTGTAATTAGTAAAGGGTTTTTCAAATGGGACACTACAAATGTTTTCCAATAGGGACAAGATTTATGCTCGTGAATAGTTGCCATTTCATCATGGAGTAGTACACTTTAACAACGTTTACAAATTATTAAAATTTATTAACGAAATTCTGAGTCGGTCGCCGCAACTGTAAAAGCCGATTTTCATCAAAAAATCATCTCCAGTGATAAGGCTCATTTTTGGCTAAACGGATTTGTTAACAAACAAAATATGCGTTACTGGGCAGGCCGCAACCCACACATTCTTGAAGAGACACCATTGCATCCCCAAAAAATAACTGTATGGTGTGGATTAAATGCTGGAGGTGCCATTGGGGCTTTCTTTTTCGTTTATGCTGAAAACCGCCACGTTACAGTTAATGGAAATTGCTATCGAACCATGCTAACTGATTATTTTTGGAATGAATTGCGTGATATGGACTTGAACAATATGTGTTTTCAGCAGGACGGTGCCATTTGCCACACAGCGAACGTTACAATCGATTTCTTGAAAAGTAAAGTTTGGTGAGCGTGTTATTTCCAGAAATGGATCCGTCAATTGGCCGCCTCGTTCATACGATTTGACACCTCTCGCTATTTTCTTTGGGGTCACGTGAAGCCATTGGTCTATCTATACTAATAACCCGGCGACGTTAAAATAGCTCAGAGCAAATATTGAACGCGAAATTGCTGCAATATCGGCCGATTTATGCGAAAAAGTGGTCGACAATTGGGTTCAACGACTAGACTTTTCCGAACATGCCCGTGGTGGTCATGCAAAGGAAATTGAATTACATACATAACGGCATAGAATGTGCTTTAACATGAAATAAAATTTATTCATATCTCAAACCGTTTTTGTCTTATTTAAAAAAATATTTGTAGTGCCCTTATAACCCGATATAAGACCGACATTAATTTAGAATTGTTAATTTTAAAAATTCTATGAAATTGAGTGACAAAATAACAAGTTTGCTACTATTTTGGGTGAGCAGAGTTTCTTCAATTAATAATAGTAATAATAATAAAACCGTTTAACCATATAAACATATCTTACCCATCAAGTTGTATGAGATTTGTTGTTGGTACTTCAGCTGATTGATCTTGTGATCCATTACCTTGTTTATCGACACTACGTCTTGGTGAACGTTCTGATAAAATTGGATTTGGTTCTTCCTCTTCAGGTTTAGGATGCATTAAAATGAATGGTAATTCGGCGACTAGATCTCTAAATTTTGGCCAAGAGAAAGAAAAAAACAAATATTTTAAAATTTTATTAAACTTGATTTGATAATTTAAAATTTTTTACCCTCCTAAAATCGGTCCACTGATAAATAATTTCACTTTAACTTTATATTGTACAATAATCCCTAAGCTTTCTCGTTGTGAAGGATCAGCAATTCTGTTGAATTTTCAAGATATATTATTATAAAAAATTCTTTATTTTTTTTTTCAAATTTTCATATTAAATTTATATATTTTTAAAGAGATTTTTTTTTTTTAACAAACTTTCATGCAAAGAAGTTAGCAAATTTTCTACAAAGCTTTTTCAATTTTTATTTTATTATTTCCACAAGTAAAGAGGAGTACAGTGTTATTTATTTAATACAGTCAGTTATTTTGGAATTACATGAAAACGACTAATCCTTTTCTGTTACTTTGCTAAAAAAAAAAACCGTCTAATTAGTTCAAACTACTAGAATTCTACTGCGATTAACATTAAAGCGCATACAGCACATAAGCCTATTATTATTTAAAATGCATCTTTAAAAAAAGTGTTTGTTTAATGGAAAAAACAAAAAAATAATTAAAAGCTTTACGTAAAATAGAAAACAATAAACCGTTCTAATTATATTTTAAAAATGTTTTTAATTCCTTTGAAAATGCATTTAACCATTTTTTTTAAAAAAATGGGCTTTAAAGCCGACATTTTTCCATTAAACAAAATCAAAAGCATAACAAATCCACATTTCAGGCGCAAAGTACACTTACTTTCCAGTAAAAGAATTAAATTTTCTGCATAAATAAATTTAATTAAAATGCAAAAAAATAAAAATAAAAATAATAATTAGAAAACATAGAAATTAATACAGGAAAAAGAGAACACCAACTAAAATCCTAATTTTTAATATAAAAAAACAAGAAAAAAATTACATCATGGACAAGATTAAAATTATTAGATTTTATTTTTAATTATTTTTAATTTACAAATACATATATTTTGTACCTAATTAAAATATTTATAATTTTACAGAAAACAATAATAATTTACCTATATTGTCCATCAACTAAATTGCGAGACCTAACAGCAAATAGGATCATGATTTTTACAAAATTTTATATTTATATTTTTAAGTTTTTGTTTATTTTTTATGGTGGGTGAGAGGAGAAAACATTTAATATTCAATATTTAACTCTTTTTCTTTATTTATAATAATAATGCTATTTTGAAATTATTGGTTGTGTTTTCGATTGAGAGAACGTCAGCAGTGGAATTCTTTAAGGAGACAATACCTGAGTTTTATTGGGAATTCTTTCGGGCGCTATTTCTCAAAAAAACATGTAAGTTCGGACTTTAGTACTACTGATATTATTAGACGGAACAAAATAAATCAAAGTTTTGAGTTGTGCCATCTACCGTCTGGTAGATAGTACTTAGTACACGTCTACTATACATCACTAATTTAGCGCTCAATATTATCCGGTGATAAATAAGCTTTTATAAAATGTATGGTAAGCGCGGATAGCATTCTCAAAAAAACACACCTAACGATTATCACTTTCAAGTCATGGCTTCTATGGAAGTAACCCTTCTATCGTTCTTAACTTTATACAATACAATTAAAGCACATATCTTAAACGCATATATATTCATATTTATACATCACAAGTGGTAGAATTTATTGTCTTGCTGCAGCACAAACTGGACTCTAATGATCGATAAGATTGTTTTAACTACATACATGTATAATTGGTATTGCTGTTGCTGCAATTAATTATTGTTGTGGAACCTAATGTATTTCATTGGTAATCTTGTGCTTTTCAAGTCTTGACAATTTATACATTAGTTTTTAAATCTAAAAATGAAGATCCCTTTGTATGCTTGTATGTATTAGAATAAGTTCGCCTTTTAATTTACATTTATTTATTTTTTTTGACTTTTAGTCTAAGCTTTTGTATATATTAGTTATAGGCTTCTCTTTAGCTTTGGATATGTTTCAACAAGCATAATGGACATAGATTCCATGGTTTTAAGATTTTATAATAATAATAATAACAATAATCAAATATCCTATGTTGAAAATTTAAGTTTTTCTTAAGCTTTAACTGTGAAATTCGTTGTGTAAATTAAGCTCACTGTGAAATTGGGCATTAGATATAGTATTAAAAGTGACAACGTTTTAAATTTATCACTTTTAAGTGACAAATTCCCTTAGGAAATGTATTAAAGTGACAATCGAGTGTCGTTTATGATCTTACACAATTCCGTTCTGGTGAATATTGAAATAGAATTACATTTCGAATAGATTTCCGATTTCGGGTCGACAAACAATGAAATATAAAGTCGAGTTGTCGATTATACATCCAACAAACATTTTTTTTTGTCTAAAATTTACAAATAAAATATTTAAAATAAAATTATTTCTAATTTAATTAACATATTTTAATTTTATACAGCAAAAATCTCGTTTCAAGCAAACCAACCTGAATTAATTTTCGCATATAAGAAGAAATGGGACTAAAATTTTGGTTGGAGTCATGAAAAGACTTGGAATAGATACCAATATTGAAGAATTTGCGGTATTTGATGCACTTCCTTTATCGAAATTTAAACAAAATAAATTCGACTCGCTATGATATTTGTTGCAACAAAACTTTTACACATTTCGCTGGTATTTATATTTTGATTATAGTCAAAACTGTTTAAAACTAAAATGGAACCTGAAGAAACCAAAAAGAATTTTCCATCTTAGCCAGCTTTTCGTTTTGAAAAAGTTAATTCGTATTTACACAAAAACAAGTAGCCAGATAGATTATCTTTTTATAAAGAGGTTCAGTCTTCGGCAGATTTGAGTTATGATTTTATTTTATTTATTTAAAAAATATAATAAAATAACTCAGCTCTTAAGTAATTCCGACTAAACACAACTAATATTTTCATAAAGCAATTGTATTGATTATTTTAATAAATAAAGTATAATTACTTTTTATTTCGAAGTGGATCATTCAAAAATGTTAACAAAATCGATTCATAAATTTACTATGATATACAATATATCTTTCCTAAAATAACGTTTATGTAAACTGTCTAGTAGGAAAACCTTATGTTATTATTTAAAATTTTTTATTTTATTTAATTTATTTTCACTTTATTAAAGGAATTCATTGTTTGCCAGAAGACAGATCTCCCTGAAAATATTCATATTCTCTCTCTGACTGTGAAGCACTACTCTGTACGAGGAGGAAACATACTGCTTCTCCCCAATTAAGATACAATCTCTTGACCCAGATCGGATACTAAAATTCCTAAGAGAAAAATCTAGCGTTTGTATAAATAGACTCTGAGAAATGTAAGGTAAAACAATAACTTTTTAAAGTACCGATTATTCTAATTTCTTGATTAACAGTGCACAGATATTGAACTCGTAAATTAGAAATTAAATAAAAATATTTCGAGCTGATATCAAAAATGAGTAAATTATAGTATATCAAATTGCGTAGCATAACTTAAGTAAATTAAAAAAGGCAATGTTAAAGGTCGTCTGATAGTGCAAGATAAGGGCTATACGATAGATGGATTAAAAAAGTCCCTAGCCAAGTTCTCCTGAGTAAACAAACTTGTGTGAAATACAATACTTTGTGATACTTTTGCGATTCATTAATTCTGCATGTGCATCATCTGTTGGATGGTTTTCAATGCTCGATTTTGACATGTTAAGATTTTGAGCAATCTCTCGTATAGTTAAACGCCCCGATTGGATTTAATCAATGCCTTTATTTTATCATCATCAAGAATGCTATGCCTTTTTGTCTTATCCAATATATTATAAAGAATTTGAATTAGAAATTTATTTGATCGATAAGCCATCAAATTTTTTAAAACAGTAATTAAAGAGGCTCCAAAAATAGGTAAATGTTGAGTTCTAAGAGTTGAAAATAATAAGGTATTATATTCCCAAAAGAAGCTAGATGAATTCATTTAAGCTTTTAATTTTTAAATTCAATTACAAAATCGAGTTTGGAAAAATGATATTAAAAAATTGTTATTTTGAAGTAGTCCTTGGGGTCAACTACTAATTCTTTTATCAAACCATATTTTTAGCACAAATAACACAGTAATTTGTTTCAATGGGTAAATGTTTTTTAACGACTATGTAAATATGTAGGAAAAGCCTGACAAAATTTCCACAAACTTTTGCGCTAAACAAATTTTGTTTAACACAATTTTTTACTTTGTTTTTCTAATTTTCTTTAAGGAAAATATTTCTAAAGAAACTTTAATTCAATAATTTCTTTTAAATTTACATGAAAAATTGCGTTTTTTCTTTGGTTTTGGAAAATAAATAATGAAACTTTTCTTGAATATTTTTCTTTTGTTTTTTCTCTTTTGTTTTATAATTTTAATTTAAATATTTAAATTTCACATTTAAAACTAATCTAGCCATATTTGCGCATTTGAAAGATAAATAAAAAAAAGAAAAAGAAAAAGAAGAAAACTGTTGTCCAACTTTCTTTTTCTAAAAGAACAACAGAAAAACTTTTTCTTTTTCTTTTCGGATGATTACTTCTTGTTGTAATCAAGAAAAATTCTCTATAAGATGAAAATGGGGGGCTAGGTTTAGTGAATATATTTTCATTTTATGAATGTGTTGAGGTGATGATCCTTATACAAATTAGTATCCGGTAAATGGATCAGTAAAATAAGAAAGTTCTTCTTTTTTTCTTCAATTTCTTTTATGGCAGAAAATTAAGATAAATTTGTTCCGAAATACACGTTGATAGGGCAGCAATGAGAATTCATTCGTTCCTAAACTCTTATGTGAAATGAAAAGAATAAAAGTTTCGTCTCTATAGCGAATAATAAGGTGCACCTTTATATATCTTGAAAGTTTCAGAAGTTCCTTAAATAACCAATAATTCATCAAATATATGATAGAATGAATTGTTATCCATCAAATTTTCGAGGATCTACACTCGAATTAATAAAAGAAAATTTTAGTAATCATTAGCTGTGTAGTGAAAGTTTGTTTGTACATATTTACTTTTTTTTGGGTAGAAAAAGTTTCCTTTTTTTGTGTTGATTATAAAAAAAATGTAGTTTCTTCTATAAATTCAGTGAAATTATGAGTCGCCCTTATATGTAGCTACAAGTATAATAACCGCAGTCTTTCTTTAGTAACAGTTTAAGTGAATCATGTCAAATGGTTATAGTTAAAGTCCATTAGGATAAATTCTAGAAAGATGATATAAATTTATTAGCAACTGTCAACAAAGACAAGACAAATTATCGCAATATTTCTGTTAGAATTTTGAAGTTATATGGTTGGACATTTCCGGGGTATTTGATACGATTTGTTTACTTCAAAACTTAGGTAGAGAATATTATTAATCTTACCTAGTTTACGGAGTGAAATGATAAGAAATGAAGTGTTTTAAGTGTATAACACAATTAAAGTCACGATAAATAGATTAAATAAAAAATATCGTGAACTTCCTTCAAGATATTGGGCTTGTCCATCAAATTTTCAATGGCGCTACTGATGCTCCTTTACTATTAGAAAAGATGCCGCTAAATGTTAATGTACGTTCCTTGAGTGCAGTGGACTTATTTAAAATGTTGTACCATATAACTGATTACTTGAAAAACGAACCAGTTTCTCGAATGCTACGTGCAGTTAATATAAATAAATGCTTGTAGTTTCGATTTCTGTCTTAGTAAAATCAATTTAAAGCAGCTCTTATATAATTCTAATGCTTGAAGTAAGCAATTAACCCCTTATCCTGCACACTCGAGTTAATTCGAGCACGCTAAACGGGCCAAACTGTGCACACTCGAGATTTTTTCAACAAAATTGGGCGTTAAAGGGTTAACAAAGATATACATATTGGAGCTCAAATTTTCAACGTTCTTATTAAATTTGTTGGTGTAACATCCAAATGATTCGAACGATCCGGATGAAACTTGGTTACCAGAGGTTTCTTGGATTTATGGATCTGTAAATATAAAAACGTCGTCAATTCCATCAATAGTGGATGGATTTTCATAAAATTCAGAATGTATATCCTGAATAGGCTAAAAGATAGAGTAGTCGTAGAAGTGCCCTAACTCGGTCAATAGTGGGCGAATATTCATAAAACTTTAAATCTACATTCTGAAAAGACAAGATATCTCTCTTTGTGCGACATACGAGGAATAAGGAGAGAAAACTGTGAAAAACAACCTAAGCCAAACTGCAGCTTTTTGCGGGAATAATAATTATTCTCCTTCGGAATAGTTTAAAAACAAATAATTCCATTCTATTCAAGACGAGTCTATTTAAACAAGAGTTCATGAATGAATTCTTTAAAAGATATTTTTTCATCGTAAAATTAAAAACTTGTTCACCTTTGAATGATCCACAAAATATTTAACATTAATAATATTATAATAATTTTAAAAAAAGAACATAAAATAAAACAAAACATACAAATAGAAACGACAAATAACATAGTTTTTGAACGAACAAAATTATATAAAAAAACATAAAAAATTATATAACATAAATAAATCATAAAAATCAACATAAAAACATTAACAAATTAAAAAAAAAAAAAAAAAGGAAATTATAAAAAAAATTATAATAAAAACAAAAAAAATAATAAATAATTATCTTATTTGAAATTTGTGTACTTTGAAAAATGTTTTTTTAAGGAGTTTTCAAACAGAAAATAATGTCCATGGGAAAAACCCCAAAAAAAGAAAAAACAAATCAAAATTTAAGCCAAAAAAAAGGAAAATTTTTGTTCTTTTTGATGACAAAAAAAAATAAATTAAGCGGAAATGTATGAGGAAAATTTCTAAATGAAAAAGTAAAGAAATTTTCTGTATTTTTTGTATTTTTTTTTTTTTTTAATTTTTATGTATTTGTAGGAGTAATGTACTAGAATTTATCCTTGTTTTAATTTTTATTACGTTTTTTTTTTTTTTTTCTTGTCAAAAATTAACAAACTTACAGGGTACTCGAGGCCAAATTGGTGTCCTCATGTTTTAATTGACCGTCCAGGGCGAGTCCCCACTTATCCTTGTTGTTAGCTAACAATGGTGTTAACTCAAAAACTTTTGATAATGTAAAACCGGGCGGCACTTGACTTCTTTCCCTTCAAAAGTTTTTTGGATTTTTTTTTTCATTTAGATGATTTTTTTTGAAAATTTTTTTTATTAAACTTTTATTTTTTTTTAATTTCAATAAGATTTCCTCTGGCTTCTTTAGTGTCATATGTCTTGCCATTTATGGGTTTCGTTATTTTTATGTTTCTTGATTTCTTCGAGACAATTTTCATAAGTTGAGTGTAAACATTTTTGATTCAACTTTTTTCGTTTAAATACAGAGTGTTCAAGAATGATTAAAGCAAAAATTAGACTTAATTGTTTCTGTCGACTAAGTTTGGGTAAAAACTGTATTAATTTTTGGGTAAACTTTTGTTTATTTTATTTATTAATTTAATTTAGAAGAGAATCGGAATACTAGAATAATAGATAAATACTCAGAAGAAATTATTCTGTACATAGATATAGCAGTACCAGCTATAAAAGGTCCCATATACTCTTATAATCAAAGCTATTGTTACCGAACGAAAAAGGATTCACAACAAAAAAAATTTCCGTGCGGATAAGTTGAGACAAACTTGCTTTTATAACTTTTAAAATTTGGATGAAATTTGTGGTGTAAACTTAGGCTGATAATAAAGCCGTTTATAAGAAGTAAAATATAAACTATTAGTCTTTTAGTACGTATAGATGGAAAGTTGAAAGATCGAGGTATAGAGATTAGGTTGATATTTGGACCCACGTATATGAATTCAAAGGGTTGAAATAACAACTCCAAATCGAATCCGCATGTAGTCGAGCTCACAAAAAATTCTAGAAAAATGAAAAGCGTATAACACAGTCAACAAAACATAGTAATTTCTTCAACTTAATTTGAAATCGACCAAATATATACATGGATTTCAATCTAGTTTCGACATGATTTAGACTATCAAAAATTTACGTTTTAGTATGCTCGTTATTGAACATTAGTAGTACATTCGTAGTCCGCATATTTTTCATTTTTTAGTGTCCATGAAGTAAAAAGTACATTTTGTGATTTTAAAACCATTGCACAGCACAATCTTCATACGTTCTCTCTTTACTTCACGAGAGAAAATTTTATAAATTAGAAGGTTTTTCTGAGTGTCAATTTTTTTTAATTCAATAAAATATTGCACTCTACACAAACATTCTAAGAAAACACGAACTAATCACACAAGATCATATTTCGTTTTGAAGTTTTTTGACGTTTATAGAATATAGTTGAAGTCAAACTTCGAAAGAAATTGGTTCAAAGATATTTGAAACGTGATTATTTGTGATTGATTTACAAAGAAAATATTAAAGTGATTGTGATAAATTATTGGAAATAGTGATTGTGTATTATAAATAATCTGTGATAAATTAATTTTGTAATAATTAATTATTGATAGACAAATATTTTTAAGACTAATTGTAAATAAAGTTTATACACCGAATTCACATAAATATGTTATCATTCTATAACATTCGAACCAGAGGGGTAGCACGCAACAATATGTATAACGAAACACATATATCAAATTAAATCGATTTTGAAAAGGCCACAATTGATAATACTAGATAAAATAATATCAGTGCCTAATTAATTTCTTGAGTTGTTGGCTAACTTTTTGTTATATATTCATGTATGAACACTCTGTAATCTTTTCATCAATATAAAAACTATAAATTATAAATTTTTCTTTTGAATCAAAAGTGTTGAAAATCTTCTTAAATTCTTCCAATTAAATAATTATCACGTCGTTGTTTCGTAATAAATTCAAGATTATGAATAATCTTTTTCTTTTTCTTTTAAATATAACAAAAATAAAATGAATGATATATTTTAGCGTATTAAATTAATTAATTTTTATTGATATTAATTGCACGATTTTTTTTTAAAAACGAATAAATAAAAGAATTCCAAAGAAAGAATACATTTTTTAGCTTGATTTTTTAAAAAACATTTTCACTTATATTCTTTTCTTACGTTAAATGAAAATTGAATTCTTGGAGCGTACGAAAATGACGCACAAATTTGAATTACGTAAAAGGAAAGTGTATTATCTATTTTAAAAATATTAATTAATATTTAATAAACGTCAAATACGAAATATGAGAACACCTGAAATCACATACTTTTCATGATATTTGATTTCTATGGGATTACGTGCACATTGGAAATTGTTTCTACAAAATTTATTCTTAAATAAATCTCTACATTATTTTAGGTCATAGATAAAAAAAAAATTTGATATGAAACGAGCAAAGGACTTGAATAGTATTTTATTTTGTGCAACATCCTGTGAGAAGAGGTTTGGTTTACTTTAAATTAGGATAAAGGTATCACGTAATTAAACTTACGACATCATTTACATTTGACATTTATTCGTCGTAATTTCTGGCTAATATTGAAGTGTACTCCATATTTTTGGATGCCTCTTGATTTTTTTAAGAAAGTTGAATTTTTCGCAAGTATCAGAAAGTTTTATTCGGTGGATAAATGTCAAATGCAAATTAGTCTTTAATCATTGCGTAGTTTTTATGGGGAATAGGGTTAGCATCGAATTGACTTAACAAGTACACGAAGGTAACAACAACACCTTAAAATTAAACTAAAAATAATATAATTCTAAAATACGAGGTATTATGTTCTGCTATTATGGAAAATTTATAATAAAACTAATTTACTTATATCACTAGTTGATTTTCTTATTATAATGAATTGTATTTCTTTCGCTGTGGCTTCACTTTTTTTAATACAGAGTGCAGAAGAGAGATGAGCATCTTTGCGATGTGGATTATTTAAAGTTATACGTAGCGATTGTAAGATTAATAAACAGTTTTAAGTAAAATAATAAAATGAAACTGATAATAGCTGTGTTTCTTTCATCGGGGTCAGCGTCAGGGTCTGTTTCATAACATGTAAAAGCAACAACAACAACCCAAATATTTATCGGGTTCAGGGCCTGAGACCCCGATAGATTTTAGTTACCTAAAATTGCAAGAGAGGGCGCAGCCATCGTTTTCTATATAATTTCGATAATCGCAATATAATCAATTTCATAAATTCGTGAAAAAAATTATTTCTTAATATCATTCAATAAAGATTTTTGAGAATTTGCTAGTATTTATTTGATTTACTCATAATTTATTTAAAAAATGATCGAAAAAGTTGAATTTTTTCGAAGAAAATTTTTTTTTCTTTTCGAGACCCAGATCGTTTTTTTCAAAACAGACCCTGAACCCGATGAAAAAAACACAGCAAATATTGGCTATAAATAGCAACATTGAAAAATATTGTTACATGTACGATATATGAACGCTTAATGACAAATACTCTTTAAGACAAATCATTTTATTAAAATATCAAATATGGAAATTTTCCCACCGAATTCAAACTGGAATTTATTAATTTGTATAAAATTCTTCCAATAGGTTTGTATATGAATAAGCATTTCATCAAAGATATATATCTCTTATTACGTACATGCTAGAAACCTGAAAGCTAGCATATTATCTTCTCCTTGAAACAGTGGTAAAAGTGTATAGTAGTATGTTTTATTTTTGAAAATTATAATAATCATAACAAGTTAATAACAATTTTCTTGACATATTCGTATAGTAAAAATAGTCATAACTTATAACAACCACAAAGATCTCTCCATGTCCGCCCGAATACAAATTGTCACAGCAGTCATAATATTATGATCACAATTTTTTGTGACTATAAATTAGATACTATATATCTTCTCTTGCTATTCATATTGGATCATGGTTTGATGTAAGTGTGCGGCCACATAGGCTCTACGCTTACTACGCGCGCTTTCGAAGATGAGAGCAATGATAAATATACGCGTGTAATTAAGTAGAAGTGGCCATATAGCTGAGTTCGTTGGAAGCAAGATACGATAGAGAAAAGAGAGGAATTGAAATTCAATTTTGCGCCTCTTTCGAATAAGAACGCCATGATTTTTTTTTCCAATTGTGTAGAAGATTTGTATTTGTATTTCTGAATTAACTGACAAACTAGAGAAAATGTAATGTATTCAACGACAAGAGTGATATCCGATGTGGACACTTTTCGCTCACCGTTCTTGTTCCTCTCACCGCGTTAATATTTTTCTCACTCCTCACCTATGTGGCCGTACACTTACTAGTAATAAATTAGTACTTCTATAATAACCGCTTTCTGTTTGCAGCTTTCAAGAACATATAAGTGCTTGAATATATAATATTACTAATTGCTCATTTCTCTGGTACACCCTGCGTAAAATTTGTTTTTAAAAATTTTTACAATAAAATTTCATTTTTAAAAATGTTTTTCCAAAATTTTTTATAAAATTAACTAAATTAGTTTTTTTTCTTTCCCAGGAAAGGGGTGGTCTCGTAAAAATTTGTGTTTTTTTATATATATTTAAATAAAAGGAAAAAAATCAATAAAAAAAAAATAAATTTAAAAAAATAAAAGGAAAGCAAAAACCCCCCAAAAAAAGCAAAAATAGAAAAATAGTTGAAAAGAAAATAAATAAACTACTTTAAAGAAATCGAATAAGTAAAAAACTTATATAAAGAAAGCAAAAAATTTTGATTTTTATAAAATAAAAGAAAACCTTTCTGAAGAAAGAAAATTTAAATAAAATAATTTCTACTATACTTTTAGAGGAGAAGAAAAACCATTTCCAAAGAAAACTTCAAACCAAATTAAGAAAAAAAAAAGAAAATATAAATTAAATTAAAATTTAAAATAATAAATAAAAAATAAAAATACCAAAATAAAAAGAATAAATAAAATTATTGATTTTCTTTTTTTTTTTTTCTTAGAATTTTGAATTCTTACATCGTACTGGATGCCAAATTTGTATCCTCATGTTTTAGTTGTCCATCAAGAGCTAATCCGCGTTTATTTTTATTATTCTTGAGCAATGGTTGAACTGTGAAGACTTTCGATAATGTAAATCCCGGCATTACGGGATTATCTCTAGGATGGCGAAGAATTTTTATATTTTTTTTGTAAAAATTTGTTATGCAAAAATATGTTCCAATAAACAAAAAAAAAATATACATAAATTTGTATTTCATTTTTTTTTTTGCTTCAAAACACATATCATATTTTCGTAAATTAATCAAAATACCTAATTCTGAATTTTTTTAACAATAATAATAATAATAATAATAATAATAATGAAAGTAATTGTTGTTGATTTGATTATGGCAATCAAAAATGACGAAACCCATTTTGAAATTAATATTTATTTAATTTTTTTTTTTAAATATTTGTTTAAAATCAATTGTTTTTTATATAAACTTACTCAGATTCAATTTCAGCTACGATACATTTATATTGTGCAGTCGAAAATAGACAAATATCAGCGAATTGCCGTACAAATACTTTAATTTTTTTAACAGTCCTATTTGAATTATTTGCCACATGCACATTAACTGATATTGTCTCGCCGTGATGATATAACTAATTTGAAAAGAAAATTAAAGATAAACAAATTTTTAATTAATAATTTATGAAATAAATTATTGTTTATTTAAAATTTCCCACCCAAAATGAATACACATTTAAAATAAATACGAATTACCAATAAACGCAATCTTCTAATATTCCATTAGTCAAATATCAAATCAAATGAAAGATTTAATCAATCACTTAATTGAGTTTATGTCGAATGATGGACTCTTTATTGTGAAATCGCGAAGATGAATGTACGAAAAAGTAACTCCATTTGTGAACGCGTTCATAATCATGATTCAATAAATCCACCAAATTACCCAGAATTCAGCCTAATCGAAAAATATTAGGCAATAATAGCAAAAAATAGCATTTAAAATATATAATAACTGAAAATCGGCCTATAGCCTATGGTAGAAATAGGACAGAAAAACTGTCAAAACTAACATTATTTCAACGTTTTTCCTTCATAACTTTGTTTCTTCTTTTCAAAATTTTCTCTAATTTGCAGGTAACCTAGACTCTAATAGCATACGTGTAATCTATAAATTTTATTTAAAGCGGTGTATTAGTTTTTAAATTACATCAAAAAAACATTATAAAGAGGGTTATTTTCTCTTAGGATTATTTCTTTCTCCACTACCCGTAGACCGATTTGACTGAAATTTAACATGGGATCGTCTATTTATGTAGTTACCTATATAAATAATTTAAACAAAATTGATTGATAATTTTCCAATTAAATCCAAAAAACCATAAAAAAAGGACAAAACTTTCTGGTGACCCTGGTTTTTCCTTTATAACTTTGCTTCTTTGGATCGATTTTGCTCAAATGCAATAACCAAGTTAAGGAATAAGCTACTCACATTGTAAATTTCATCAAAACCGGATAACGCGTTTTTCAGTTATCTTGTATACGGACGGATGGACGGCCGGAGAGCCGGACATGCATAAATCGATATAACTTTTGATTTCCGACACAACCATACCCTTAAAACCTTTCTACGACCATTATTTCGATGTGTTACAAATAGTGGCCAAACTAGTACACCCTCTGGTAGCACCTATCATAGGGCATACAAATAGTAAGAATACTGTAAAAAATGTATTCCTGTTTGAAATAGAATACGACGGATACACGCAGAAAAATAGTAAATTTATTGGCTAATTGGGACAACTGAAATTTAGTTCTCACAACTAAAATTCTGTTATCAGTTGTCACAACTAAAAAGAATTTTATATTGTGCCGGATGATGAGATTGTGCCAATTTTTAATACATGGTGTGTTTCTAAGACATAATTAAAAGAAAAATTTTTTTTTGTCATACAAGTAGACTCCTGAATTGCCTTAGTACCAATAGTCTTGAATTCTTTTCTTTTCTGATTTTAAAATTTAAATTATCCACATTTTTTGGATAGTAGCCATCAAAACTTCTCTTTTTAAATTTGCCCAAAAAGCCTCATTCAGTCTCACCTGAGCGACATTTTAGAAAGAAATTCCAATTTTTCTTTTATCACTAATTTTTGTCCCTCTGCTTACTTTGGTGCAGACTTTTTTGCTTTATGTTTTATATTTATATCGTTTAAAAATAATTTTTAATAGTTTCTTCAGCTACATTAAATTTTCTTTTTAGCTCTTTTATACGATTTCAAACTATGCTCTTTTAAGTTTAGGTCTAACTTTTTGTTATATTTGAATATACATGCTTTTCCAAATCCTGGTTTTCTGTAAATGTACTGTTTATTCTCCAATAATTAAAGATATTAAACCTCATAAGGGCAAAGTGGTAAATACTTTCACTTTTATTGGCTCTTGGATTTTTTTCACAAAATAATTTTATTAAATTTCATCGTTCTAACTCTGGAAATGCTATTTTAACAACGAGTGTGTAGAATTAAATTAATGTTTTTAGCGAAAGCCAGTACTGTTATGTTTACAGCAAAATGTGTTACATTTGCGTATGTAAAGTGAACAAATTTAGGTTTGAAAATTGATCGGATTTTAGGACGCAAACTTTATAATGAACGAAATGAAATGAAATTTCTGAACGATATTTAAACAAAAGTCGAAAAAACAACGTATTGATATGAATTGACACTAAATAATGTATATACGAGTATAAACATATTAGAACCTCCACCGTGGCAATACTAGAGGTTATTTTTGCACTGCTTATTTAACTCATATCTCCTTAAATTTATTGCGTTATAAAGTAGGATCAACAAGCTCTTAAATAAGAACAAATTTGAGCTTAATAAGAAACCATATGGGCTCCAAGTATTTACCTGTAGTTTTCATACAGAAATCTTTTATATACATAAAGAAAATATTGAATGATTGCGAATTTAATCAAACCATAAAATTAGCCATAAAATTAAATAAAAGCAATAATATTCTCACCTCCTTATCCAAACTAGCTTCTAGATGAATTTTATTTGGTCTAAGCATAAATTCTTTGCTAACTTCAATCGATGGTTGTTCGCCAAGTTTTGATGGTGCATACATGATTTTTCTAATAGCTAAACGTACTGAATTTCTTTTATGCGGTTTATCTTCTATCTGTTCACCAACGAATGCCTAAGAATAATAAAAAGAAAAGTCATAAAAAAAGGCAATAAGATATAATACTTTTTCTCCTAATATACTGTGACAAGCCTTCATAAAATATAAAACATAAAAAACAACCAAAATTACTATTGACTAACCTAAATTGTTTTTTTTTTTTTTCTTTACCTTAAGTTCATAATCGACACCACATGGTTTCCCTGTATCACCTGGTGCCGGTTGTAATGATACCGATGCCGGACAATGTGGAGGAACTTCAAAATAAAATGGATATGCATTTGGTCCTAATTTCTTAATTAAACGTTCTTGTAAACGTGTTAATGGACGTTCATTTCCTTCTGGTGGATAAATTTGTTCGTGTGCCAAATATAAATCTTTACGGAATGTTAATCCTAAAACATCTAAATCTTCACGACCATAACGAAATGCAGCTAAAACATGACCAAATACTTTACGATCTTTAACATAATCTGGATCAATTAATACAACACCATCTGGAAAGTAAATTAAATATATATATTAGAAAAAAAAACTCACTAAAATTCTTATTAGCTATTAAAGAGTATCTCTTATTGAAAATGATTTGTTTCGGGTAAAGGAAAACATAGAATGAACGAAATTAATTCTATTTGAGGTGTAAATTATCATATTCTTGACTTTTACATCCTCAATGTGGATATTTCTATCTAATTAAATGTTGTTAATGAGTTTCAAGAGATGAAATTTAATGCTTCATAGAAATTTCGATCTAGCCAAAAGCATTATAAAAAGTTAAAATCGGCTTAAATTAAATTTGTTTATACCATTTTGTCCCATTTCTACGATGGACTCATAGGTTATACTAAAGGAACACATAGGGTATTCATGCCATGGTTTAAGGATAATATGTGGTATACATATTGACTCATTGGTCCATCGAGCCAATTTGACTTTGGATTTCATTAAAAGATGGTCCACAGAATTCTCGGACCGTCATATATCAAAAGTTCTTTTTACTGCTCTAGTTAGACCAACCCTTGAATACACAAGCCAGGTATAATCCCCTATTAGAAAAAACAAATTAATAGAGTAAAGTCTATTCAACGTAGATTCATTCAATTTGCATTAAAAAACCTTCCATGGAATGACCCCCACCTTGCCTCCGTATGAGAGTAGACTGAAACTGGGTTAAAGTCACTGGAATTAAGATGTCAGGTAGCAGGTGTTGTTTTAGTCCACCAGCTTTTTAATGGTGTTATAGATGCTCCTTTTCTTTTGGATAAGATGCAATCAATCGTGAATACACGATTAAAATGCGAGAGATTATCGAATTTTACTCAAAAATTGTGAGATAATCTACATTACTGCTGCTAATGTGTCTTTAGTATGAATTTATTTCAGTTCCTTTCCGAATAATTTTTTAACATCCCTCCTGATTTTAGGGAATTATTAAAGATTACATGAAAAACAGTTTTATGATGAAGAGTACCTACACCTATTTTCAAGGTAGTCACTGAAATTCTGGTAGTATCTACCATAGGGCACAAATATGTCCTAAAGATAGTTTTTTTTCTCATCTATATTTATATTTAAATTTCTAGAAAGGTATTTTCTTAAATACAATAGAAAAATTGTTCTTAACCCTTATTAGGACCAATTCTGTTGTTTCTAAAGTACTTTATTTTAATAACATGTATTTCATAGTTATTCATAGTCTTTCAAAATAAGGCGCTCAAGTTTTCCGTTTAATAACATAGAATTTACAAGTAAATTCACTTTCCTTTCTTTTTTTTGGGTTTTATTAGGAATTTCGTAAAATGGTCATTAGATCAAACTCTTTAAAATATGTACATATAGTTTATATTGTACAACAGAAGGCTATTAAATGTTTTTCATTTCAAAATGGTTTTCCATATATAGTAAATGTATACAAAGAAATTATTATGGGCTTTAGTTGTACTATATTCGAAAATTTCGATTATAATACGAGAGTTAACACAATGTAAATTTACGTCAGGAAACTTGAAGAAATTGTTATTCCGAAGAAAGTAACTACAAATCGTAACAAAGTATTTTGTGTGAAAACATGAGAAATAATCAATAATTTGTTACTACAATGGAATGGAGATAATCAGCGAATTAAAATCTTTGCCTTCATTTTGATTGTTCTTTAAATCTTCATCTATTATCGGAATTATATTGTTTTTGTGACATGGACTATGAAAATAAGAAAGTACACTTTTATCTATAGATCTCCAACAGTTTCTTGAGTATATTTAGTTGCTTAATGCTAACTAGCGTATTCACAATGGTAACAAAGAAGTCATGCTAATACTCGTAAATGTTCACAATTTAGCTATAGGTTCTATCCCAAATATGTAGCGATTTCTGCTCCTTATACTCAAGACTACGAGCAAGATCAGCTGTTTGTCATCCGCTGGTTTAAATGAAAGAACATCTTTCCTATAACATGCTTTGTTATGTAATGTATATTAGTACATTGAAAACAATAAAAATAACGAAACACCATCCTGTACCAATTTCAGAGCTGGTATTTAGCTTGTTTCAGATTTTTGTTTCTTTCTCCCATATGTATGTGGATTGTGTTTTGTTGCCAAATTCTTTATATTTTTAAAACTGAGGATTTGCGTAAGGTGGCTATAGTTTATATATCTATAATTACCTACTATTATAGTTTATAAGTATATAGTAATTGAGATTCATTCCATCTAATAGCCGTTGTCACATTTTCTGCTCCGGAACAGAACGTGGTAAATAATATGGGCTTAACATTGCTATAATTATAGTTATTTTCTGCTCACATCGCAGATGTATTATTGTTATTCTTTAGAATGAAATGATGTTTTGTTTTCTGAATTTAAATACAATATTATGTATAGAGCAAATCAACGCTGCGTAATCCATGTGCCACGAGATGATGCTAATTTGGACACAATTCAATGCTTCCGAGAGTAGGAAATGCACAGAGTTTATTATGGTGATCACTAGATTATGATTATTACTTGCTGATTGTATATTTTTACTGGTGGTGGGTCACGGAATTTTCAGAAGTACGTGCATAAGCCGTGTAGATCAAAAGATTGCGAAGTACTGGGTGAAACTTTATGTGTTGCCTACTCGTGCATATATACCCTCTACCTAGTGTTTGATGTCAACTAATTTGACGTAACCTGTATTGAAGACGAAGAATTTACTTTTATTCGCAACAACAAATATCTATAACATTTAATTAAGGTAGAACTTTAATAAAATTAGATTTTTTTTTATGTTATTTACAAAACAATATAAATGTCTTTCAATTTAAATTCATCGTTATCATTATGGAGCGTTCGTAATGATTTCATCATAATACTGTCATAGAAAAGATATTTTCTGTGAAAAATCTCAGAAATCCTTAAGGACATTTTTCCTTTGTGAATTTATTTTAAAAGAAATTTTTTTCTTTTTTTTGGGCTAATCGAAACAAAAAACAAAATTTCCAAACGAAGTTCAACCGTAAGAAAATTAATTTCTTTAAGATGATTTTATGCCGTAAAATAAATTTGTTGATATCGTCTTTTGTAGTATGTACCCTTATGATCTCTCTCAAAGGAAGAGAAAACTTTATCATAAAAATGGTAATTTCATTCATTGTCATCGTCGTAGTGGTTATTTTCATTTTTAATGATTTTTTTTTCTGTTAGGTTCCTACGGGAAAAATCTTATTTAAATAAGAAAAATGCTTGGAAGGTTTCTTTAGTGGTTGACAAATATAGTATGTATATAAAAAAAAACCTTTTAATATTGAAATGAAAATGTGTTCATTTTCATCGTTTTAAAGAACAGAAATTTTTCACAAAAAATATTTCCTATCGATATTCTTCTATTGTAATGGCGACCAAGAATTTATCATTTCCATAATATATAAGAATCCTTAAAAAAAAAATGGTCTTCCTTTTGTGAAATCAATTTTTTGGAGGATTTTTATATTTTTGGTTTTGATTAAAATTATAATGCGGTTATGAAAAAGGGATGCATATAATAACCCGAAATTTATGGTTTGATCTTTGTAAAGGATCTAAAGGAAGAATTCAATTAATCTTTTGAGTTTTTTTTAATGTTTTTTTTTTGTATTTTTTTAGCAAGAAATCCGATATAACTTTCTTCTACATAGTTTTTCAAGTTTAACAAAAAAAAATATAAATACCATCCACTTTTTTAATGACAATGGAAATTTACGTTAGAATTCATCCACTGTTAATTTGGTATGGAAAATTTGGATTCGTTCAAAGTCCATATTTTAGTATAATATTCTAAACAGATCTCCGATTTTAATGATCATTATTGCCCAATCGGTCATTAAAACTCGAAAATGACCTTTATTTACATAATAATGATCAATTTTAAGTACATATCTATTTCAAGCATCATTATTTTTTTATTTTTCAAATGAAATTGTGAAGAGGTCTTAAATTTTTTCCTCACACTATTTACAGGGCCATCTACATTTGAATATTTTAAAAATTTCATCCGGTTTTGGTATGTTTTCTTCTTTCACATAAACTTAAAAGAAGGAAAAATGGTTATTATTCTAAAAATTCCTTAAAATTTACTAAAATAGAATTTAAAAAATTGAATTTTATTGAATCAAAATGAATAAACATTCTATTCTGAAAATTATAAACAAAATAGTAATTTTATGAACTTTTTGGAATGACAAGAATAATGATCATTGTGAAAAAAAGAAGATGTGTCATCCAGAAGTATCATTAAATAATACAAGTAATTATTGTAATTAAAATCGAAGATCTGTCTAGAGCAGGGCTTCTTAAACTTTTTTCATTCACGACCCCATTTATGATTGCGAGTTTCCTGACGATTCGATATAAATATAAAAGAAAGATAAATTAATATTTTTTGATGATTTATTTATTAGGTAACAATATAAATATATATATAAAAATAAATAGTTCTAGAATTCAATAACATAAATAAAAGGGAATTCTGACCGTCTTAGTTCGCTCGAATATATTCGAACGCAGTCGTTGAATGGTAAGTATTAAATTAAAATTAAAGGAAAAAATTTAATGAGATGTTTTTTATTGCATAACAAATTAAATCTTGGTGGAATGTTTGACACTGCTAAACGTAAAACCTCTTCAACATTTTTTATCGATGAACGATATTGGGATTTAATATGTGTTAAAGCTGAGAAAGTAACTTCACATAAATATGTGGTGTTGAATGGAAGAAGAACATTTAACGCCATATCAGCGATTGTGGGAAACCCCAGAATTTTGCTACGCGACCACTAATGAGGCGACCCATAGTTTAAGAAGGCCGGGTCTAGAACATAAGATCTAAAATTTTCGCTGAAAAAACAATAAAATCTTTACAATAAACATACGGAAGAAATTTTATGAGGATCAATTTACTTGTTCCATCACAAAGAAATGTTACACAAAAATCAATACGAAAATAATCGATTTGAATTGTGTGGAAAATTTATTAAAAAAAAACTATGATACGTTTACACCCAAACATTTTTAGGTAACCTAACTAAAAGTTAGGTTCGGTCACACGCGTTTACACCGTACTAGACCTAAGTCTAAAACAACGCCATATGTGAGCATTTATGGAACTTGGATATCAAGAGATGAGCTGTCATCTGTCAATAATAACTACTGCAGTGCCATCTAATCAGCTGTCAAAAAGTTCTTAGGTCGATTTAAATTTAAGGTAGGTTTGCAATTTAGGTGATCTAACCTAAGTTACTTTGGACGTGTTTACAACCGTCATATTTAGGTCGACCTAAGTACTTAGTCTAGTGTGTCTTTTCAAGTCTCGGTGCAAACGTAGCCTATATATAATTTTTTCTTTATACTCAATACTTATATATTTTCTAAAGAATTTAATAGAACCTTCACATTGGCCAACATTTTTTTTATGGTTTACTAAAGTAAAATTTTTTCTACTTTTTTAAATTTATAAATAAATCTATATTCCTGACTTTTCTATTCTATACAACATTTCCACAAAAATATATTTTTAGAAAAAAAAAAAAGAAAAAGTTTTCAAAGAATCATGTGCCTCTGAACTTATCTCGGGGATCGCATATTATCATTCAAGAATGGATAATCAGCTGGACAACTTTTCAAACATATTGAAATTTTGTACAAAAGAGGAAATTCAGGTTAATTCCTTATTTAGAGATTTTTATTTTTTTTTGACAACTTTAAAGTAATTTTGTCAAACTTTATAAATAATTTTTGTTCTGAAAAATTCTATTTCAATCACAAATCACATTTATTTCTCATTTATATTCATTTATCAATTTTGAAATATAGTAGATATCTTAAAGATGTTTCTTGTCCTAAATTCAAAATTTTTTTCTCATGTTTGTTGAAATGAAATTCTTTTAGATTTTACCAAAAAAATGATAATATGAAAAAACATTTTCAATTTATTTCTTTAACAATCCACTTCAATATATTACAATAATTTGAATATCTATCTCTCTTGAAGAAGAAAGGAGATTTTCCGATTTATTCAAATAAAAAGTTCCAAATTTCTTTTTCATAGGTTTTTTTTTTTTGATATACCATAATGGACGACGTTCTTTCCATAATCCAAAAGAAAACTGTACATTATTTTTCTTTTGGAATACGATTCTATCATTTACTATCAAAAGATATTCGTTTTTTCTTTTTTGTCGTAGATAGAAAAAGACATTTCTTGACATCTTCTTCATCAGTTAAAATAGGAAAGACCTTACCATCATCATCTTCACCATATTTGAATGATATTCAGATTGAATATAGAAATTCAAATCTATCAGTTGTGATAGAAAAATATTTTTCCTGTAATATAATATAATCAAAAGTTTTGTGATGTGAGAAAGCAAGTGGTAGCAGCTTATTTCCTAAGAAATCTACAAGTTGTTCCGGAAGGATTCATATTGAAATATGACTGATTCTTTTAGGATAACATGAAAAGTGTTGACCAAATCATTGATGGAAGACCTTATACACTCTATTTGAAGGAAGAAATATATTTTTGAATATAATATTATGGAAATCAAAGCGATTTTCAAGGAAATTCTTATGATTGTCCATCATTTTGGTGTTTCTTTACGAATCCATTTAATTGAGAGTGAAATAAAAATATGAATGGTTTCTATTTCAATTTTACCCATTTACTTAAAGATAGAGATTCATAGAAGATTAGTCAATAATTTCTTTGGGTTTGTGTCATTTTTACTTTCTTATATTAGGTCTGTTTTATTTGCCATATCCTACCCCGGAGCAGGGTAACTGGCAAATAAAACGAGCAGGAGTAGGAGAAAGCTTTAATTCAAATGTTTGTAGCGCTGCTTAGCAACCATATTGTAATTAAATGAAAAACTTTTAGCTAATACACTTTTTATGGTAGAAAACTGAACTAATTTCGGGTGCAATAGTTACACTTGGTCTGAAAGTAGTGTAGGATTTGCTCTTTTGTTGTTTTTGTTTTCAATGTAAAAATTTGCTCTACCCCAGAGCAAGTGGCAAATAAAACAGACCTATTGTATTGTATTTTAGTAAATAACAATTAAGTTAAAGATTTTTCGTCAATTTTTTTGGTACCTAAAAAAAATTAAGAAAATTGAATTTAAAAATTTGTGTATAAGAAAGTTGAATGCTTTTGTTATGTGACATATTTGCTTTGTCGGAAAATTCTCGTGAATCAATAACAATGATCGATTTACAACAAGATCAAGAGGAAGAGGAAGAAATAAGATATAAAGATGATAAATACTGACATTAAGCCCATTCAAGTAAAAGAATACAAATTGATTTTAATTAAAGTTTCTTTTTGATTTTATTTATTGGAAATAAATCAGGAAGTCTCTTTTTTTTATATAAGTTTGATAGTAAAATTTCAAAATAATAACATATTCCTATTTTTCTAGCTAAAAACTCTAACTAAATAGTATAAAATCAATAAGATCCTCGACTTCTCTAGATCATTAAAGTTGTTAGCATTGGAAACATTTGGGGAATTCAAAAACAGTTATACTTCCTGAATTTGGAACATATATGAATTGATGTCATCATATTAGTTTTAACGCATTCAACTCGGCGTAACTCACCGGCAAGTCACAATCTGCGCTACTATGTCGCGGCATGAACACAGGAGGATCACCTAATTTTTACCATCAGACAACGTGATCAATCGGTGATTCACTAACAGTTATTATTACACATGCCTTGCCTGTGATAAATTAAACTAATAGCACACCATTGATAATGAAAATAAGGAGTGAACCAACCAAGTGCCGCTAGAAGAACAAAAACGGGCACCGGGTTGAACGTGTTAATAACTACTAAAAATACTATAGTCAGAAAATATTAAGAAATGAAGAATATTCTTAGTTTATCTCATAACATCATTCCACTAAGAATGACCATTAAAGTTTACTTCATTATTAGCAAATTCTGTAGGTACATCGTACAGTGGCCGTGCTAAGAATGTATTATAAGTAATTTAATTTTTGTAACACTTTTTCACTATAAATTTGAAAAAAACTTTTCATCGAATAAAAAATTAATTAGGAAACTACATTAAAAGTTTTACATTTTAAAAGAGTAATAGGATTGAGTTTTGGAACCGAGTTTTTTCAATTTTCTCACTTAGAAATAAAAATTTTTATAACGAAAAAAAAAACTTATTTATATGTTTTGGACAATGAAATTTAATTATTTATAATTAAGGAAGGACAAAATACATACAAAAACTTCATTAATTTTTTTTTCATAGTCTTTAATTTGTTGTTAGTCATTTTTTAATATTCTTTATACCATATTGAGGAATAGGCTAGTTATTTTTGTGTCATTTATAGTATCTTTAAAATTCTTGATGGTATTTTTTTACGATCGCAATATAAAATTAAGTTGGAAAAATCTTGGGACACAATTAATGTCTATAAAACCTAGTTGGGAATGAATTCATTTATAAATTATTTACAACAAAAAAAAAATTCGTTTAATTTAAAATATCATCAATTCTTTATTTAATGATCACTTTTTTTACTATTTTCCCAATAAATAAACATTCTTTTTAATACTTTCTTTTTGAAATTAAAAATCAAAATAATAAACTACAAAACTTTCTAATACGAAAAAGTTTTTGTATTCTACAATATATAATCAGAATTAGACAAAAATAACCTACTTTCGGTTTAGCATTTCTAAAATATAATATATCCCAAAGAATTCAATCGATTTAACGAAATTGCGAGACATCGTCTATCCAAAGACATCAATAAAAAAAATGGTCGATTCTATAATTCACTAAAATTTAGAAAAACAAATATTATCACAAAGAAAAGAAACAGAGAATTCTTTGTGTATAAATTTTTCACACCATTGAAGCGCTGGAAAGAAATTTAAAAGACTGTAAATACATACTATATAACACATAGAGTCTTTTTTCCATACACGAACAACGAAATATTTGGCTTACATACTAAAAAATTGTGCCAAATTAGAATAAAAATTGGGACACACTGTCTCCTTGCTCTGGAGTGGTAGTACGTAACTTGTTTCACACCTTTGGATTCGACCAAACCTTAAGCCGTTTCAACTTTATTTTTTTCATATAGTTGAAACAAGTTACTTTACGTTAAGTTATGAAAAGTCGAAACACACGGTCTGAAACAAGTTACGTTCTACCACTCCTGTTTAATTATCATAAATTATCTAAAAGAATTTACGTTGATGAAGTGTAATATGTTTTTTAAATTATAATACTTATTCATTCAAATATAAGAAAGTAAAATGTATAAAATTTCTTTAAATTAAAATTCAATGATCCATGAAATTATAATGATTTTTTAAATTGAGTAATTATGGGAAAATTTATATGATTTTCATTATTATGTAAAACATTTTCGAAAAACAAATTAGATTTGAAATTTCATGATACATTTACTGCATGAAATTATGAGATTTTATCGACAATTTATGGACAAATTGAAGAATTTTTCAAGCTTCTTTTTTTTGTGGGAATTCATGTTAAAATTAAAAATAAATGTTTTCATCGCATATCAAATTTGTGAATTATATTTATTACTAATAATATGAAACTTATCAGAACTTTTGATTGATAACATTTTTGTTTAGATTACATCCAAACCATTGCAGAAGATATTTTCAGAAACTTTTTATTAATCGAATTGATACATATAATTCTACATTACCAAATTGAATTCTTCTCTATATTAACACTCTTGGAGTATGGAATCCATATTGTGGATAATAGAAAAGTGTTAATGGGTAATACTCTTTTAGACTATCTCTTTTGTCATATGTTTTCTTATGTCTAAAAAAGTCTTTATTTGAGCGCCGTCAGCTGGAGGCACATTGCATAATTATTGGGTCAGCGATACCACATACTCATATGATTAATGTAGTATAATAAATATCTTTTATTAAATTTTCTTTTAGATAAAAGAAATAGACAAAAAAATGAGCAAAGCAAATCATAGTAGTGAATTTACATTTTCTCTATATCAGCTGGACCACTATGGAACTTTCCCGATAATGTCATAAAATATTCATTTCAGTTCGCCTATTCTTAATGTACATTCTAAGCTTCATGAAAATGTGACTACTATTGACCGAATTATAAATGGTTTTCTAATTTGGCTCTCTCAACCACCTCAAGTGGAGACGCATTCTATCTTTTCAGTTGCCCTACCCAGAACGCACACACCAAGTTTTAAGAAAATCCGCCCATTATTGGGTGATTTATTGAAGTTTTTCTATTTTAGCCCCCCACAACCCCCACCGTGCGCATCCCAAACGTACATTCCAAGTTTCAATAAAATCCGACTATTATTGGCCGAATTAGGGAAGTTTCTATATTCCCACAACATTTTTAAAAAAGTTTTGGGCACTAGTGTTACCAGAAGAGAACTCCATTGAAAAGTTAAGATGTTTTGATTTCCAATTTAGTACACAAACTGTGCAAATCTCATCAAAATTGGAAGTGCAGTTTCAGTTTTACAACTAGTGCAAAAATAGACTATATTTAGACAAAACGTATTCTTTGACAGTGTTGCCATAGTCGAATATGGGCCAAAAAACTAATTAGTTCTAAGTTAGGGTCCAATACATGAGCTGCATAAATTTCGAAATCGCCCCAGCAGTTTAGTCTGCACCGTGCGGACAAAATTTTATCGTTTTTAGACCAAACAATCGTATCCAAATAGTGTTGCCAAATATTAATTTTGCTCAGAATCTTACACCATCTCACATTTGACGCAACACCAAAACGATGATAGTTTCATGGAAATCGGTTCGTCCATTTAGATTCTTTTACCAATTTAAAGAAGCGGACGGACAGACAGACGGACATAGGGCTAATTATTTTTGATGAAACGGATTTTACATCTTTCTAGCCCTTCTGGAACAAAAGTTAGGTTTTCGAACGAATATAGTACTTTCCTAGAAACATTCGTTTATCGGGAAAGTAAAAATGGTCAGAAATTTACTTGTTTATAAATACATTTTTTCTAATTTTTATGAAAACAAATGAAATAGTATAGAATTCCAATTCAAAATAATACCAGTTTAATATTAATTTGGAAAAGTTAAAACTATTTTTTACATACCTATTGGATCAACATGAGAGATGTGATCAACGAAATCTCGTTTTCCCAAATAGACGGTGATTTTACCATTGGAAGAGCTCTTCTTGAATACCCTGTAATTAAAATGAAAAACAGAAAATTAGAAAATTAATTACCTACCTAAAAAAAAAACCTTAAATCTTTTTTATGTTTATTTTAGAAATGAAAGTTATTTAAAACATCTCTTCTCTATAAAAAGATTTTATTAATGAAATAAATAAAGAATAGTATAGCATAAAAAGTCATTGATTTCAGGAAAAATCGATTAATGTCGAAATAGGTTAATAAGATTGTTTTGCAGGAGTTGTTTTCTGTTCACGGTTCTAAAGATTTTCATTGGAAAAAAAAACACAAATTGTATTAGTAATTCGTATACAAGTTAAAAAGTTTTAGACGGAACATTTTTTGTATCCTTTCGTAAATTAGGAAAAAATTTGTTGGAATAAAGTTACGGAAACATTTTTGTTTAAAATTTCAAATTTTAATAATACATTTAACAACACAAAATCTTGTGAAAATCTCGATTTTATGGAAAAGTATTATTACAAGGTGTACTAATTAGAGGTGCAAATTTAAACTTCTCACTATTTTCGTTTTATTAAATTGACAGTACTGAAATCTTCACATCTGTCATCTACCATTGTTGCTATTAATATTCATGGAACTTTGCACGAAGAAACGGCATTACTATTGACAGTTTGTCAAGTTTCGAGCGCCTACTGTTTTTAAGAAGACAATTTCAAAAAAATTCAAATCGTGCGTTTTTTTCGGAGTATTCTTTATTTAATTAATTATTAAATTCCCTATCGAATGAGGTATAATTCATACCTGTAGGACCCAGAATACCTGACATATACGTATACCTTCAAACAAGAGAATTTTTGTATTTCCTGTCCTAAAAAGAAATTTTTTTAAAAATGTCGAATGGCATTTAATTCCTTATTAAAATCCCCGTCGAATGAGGTATGGATCGTATCTACACATTAAATTTGCACCTCTAATTGGGACACCTTATATATTGTTTTTATAAAGACGTTAATTTTTTTGTAATTAGAACATTTTTGGAGTTTTTGCAATTTAGTGCTTTTAGAAATGTTAAAAATTTATTTTCTAGGAAGATGTACTCTGTTACAGTTTAAAGCATGATCCTCGAACTCTCAAAAAGTTCTACAGCTTCGTCAAATCTATAGACACCAATATGAAATTTCCAGGATACATTCTTAACATTTTCAAAAAGTGTAAAAATATAAAAATCAATTTAATTTTTTTTTCTAGATACATAAAGCCTCCTGAAAAATGTTTGTATATTTCAATAACAAATCATACAAGATTAATAAAAATTCTTGTTAAAATAGATCTTGACAATAATTCCGTAGACAAAACTTTCAAATTTCTTTGAAACGTATTTTCTATCTGAAAATGAAGACTAAATCTGCTTGCGATTTCTTGAAAGTAGAATTTTTGTCAAGTGTCAAAGCATTTCATCCGGCGGATAAATGCCAGAGACAAACCCTTAGGCTACGTACATTTGACTAAGAAATAATCTTTATCTTCAAACAACAAAAAAAGAACGAAACTGTTGGGTTGTTTTTTTGGGAATTGGCTGATAAATGATACATGGGCGATAAATGCTAGTTACCCTATAAGCTCTTAAGATAAAATCAATAATGTACATAGAAGTTGACATGATTATTACGTAATTAACCAGGCAACTCCATTAGACTTTTTTCTAGACTTATTTAGTCTCGTGGAGACTCGAAAAATTGAACTTTTTTTCAGTCCGACTGAAAATAAGTCTTGAAATAAATCTAATGGAGTCGTTGGGTAAGCTGGTGATTGAAATAACTGACAATTGATTTTTTTGTTGTAACAACTGAGTTTTTAGTTGTCACAACTAAAATTCAATTACAAAAAAAAATTCAGTTGCCAGAAACGAGGCAAAACTTTGTGATTTTCCTGTGTTTTTCCTGTGTTTTTCCTGTGTTTAAATCGGAAAACACATATAAAAATTAAATTTTTGAATTATTTTTGTATTAATTTCTCGAAAACAAAATTGCATATTTTATAAATTTGCATTTAATGAAATGAAAATGAAATTTAAAAAGTAAACATTGTGGTTTTTCTCGATGGAATAAATTTTTTAAAGTTATTTTTTAAATTTTCATTTTAATTTTATTACATTTTTTCATATATTTTTAAATTTCTGATAAGAATCAATATTTATTTTATTTCTTTTTTCCAGTTCGTACTATCGATAATGAAATGTGATAAGAATTTTTTAAATTTATTTATTCAAGTGTGATTGATTTAATATTTTTGTTTAAAAAAAAAAAAAAATTCTTTTTAATCAAAATAAAATTTTATACAGGATTTCTCATTTTTTTATCAAAATAAAATCAAATTAGATTTTTAATTAAAAAAAATTCACGTATTTCATTACATACTTTTTTTTTTGTTTAAAAACATACTTCATGTAAATTTAATGACAAAATGAATTTATACGAATGACAAGTGAAGAAGCTTCCATTTCATTTTTATTTTAGGTAAAAAAAAAAATTTTCTGATTACCTTCAAAAATTCAAATTTAATGAGATCCTCTTTTAAATACAGTACCAAAAAGTACGCATGTTAAGATCTCCTGTTTTTATTCAAACAACGACATTAAATAAGTCGTAAGTGTGTACTTCCTTATATAGCTATATATCTGTGCTTCCTTTTGAAATACATCTTTGAAAATTGCCTACAGTTGTATACTATATATAATGGGATCGAGGACATATGTACATTTCTAAATTGAATAGTCTTTTGGTGGGTAACATTAAAATTAACATTATGACGTAGAAATTAGTTTAATGTGATGGAATTCCCTTGAAACATATTGCGTTATCATATAGAAAAAATATTCCATATGGTTTATTCGTTGTAAACTAAATTGACAATATAATGTTGCTTCCCGCCCTTGTTTCAAAGAATTTCACCGTATCAATTTTCAGTTTCAAATTACTATAGTACTGCGTTCAAATTGTATCAGAATACTGTTTGATTAGATTATCGTGAAATTGTAGATCCGGAATTTCTTTCAACTATTAACAAGATATATTTTTTAAATGCTGTCTGTGCACAGTTTGCATCAAGAAATTCATAAAAAAACGAATAGATTTATGGTGAAGAACAATTCCATGGATTTTGTGTTCCACGCTAATAGTTCTGCTCAAATATCGATGTTTTATTTTATGTCCGTATTCACCTGGAAAAGGCATAATGAAAAATTGGGTATCGTCTTCAGACCGTAGAAGCGATAAAAAGAAAATTTAGTAAAGGATCTGAAGAACTTGCTACAAATTGAATTCCAGGTGTTACTCTGAAGACTGATAAAAACGTTGGCAAAAATGTTTTTTATCTTAATTGAATTAATTTGTAAATGTTTTTTATTTAACAATTATGGCCTTTAGTTCAAAATCGATTTGAGATCGACTTCAAACTGAACCCGGGTTTTTTAGCTTTGCCAAACTGAAAGATTGACTTGAAATCAGCTTCAAATTGACAGACGCTTGCAAGCAAATTTTTATTTTCTAGATTATGTTTCGCCTCTGTTCATATTCCATTTTGAATTTTCAGACTGATTTGAAGTCGATCTGGGTCTACATGCAAATTTCAAGTCGATCAGAAAAATTTTTGTTATCGGATCGACTCAAGTCAGATTGAAGTTGGTCTGGATTTACATAGACTATTTTTGGATTCAAGCCGGTTCAAATAGAACATGTAAACGCCATAAAATGTTCAATATTTTTTGAACACAGTAGAATTTAAGAAATTTATCGGAAGTATTTAAGCCATAAGACCCGGTAAGTAATTTGAGATATATTCGAAAAAAGGTTTATCGACAAAAGAAAAACAAAATACATAGTCAATAACTTCTAATTAGATTATTCAGATTCTTGTTTATCCCTCTTCGATATAATATCATCAACTTGTTTTGGAAACAATTTATAGGAAAGGAAAAATCGAAAGATTCAAGATCGATTTTCTGTTGTCATATGTTAAAATACATATTTTGTATTTTAAGATAATAAAAATACAAAGATGATATTTTAATGTATTCTTCGGATATGAATATTCTTGAAGAATTTCAAATATTAAATCTTCTAAAATAGGAAGTAAATTACATTTAAGAATATCTAGTAACTATGTATAATATCTTTGTGTACCGGATTTCCTGGAAATTCTTTATAGCTATTATGTTGTACTATTTTATTGAAAGTTAATATTAATAGATTTTTAAATAATTCCCTTTAAATGGTAGAAAACAATATCGAGCATTGGTTAAATTCATTTTGGATCTTATCTATTTAAAAATTCAACATTCTAACATCCTTCTCCCTTTTTTAATAAGATTGTAAATTTTTCATAAACCTACCATGAAAGTACATAACCTTCTCACTACAAATAACATCCACATTACATACGTATATGAGAGGAGTTACAATGTTCAAAAGCCAAGCTTATTGAGTTAGTGATTTTTATCAACATGCGAAAACATAGGTGTATTTAAATTTTTGACACAATATCAACTTTCAACGTTCAAGAGATCTCAATCATGGCAACCAAACAGAAATTTGAATTTACAAATTTTAGATATCATGACTTTAAGATTTAATTATTGTAGGCTAATTTTTTATGACATATTTTGGACTTGCTATGTAATTACTTTCGAAGCAAATATTGAAAGGTATAAATTCCAAAGAGATCTAAGTACCGAGTATATTATTATGAGAAAATTGAATAAAACTGCCTCAACTTTCAACCGCCGGTCATACTACAGGCATTTTCCATTTGGACGTTTGCTGAAAAGAGTAGCCAAATTTTTACGTTAAGCGGATTTCGTATGGGATTTGGTCGTTTGAGAAATTTATCATTAAACGCCAAAGAATTCAGAATTTTTGTTTAATATAAAAAAAATATAAAATGGAATGTGATCAAGTAATATTTCTTTTTATTAAAAAGTTCAGGAATGTAATAAATTAAAAATTACAACAAAGAAAATTGTTTCACATATTTGGGACTTGGGTTCAATTATACAATTTATAATGTAAGTACAACAGTATTTGTTGGGAATAGATGATAATGATAAATGTAGTATTTTTGGGTCATATATATTTGATTTTCAAATAAGTTTATAGTCTTTTATAATTATTTTGTAATGCCTTTTTGCTGCTACTATAGTAAAACACAAATGCAATGAAAAGAGGCTACATTCTCATGTTTTTGGGTCGGAAGAAGAAAATATTAGATACTAATGTTACTCCCCTTATAAGACTTTTGTTAAAAATGTTGGTAAAACACAAATGTTTTAAGTCAATTTTCAGCAGATATTTTCTGTTTGACTGTTCTGAAGAACAAGATACGGTCCAAATCTTGCGAATCACAACAATATGTTCCTCCGGAATTCAAAATTTTATAATAATCATTAAAACATATATGAAAATCATCAATAACACCCTGTACAAACGATTTTTAAATGAACAATTTTGTTATTAATAATGACTTTATATGATGATGTTGTTTGGATTATTCAATATGTATATTACGTAACCCCAATGTTGTCGTTTCATTGACATGATTAGTTAATTACTTAACTTTATCTATATTTTGTTTAATACTTTATTAATAATGACTAAAAGTCTTTAATCTTTAATCATTTATATAAGTTTTGATTACAAAAATTTTCAATTTTCATAATTAATTTTTGGTTTTGAAAGGGAAATGAAAAATCATTTATGAAATTTCTAAGAAATTGTTCATTTTAAATACCTTTTTGTTAGAAACAAAAAAAAAATTTGCCTCAATAAATTAATTAAAATTGAAAATTATACACAAATGGAAACATTTTTTTTTATGGATCTAGAATTAGAATAATTTCTTTCTGAGAAATTATATGGTTCAAATAAATTTTACTTTGGATTAATTTTGATTAATATTTAATGAGCTCTGGAGTATTCTTTCTAAACAAGTGTCGTAGATTTTGATTACTTGTTCTGTCTAAGAAAACAAAATTTAAATTTTTTATTAATAATTATGTTCATTTTTTTTCTTTCTAAATGGCCATTTATAATTTCGGACAATATTATAGACATGAATTATATTTTTATTTCCAAAAATATGAACAGACTGTGAACAATGTGGCATTCTTAATTGTTCTCTTGATCTGAATTATATAGTTTTCAAGAAAAATAGGATATTTTTTTGTACTTTTCCACAGTAATATATTTCACAGTTATTGCTACAAAATGTCAGTATTTTCAGTTAAGTAATTTTTAAACTAAACCATCTGGAAAAATTGTACGAAGAAGGTTTTCTGGAAATTTTGTACTTTATCATCGAGGCGTTATAATATATTTTTAGGAGTCTACAAAACTTGATTATCATCAATAATTTTTATGTTCTGACAATATATTAACAAAATTTGTAGTTACTTTATACTAAAGATATTATTGCTTAAAAATGTGCTTTTAAGATTTGGTTAAAATTAAATAATTATCTATGTCTAATTTGATGGTACCCACGATATTATATAATTCAGTTAAGATTGTTACATGAAAGGAAAAAGTTGTTTTTCAATTACTAGTAATTTGCTCTTGTTCAGAGCCGACGAAATTATAATTTCACATAACTCCAAAGAATTCTTTATGAATCAGAAAAAAATATTGGGTGTATGTACTGAAAGTTTCGTATTTGTCGCCTAGCGTTATCATGCTACGAGCCCATTATAACCGCTTTTACTACAGAGTGCGATTCAATTTTATCAGGTGTTGTCTGTAACGATCAACCGTGATTGCTTTACCCATTTTCAAAAGTTCTTGGTAACACATACCCTTCTGGTCCCACCAGATATGCAGAGCAAGACTTCCTTTTCATATGTATTCGGATTTGCAGCCGATACTGATGGCTGGCCAGGATAGCACCGAGGTTTTTTGTATTTGGGATTGTTGTAAAGAATTTATTTCTTATCAGCAGTAACAATTCATTGCAAGAATGATTTTCTTTTGAATTTTTCAGCAACATTTTACAAATGACTGAACGTCTTACAATCTCTTTTTTTTTAGTTCTTTCCGTTTGAAGCCGTCCTATGGCATGCAAATATCTGGAAATCGTCATGCGACTAACATTTAATGCTCCTGCGAGTTGTTCTTGTGTTTGTCATGGATCTTCGTCCAATAACTTCTACAATTCTTCGTCTTTAAACTTCTTTGACAGTTTTCATGCACTTTAACAAATGGCCATTTTTGAATGGTTTAATTAAACCAAAATTCACAAGTTGAAATTGATGAAACATGTTCGCCATAAGCTTTTTCCAACCACCAATGTGCTCCAGCTGCATAGCTATGAACTTGTTTACAAATACGAAACTTTCAAACGATACACCAAATATTAAAGTTAGTGTTTTAATAAAATCTTTATAAGCACACATTTTTAATAACCCGCACATTCCTCTCGCCATAGAAATATCCCCATTTATATTCACATAGTATGTATGTAAATCTAAGTACTATACTTTATGTTACAGAAAATACCCACTTGGATCTATATAAAATACATATATATAATTTACATATGAGAATATGTTTTTCAAAAATTTTAATAAATTATTTTAGGTCCAAATTTTATAAATTTATGAATACTTGAGATTTTGTGTTTTTCTTCATAAAAATGTAAAATTTAATTTATTACAAAATATGAACAGATTCGCATGTAATGATGAAAAATGAAATTTTTTTATTATCTTAAAAAGCATGTCTCTTTAATTCAATTACTATTAATATAAAATTTATTGGAGACGTAAGTGCCTTTTTTTTACTGTCAAATAATATTTATGAAAACTTAAAAACCTTTAGTAATTTAATGCTAAGCAAGATTTTAGATATCTAAGTCAAGTCCTTTTAAATATTCATTAGAAAAGAAGAGTTTTCCTAACAACATTTTAAATTACATTACATTGAACTTTAGTTTATCTTTATCAAATATTTTATTTGATAAAAACTCCTATTATAGTACAGGGTGATCATAAAATGTTGATTTTATATGTTTTTTTTTGTTCTTTAAAATGACGAAAGCTGCAATCGAACTATGAAGGGCCAAAGAAATTATCACTTCGGTTATTTTCAAAAATGATGTCTGTAAATTCAAGTTATTACTTAAGCTGCATTTTCAACAACGTTTTGCTCACGTGAGATAAAAGAGAAATAATTATTAAAGCAGACTATTAAAGTGAGTTAAGGCCAATCTCCACACAGCCGACATCCTATTCTGATGAAAGTATAGGATACACTTATGCAAAGTTTGGTTAAACAGAAAGGGAGATACAATCATCCTACTAATTTTGTTGGCTTCTGCATTTCTGATTTCCCCATCTGATTTTCGATCTGCAGATGATTCCTCTCAAAATCAGATAAACATGTTTATCTGATTTATATGGCACTTCATCTGCGTTTGCATACTCTCACAATAATCGCACACGATATCGTCGCACACTACCAATTTTTCTAAATTTTGTGGGGACATTCTGATGTTTTTATTCGATTAATCCTAGCGAAAATTACACAAGTTCATCTCTTTCTAGTTTTCGGATTTTTCTCGTCAGAATAGGATGTCGGATGTGTGGAGATTGGTCTTAAAACATGTATTATTTGATGAAAATTACATAAAAATGGGTTCCTATTTTTTCATTATTCATGATTTAACATTTCTTTCTCAAAATTGCTCAATAGTTGTCGCATCAAACTTATCATTTTCAAGCAGTAAATTGCCTTACAAAACTCCATTACTAACTTAGTGTGGAATCAACTAAACAATGAGTTGATTGATATCTGAAATTGCAGAGCGTATAGCAAACGAAATAAATCACAATATTTCGGACATATGGTAAATTGAGGAAGTTCTTTAAAGTTTTTGCTATATACGGAACAGTCTAAAGTGTGGAGCAGAATGCCGTGAAAACCATCGCGAAAACCAACGTATTGGAATGTCAAATCAATTCAAATACATATGTTTTCTATCCGACTACCCACATTGACGTGAAAACGACGGAGCCATCGCAATCAATTTACACTATACTTTGTAACGCTATTGTGTTCACATAAAATTTAAATACGATTTTTGACATTCGAATACGTTGGTTTTTGCGATGGTTTTCACGGCATTCTGCTCTAAGCATAATAAAGAGGCTTACAAACAGTTTTCACATAAAAAATAGTTTATAGTTTGTTAATGTTAATTCGCAGCAAAATTCATGAACTTTCCTGTATTTTTCGGCAAATCTAATAAAATTCTTAAATTTTCTGAATAATCAATATTAGAACAATTTAATTATGCATCAAATTTCATGAATCAAATTATTTCAGATGAAAATTTAATCATATCTCTTCGTTACTTGATTAAAATACCTCGTCTCCTCCTGTCACGGAAAAGTTTTAGAATATATACTTATACAGCTTTAGTTTAAAATAGTACATCATATCAACAAATTTTCATCTATTATTTTCTAGCTTCTTCATTTGTTTCAATGCGAATTTTGCTCTTTCATATAAACTTTAGTCATTATTTTAAAGATATTTGAAATTCAGTTAAAAGTTGCTTTTAAGAGATTAAATATTTTCTATTATATTCAAATTTTGTATAGAAATTATCTTAAGAATTTATTAACAAGAAATTCTATCATTTTCTTTAGAAGCTTTTCAATTAAATTAATTCAATGGTTTTCAAATAGATTCGATTGTACTTTAAATTAATAATATCTTAATATGATAATATTTTTGTTAGATCTTCAATACTCGACTATTCAGATACAGGAGAAAACTAATTGCTCTTACAGTTCTATACTTTTTAAATAACATATTAAAAATTTCTTCTTTTTCTGTCCAATTTTAATAAATAAGTTGCAAGAATATAAAATAAGTACTAAAGCTAAGATCGCACACTGCAACTTTTGTTGCAATGCAGCATAAAAAGATGCGAAACTAGAGTGCTACATAGTGTGAACAGCATTGCAACACAAAAATTTGCGATTCTTTTTTGCTGCTTGACTAGATTTTTATACTGCGCGCAACCTGGAAAGTTTCAACGTGTGAATAGCAAAAAACAAAGTTGCATATTCAACAAAAAATATTAAAATGGTTGAAACTTTTGGTGCATGCTCCATGCAAGTTTTTTGACAGTTCAGTGTTATTGTTTCTGATAAGTTTTTAAAATGTAATGAAATTCACATGAGAATATCCTTTTTTTTTATTATGGGTTTCAGTTTTTCCAAAAGATAATCAAAATCAGATGCTGATATTTATAAAAAATGTTTAAAAAATAACACGTAATTCGCGTAATAAATTATGAACAAATCCGTACTGTTCACTTTATTTTATCCATTTTTTTACCCAGCATTTTCTTTTACTTTTTTGACGCCGTCGTCTTTCTTTTCTCAACAAAATAAGTGCTAAACAGGCAACAGATTGTTCTTCTTCATCATAAAACATATTTTATTGCATTAATTAAATGCTAAAATCAAAACAAGACGTCAAATTTTTAACACATACATATACGAAAAAACTCCAACGAAGTTGCAAGCAATAAAAGCTGCATGCTATGTGTGAACACCTCTGCTACCTTTTTTTAATGGTTGCAGCATTTTTTGTTGCAGCAGCATAAAAACTTCAGATTGCGCGCCACTTTTACTTACATGTGTGAACAAGACTCGCAACTTTTGCAGCTGCAACCAAAAAAACCCTGATGCAAAAGTTGCTGTGTGTGATCTTAGCTTTAGAGTGCAATTTAAAATATGATTGTAACAAATAATATTTCTTTCAAATTTCCGAAGAGGAGGTCCTGTATATTGGGCTGGGAAAACAAAGTTATACATTAAGAAACTTCGTTCGTAATTGGTGCGAATTTAAAAGCCGATATTTCGTTAATGGTATACTTTTTCCCATGTGAGATTTTGGACAGATATCTCCACTCAAAAATGATTAAAATATTGTAAATCAAAACTATCTTTTTGATTACTGTGAAAGGTTTTTTTTTATTAAGGCTGCCTTCTAATTGATGTCAACCCATCAAAGATTCCCAAAAATTTCCTAATAGTTATCGCGGCTATGGTTTCAACCGGCAGAGAATTCAGAAGTATTTTAAAGTAAAAACTAAATAAAATATGCCATTAAAATATACTTTTATGCAAATATATGAACTTTTGAGTGATATATGCAAAAATATGCCATAACAAGTGAGTGATTAAAATGCATTATTTTTCCTGAAAAAAGGATGAATATTTTGGTTGTTTTCTAGATTAAGATGCAGACAAAAAAAAAAAACAAACATGCAAATGCGCATATTTCCTCGGTTGCCCTAATTATTAGTTTTCATAAAAAGCGTCCACCATCAATTAACACAAAATTGGAATTTTTATTTTTTTTTTTTTGGTTATGATTTCACTGTTTTTCCCGTGAATATATCCATTATTCCATTTATTTTTCTAAAATCTTAATGTACTTACAGCGGCACATACTTCGATCGAACCACGGACCTAATGAATGAAAATGTACAGGCTTCCTTCAATTATAACTCGTAAACAATCGTATTTTATATGAAAAGTAATAAAAAAAAATTTACCATTTTTTTAGGTTCTTAAATTCTATTCTATTTACAATTATTTTTTTATATATTTTGTATTTATCATTTACGAAATTACCTTGTTGCTTGTCGCCTGGAACTGCCATCATCAATATCTGGATCCGGAGATGGTGCTGGTGATCGATGTGTCGTTGTTGTTGTTGAATTCATAATTGTTGGTTAGTTTGATTATTTTGGTATTATTGGAATATTTTCTTTTTAAAGTTTAATTTTTAAAAATTTTTCTTTTTTTTTATAAATTTTAATTTTTTTTTACTTTTAAATTCTTTTTAGACACAAATAATTTTTGAAAAAATAATAAACATTAAAATATTTAGTAAACATTCATATTAAATTGTATTAGAATAATTCGATATTTTGGTTACGTTCATGTTTCTTGTTGAAGATACGTTTTCAAAATTTCTTCACGATAAAATCTGAAATAAGAAAAGAAATTCAAATAAATTTAAATGTACTTTAATAGAGAAATCTATATAAATTCAAAATAAATTAGATTTTAAATTAAATCTGGAAACCAAAACACAAAAAAACACATACTAAATCTATTGAAGAGACGAATATTGCCTTGACATTAATAAGGCCTGCATTTAGTACCACTAGCGAGTCTTTTTTAATCTAATCTCAATTCTAAATTTCATTGAAAATATGATTCAGCTATCGTGTACACCATAGTTCCACAACATTGTGATCTGGACGACACATCTAGATACATCTCGCATTCACGAGTAATCACAACATTAAGGCCCCTGTAAATGATCAAACAACGCCGTCAATCAAGATTTCCATCAAACACTTACATTGTTTGGCAAACGCGTCAAACAAACCTGCATACTAGCAAATAATTTGACAAACACGTAAAATTTGACAAACAATTTGATCGTTTAAATAAATTTAGGTCAGAAACTTTTTTAAAAATATTAAAGAAGTTACATGAACTTCCATGAATACAAATTCATCTATACAACACTTATTGTATCCATCAATTCAGATATTCGATAGTGTTAACTATTTCCTAAAGATGAAATTCTAGTATCAAGACAAAAGAAATTAAAATGATGTCCTAATTATCCTGTCAAAAGGCCTGAGACAAACAAAACATAAATAAAGCTTTTTATATAACCTTTTCGGATAAATGTTCGGGAATGTTTGTTTATACAAAATACTATATGGTATATGCAATATACATATATGATAAAAGAGTTAATTAACAAAATCAAAGATTATTTTTCTTAACCAGTTCATCTAAAAGAATGAACAATCATTTCTTATTTTTGTCTCAAATTGTATTACATTTCTTTGAATAACGGACCCAAGACAATTTTATCCCGTTTATTTTTCTTTGTTATTTTATTATGCCCCAAAGTTATCATAAGTTTTGATATGTCGTGTTGTATAATGTTAAGCTCTTAGAAAGACATCATTATGAACATTTTAGTCTTGTACTTTTCAAGAATTCTTCTGATATTTCAAAGGGACCTGGGTTTTATTGTAGTCCAAATAAAATATATGTTAAAAAAGGTTTTTTCTCATTTAGAAATCATTTAACAGAGAATTTAAAGATTGGATTTTAATGAAAATATATACTATAAATGCATTTTTCGCAATGGTTGTGATCTTATTAATGTGGAAGAAATGCTATAATTTCTACAAAAGGCTTTAAAAGACAAAAACTGTGGCTTACTTTTATGGCAACAACAAAAGTAGAATTCGAAATTGTTTATAAATATTAAATTTTGTATCCTGCATCTTGTGTTTTGAATTTTGTATCTCGCAGCTAGGATACAAGATCTTCAATGGTAACAAGAAAATTTAAAAAGAAATAAACTTAGGCCTAAGTTATACGACGATCATTGTAATGAAGAAAATAATTTTACAATGGAAAATTAACCTATTACAAAGATTATTTCTTAAAAAAAAAAATAATCCAAAACATGGGAAATAGTTTAGTAAATAGATTTTAAATAAAAAATCTTAGGTATATCACGTAATTTGTTTTTTATAAATGTTTTTATAATTTGAATGATGAAACATGTTTTAATCGATCAGCTGTTTTGCGAACTGCGTTCCAATTTCATTTCATTCCACTGGAGAACTGCCAAGTTGATTCCTTCACCAGGAATTTTTCGTCGATATTCTTACCTCAAACTTCAGCGTCCCAATAAGAAAATAATAATATATAAAAAAATGGATAAATTTTGTGACTCATCGGTAAAAAAAGGAAAGGGAAGAAATAATCAAATTGGATTCGACGAAAAAAATCATTACACGACTTAGTTATGAACAAAAATCTGACTGAAAGTTTCTCTGACATTCGTAAAAGAGGTATAACCACCTTTCATTGAAAATCAAATAAAAACGTTCGGTTTTCACTAGTTCCACAATTTCCTTCATTACAATGATCGTCGTATAACTTAGGCCTTAGATAGATTGCAAGGAATCGTTCCACCGACCTAGAGTATAAAAGAAAATAGAACTAGGTGTATACTGTATACATCAAGTGTTCATAATATTTACTATATAACTGCAAAATTAGACTTGCATGTTTTAAAATTCATTATTATTTAATAGTAGATAGTGTTGAAGAAAACTTTTTAACTTTGAAATCATTTTCTTTTGTGATTTTTCTTTCCACTATACTTATTTCAAGTAAACTTTTATCACATAATTTATCTTTTTCAAGAAATCGAAAAGTCGTATAGAATTTTTTTTTATTATGATTATAAAAACGTTCCTGGTAACACAGTTGTTGCATACAATTTTCTACATTTTTATTTAAAAAAAGGAAAAATTTGTATAGCAAGAAAGGTTTCCTGACAGTTGTGTTTCACAGAAGCACGTAAAATAAGCAAAAAGGCGACGGTAAAAAGCACAACATTTAATAATAATAATAATATACATACTTTGTATATACTATATTAACATCTCCTTCTGTTCGGTTATTTTGTACATAGTGAAAGTTAACTAGAGTGGAATGAAGGACAAATAAGATGTTAATATAAATTTCATAAGTAATGGAAATTTGTTGTCAAGGTTTTCCGTTTCTATTTGTTTTCTTTTTTCCGAGATCCTTCCAAAAAGGTTCTAAGAAGATTGAACATTTTATTAAATAAGACAAATGTATACATATTGACAAACATTTTCCAAAATTTATTTCTTCATAAACTTTTATTTAAATTGTTTAACAAAAACCCAATTACTTTCAAATCTATCATACTAATGTAATATCGTGATTTTCTATTGTAAATGATCAACAAAAATTTGGAGAAAAGGTTTCACGGAAAACATTGACAACAATTGATAAAAGAAATCAATAAAAATTTATATGCATACGATTTTTTGAAAGGAATTTTATCACTAAAAACATTAATATGCTTTTAGAAGTATGATAATCTGATTAAATACAAAAAAAAAAAAACTAATTCTTTAAGAAATTAAGTTATTTAATTTCATATTTTACGAATAAATAAACTGTCTTTAAGGTTGGTTACGGAAAAGGATTAATAACTTTTTCAATAACTAAATTTAGGTCAAGGATAGACAAAGCCGGTTTTTATAGAATTGAAAATTTTGTGCCATAAAAACAGCATTTGCAGGAAGCATTACATTAACCTAAAGAAAATTGCTCCTTTTACCGTTTGTTTGTGGAAGCTTATGATGAACATGCTCTATCTGAAAGCACTTGTAGAAATTGGCGGTTCAAAAATGATCTGAAAACAAAAAACAACCTGGTCAGGTGTAGTGTACGTGTACCGTGAGCTGCGAAACTATGTGAGACAGTTAACTGTGATCGTTACCGAGAACAATTACTCAATTTGAAACAAATATTGAAAGAAAAATGACCAGAATATGAAAAAAGTTGATTTTCCAATATGAAAAACGTTAAATTTTAATTCCCATACAAAACCCAATACCAACAATTCATGAATTTTGCACCACGATAATGATTTTACTCGAAAATTGATAATTATGTGTTTTGTATAAGTCTATCACTTGAAATTGCCACTTCATGGACACAGATCTTAATCCGCGAGATGGAAAGAGAAAAGCTGCTGAAGGAGCTCAAGATCTGGCCACTAAATGGCTTCCAGCGATGCTTCAAAGATTTTTAAGAGATAAAAAATAAATTTGGAAAATAATTTATATTGTATTAAATAAGCTGCAATATTTTTTGAATGTCGTAGTTTATTATAAAGGGTCTTTCATTAAGGACATAACATAACGATTGTAAAGTGCGCTGTGTGGCTTGTAGCGCCGTCTTGTTGAAACCACATATCGCCGATATTAATTTCATCTAATTCTGGCCAAAAATAATCCTCCAACATGGCACGGTAGCGATCACCATTGACGGTAAAATGGCGATCGTTCGCATCAACGAAAAAATAAGGCCCAATCACGCCTCCGGCATGTAAACCGCACCATACAGTGATTTTTTGTGGATGCAATGGTGACTCTTGAAGCACATGTGAGTTTGTTGCTGTCCAATAACGCATATTTTGTTTGTTGATAAATCCGTTTAGCCAAAAATGAGCCCATCGCTGAGGATGATTTTTCGTTCTTAACGTTGCGGCGACCGACTTGGAATTTCGGTAGTAATTTTTAATAACTTCCAAGCGTTGCTCGTTCGTAAACTTTACCATCATGAAAATGTTGACTTTAATCTACGTTTTAACATTGACAGGTCATTATTAATGTTTAAGGGTGCGTTCATATAAAGATACAAAATTGTTATGTCCCTATTAAAAGACACTATGCTATATATTAATATAAACTCTCCGAACTTTATACAAATCATATTAATTCATTTTTATTCTAATTAATTGTTCACGTTAATTCCAATAGAATCGCCTACCGCAAGTACTTACTGTCCATTTAGTCTATAAATATTATTTCGAAAGAATTATATCCATGGAAGTTGTTTAAATTCAAACACAGAGAACATTTTAAAAATATGATCCTTGATGTTTTTTTGATCGCTTCTTTTTTATTGATGTTGTTGCTTTTTTGTTGGTTGAACTACGCGAGTTGGTGTCCTTTCTTAAGATTATATACAATAACATTAATACGTTTATAAAACTCTGGAAATTCTTTATTCTATGAATGAGAAATTTTATTCTTATTTCGGTAGACTTTTTTTTTCTCTATATATAAAAGAAAATTCATATTTTAAGGATTTTTCTTTTGTGGTTTAGTATAATCAGAAATTATAATGATTTTTGAGATTTATGTTGTTTTTTTTTTTTCTATTTTTTTATTATGGATATATTAAGAAATGATTGAAGATGTTGATTAGATTTTCTTTCAAGGATATTTTCTTTTTTATCATTTACACGTTTTTAGGCTTAGGATGAATGAAAGTTTTCGTGAATTTTGACGATAAAATTTAGGAACATAATAAATTTTTGTCATGAAATTTTCTTTTTGTTTTTATAAATAAATCAAAATGAATCGAATCATAAAAAAATATTGTCATTATATTCAAGTTTTGCGTGAGAGAATTCAGAAAATTTAAATCTTTAAAATAGATGTCACATTCTCTATACAGGACTTATCATTTTATTCTACATACTCATATAGTAGTCACTTTCCCAAAAAAAGCCTGCTAAATCATTAGGAAACACATACAAAGAAACTCTGTGAAAAAAGAACAGACACCAAATTTTTGATCTAAATCTTAGTCGCAAATTTGAATTTTCTAAATTTTGGATTTTTCTCATAGTTTTAGTAAAATTCTTAAACCAGACACATATTATTTGATCTTCCAGACATTTTAGATTGAATAGCAGATTTTCACGATTTTCTAAAATTATGACCAAATCGAATGACGAAAAAAGTGTGTATCGAATCCGTCTATATTTCTTATATAGTATTATCAAGTAGTTGTTGGTAGTTAATATTTCTCTTCATATTTTAAAGACAACATCTTCAAAAAAAAATATCAATATATAAAGTTTATCTTTTATCACAATTTTTAACACACGAAAAAAAAAGCACTGACATTTTCTTAATGGATTCTCTTCGGTATCACGTATTTATAAATGAAAATCGAATGAAAAGGCTAAAAACAACATAAGGATAAAAAATGTAAGAACTGAAAATCTTCAAAAACAAGCTATAAATCTTAATCGAAATCCTTCAAAGGTATTATTTTCTTTTTATTTTTATTTCGGTGCTTTAAGATTTACCACTTTAGTTACTTGGATATTACCACCTTCAACAGAAGAAAAAAAAAAAAAAACGTTTACAAATTTTACATGAAAAAAATATCCTTTTTAGAAGAAGGTTTCATTTTATTTATATTATATTTCTAGAAATATTTACTGTACGTGTTAACTTAGAAAGAACGAAAAAAAAAACAGGTGAAAATCATAAAAGCTAAAATATACAATATGAAAAAAAGCGTAGAGAAGGATTTCCTACAAAAAAAAAACCCCATGCCTGTTGAACATTTTATGTAGTATAAATTTTTGATATTTTATTTTATATGGAAAAGAAAATTTCTTTTTGAAATAAACTTAAAAATTTTTAAATTGGGTATGAATGAATATGTTATATGTTTTTTGATGTTTCACTAGAAAGTAAAAATTTACATGATAAAAAGAAAAACAAAATATTAGCATATCAAAATCTGAAGAAAAAAAAAAAGAAAAACTAATTTTAAATATGCATGAAAAAGTTTACATTCCATGAAATAACATATAGAATTTATATTGGAAAATTTAACGTATCTAAACTTTTCCATTTTTTGCTTAATATATTCATCAAAGTGATAAATTCTAAAAATTGCAAATAGTTTTTGATGGAAATTTAAAATATACTACGTATATTTGACGACTTGAAACACATCTATACCTGAATCGACTTCAAGCCGACTAATTCAAGGAGATCTGACTGAAAAAAAAGGCAGGCCAAAAACTAATTTCAGAAATTGAAATTTGACAGCAATATTTTTTTATTTTAAAAATTAATTTTCATGTTTTCAACAACTCATAACTAAACTTCAAGTCTATCTTTAAAAAAAATACCCGTACACGTAGTAATACGTATAGTAAATATCATTTGTTCAGTTTCGTAGCACTTTTTGATGACTTTTGCCATTTCTATTATCAGGAATTTCTCGCAAGGAGATAAATAAAATTAAAATATTTCCATAATAAACTGCAGCTGATTCTAAGGACATATATACCCAGCAGGGATTCGAATAATTTATGAACCATATGGAAATTTGCGCAGTTCTTTTAAGAAAGATTACATCGATTAAATCGGTCACGAAGAAAGGACATGTATCTAGTAAGAAACTATAATAATAAAACCCTCTGCAATTGGCGAACATGAAACGAATGGAAAATTTAATACGAACGTAGAATGTCAGAGCATTAAGTTTGTTTATTTGAAAACAAAAAGGATCAAAAATAAATTATTGATAATAATTTCTTAGATTTTAATTAATTAATTTTAATTATTCTTCTAAAATGCTATTTAAATAAAACAAATAGGTTAATAAGAATTAATTTTTGTTTTATTTAAAAAAAAAAGAAATTTAATGTTGAAAACTCAAAGAATCGATCCTTTGATATTTTATTCCATCATTCGTTTCAATTAAATTCTCTTTAATGGAAAAGGAAACTAATTACTAATCATCAACCAAAAGTCTAAGAAATAATTCTAATTGTGTTGACAGGCAAAGATGTTGATCAAATCCGACATTTTTATTTGATAAAAACAAAAAACACATAAAAAATATAGGAATTTATAAAGAACATTTCTTTTTATCCTAAATAAACTTTTTTTTTATATATATAGAAAATCACCAAAAATTAATTCAATACAAGACTATTAAAGATTTTGTACATTATGTTAGAGATATATAAAAATATATAGAATATTAAATTGTAAGCGGTTTAGAAAAAAAAAAAAAAGAAAAAAATATCATCTTCTACGTCGTCATTCCAGTATTAAAATCCATCAAAGATAAGAAAATATCTGTTTTAGTTTGGTTTCTTTGAATTATATGGCATGCCTATTTTGGTGAGGTAGTGATGGAGTTAAATTGATATTCATTTTCTTAATTAAGAAAGAAAGAAATGGTTTATAAGAAACCTTATTATATTATATTCTTTTACTTATATAGATGAATATTCGCTATACTCTGGACCGGAAGTTTCATTGGAAATAGAAAAGTAATAGAGTAGCAAAAATGTATTCGTGCAAATTGTTTCTAAAACGACGTGATATTTTATAGAAGGTTTATTGACATTTATGCCACATACATGATCTACTTAAAGTCGGCTTCAATACAAAAACCGTCCATGTAAACCCATATCGACTACAATCCGACTTGAGTCGATCTGATTACAAACATTTTTTCGGAAATGCAGTCATCTTGAAAGATTAAAGAAATTAAAACAAATAATATTTTAGAAAAAAAATTACCAAAATCAGGTAAGATTCAAAATTTTTGGTAAATTTCAAAACTATAATAATATAACAAAAATTTTGATTTGCGCCATCTGCCACCTGGTAGACAGGTACTAAGTAACGACATTAAATTAGACACGGATACTATACATTCCTAAAATAAGCGCGTATAAAATGTATAGCATCCGCACTTATTTTTTCCAAAAAAAACACTGCTATTACAAATAAATATAATATTTAATCATTGAAAGAAACACCCAGTATAAAGGATATTTTCTTAAATTATAAACGATAGAATTTAATTAGATATTCTGGGAATTTCATATAAGGAAAATATACACACAAAGCTATTTGTATCGAGAAAATATAAGTATTGGAATAAAATAATATTTCTATCAAGAATATTGATGAGAAATTATTTTAATAATAAGCAATTATTTCAATTCTTAGTTTTTGTAAGGATTTTCGGATATAATACATTTTGCGGAAAATTATGTAAAATAATTTTTGGCGTGTAAAAGAGTTAACTGTTTCAATCCATGAAATTAAGTAATATCATGAAAATGACATAAAATAATACTAATTAGCTTTTAAAGATGTTTTCAAATTGTTTATTTCTAATTTTAATTATCCCAAAATTACTTTTAGTTCTGATAATAGTTTTATGGTTAACCAATTTCTTAATAACATAAAATTTAATATTGTAGTAAAAGTAATAATAAAACAGAAAAGGAGAGAGAGAGAAACACTTTGTAATTTTGTTGACAGGTAACTTGTGACTTGGAATTTTATTAAATTATTATTGTTGATCATTTAATTGGCAAATAATTTGTAAAATGATTATTAAAAATTTTAACAGTTTAAAAACAAAAAAAAAATTATTTCAATTTAAATTCAGAAGTAGGATTTGTGAGTGATCAAAAAAAAAAGAATACGATTTAAGCAGGAATTATTTTAAAAGATTTGTGCATTAAAATTAAAAAAGGTACAGATTAATAAACAAAAGCTGTGACCGATGAATGGGGAATGGGTAATTAATTACTTTTCGAGGTTAGTGAATAATCGAGTAATTAGTGGTCTTAAAGTGATTAATTCCTTTCTATGTTAAAAGCCAGAAGTCAAAATTTTTAAGCAAAAATTAGTGCTTACGAAGAGAAGTAAATTACTATATGGATTGCTTTCTTTGTTTTATTCTTAATGCCCTCGCTTGCTACAATTATCTTGTAGAAACCACGATGTAAAATAGAATATACTTGATTTCTAGGTTACTTCATTCTTTCTAATGAAAAATTGTAATTTTCTTTCCTTATTTTGCGCAGAATTTTTTGTTTCTGTCATTTTCATAGAAGGTATTGGGAAGATCGTGTATAAATCCTCTTTCCAAATTTATTCTGCTTTGTTTCTCTTAAATGAAATAATTAATTATTTTGGATTTAAATACTCAAAATATATGATTAATTCTGTTTACTCAAGCAATTGATTGTTCAAACCATGCCCTACCGGTGAATTGTAGTGAATTGTATTGCCCCCCCCCCCCCCTTAAAAAAAACATGATTGATCTCAAATATCTACAAATTAGCACCGGAATTATTAAAAAAAAATCTATTGTTCAAACGAGAGCAGGATGAAAATTGCCCAATAAAAACAAAATTATCACATTTAAACTCGTTACTCAAATGGTCAATTCGAATTATCCTGAATTTAAAATTTATATTTCCATTGAATTCTGATTACAATACTTACTTATGGTACGTTAAAGTAGAAAACATAGAAAAAAAATGTTTACATCGGATATAAATTATTCATTAGTTCTAGATTTTATGTGATGATATTTTTTTCAAATCCTTTAAATTATTCATTTGAACTTAAGTGATCCTAACATATCATATTTATAATAAACTCATGAATATGGTCTATGAGTAGGTTTTTAAACCCTTGATTAAGTATGCTTAAAATTTTAAAATTATTCAAAGAGATTCGTTCTAAAAAAAAAAAAAAAAAAATAGAATTTCTTTTACTGTGTATTGCCGAATTAGAATTGATTTATTTTTGTTGAAAATCTATAGGAAAAACCATGTATATAGTTTCTAATCAAAAAAACAAATTGTATATTTATTTCATTTGAAAGAGAATACATCCGAAATTGTTCCGAAAATTACATCTCATTAGTTTACCATAATTATTATTAAAGTTTCAAGATTAAAGAAACACTTTTTTGCAAACTGCAGGACCTTGCGAGAACAAGGACAAGGCACTCTAAGGATTTTCTTTCGTTTTTTTTTTAATTAAATATAATTTCAAAAGTTTTCCTGAGACTCATTTTGTCATTCAGAATGAAAGAGAAACTCTTAGTCAATTTTGTCTTCCCGTATTTTAATACGTACTAATAATGCATAACCTAATTAGGAAATTCGGAAAATGATTCATTTTCTTTGATATGGGCTACTAAAGGAGCCTACAGACTATTTATTTTGTTGCATAAATTGTGTTTATTAGAAAACCGATAGTCAATATTCAATATGCTGCTATTTCGTCAAGAAAAACTTAAAAACCTTTTAATGCTTAAAATTAGAAAACTCTGTAGCCAGTTTATTATTTAATGTTTTATTTTAATTCTCAAGACTTTTGACTAAGTTTATTAATAATTTTAGCATATATAGTACTAAAGGCCTGCGATCGTGCATCCGTTAGAGACTTTGAAAAACTTAACACTGAGTAAATAATCTAATACATAGTTCTTACCGAAAGGAAATGAGCACACTATTTCTCTTAAAATTTCGTTTCCTATTTATTTCGTGTAAAAATAAAAACTTATATCCTTTTGATGCAGAAAATCCCTGAGAAATTTCTCAACTTTTTCCCTTTTAAGCGAATCTTTAACCGCCAAATTCAATAAGGAAATCTACGTACAACATATTTCTGTCTTCCACAGTGTTAGGGGTTCTGTATTTTATATGTTCTTTTATTCATTTTGCTCTATAAAGTAAATACTATAGTATTTTATGAATTTATGTTTGTGAAAAATGCATTTAAATTAAATTAAAGTTTAAGTAGTATTTTTTCTGGTACGTTTTTGAAATCTTTAAAAACAAAAATTATAAAATATTGCACCAAAATATTTAAATGAATTTTTCTTTAAAAATCCTTATTTTAATCCTTATTCCAATTTGCTTTTCTTTAAAGGAAACTAAAAGAATATATTATATAAGAAAACAGAAAAGAAATACAGTTTTTTTTTTTTCTTATAGGATTTTCTATGATTTTATTTTTATGTTTATTCATTCTTTTAGAAAATATTGTTCACATAGGATACTTGTATATATTTTTCTTCTTTTTCCTTTTCAATGAACTTTTTAATGGGAAATAAATTTCTTTTCTGTAAAAGTGTTAGACAGAAAAACCATTAAATAAATTCGAATCGAATAGAAAATTAATCTGTATCTTTTACCGAAATGAAAGTAAGTACCATATATGTTAGAATATAAGAAATTGCCATAAGGGGGGTTTCCGTTAACTTGAAAAATGTAGTTGCACCCAACTTTCGTTTAACTGCAACTTATAGAGGTAGTACATTAACTGGAAATTTCGTTTCCCTCGTTTTCATACAAAATTATGCAGGAGAAATGATAGTGACCATTTCTCCTTGATCTTCTCGCTCGTTAACACCAAACGATTCAAGCCCAAATTTTCCAAAGTTTCGAAGATAACGACTCGGTACTCAACCAATGCGATATAATAATTTAACTTGGTTTTTTCTCAGTTAGCATTTAAAATTTCCATTGTTTTTATTTTTCATACATTTAAGCCAACGTTTTATTTTCCCCTTTTTCGACCCACGTTAAACAGAAAGAAAATTAATATCTCTACTAATACATCTCTATGGAGTTACTTTTAAAGTTTTCTTTCGAATTTAAACAGAAAAATTGTAAAGTTATTGCCTATTTGTGGCAACTGAATTTTTTGTTTTGTGAACTGAAAAGCCAGTTTTTCTTCGTATAGGAATATGCTTTTGAATTACGATTTTATATTTCTTACAAAGTAAACTACCCCTTAAAATGATGAATGAGAAACATTAGATAACTGATGAAATTTTATACGTTTTTTGTTTTTATTTGAAACGTTTTCTAAACTCTAAATTACCCTTTAAAAGTTTTATTCAAAGAAAATACCGCAAGTCATATACAAAGTAACTAGATAATTAGGTCTCATCACAATAACAAGAAATACATGGGAATTGTTTGAAAGAAGTTTTTTCAAAAGAAAAATCGACTTTTTCTGAAAATACATTTTTATTGGAAAAAAAAAACAAAACAAAAAACTGCTTTGTATAAAAAATATATGTTTTTATAAAAGAAGATCTTATATCAACAGCCAAGAAGAGTTCTTAATTCCTTTCAAAGAAAAAAAAAACAATTTCTTTAAAAATTGACTTTATAAAGGGTGGCCCAACAAGAACGCGAACTATTTTCGAAAAAATTTACTTCATAATTGCAATGAGTTTTTACAATTTTAATGAGATATTAGTTCGTGTAGCATTCCATGACAAATCATCGCAATGCTGTGAAGTTTTGATTCCATACTGTGGACAAAACGCAAATACGGCGAGATACAAATTGCGGACCACTCTTGAGTATTATATCGATTGTATTCCATGATTTCAACAAATATACTACGTATATTTGAAAAGCTGAAAGACCGAGTTGAGATTCGGTCGGGATTTCAATTTATGTATGTCTCTGAATACGGAAAGTTGAAAAGATCAACTCTACATATATAGCTGATACTGCAAGAAAAAATTTAATTCAATATTAAATTTTATACCACGAAAATGAAGAAACCCATACCACATGAAAAAGGAAAAAACGTTCAGAAAAACACCTTTCCAAAATACGAACTATCAACTCCACCAACCCGCGTATATACACCATTCGCACTTTTCAAGAACATGTAATATTCAAGTACTTACACGCATTTCACGCGTATTACAATATTAAATTTTCAAGTACTTACACGTTCTTGAAAAGAGCTAATAGAAAGGCCCTATAATTTTGATTGGACCCAACCACTAAAATTCAGTTGAATCCGTCTAGCCAGTTTATTTTGAACTCAAATTGTGTATACTTGTACAAACATTTCAAAATGGCTTCAACTTGTGTTTTGACTCGTTATATATACGGAATATAATAGAAGACAGATTCCTTTTCTTAGTCAAGATGGGTATAGAATTTCTTTCCTTGGAGAATTTTTTTTTTCTTACATGTAATTGAAACCATAAAATTAGACTATACAGACTGGTATTGTTTTTGTTGGTACCAAAGTACCAATAATTTTTATGAATTCAAGAAATGACTAAAAAAAAAATATCATATATCTCAAATTGTCTTCTACAACAGTTTTGATCCTTGTTGATATATTTTTGTAGCAAATTGACAATGACACTAATCATGTGTCATATTAATATAGAAAATGACAGTTATCATAAGAATTTATCCAATTTGATCTTTGCAATAAAGAAAACGTTTTCTTTTATTTTCTATTTCACTTCCAATATTTTTTCTGCTGATATGACTAATAATAATTTTTGATGATATTAATGAGAAAAAAAAAAGAAAAAGACTCCTTAAGGCATGGATTGTTCTTAAGGACTGATTCTATTACATTTATGGACAATAAAGTTCCGTGACTGTTGGTATGAAAATGAAACAAAACAATATTTTTTAGGTTTTTCTTTTCCTGGTTCAGTATACTTTTTATAACAATTTAATACGGATTCAAATGCGTGGTGCAAGCTTATTTTGTGATATTGCTTCGAAAGCACTTGTACAAGCCTTTTAAATAGTCTTAATACCATCGAAAAAGGATCCTTTAAATCCTATATTATTTTTTGATGCTAAATTTCATACCAAAAACTCATAAAAAAAAGAATTGTGAATTGGTCTATTATCGTGTAACAAATACTAGGTGTCTAATTTATAATATCTTGCTCGAATTCGACTAATTCTAACAGTCGAATGTTGTTGTAAAAACTACCAAATAAAAATCACAAGTAACTGTTCAATCAGTTGGGAGGAATTCTTTGTGGATGATGATGCTTCTATTGAAATAACAATGAGCATTGTCTTGATTTTTGTTGGAACTTTTTGTGTTTTTGTGGTTCTCTGCTTTCCAAAAATCATTTATGCCACCACTCAAAAGATTTCGATTTTAATAAACAATTATCATCATAAACTTTTTGCATCATTTTATACGTTTCTGTAGCTGTTGCGCCAATTTTTGCGTGAAATTTAATACCAGAGCGGTTTGTTTCATGATTTCATTTCAACAAGTCAATTTTTTTTCGAATAAAAATCACAAAATTAACAAATGTTAACAGATAACGCTTAAATTGAGAGTTTGTTCAGAAATGACGGGTCTAGCTGGAGAGATTTTGATTAAGTATCGGAACTTTATTGGTTGTCCGTGTATAAATAAGAAAAATATTTAAAAAGAGAAAAATCAAATTTTTATTTTTAGAAAATTTAATAAAATTCAAAATGATTTCTTTTTTGTTTCAAAAAGGATAACATTTATTACATAGAAAATATGATTTTAGAATGATATTTAGGAATCATAACGACTTACGAATAGATTTCTATTTCAAAATATTAGGGATTTTATATAAAAAAGCAAAAAAAAGCTTATTATTAAAATCTTTCGATCATAAGTATATCCCTAGAAAGAAATTCAAAATGAATTAGGATACTTCCAACCCACTTGATTTTCCACTTCGATGTTTATAAACATAAGTAGGTGGGTAAACGCCTATTTTTTGGTATTTTTTTTTTTTTTATTAAATCCTGAAATTAAAAATTTTATTACATCTTCTCTCAAATAGGGACCTAATTTTAGATTTTTTATTATTATTTTTTTAACATCCCTTATAAATACAGGGTACGTAAAAAATGTAAATATTTTTATGGAAATTATCATTTCCCATTGAAATCTTATATTAAAAAAATTAAAAAATATACAAACATAAAGGGCTTGTAGGAGTCGTATGTAAATAATTAGCTTTGATGGTTTAGAACAGGGATGTTAAACCCGCGGCTCTTACAATAATTATACATATATAAAAAATTTGCTTTCAGGTTAACATGCCCAGTATAAAAAATTGTGACGCAAAAACCTATTTAACAGTGACCATCTTCAGTCCCCGTTTGTTTAGGAATAATATTGCAAGCGATAAGAAGTCTAAAATTTAATTGTGGGCTCTGGCGATTTATATTCCAAGCTCTTTATCGACCACATCAAAATATAGCCATTTTTAAATCGTCTAAACAAAAATTTATAAATTGAAATTGATGGAGCATGTTAGCCACAAGCTTTTTCCAAATACTGATGCGTTCCAACTGCATTTTCCTTCAGGTTAAACAGAAAAAGTAGAAGTTCCAGGGAAAGCTGTTTTTCTTGACATTTTCAACCGAATAAAAAACAATGTTGTTTACACTTGAATATCAAATGACTTACTGATTATTTTAGCTTATCGAAAGCTCTCTCAAATACAATAGTTGTCATTTTAAAAAATGTGATGATTTATGAATACCGACATCTCTTAGAAATCTTTCATAATCCGTCATATGGCATAATAAGTTACGGGTGAGGAATCGGGTGATTCAATTGAGACAACATCAAATCGAACATTGCTATGCTTTTTCGATACGAGTCACGCGATTCCTTTCCAGTTCATTAAAACAATATCTTCAATACCAAATCTATGATGTTAAAAAATACAATATCGTAGTAGATAGATATCTAGTAAAAAATAAAAAAATCTGACCGCACTTTAGGCTAAACTGGCCTAAACTGTGCTCTGATTTTTATACCGTATTCTGTTATCTCATTTCAAACGATTTGTTTTACTAAATGAAACTTCTAGAGAAGAAAGGATACTCTTTCGTTTCCAAAAATATTTAGGGTTTTATGAAAATTAATTTTTTTTTTCGCTTTATTGACAAATTTTTTTACTTAATATTGGTTCCGAAAGAAAGTCTCTTGACACTCTTATCCTTTTGTTATACTAATAAAATTAGATTTTTCTATCAAAGGAAAAGGTTATTTTTGATATGGAAAACTAATTCCAGTTCTTCATTTATCGGGTCTAAAGTGAATTGAATTCTTATCGTTCGTTTAAATGGAAAAGAATTCTTTATATTTCTTAGAAATATTCTTTTAGAAAAGAAAAGTACATATAGTAGAATTTCAACAAATTTCCTAAGAATTTGTGTTAACTTTCACAAATAAAGAGGCTGAAAAAGTTTTATTCTTAAATTTGGTTTAGTTTAAAAAAAAATTCAACCTATATTAATAAAACTAGTTCTAATAAAAATCATATTAATAAGTTTAAAGAATTGTTAGAAACACTCTGTAAAATACAAATAGATTAGTATATATACCAACTATTTCATATTTACAGAAAGAATAAATGTTCAATAAAGCATGAAAATAAGCGTAAAATTAATTCTATAAATCCGGATATTGAACTTTTCTTTTTTTATCGGATTTATAGACGTTTGTGGTATTTTCATTTTATGACTTCCATATGCTTTTAAAACGATGAAAAACTTTATTTTGTTGTTATTAGGTACAAATTATTACAGTCGGTTTAAAAAGATAATTTTGGACTAAGTTTGAATATAGTTTTCTTCTTTATAATAGTAACCTCCTGTGAAGTTAAATAGAATACCAATTTATAATTATTTTCTTAGAAACATTGATAGCCAATATTCAAATACAATCAAGCAATCCAAGTACATATCGATGAGTACAGCGGTTGTATGTCCATTTTAGCTGTTTTGAGATAACTACGATTGAATATTTTATCACGATTTTACAAGTACACAAACAACTAATATTGTTTTAACATTCCTGACTTCATTATTCATCGTAATTAGAGTAAACTAACGTTAGTCCAGTAGAACATATCATTTTCACTAAATATGGACAAATACTCTAATCGTAAGTAAATGTGTACTAAAATAAATTAAGATTGATTCCAAATTTCCAATATTTTTGTATACATGTATGTAGCTAACTATTTGCTTTGATTTTATCGTAATCGTAACCTATTGTTAATACTATTTAATATTATTTTCATTTTTTTTATAAAGAGAGCATCGAACCGGAAGATCGTATTATCCCACTAACTAATCTATATTATATTTGTGTACTATACTTTTTGTCTGTATGTACTGAGTTGGCTCCTAAACGGCTGAAACGATTTTGCTTCAGCAATCTGGTTATAGGATATATCTATAGGGTGCAGCAACTTTTAGTTTGTTTTAAAAATGCATATTAAATAAAACGGAAATAAGTTTTCAATATTTCCCAACATTGATCAAGCGTATATCGACTCATTTCGTTCACCGGGAATATACAATAATACTGAATTTCTGTCACTTGACAGATGACATTAAAGTTATGAGCGGCGAAATAGCCCCTAGTTCAAAAATGAACCAAAAGATGCCGAAAGGACCCAAAGATGCCACACTCTTTAGTTTGTCACGCCCACTTTTAACGACCAAAATAAATGAAAAACACGATAATTTCCGACATATTTATCTCAAAAAAGTAAAACTTGATAAATCAGTTCATATGGTCACTGCCGACCACTCATCAAAAGTGGGCGGGATTGGATATATATAGATTATTTTATAAAATCAGAAAAAATCAAAAAATGTTTAATTCATTTTATTGTTAATCGAATAAAATTCATATTTAATCAAAACAACAATTAAATATAAAATAAATTCACTCGTATTATTGGAATTTAAAGTGATACATGAAATTCCATTGAAATTATTTACACTGTATTCAATTTAATTACGTATATTTATTTGAAAATTTTCTCAATCATAAATATATATAAATTATTTATTAAATATTTGTACAAGTTTTCCATTTAAAAAAATGTTTAAGAGTTCTTCATTTAAAAATACAAAGAAAATTTCTTTAAAAAATAATAAAATAATTTTGCCACAAAATATTTTTAATAAACTAAGTTTTATGAAAATTTAATTATAAACTTTATTTGAAATACTTGTATTTAATGCAAATATGTTCAAAATATAATTTTCAAATTGGAAATTTATTTCTAAACAATTTCAATTTCCCATTTTGTAAATATTTACATTTTTAGTAAGAAAATATTTTGATAAAAATTCAATGAAATTGTTAATAATTGTATAGGCTTTGAATAGAATTACATATTGAAATCGTATTTTCTTAAGTATTCATAATATGAAACAATGGAGTCGTAGCATACCTCAACAAATATGCAATTAATGGTAAGAACATAGTGAAAGAAACACAATACAAAATGGTGCAACAGTATTGCACAACATATTGTAGTAGAAATAACACAAAGTACGCACGCAACATGTTACGCCTTTAAAATCATACAAAACATGGCTATACTATTATACTGGGGAAAATGCGAAAAAATGGCAATTATAAATTGTTTACTTGATTCAAAAAGTTAGAAGTAATAAGAGAAAGCAACACAAGATTGTGTGATGTTCACAAAATGCCCAATTTACCTAACCGAGGCATGCAAAATAAACTGATGTCCTTTTCGCTGCTTTGATCCGGAACAAAACAGAGTGAAAAAATCACAAATATTAGGCCTATTTCTTTACCGCTGTAAAACGTTATGTACCATTGCATCGTTGTACTATTCGGTATTTTTCTATACAAAAAAAACCGAATCATATATCGATACAACGATATACTACGTTTTAGAAAAATAAGTGAATACCCCCATATTGTTTTACTTTAATACGACTCCCTACATTTCAAAATCATAAATGTTGCAGCGTTTCTAATGTGTTTTCACCGTAAAGCATATTTCGATATAATATTATATTAATAGGATAAAGAAAAAAATTAATTTTATAAGGTTTTTTAAAAACTATTCAACTTTTAGCTGAGACTTTGTATAAATAGTAGGCATTTGAAATTCTACCATTTCAGCGGGAATACGAGAATTTCTTTCCGCTCCTCTTAAATCCTCTATATGATTCCTACAAACATCTATAAATTTTAAGGTTTCATTAACTCATAAAATTTTGCGTATTTAATTAATTTTTCCAATTTTTTAAAATAATATTTTCAAAAAAAAGAAAAGTGTAAACATGTGTCAATTGCTCAGCTCACCTACAAAATTCCATTCGCTATTTTCCGCTTCAATAAAAAGGCGCGACAATCACTAAAAAATAGATTACGGTGGCCGAAAAAATCTAGTAAAAAGGGAATACCACGTACTTTTTCGAATTTAAATACCAGATTTATGCTACATAGTTGAAATGGTATTCAGCTAGTATTCGACGAGACACATATGGTATACCACATGGTATCCTTAAACTATAGTATGAATACCCTATGTGTGCCTTTAGTATAAGTAGCAACGAGAATTCTAAACCAACGTAACCAAACAATTTTGTCTTTTCATTTGTCCCATATATTATATTAATTCAGTTTTGTTTTTATACTTTACGATCTAACTAACTAAATTCTGAAGTGGAATTATTGGATTACAGAAAATGTCACTTTTAGGTTATTAGATATCCAGATTAATCTAAGATAAGATTACTTTATATATCGCTTCATATATCATCAATTGTTTTGCTATATATATTTGAGGGAAATTAGTATACACCACAAATAGTTATTTACCCTCCGCATCTTTTTCAACATCGATTTCTTAGATAATTTGGTTGAAGCAGATTTAATTTTGATAAAAATCAGAAAAGAAATCGTCTAAAAGAACACAAAAAGTACATAACCGTGATCTAAAAAAATATTTTAAATCAATGAATATTAATCTTTCTTTTTTTTAAACCAAACCTTCATAATTATATTAAACTTCATTGCGATATTAATAAAAAAAAAAAAGAAAATATTATTAAAACTTTGTTTTTATTTATATACTGATAAACCGAATTTAATCATGTTAAAACTGATAAGAAAATGTACATATTTTATTTTTATATATGATTATTTTTATTAAACCACATACAACAACTATATTTCGTTCATCTTTACCCTTCCTTAGCCAAATATGTGTAATTGCTTTTATAAATATAATAAAATAAATTGTACAAATAAAGAAAAAAAAAAAAAAAAAAAAACACTATAAAATTTTATCACAATCCACCCACCCACAAAAAAAAATTAAATGAAAATGAAACAATTTCAACTCTAAAAAATGTACTGTATTTTTATGAGTATGTAAATTTATCCAAGTAATTACTTATCAATAATTAACAGCCATTTCAACCGTTTTGAATTGGTGTGCATCGAAAAGAAGTTAATTTCAATTACCATTGAAATTGTTCAGAAATTCTAAAGAAAATTTTAAATGTATCGAATTTTATTAAAAACTTCAAGAACCAATCGTTTAAGAGTTATTATTTGGTTTTTTTCAAGAACGAATTCTAATTCAATTGTGTGGCGGAAATGGCAGCTAAGTTCCTAATTACCAATGTCATGCAGAATACTATAAAAAACGCTAGCGCTAGTCTCGTTAGTACAAGTTGAATTGTGTTTAAATATGGTAAGTGCCTCTATTACTTCGTTTCGATTATATTATTATTATTATTTACTTGAAGTCGACCTCAATCCAAAAATCGCGCATATAAACCTAGATTGAGTTGAGTCGATCCAATCGCAAAAATTTGTCTGATCGACTTGGAATTTGCATGTAAAACGAAAACCAGATCGACTAGAAAATTTAAATTTTAGTATGAACAGAGGCGAAACATAACCGAGAAAATAAAAATTTGTTTGCAAGTGTGTCTGTCAATTTGAAGCTAATTTGAAATCAAGTTCAAGTCAATTTTTCAATCTAGTAAACCTAAAAACCCGGATTAAGTCGACCTTAAGTCAATTTTGAAGTCGTCATGTGAACGAAGTGTGTGTGTCGCCTCTTAAGATCTTAATTACAACTTTGCGACTGTATCCTACGATATAAAATATTGTAAAGTCTTATATAGGTCAAATGGGTACCCCTATTTTCATTCGGTTCTAATAGTTCTTCATATAAATTTGATATCCTTAATGTAGGACAATTAAAAAAATACAATCTAAATAGATTTTCTTGTTTACTGCTGACACTGTTTTTTCTGGTAGCAATTTTAGTGATTTCACTGTAACCAGCGATAAGAATTGATTGTTAGAGTATTATTTCTTTTCTTTTCTGAACGACATTTTAATATCGGTAGTGAGGATCACATAAAATAATTAATAATAGAAAACGACTAAAGGCCAATCTCCACACAGCCGACTTACTACTTCTGATACAAGTATGGGATAACACTATACAAAGATTGGTTAAACAGAAAGGGAGAAAGCAATCATCCTACAAATTTTGTCGGCTTCTGCATTTCTGATTTCCCCAACTGATTTTCGATCTGAAGATTATTCCCCTCAAAAACAGATGAACATGTTTATCTGATTTATATGGCACTTCATCTCTCACAGTAATCACACACGATACCGTCGCACACTACCAATTTTTCTAAATCAATCTTAACGAAAATTGCAAAAGTCAATCTCTTTCTAGTTTTCTGATTTTTCTCGTCAGAATATGATGTCGGCTATGTGGAAATTGGCCTTTATGCCATACTAATTGGCTATCAACGGAAAAATTAGATTTTCAAATGTTAATTCCATATTTTATAATTTTCAAAATAAAAAATTTGTGGCCATAATAATTCTGTCAAAATTATTGATGAAAAAAGTATTTTTTTTTTTCTAATCAAAATATTTCTTTTCAAAATTGTTTCAAATTTTGTAATTTGAAAAAAAAAAATTATTTATTTTCCAAAAGATAAACATTTCGTTTATAAATTCATATAAAATTTTTGGAAATATTAATTGTGGAAAAAAAGGAAAAAAAAGTTTTTCTCTTAAATATAATAATAATCTTGCCTGATATTTTCTTGAACGCGAAAAACACGTAAATCTTTTCTCTTTTCTCATTTTTATTATTTCACGATGATTGATCAGTTGTTTACCTATAAATCTTTCGATTATAACATTTCATGTAAAATGAAACATACAGCAAATTATATTGATGGAGAAAAGGATGAGATGATGACTTAAATTAAGATAAAGGACCAATCAACCAAGTTACCAAAAAAACAAAAAACAACTTTCTCAACTAAATAATTACAAGGGATATTGATTGAATTCCGGAACAGTGTATAAGCGGAGAAAAGTTCAAGGATAATAAGAAAATTTTCAAGATAAACGATAGAAATTTTTATTGTACACTTAATTGATATTATACTTATATTCTTAATTAATGAAAAAAAAACACACCATAAAAATTGATTCTAGGACTTTTGAACTGTTAATAAGTTATTTCATAAGCGAAACTATTTTTTTTTTTTTTTTGGTTTTTCTTTTAATTTTCTTAATGTTTTCTTAGTACATCTGGCAATAATCCGCGTAATTTTATTTAGTAAAGTAGAAATTTCAAGACCTTTCCATACAATTAATATAGGTACATGGTGTTTTAACTAGAATAAACTCTAGATAAGGAATTTTTCTCTGCACGTATGTGAACCCAGAGAACATATGATTAGCTAATTTACAGTATGATTGGAGTTCGGGACACAAAAAAGTTGCATAGACCAAACACACTACATAGAAGAAAAGATGTAGTGATTTCACGTAAATATGATTAAGTTGATCCCGGTTTCGATTACGAATTAGTTTATGCCACAAAAGTTTTAGCTAAATGAATTTTCTTACCCAAGTAGTAAGCTGAAAATCCAGCATTTTCTTTAGGTGATATAAACTATTGTGTTAGGTAATTCTATTAATCATTTCTTTCGGTGTTCACATGATAATTGAACATAATAATTGAACAGAATACTTCTCTGTACATGACGGTCACCGACTCTGAGTCGGCATTCGATTACAGTACATTGAAAAACAATAAAGAACGAATTAAGAAATATCAGGATTCCTTGACCATCCAAATCAGAAATGGATTTTTCCGAAGAAACAATATCGATTCCATCTTTATTTGGATATTATAACATGAAGATACTAACAATTTCTATCAATTATTCGTTTATTCAGAATTTTAGTAATGGTTGACAATACAAGATGCGTCATATTGCAACAGATCAGTACCAAAAACTCCAATCTTTCGAATACGAGTAGTTTCCCTGTATATTTTAGAAAAGTTCAGAATACCGTCATTGAAAATTTTAGTTTATAACTATTTTTAGTTCCGATTAACATTTCAATCATTCCCAAATGTGCTTTGCATTATAATTGAAACAGCTTATAGAATATAAATCCTGTAAAATTCGAATTCTTGAGAAATTTTCAAGAAAATCTTAAATAACATCCACAAGAATTAATAATTTAAAATTTAGCCTTCTAAACGCAGTTATTACTAGTTTAATTCTATGAAGATATAGTTTTGATAAAATGATAATCTTCATCTCATATTGCCTAAAATGGAAATAATCCTGGGGTAATTTGTAGGAAGTAACTTCAGTCGATATTATTATGATTATCGGAGTAAAAGCATAAAAATTCAATTCAGTACCCCCGAATTTATAAAGTAAAAAGTAATAATCCTTCAAGTGAGAACAACTTTAGGTATTTATTTTTTAAAGACCCAATTTGTTCCTTCTAAAATTTATAAATTGTTTCAGATCCCAACATTTAATTGCTTTTAATTTTTCTTCTTTCACACAAATTTCTTCGCAGGATGTTATTTCATTATGTTTTCTTAAGAATTGTTGAAAAGTTCTTATATACTTAGGAACTAAAAGTGAATTATTTTTAGCCATTTAAGTGAGTACGATTAAAAATTTACAAATGGAAGAACACATTACTAAAAGGTTTTTCTTCTTTTTTATCTTCCATTTACGAAAATACAGGTTTTCCCAAAATGGACTTGATATTTTTGTGAACACTTTTTTAAACATTTAATGTTTTTTTTTTTTTGGGATGAAATTGGACACAAAACTGACACTTTTTTCCGGTTATTCTTCGAGAATGATGATGTAACAGCGAAAACCACAGAAAGGCAATCATCCTGATCTGTTCTGACCTCAGCCTTATGAAATTGATGTCTCTGATAAACAATATACTACCTACTTAGGAAAACGTTGAATTAGTAACGTTCGAAGTTCAGTGGACGTGTAATTTTCCGATGATGTGATGTTAATTTGGCACCTAGATCACTGATACACAAACTTCGGAGTCTCATGGAAACCTTTTCCTGTGTAAAAGTATCCACGGAACTCAATGTTCAAAATATAAAAAAGTATATAATTTTTGGACCATTAAATTCTGAATTTTAAAAAAGTAAGTTTTTCGGCGGAATACAGTTTGAAGAATGCTTCCCTAGAACATGCAATTTGCCAAACATAAAATTCCTTCTCTAAGGTTATATGAACAGTACAGTTTACGTTAACAAACTACAAACATAAAATATAACATCCGAGCTGTTATAAGAGGAACTAAAGTTAACAATTATGAAAATGTCAACGTAGGCGTAGTGGACATTTAAACGATATTATCTTTTATACATAATTGTGCTCGAAAGTAGTTTCATTTAAAATAAAGAAATTAGAAATATTCCAAACGAAAGCCAGGGCTAACAATCTGTTTCGTAAACGTCTGTACTTTCAACCTGTTAGTTTGATAATTTTGGTTTTATTTTTCTATGATAATGAATTCACATTTAAAATTATATCCAAACATATATTTTTATTTTATTTTCCTTAAACAATTTTATATGGAAGGAAAATTGTTAACTTTCTTCACAATTCTTTTAAGCCTTCAAAATGAATACGAAAATCCCTTGATAACTTAAAAAAAAAAAAGAAAAAAAAAAGGGAAGAGAATTTGATAAATATTTGAAGCTTTCTTTTCGTTTACACACTTTAGGAAGAATTTCCTTTTACCGCAGCAAACCACCCATCATATTATATTATTTATACGAAATCTAACATTTATCTTGTGTGAGTTTTCTTTTCTTTTTATTTTGCATTATTTGAAAATAGAAAGCCTTTTTTGTATTAGATTCGGTTGGTTTTTCAATTTTCATTAGAATTTTCGTAATTTTACCTTTTATATTTTTCTTGTCTGCGGGGGAAGAAAAACAAAACAATTTTTTTTTAGATAGATTTTCTTAAAATATGTTTATTTATGCGAAAAAGTGGAAAAAATAAAATATATATATTTTTATTGTTTTTAGATATTACGTCTTCGTTTCCCCATCATCGATAAATAAGAACTTCATTATTTCAAGATAATTTCAATAAAATATGATTTAGTAAAGTTTATTGAATGTACTTGATTGTAAAAGGGTATATTTACATTGTAAGGCAAAGAAAAGTAGAGAAAAAGTGAAGAACCGAGACCTGGATTCGAACCAGGGTCTCATCAGTCTCATGAGGCGAGGTCGAGGTCTTAACCAACTAGACCATTCTACACTATATCTACCAGCCTGTTCATTTGCCTTTACCTCTACTACCAATATTATTCAAATCATTACAACTGTTTTTGTCAAACCTCTCAATTGTTTTACCAAATTCAGTTGTATCGTATTTTTAACTCTTACAACATCTGGAAATTATTCGTCGAATTTGTATCTGATAATGTAGAGTAAATTCTTTTTCGATTCGTCGATATGAATGCATCGAAAATACATTCTCTGTACAAGTCTAAATATTAAAGGAAGATAAAGTTTTCCAATTTACAAAATACCTTATGAAATTTTTATCTTGGAAAACTCTCAACCGATTGCAATGAAATTCAGCGAACTCATTAATTAGATAATTTTGTTGAAGCAGATTTAATTTGGTGAGGAGTGAAAAAAGGACCAAAAATTACAATTGAAAACGCTGAATTCAACTGAAATTACTTCTCTGGATATATTTTATATACTTATCTATTGATAAAATATTTTATTCAAGAAGTATAATAATGGACATGGGAAATTATTAGGTCAATGTAAGCTTTGATATTTTTTTCAATTTTAATGGAACTTTATAATGGGAAGTATCAGACACATTTTAAAAAAGACGAAATAGGATATACCTGAAAATTCATTTAGAATAACTTATGCAGTGAAGATCCACTAAAATCTTTAATTCACATTTTTACACGCTTTAATGTGAAAGAATACAATAAATTGTTCAAGAATTGTGTTAAAGAACTAACAAATTTATTTACAATACAAGAACAAGATTCGTGAATACAATTTAATCACAACCAGTAAACACTTTTCATCCAAAATATGCAAATTTTCAAGACTTTCTCTAATACGAGTGTGAAACAAACAGGAATAAATAAATCTATACGTTAGTACATTCTAAAGAGCTTCCACTTGCCCAAAATAAAATTTAGTTAGGATCAAAAATTTAAATATAAACTTTAAAATTACATTTCAAATCCTCCTACAATTACTCCGAGATATTATCAAAAGGTCATATGGGAAATATGTTGCTGTAGGAGCTTGGATACAAAAAGCTTTAATTGAGATAATTTTATATAGCTAATAAATGGTCTTTTTAAAGGTTAAAATATACAAAATTCGTACTAATAAGAAGTGAAAATTTCTGTTAAAAAGAAGAATTTTCAGAATTTATCTGTATCCATAAATCATAACAAGATAATTACTAAACAAAAATAATAATTTTTAGTTTATTATATTTTATTACAGAGTAGGTGTATTACTTAGGGATCGCATCATTCAAAAAATTGTGTAAATTAATTGATTACCTTTATTCAAATAGGTTTTAATACATAATTTGATTAGAAAATAAATTGACATATTCCTTTTTTTTTATAAAGGATTTATAAAAATCACCACAAAATGAAATTTCCAATGAAATTTAATTTAAAATTGCAGAAAAAAAAGGAAACGGTTCGAATTCACCAGAGATAAATAATAAGCAACAAAAAAAAAAGAATCGATATTGTTTTTAGATAAATTGAGTTAAAAAATCAATTACAAGTAAATGAAGAATGACAGGACCTTAAAAAAAACAATTCCAAAAATTCTATACTATATAACCGAAGATTTATCACGTCGAAAAAGTTTCCATTTGTTCTATTTCTGAATTTATGTTCACCATAAAAGCTTTTTTTCACCCCACAAAGTCCATTCTAATGGTCAAAATCTAATGAATTTTTAATTTTAATTCAATTTTCTCAAGGAAATTAAGGAAAATGCTTTCAACTAATCACATAAAGTCGGGTTTTCTTATGCAACATATTTCGTGTTTTTATTACATAAAAAACAGCATATAAAATGTCCTGTCACGACCTCATTTCTCTTCCTTAATTTATTTTCCAATTAGATAGATTATTATTTTTAATCATATTTTTTTCTTTCTAGACTATTTTTTTATGATTAGTACAGTTTTCAAGTAAGTCTCTTGCGTGATTTTACCGACATTTTTTATGACAATAAACTTTTATCGTCATTTATAGACGACAGTTTCCTGTTTTTGTATTATAAATTATTCAAAATACAGACAAGAGAGTACACAGCAATTATTTAAAACAATTTTCATATTAAAACATAATTATCAAGATTATTTTCTATTTGCGTCTCGTCGATTTTTGATTCCGAATTCGAGATAACTTTCATAGTATTGTAGTCGTCTATGAGAAATGTGGTTCCAGTAATAATTATAGGTGAAATTCTAATGCATAATAAATTCATATTAATGGTGTCTGATTGTATATTGTTTTGTTTGTACAAATTTTCAATTTACACGGATATCATAATTTCGATTTAGCAGATAACCAAAACATGGAATATTTCGTTATAAATTTTGCACTTACACGAGGGATAATGAATGATAAATTACATAGCCTAACAATAAAATTACATTTACAATTTACATTTTTGAAATACAAAACGTCCAAGCAAAGATCCTATAGTTCTCTACTACTATAGGAATCTTGGTCCAAGGTTTTTATTCCATCACGAAACTGAGTTTCCTTAAGATCGACAAGCAAAATACTGTCTCCACAGGTAGGGTGCATCATTTGTAGAAAATCTCTCTCAACTAAGAAAAAATTTTAAGCTTAGGGAATAGATGAATGTCAGTAGGAGCAATATCAGGAAAATCAGGATAGGTAGGAGAACAAATCGTATTTCAATTCCTGAATTTTAGTCATTGCCATTCCAATGCGTTTTTAGTCAATTATGAGTAAACACGCGTTAGCCACTGTTTAGACCATTTTCTCATACCTAATTGCACGCTTAAATTTTTTAATATTCTTTCTTTTAAAATGTCCCCAATATGACATATTTCAGAGAATTTAAACCTTCTGCCTTTTAAAAACAATATCATCAGTTTTCTTTATCATTTCTGAGGTATAGTAATGGTTTCTGGACAGCATCCTGAAGCATCTCTATAATTGTTACAGAAATAGCTTCCTAAAAACTTCTGACGTTTCTGAAAAATGGCTGGGATATGGCAAAGGATATATGCTATATCCTCAAGCTGCCCTTATATCCTCACAATACCGGCAAAAATAATTTTCGGAATGTAAAGATGATATTAGGATCGAAAAGACGAACTATAGGGAAATGTAGTTGATTTTAATTTCTGATTAATGATTTTTGTAGATTAATTACTTTTCTTGTTGACAAAAGCTTATCATTAGTTTACAGTTTATAAAATCTAAAATTTAATTTCTTCTGAGTAGTTAGTTTATTTGATGCGGTCTCTTATATAAATTTATCAATATTTCTTCTCGAAATAATTGTCAATTATGATTTTTATTTAATTAATTGTTTCTGATAATATAGAAGGTTAATATTTATCCACTTTAGATTATAGACAATTATCATAAATCAAAATTTAAAATAATGATAAATTAGAATTCAGAAATTTAAATTTAATTGAAAATTTCAAAGATATTTCTTTTAACATAAATCTTTATATTATCATTAATTTATCGATTCCTAAACTAATATATATATAGTAGATTGTTTGAAGCTTACCGATTACGTCTTTATGTCCACTAAAATTAATTAAAATGAAAATGACATTAAATCGGATTTATATTAAAGTTCCATGTTCAAGGACGACATTAAAATGCATCAGCATGAATGCATTTAATTTGAATTTAAAATTAGTACTTGTTGCACGCTGTGATAAAATGTGGATGCGGATAAACAAACGAAGAATGAAGGTTAGGCTATATATATTTGATAGACAATATTTGAGTAATAAATTATTGGATAGAGTGTTTTAAAATTAAAAAAAATATATACCCTCTAAACCAAATTTGGTTGGATTCCCAGCTACATTAAACAACTAGCCATTAGGGAATCTAGTCGAAATCTAGGTAGAACCAAAAAGCATACAATAATGAGAGTTTCCAATTTGGGCACGTCTGCAAGTGTCACATTATTAATAGTATTTATTAAAATGGTGTATGATATAAAATTTCATGTATTTACAGTCTTTTTTACAAATACTATTAAAAACGAGGCTCGCTTTGCAGCGCTGCAAACGTGTCATCAATTTGAATTGAAATGATTACATGTGGTAGAACTTTGTGACTAAGTTTCTAGTTTCACATATAACTAGTACCAATCTAGGAAAGGTAGCTAGTTTCTATAAAACATAACTAGATATTAGTTTGTTATCTATAGGCTAGAAATGCAGCAGTCAGTGCAGTTAGATTTTCATATTGGAACCACTGTTCTAGTAATTTTCATCAACTAAATAACCTATAGCTACTAGAAAAATAACCACGATTTTTGTTTTTTCTCGTATATGAAAATCTTAGACAACTGGGAAAACTCTATTTATTATTGTTATATAGATAATAATGAGCACATCCAACAGTCCTAAGCGCTTAAATCTAGCAAGACGACTGGATGTGATTCTAACTTTAAGCACCTAATGAAATTCTAGCATACCAATTTTTTCCTAAATCAAACAGCGCATTTAAGGTTGTTGTTCAAGATAAAAAAATGATTTGTGTAAAGGATAAATTGAGAGGTATTTTTGAAAATTGTTTCTGGATTCTCCAATTTTAATTGGAATTTTAAAAAAATGAGTTTGATTGAACTTTTCCACTTTCCTATAAACTTTTAATTTCATTTTATTTTCAATTTTTATTTTTACTCTCGACACTTATTTTGTTTTAAAAAAATATATCTTTAAAAGTTATTCAAAGAAAACTGACGTTTAGCACATATAACTACTATTCGCTTGATTCCAGCAACGCATCCAGAAGTACAAAAAATTCTAACTGCTTAGATTAGGAATTTTTAAAAAGCGCTTAGGAGTGCTGGATGCAGCCAAAGATAAAACTAGTTTCTAATATTTAGTACATACGTAAACAGATTGATTTGAAAGTGGACTATTCTATTTTTTGAAACACTCTGTACATACTATTTTAATCAAACTGAATCAATATTGTCATGTCCATCTTCATTTATTCAGTATAGTATATTTGCGTGTATAGGGAAAATGATTAAATTTTTCAATACATTTTTGTACACCTCCAATGATCCACATTATTTACTATCTGTTTTCAGTCTTATTTTGTATTTTTTTTTTCTTAAATTAAATTAAATTCAAGACTAGAGTAATTGACTTAAATTGAATTTAATCTCATTAGATTTGATTTATGTGTTCCACAAGAGAAAAAAAAATAAACTACAAATATCTTAATTTCAATTTATTTCAAATTATCAAAGCTAATGGGAAAAAAAATCCCGACAAGTATGATGATTTTCGGTGGTTTTGCGAAATCTGCCACGTTTTTTTTCGCCTTTGAATTTATAAGATTCTTGTTACTTTGTTTTAAAAAAAAAAGAAATGGAACAATTATAATACAATCACGAAGCCAAACGAATTTGTTTATTTTAGAGTCTCAAGGTTTTTGGGAAATCATAAACTTTGTCTAGAAACAAAATTTTGGAACGAGAACAAAAATATAAGATAAGTAATCATGTTTTTTTCTTTCTATTTTTTTTAACAATTTCTGATGATACAAACAGACCCAAAAAGAAAATTTTAAATAATTAAGATAGAATACCTGAAATCTGAAAGTAAAAATTAAGAAAAGAAATTAGCGATTCTTTGGATGAAAAATTTCTTCATAATTGCTGTTAATATGGATACAGCTTAAGCCACCCATCAACCCAAAATAATAATGTAAAAGGTGTATTTTTTTTGTTTATGTGGTTTACTCTACATAAAATATCAAAGACGTGCTTTTGTTTACATTTTAAGGAAAATCTCAAAATTTTAATAAAATAAATTTCTGAATTTTTTTTTTATGTCTTTCTATTATTTTATATCAAAATAAATTTTTATAAAAACGAACATTATCTTGGACGACATTGTCTGAAAAAAGACCTTCAGAACAAAGTAGAGTGAAGACTGTTCGTCCAGGGATTTTTTGCACTAACTTCTCGATGACCTAGACCAGCAATCTTCAACCTGTGATCCGGGAATTATATACCAAGTTAGATTTAAAAGCAAACATAAAAACATTGCAAATACTAGTCTTTTTAAGCTGATGATCTCAAGAATTTTAACTATTTAGTTGAAAATTGTTTTCCTTTACTTGACGGCTTGAAGGGTTCCGTAGATTGCGAAAGGTTAAAAACCTGATACTGAGTTTGCATGGGTGCATGACAAAAATAAGAAAACATACATAACTTAAAATGGAAATTGAATTACGATTCAAGAAGGCCTAAATACATTTCTAATTGTAGGTCTGTTGTTAAAAGAAAATTCCTACTCAAAGTTCCTGCAAAGTTCGATTCCAACTTCTACTCCGACGTCCAATTGCAGTACAAGATTAAACAAATATTCAAAAAAAGTGTCTTTTAAAAAAAATTTCTCAGAATCGGGGTCGTTAAAAAGTATTCCAATTAAGACTGCGGCTCCGTATTAAAATTAAAGTAGGTACTTAAGCAAATCTAGAAACATCACTGGTTTGATTCGTTTTATATATTAACATAGAAGAGAGAGAGAATTCAAATGTCATTTTCGAAACTTATATTTATAACGTGGTCGTACAATTGAAATGAATTTTCTACTTAATGGTACAGAGCGCCTTTTTAAAAGCAAACTGCTATTTACACCAGAAATTTTATGCTACATATCTTCACATAAAACGCGCATACAGAATGTGTACAATACGCGTTTAATGAATATAAATCTTTAGAAAATAGAATGATTCAAGTCTAGTGATTCCATACGTGTCTATTGTACTTTATGAATAGAATAAAAATTCACATAAAATTAGGTAAACATAAAAATGTGTGTGTACACTTTAAGAAAAATATATCAGGAGTGAAATCGTGTATATTTCGATTCGACTGAATTTTCGATTCGATTTCATATACCATTTAAATTTTTTTTTTTGGCATCGCGTAAGATGATCATATCATAATTAGTGTGGTTATTGAGAGTTCAATGAAAATGGTATAAATTCTCAAATTGCCGAAGAAATGTTTTCGATCCGCAATCTTAGTCGATACCAAATTAATTAGTCGAATCGTATTTTCCGATTCGATTTGGTTCAAATCGAAATACACGATTCCACTCCTGATATATTGAAGGACCAAAAATATAAAAAAACAAAAAAGTATCCTTTCATAAATAATTCATAAGCATATAATTTCTGACGTTAACTTTATTTATTTTGCTCCAGCTAGATATCCTCCCTGAAGGACGACTTTATCTGATTTTTTTATACGATATTATTATAGAAATTATTCTTTTTTTTTTTCATTTTTGTTCATCTTGCTAAGCTATTTAAACGATCTTTTTCATATTTAATTAGATTTATTATGATATATGGAAATAAAACATAAAATAATGTTTGTCCATTTAAAAACATATGAAAATCTTGTGGGAAAAAAACATATTTTCCTTTCTTCTTCTGTTTTTTTTTTCGATTATATAAAATGTTGTATTTTTTAAATCAAGGATCAAGAATTCAATTCAAAGGGACTTTTCTTATCTTGGTAAGAAAAAAAAAGAAACAAGAAACACACAAAAATATGTATATAAATAATATTCTGTGCCATTTTTAATGATGATAATGATTATAAAGTAAAAAAAAAAATATACTTCAAGGATTCTGCTGGAGGAAAATTTGTTTACATGGAAGTCATATATGGTGTTTTTCTTCATTTTCTGTTTTTTTTTTTTAATGTAAAAACCTCTCATAATAAATATACGTGTGGTTTGAGACATAAGTTATTTTATTTTCTTGAGAAATTTCTTTAACTTCAGTCGTATGAACTAGTTAAAAAAAAATGTCAGAATTATGTATTTTACATGTCAGCAACTTTAGGCGAAATTTCTTTCATATTATATTTGAAGTACTACGTACCTACGTAGTCGAAGTTATAACGACATGTTTTAGAAGAAAAATACTTTCTTTTTCAAATTATTTTTTCATTTTTAAGGTAAATAATGCTAATATTAGTGTGACACAATTTTTTTAAAGTATTTTACACTTCTTGTTATCTTGACATTTTTCCTTTAAAAAAAATCGTTTTAAACTGCAAGACTTTGGTTTTAGGCATGTACAAATAATTAACATGTCTTGTTTAGATTAGCTATATGACCAAGACGCGGGTCACATCACAAGCCGCATGCAGCGCAGTTACGGGTTATCCGTTGCCCTTCTAAAGTTTGCAAAGTTTATAGTTTTATTTTTATGAATAGCAAACAGTCTAATGATTAGACTCTAAACTAAACTAAAACAAAACATTGTTATTAAACAACAACCTAACAAACAATTCCGGTTGGACACAGTTGGTTTAGTTGATATTCAATTAATATAAAAGGCAAATGAACAGCAATTAATATGTTATTATGTAGTCCCTTTGGTTTATGAACTCTCGTTACTAGTAACTGACCAGATATTAGGTTCTTAGCTGTTCAAATTTAGTTTTTTTTTTGTGTACGAAAGGTTTTTTATCGTAGAGACATGCTTTAACTTTTAGTTATCATATACGTGACACATATGGTATGTTAAGCTTTACCGAAATCCATTCTTCATCATTTTTTATTTATTAAATCATTTCCCATACTTTGTAGTTTTTTGCTATAACGTAAGACACTTATTTTATTGAAATTTCTAGTTCGAAATAGAAATAATCTCAGCCTAAGTGGTGGAAGCTTTTTGAGCCTTTTCTTATTCAGATCCCTGTAGATCCTTGTTTAAAATATTAAACGTTTCCAATTATAAAACAAAAGTGTAATTAGAATAAATCTTGCTAAGTCCCATTTAAAAATACAAAATGAAGTAATCATAAATTAAAAAGTATAGGTTTTGTAATCTTTTATTATAGCAACTTAATGAATAAGTTATTAAATCTCAAGGAGTTTAAGGATATTTATGAATGGTATTATATAAAATTATTGGGTCAATATAATTCTAGATATCAGCTGGATATGAAACTAAATTGTTTCCATTAAAAGTATTAAGTATTATTAAATCAAATTTTCTAAAATAGAATAATTTGACGTCAAAAGAAATATGAAAATTAAAAATAAAAGTTTGGCTAAGAATCTATATTCTTTGATGAGTTTCTTAAAGAGCATTTATTGAATATAAACAAAAATTTAATATTATTGTTTTTGCTGGTAAAATTTAGATAAAAGTACTAATAACTTTTAAATATTTATATATCAATTTTCTAACACTTAAATACTTAGATATTGTTTTCAATTCAATTTGAAATAGTAAACTAGGTTATAAAACAAAAACTTAGCAAAAATGAATTACATACATTTAATTTCGTTAAGTGAAGTTATGGTATATTCACGATACATATTGATATTATAAAAGTATAAATGCAGTTTAGTTGTTTTGTTATGACTAAAACAACAACATTTCCACGGCAAACAAAATATATATAGATAGAAAACGCTGAACCAAATTCTGTGTTAACAATTCATATATCAGCTAAATGGTATACTATACATATTTTGGTGGCAGAGTCGGTATAGGGGTAGGCGAGCATTACTCCTGCCTGGAGCGCAGTATCACAAAAGGCGTGGAAATGACAATTTTCTTCTTATAAAGTTTTATCTCATTTTCGAGTTTTGATGACACTTGCCTATGGCGTGAGTCTGACTATGAAATTAAATGAAAAATTCAGTCAAAATAGATCGGAAACATTATAATTGAGTTATGTTTGAAGCTGAAACGTTAATATGAGATAGTTTGCCTGATTAGGGTTAACGCTTAAATATAATTTTTAAAAGTAATATTGATATGTGTAAAAATAGTTATTTACATTGAAACTTTCAAGTACTTTCAAGACATTTTAATTTCTAAAATATTCTAAAATAGTCATAGACTTTCCTTGATAATTTCCTCACAACCTTTGAATAGATTTACTAGAAATCCAATTTATTGACGTAGTCAGTTTTGGTAGTACACTGATCTGATCATATTGCACATCTATAAATTAAGATTTGTCCTTATTCTGTAACAACAGCAAATGTCTAAAAACTAAAAGGGTATTTCAATATTCATTGCATGTGATCTTGTATCGTTGTAAAATATTTTGGCGTAATTTATGCTACAACTTCAGGAATACCTCAAAACTATTAACTTAAGCTCAATATTCTTATATATAAAAATGAACGATGTGTGTGGCTACTTCCCACAAAACCATTAATCCGATTGAAATGAAACTTTGCGGAATAGATATTTAAAACGGTGAAGGTTTACGTGACACTTTCAAAAATTTACGACATGCGAGTAACATCAATAAAATGTCAATAACTCGGTCAATAATAGATAGATTTTCATGAAACTTCGAATGTACATTCTGGATAGGCGAACTGAATAGATGCAATATATCTCCACTCGGTGGGGGTTATATGGGCCTAAATAGGAAAACATCAATTCGATGAATAGTAGGCGCATTTTCAAGAAAATTGGAATATATATTCACAATAGGCCAATTTAAAAATAAAAAATGCCATCCTCGCGGAGTTGCGGAAGGCCAATATAGAAAGAACTTCCTCAATAATAGGAAGGTTTTCATGAAACTTGGAATGTACATTCTAGGACAACTGACTGAGTGGAGGATGCCGGGGTCCAAAAGAAAAACGTCAATAATTCGGTTAAATTAAAATTTAATTTAATTTCATAGGAATAAAGCAAGCAAATACACGGGTAGAAAGCTAGTTTATTATAAATATATAACATATTTCTTTGAACGAAATGGAATTATAAACAAAAACCAGCTGATTTCGACACAAACTTAATTGCAGCTGCAACTACAAAAGGGATGTGTCTGTGTTCACTTTTTGATGTACATCAAAAGATGCAATTCTACAAACAATACAAATACCAATTGTTAGTAAGAGTGTTTAGGCCCTTATAAATTTTTGGATTATCATCAACTCCAAATTTGCCTAAGTATTTCAGTATATACTATTTCTTCACAGTGCTATCCTATTAATACGAATCAATAAAAGAATATATTTTTATACTACTAGCATAAAATTTATGATACATTTTCAGCATGATAAATTATTCGAAGGTATGATATTATATATAGTATAGAAAAATAGAGAATTTTTATACAAAATCGTAATAAGAACCTTGAACTTTTATAACTTTTTTATATGTATTTGATTCCAAATCGAATCAATACACATTTTGTGCTTATACTGAGAGTAAAAAAAAACATACATTAACTTAAAATCGGCCTATAGCCGAGTTTTTGGTGCCTTATGGTAGAAATGGAATAGAAAAACTGTCAAAACTAACATTATTTCAAGGTTTTTTCTTCATAACTTTGTTTCTTCTTTTCAAAATTTCTTCTAATTTGCAGGTAACCTAGACCCTGATAGCATAAGTCTAATCTGTAATCTAATCTGGGTTTTCCTTTGTAAATTTGCTCCCCTTGGATCGATTTTGCTCAAATGCAATAGCAAACCAAGTTAAGAATTAAGCAACTCACATTAAAAATTTCATCAAAATCGGATAACACGTTTTTGAGTTACCTTGTATACGGACGGACGGATATGCCCAAATCGATATAACTTTTGATAACTATACCCTTAAAAACTTTCTACGACGATTATTTCGATGTGTTACAAATGGAGTGATAAAACTAATATAACCTCTGGTAGTACCTACCATAGGGCAAAAAGCTATACTTAATATATTTTGTGCAAGTATTTATGGTAACTATATTACTTTATTAGGAAAAAATCATGTAAAGAATATGAATAAAATGGAATTATGTTTAGTCAATTTTTTTCTGTAGGGAATTTTATCATGAATTAATCCTAAAAAAAAAAGAAAAAAATTAGTAAATCTCTGCGTTATAATTTATTTACAACAAAAAATGTACTAATTAGCAAAATAACCCAAATTAGAGTCAATTATAAAAAGGTAAATATTAAATTTAAATTTCTAATTTTAGGAAAAATTCCATTTCAAACATTCGTCAGTTTAATACATGGAAGAACTTCTAGTGTTCATAAAAGAATTCACATCCAATAATATTCAAAAGAATATAAATTCTTCTTTATTGCGTACGAATTTTTCCAGTTTTTTCAGGTACAGCAGAATTTAATTACGTTAAGTTAAGTTAATTTAATTAATTTACTAACATTTTAATTCTTATTTCAATATTAAGTTCATAAAGTTCCTTTATGATCAGCTAAAAGCAATGTGAATCTACGAACTTGTTTATGAGATTCATTAAAAAAAAAAAAAAGTTCATTTTATTTTTACTGAACGAAAAAAGCTTCTTTCAAATTAGGAAAAAACTAGCGAAAATATAAATAATAGAATACAGAGTAATTTTGATAATGATCGTAAAAAAAAAAAATATGTAACAAGAACTATTTTTTCTATGACAAAACATTTTTATGAAAAGGGTTCTGTAACTTACTTACTAAACTATTTAGTAGTTGTTGTTATTATATTTCTGACGTCCCATTTACAAGGCTAAGAAAACATCCTTGTTATAAACTACTACGCTAAACAAAAACAACTCAAGTCTCTACTATATTCTAACCGTCACTCGTGTATATATGCCAATATTACTACAGTAATAATATCTAAGAAATCTCAACTTTCATAATATTGTATTATAAGAACTTTAATTAAATATTCAACCCTATTTTCTACCAATGTTACCAACAATGCAAACATGTGTACATTTAATATACCCTTTTAAATCTTTTCTATTAACTTCTGCACGAGTAATTTTACTTAATACTTGTTTTTGATAGAGTATGTCATCAACAGTCGTCGTCGACTCGTTTTGTTTCTCGTCTATGATATTTTACTGTTTTGATGATAGGTACCTGTATTATTTTGGCCTTGGTTGGTTTTCTTCGTGTTTCTCATCATTCAACTACGTCAAAATTTTCCTTAGTACATATATTAAGTACAGTGCTGGTGCATTGAACTACGGATTCATGACAGCGACGTCGACGTTGTACCATATTTATAGTTGTTTTAATTTTCAAATAGGATGTCTTAATTTTGAGTAACGCATTTTATTAGGTCACAACGGCTAAATCTATTCTAATCATAATAGGTGATTATTTCAAAAATTGTAATTTTGACAGACATCTCAGACACCATATTCATTGTTTTAGCCAATAGATGTACTATCATGAATCAAAGAATAGAAGATTACGGATTGCGCATGCCGATTATTTCGAAATTCGTAACGTATCACGATCCTTGTTGTCATTCATGATTTATGAGGTAAGTGCCACAATTAATGACTGATATGGTGATTTAGTGATCTTCGGATTTAAAAAATCACCTAGAAAATAACCAACTGATTATCACATCAACTGTTTATGCCTCACTCATTTGGCATCCGCTAATTGTTACATGTTTATTTATTTTATTTAAAAAAAAATATAACTGCCGAAGGGAGGAACTTCGTATCAAATCATGATTTATATATACACAATATATACGCAAAAATAACAACTCGGAACATGGGAACGATACGCTACTGCTGCCTCAATGTTGTTTATCCTATTTTTGTATGTTAAGTGTGTACTCAACTTATTCCAGTAAATTGTATTTTGTGCATTTTCATTAACTGTGAAAAAAAACTTGTAAATAACATAGAAGGATCTTTTCGAATATATAAAATTTGCATTAAAAGAAATTTACGATTTTCCTTTTTCATATAAACATTGTTCATTATGCGTCTTCACAAATATTATATATAATACTTCTTTCATTTCTTAAATGAAATTCTTTTGATAATAACCTTAACAAATGGATGGATAATATAGCGAGTTAGATTAAACACAATAAACATATTAAATGGTCATGAATTTTTTTTAAAGTAAAATTAAATTAAATTAAATTTTCGAAATATATAGAATTTTCTTTGATTGATAAAATGTTTGAATTAAGAAATTTTAATAGGAAATTAAAAAATTGAAAAGCTCAATTTAAATTCTTTAAAATTTCTGTCTTGCTTCATAATTTTAAATACTTGTATTGAAATATAGCCAATTAATAAAATGTAATTAACCGAATTTTTCTTTTATATTAATTAACTATTTAGAGAGGCTTGGTTTACTACACGCGATGCACATGCTTCCATTTTTAAATTTATCAATTATAAATTTATTTATCATTATTTTACTCATTCTATTAGTTGTGCACAAAGTATATCGCGTTTTCATAATTTAGAACTTTATCGATGTTATAGGAAGTAAGACTTAACAGGCTTCTTTGAGTGTGACAAACAATGATAATTAGCTTTCCGTATATATTTATGGGTCTCTTAAACTCAGAATATAAATATTATGATATAAATTTTATTCACTCTCTGTTGTATTTGGTTTTTTCTCGTTATGATTTTGTATCATTACTGCCGATAGGTTAAAATCGTCAGATGTGATATTCACTGATCAAATTTTTCTGATACCATTGGATGCTTCCTATATTTAAAACAAGATCCATCTAAATGTTAACACACATTCCTTGCGATTCGGAGACTTATTTAAAATCAGTTTCCACCGAACTGACTACGGAATGAATGAACCGATCTCCCAAAAATTACGCATGGTAAATGCCAAATTTACAAGTTTTAAACTTTTGCCTCAGGAAGTATGGAATAACTCCAACTTTATTCAGGATATAGTAATAAAAAATTATAGAATAGATATAAACTTTTTTATTAAAATTTGTGTTATTTTTTCGAACATGGTTTACCGATCTCGAATTCTTCTTTACTTGCGTTTTAACGCTTTTTGGGAATTGTGTCTCAACGAATTAACAAAACTGAAAACAATTGTAAACAAAAATTACCTGATTTTGACTACGAGAAAAAAATATAAATATATTCGGTTTATCATGGATTTTGAGATAAACTTAAGTGTTAATTCAATTGCGAAAATTTGAGTTCAGTTTTTCATGTAAAAATATACAGTTTCACAACGATACAAGGCCAAATACAAGGAAGAATTAATACCCTTATTTTTTATGAATATTAAAGAATTAGAACAGGAATCTTTCCAATTATTTTTATATTTTTCTTTCTTCGAATTTTCCAGAAGAAAATTACTATAGATTCGTAAAAGTATATTTTTAAATTTTGATAAGTATTCTAATAAATCCTTTAAAACGTTGTACATTAAAACTTGATCCCTATACCAGATCCCATGAATTTTTGGTTAACAGAAAATTCGAATGAAAAAATACAAAAGAAATTTCTAATTAGATTCTATTTTAGGAAATTGTGTTCAATAAAAAACAAAAAAATAAAAAATTTTAAGTATTGATACTGAAAAGTCTTTTATCTAATTAAGAGATTTTACCAAAATTTAAAAGGTTGTAATTATTCTAATTAGAAAAGAAAAACATATTTACGGGCTTATTCTACAACTCTGCGAATTTTCATCGTTAAATATTTATTTTGCGCTTTGACGAAATAAAACAAAAAAAAATTATTGATTAAAAAAAAAAAAGGTATATCCTATAAGTCTGTAGTCTTCCCACTAAATCTTCATGATACCAAATTAAGACTTCAAAAATGTTCAATTAATTTTAATTTTGTACGAAAGTACGCAATAAAATATTAAAAGCCTTTTTTAATTTGAATGATTTAAATTAATCAACAATTGATATATTTTCTAATTATATTGGTTAAATTGAATAAATCGAAAAAAACGATCAGAAATCTCATACAAACTTGTCGAAAACATGAACTCTCCCTCCCAGGCTTAAAATTGTATCAATGAATTTTAATTTAATCACAACTGAAATTTTAGAAAATAGTCTCTGTACTGCAAAATATAATTTTTGAGTAATGGTCGTTGCGTAGCAATCATAAAATTTTTTATCTCACGACATCGTTAAATAAATTTATTGCTCCGTTTGGATAATAAGCCCGTTCAAACAATTTCTTCGTTAAGGATTTTCACAGATATTTTCAAAATAACGAAGTAATGAAATTTTCTCAGTAATTTTACAAACAAAAAAAATTTTCATGCATAAAATATAAAGCGTCTGTGATCAAAGACAACAATATTCTATCACAATAATTACAGTCTTAGAAATGTCTTTCACCTTTCTTTCGCTTTAAATAAACCCATAACAAGATATTGAAACAATTTTGGTTATTTTTTGCATAAATATTGAATGGGCCAAAACGTTGTTGCCTTTTTGTTGATGAACTTTTGGCTTCTGTCGATTCCAGGGCTAAAAACCGAGAGGGGAAATAAATTTCACAGACTTCTTTTAAAAGAGTTTTGCAGAGACGAGAACAAATGGTAGACTAATGGTCCAAAGTCTGGACTGAACGGTGGATATATCAAAACTTTCCAGCCAAACTCTTACAATTTTGATGAGTAGCCAAACTTACAAGTGATCAAGCATTATTATGATGAAACGTAAGACTTGTGCGATTCTAGACTGTTCTGCTTGAAGGTTTTATGAATTCCAATACTCGATTTCAATATGTTAAGAATTTGTCATCTACAACGACATAACTTTTTGACCCATACAATATACCGTAAGTCGATGTCTTTTACAAAAAACAAAAAGAAAAAAAATATTCAGAAAATCGTAATTCGAGAACTTCCATTTTTCTTACCGGAATTCTAAGTAATTTTATGTGAAGCATAAAAATCTAAAGAAGATGATCCTCCATTAATAATTCAAATGGCGTAAAAACTCCTCATCTTATTTGTTTTTATAGTAAACATATATGTATATATTCCTCCCATGAGTAGAATTTATCATAGGTTTATATAAAAAAGAAAAAAAAAAGAAAAGAAAATAACCTAGACTTTCATTCTTTTCCTTGTAATTTGTATGAATTTGAATTTTATTCCCGCTTGGGAAGAGAGTTCATTGCAATAATAGGAAACGATAAATTAAAAATTTATAAAAACGACACCCAACCCGTCATTTTTCCCCGTGATAGGAAGATCACTTTTAAAAAGAATGAAAGTCATTATTTTCTTATACTAGAGTATATGAAATGAAGTTTTTGGTTTCTTCGAAAAAAGGTACAAAAGATTCTATAATTTACAAATTCTGGATAACGCAATGATTAATTCATTATCTTTTATTAAGAATTACTTTCAGAATTGAAAAAACAAAATTGTATTACATAACATTTCAATTCGATTAAAATTGACTTGAAATCCTAATTTCTAATACAATTAGATATTCATTTATTAGATGAAAAAATTCCATAAAACTGTCGAACCACAAATCAATTTCAAATGAAAAAAAAACAAGGAAGAACTATGGTTCAACAATTTTTGATAATTTAAAAAAATTTAAGAAAATATTATCTCAAGTGTTATTTTTCGAAAACGCTTCTTCCTTCTTAATGACGAAGAATAGATGTTTTTTTTGTAAGAAACAAGACATTATCTAGGACATCCATCATTAATAACAATTTTTTATCTTCAAATTGACCAAAGAAAAATAAAAACGTAATGAAGATAATATTTTCAAAAGATTTCAAAAAGAAAATCCTTATAATCTTTTCTTTTTTTATTTTCTTCTTGGCAAAAGAATAATGAAAAGAAAAAAATAGAAAAATTGTTTTTCCAGTAAAGTACTTGAAAAACCAACCAAAAATTTTCACTCAAGGTGACTTTTAGAAATAATATACATATTTCGATAAATAAATAAATACCTTGAGAAAATGTGAAATTTGCAAGATTTCATCAAATTGGTGAATTTTCTAAATGGTTTTCTGTTGAAAAGTTATTTTCTTTTTTCTTTTTTGTCATACAAAAGATTGTTTTTCATCCAATTTAAAAATAATAAAATGTTTTTATTTTGTTTTAAAGAAAATATTTACAACAAACACCGTCTATGTTTAGATAAAACCATAAAATTCAACCTTTATAAGCAAAAATAAATCACAGCCCACATGTGTTTATCAAGTCCCAAAAGGGTTCAGTTCAAAAGTCATTCAAGAAGCACATTAATTTCAATATTTTGAATACCTTTCTTAACTTTGGTTTCACTCTGAACTATTTAAGAAAACAAAAACTAATATTTCAAATCTTTCTTATACACAATATTTCCAGTTGAATTTTTTTATGAATTATGAAAGATACAAACAATTCTTGTGTACAAAAAATGAATTCTACATCAAAAATTATTTATCCATACATATTCTTGATTAAATTCCCAAAAAATAAGTATATTATTAGGGAAAATTATTAAATTACGTTTTCGTTTTATTTAAAAAAAAAAAAAATTTGCAGTACCCTTATTCAAAAACACGATATAAATAGAGTTACATGATTCCCAATCATTGGGCGCATCCACCAGTTCTAAGCGCTTAAAGCGCTTTACAACGCTTATATCTAGCAAGAGGACTGGATGCAATTCTAACTTTAAGCGCTTAGTGAAATTCTAGCATAAAAATTTTTTACTAACCCAAACAGCGCATTTGAGGTTGTTGTTCACGTTAAGAAATGGTATGTGCAATGGATAAATTGAGAGGAATTTTTGAAAATTGTTTCTGGATTATTGAATTTTAACTGCAATGAGTTTGTTAAAATTTTTCCACTTTCTTATACAATTTTTATTTCACTTTATTCTCAATTTTTATTTACTTTCGACACTTATTTCGTTTAAAAAAAAATATATTTTTAAAATTTATTCAAATAAAACTAATTGCTTAGATTAAGAATTTTGACTAAGCGCTTAGTAGTGCTGGATGCAGCCATTCTTTGTTTAATTAAACCATTTTCTTTAGAATTTCGAAATTCTTTAGATTATCGAGAATTGCCGAAAGAAATCCTCTAATCTCAAGAAATATATTAATTACTATATTTCGTGCATTCTTAAAATATCGAGAACATAAAGAATTCGGGAAAGCACAATTATTAGTACTTAGGAAAAGTCGCCACAGAAATCATTACAGAAACTATCGACTCGAATTTTTTACAGACTTTGATATAAGAAAGTAAAAAATATTTCAAACTTAATATTTTAGTTATGTTCTTACATTTTCTTTGAATTGGGTTCTTTTGGGCTAGACGCTTTTATTCCATACACATACAAGTATTACATTTAAACCCATTTTGTTTTTTTTTTTTTTTGTAAAATTATTAATATCTTAAGTGAAAACTGGGCCTATATTTTTTATCTTTATTTTAATTTTGTACGAGAAGAAATTTCTAATTCGATTATCCTATCTTTATATTTCTTATTACCTTCTTTAATATTGTAATTGATTCTTTATCGATTTCGAATACAATATTTAACAGCATTTTAAAAAAATTTTCAAAAAAAAAAAATAAATAAATATAAAGAAAAAGTGATAAAAAGTATACTGTTCCAAGAGCTGGGCGATGACAGCTATTATTATCTAAAAAAAAAAGACGGAACAAATTAATTTCCCCATTGTCCTCTTTATTCGAATTTAGAGTCTTCTTTTTTTTTCCTCCGAATTTACAAAACAAAATTTGTTATAAAAGAAGGTTAATAACATGTTATGGTTGCGCCTTCTTATTTTCGCGGCCAATCAACTTAAAAATGCATTATAATCAGATATGCGAACAATTTTTCGTCGTTATTATTACTTAATGCAATATTCTTGAACCGGATTTTAGGAAAAGGGCGACGTAAAAAAAAAAAAAACGTTTGTACCAGTTTAAAGAACAAAAATAATACCGCGATTGAAATGATTTCAATAATGTTGTATACATATGTTGTATGTAGTTAGATAGGATTCAGTTCATACAACATATGAATTATATGAAATGAAAGCATAGAACGAAAAAACAACATAATACATTCTAAATTCTTTTAAATTCAGGCAAAAACAAAAAGGAAGAGGAATTTATATTCGATGGCTTAAAAAAAAACGTCAGACTGAAGTTATTCGACCATTGACAGGTTTTTCCACAAGCCGGGCAAGCAAGCAAGAAAAACCAACGTAAAAAAAAAATACTACTCTGGTGGTTGCCATCTCACTTTTCTAAAGCATTTCCGTTTTTGGCGAGAAGGCAAAAAAATTCTTTTATACAGGTAATAGTTTAAGGTAATTTTAAACATGGATAAAAATGTGTAGGCGAGACGATTTTATCATTTATAATAAGGAAATTTTACATAGTTGTTTTTGACAATAAAAAAAAAAAAAATACGATATATATTTAGAGAATGACTTACAGCTCAGATTATGAGAAAATATTAAATCTTAACAAGAAGCCCCTGTGCCAGTACAACTAACAATATTCCGACTTTAATTTCTGTATTTTGAATTGCATAAAATGCCTTATGGTAAATGTGACGATTTTGCAGCAGCTGTTTCGGGAACGTAAAGTTTTTACAATTCTCATCCGGTCTTAACAAATGAAGTTCTGGTTAATCAAGGACTTAGTTTATGGGTTTCCTTTAACCTATATAAAAAACTCTGTTCAACTAATTTTTAGCAGTTTACACGTTTTCAATAAATTACATAAAGATGATGGCGAATGATAACGATCCTGAATCATGTATAGAAAACTAAAGTCAGATTAGAAATTTAATTCATGCTCCTATAGAAAATAACACTTTCGAACTATTCATTATTTAAACAAATAAAATAGAGTACATAAAATTCACAAAGGGTACAAGTCTCTATAATTAAATTTTCGAGATATGTACTTACTTACTTATGCTATTTGCTCCATTAAATCTAATAATTGCAACTTTTAGCTTCTAATTTTCTATTTTAATTGCATGTGAAAGGGCAAGTTCTAACAGAATTGTTTCAGCTATCCTCCTTTTTTGAAAATTTTAGTTGGAATTTTAGTCGTTTAATACAAATAATCGACTTAAAATGGTTTATAAAAGTACAAATAATATTTGTATTCTTCGAATAATATTAAATTAATAGAAAAGCCAAATAAACAACAATGATTACACTCGTTTAGACCAGAGCAACCAGTTTGCTATGAGGTAATGTTAAACATGCTGTGTTTCAATGTCTCTAAAAGAATAGATGCCTGTATACGAAATACGAGTAAAACATGTTCATTTTTGCATATTTTTTTTTAAAGATGCCCCACAGAAAGTTGAGAAGTGTGCCGTGAAGATGAAAATATTCTAAAGCTTCAGTTTAGATCTCGTCGCTAATAGCTGATGAGATTCAATACCTAGTCTTGACTTCTCATAAGTATTTATTTTTCCTTCTCTGAAACTCTATACCAGTATATCTTCTAAGTAAACTTTATTTTTATGTTCAAATCTTTTAATATGATAAAATAACCCACTTAAGTTGTATGAAAATGCTACAAATATAATATCTAAGAAAAAAATCCTGGAATAACTCAATTTTATGTGATACAAATCCAATATAATATAATGTGGGATGATTTTGCCTGTCCTTAATTTACGAAATTAACCAATTGTGTTACTAAGAAACACACTTTTAGTTCAAATGTTGTCAGCAAATCCTCCATTTATATAGGGGCTTTGTCGAAATGAAATATTTAAGAAAATCCTCTATCACGATTTTTTAGTGAAGCCTATTAAAATCATTAAAATTTATGATAAATTATTAGGTTTAACGAATTTACACAAATTATAAAATAATTTCGTTAGTTCTCATCCCATTTACACTTTGTCCTTCTTTTTCTTTTTTTCAAGAAACAACACAAAAATAGTAATCCCAAAAAAAAAGAATATTTCTGAATCCCAATCTCTCACACGGAAATTTTTTCCACGATAATTTATTTTAATTTTCTTCTTCTCCGTGGATTTTTTTCCAGCGGGAATTTCATTTATATGAATTTCACATGAGAAAATAAAAAATGCAATTCCCAAAACATTTTTCAATTAAAATTTCGATGAGAATATTTTTCGTCCTGTGAGAATTTTTATTTCACATCCCTTTTTATATATATATTTCACATGCACGTTGAATGACCTCATATAATTGTACTCCCATTAAAAAGATATATAGCAACAACTGTTTTTTTTATATTTTGAAGAAAGATGATGTTGACAACGACCTAGTAAAAGACTCTTCACATGATGATATAAGAATCCTTCATCATAAAATATCCAACTAATAACAAAAAAAAAAAAAAGAATACAATCTTATCAGGGATTAAAATAATATAAGAAAAGAATCTTCTAAAAAAGGAGGAGGTTAGATCTTCGTTTTGCAAAGATTCTTATTTCAGGCAGGTAAACATTTTATATCATTTCAAAAGGTGCTTAATCAGCAGTCTTGCATCTTGAACGTTATTTTATCGAACAAAAAGAAACAAGCCAAAGTTATTGGTTGTGCAACAATATTATATATATATATATTTATCTTTTCTTCTGCATTTAGATTCCATGACTTTCATATGTGTGAAAAGGTCAATGGGATGCGGAGGTGAAAACTGGTTTTTTTCTTGGATATTTTCTTCATGTCTTTCTTTTCTGTTATTTTCTTTTCCATCACATCGTGACTTACCCATGCTAACGATCAGATATAGGATTTCCTTTTGCTACGTTTTTATAGCCTATTCCACAAAGTAACAATATCAAAAAAAAACTCCATGCCTATTATTTCCAGATGAGACCGTGAGAGATTTTACTTGACTGTGGGAAAACTTCAAATACATATACTATATACAAATATATTTGGTTTTAATGCTGTCGCCATATATGTAAGTTTGGGTGGAATAGAATTTCTGTTTTTTTCTTATGAACTTATATTTATTTCTCACGATTTTTTAAAATCCCATAGAATATAGAAGAAGAAAAAAAAATGCATACAAATTGGAAGAATTTCTTTTGCTGGTGAATTTATAAATTTAAATTCTCACAGCAAACTCAAATATACAAAATTTGTTTTAATTCCATATGGGATGGGAAAATAAGGATGTGAACAATATGTGTAAATTCGTTTCGTTTTTTTTCATGTGATATCTGAAATTTGCCCTTTCACATGTAGTCAATAAGTTGATTTGAATTTTTTGGAAATTGTTTACTCCTGACAAATTGATTATACATATTATTATCATTTTCCATAGAATAGGAAAGTATTATTAGGATGGGTGCTTAGAGTTTGTGTAGGACGGAAATATATTAAACGTTTTTTATATAAATTAAAATAAAATTTTTTATTTATTTATGTAAATTGAAACAGTTTTCATGGAAATATAATTTTTTGGAATTTAATATTACAAAATTCGTTGAAAATATGAACTTAATTTTTTGAAATGAAAATTTTCTACACAAATTCAAATTGAAATTTGTTTAATGTTATTTAAAATTCCATTGAGTTGTGGTACTATTGTAAATTGGATAACAAATTATGAATAATATCAGAGTATAAACAGTTATTACCCGTCGTTTGAAAATAGTGCTAACAATTCTTAAATTAGTAGTAGGTGGTAAAAGGAATTGAATTTTACATTTTAAAAGTCATTGTGCTGTTGATGACGTCAAAAGAATAGCATTGATTAAATCCAATTCTCGTGTAACGACACGCAAGATGATGATTCAGAATTTTAACATATCGAAACCGAGCACTAAAAATCACCAAATCATTAAACACAAACGATCAGAATTGGTAAATCGAATACCAGTTTAGTCACTCGTCAAAAATTGAGAGAGCTTTGCTGTGAAATTCTGATGCACCGACAGTATAATCCTGACTTTATACTATCAGACTACCATTTGTTTGGGTCTATGACCTCCTTTAATGGTGTAAATTTAAACGGAATTCAAAAGAAGCTTCTGAAAATTATTTGTTTCTGTTTTTGGTCCAGGAAACCCATTTTAAAGTGACGGGATAATGGCACAGCAAGAAAAATGGCAAAAGGTCATCGACAAAAATGGAAAATATTTAGTTTGATAAAGTTTTGATTCCCATGAATACAAAGACTTTATAATCTATCCAATATACATATATACCATTTGCATTTAACAAAGTTAGGAAGACAGTGAAGGTAATAATGGCAAACTGATTAGAAGGGAAACATTTTTTTAAATTCATTTCAAAAACATAAATACTAACACACCGCGAGAATAAATCCTTTTCTTATTAAAAAATAAATAAATGCATCAAACCTCTTTACACTTCTAAGGACTCTCTATTAATCCTTCAAAAAACTGCACTTTTGAGCCATTAAAATAATACGTATCTAACTGATTTTATAAATCACGTTTATGGACTGTATCGGTCTTTCAAGTAGGACTCACATTGATCAGTTTTCCATCAGCTTTTGACCAACTGAGAGAAAACTGACTAGTGTGAATGTAAAAACTGATGGTTTGTCAGTCAAACATAATAATTATTCAAAATTTTCGTAAGCAATCATCAGGTTTCTATCAAACACCGCTGACAGTCATGACTGATCAATGTGAGACCCACTTCACATGTTGAATTTATGCTTTTATGTGTGCTTCACATTAACATTCAATTCGTAACAGATTGATTCATTTTCACTATTTTTATTGCATAGTATTTCCAGACGCCCATAATAACAATTAAGGATGTTTTGGATTAAGGATGTTTTGATCTGAAACAGTTTCAATGTTTCTTAACAAAATAAAGAACCAATAAAAATCCGGATTGATCTTCTTAAATGTAAACTGAAAATATTTTTATTTTTTTTTTGTTTTATCCCAAAAAGTTTCGAATTGAGCCCAAAAATTTACAAATCTTAGACACATCTCCACACAACATAAATTCAATCAGATGTTATGTTAGTAAATGTCAATTGGGAATGTTGGTGGGTTGATTTTGTCATAACATTTCATCTCCACAGGACAGAATAGCAAACATAACACTTGCTCTGATTGAATTTATGTCGTGTGGAGACAGCTAGTTATTGCGCTGCTTTCAAGGATATTAAAAACTCTCTTAAAATTTTTAATATTGAAGATAAATCGAGAAAATTTTTTTTTATTATGCTTTCAAATGACTTTTAAAGATTTTTCATAAAATATTATGATAACCTGCCTGATGCACGACGGTCAAAAACATAAATTTAAAAAAGTTTCATTCTAATAAATTTTGATAAAAAGAAAAATGTTTGATTTCCATTTATTAGTATAGTAGACACAACTCTTGTAATTTAGTTTATCTTGGTATACTTCAAAATATGATATGATAAAGAAAAAATTTTATCATATTTTTTGATGAGATTCAATTAGAGTGAAGTGTAGAATTCGGTGGATTATCATTTTGTTAAAAAGAGAAATTATTACCGAAAATCCCTTCTTATACCCAATTTAATGAATATACATTTTGATTTTATATTGTCCTGATAGTGTGTTTTATTGGCACAAAAAAAATTGTTTATTATAGAATAATCAATAATCTCATATCTTACTCGTATAATTCTAATACATACTAAAAATATTTTTCGCACAATGTTTCAAACCATTTCTATTCAATCATAGAAGAATTTATATCATTTTATACATTCATAACAAAATATTATCAGGAAAAATTAAATTAAGATATCCATCAGTATTATCTTGAAAAAGAAAGAAAGAATTTCCTTTTCTGTGAAAAGTTATATTTTCTTTATGTGAAAAAGTTTTTTTTGATGAGTTTTATCATAATTCTAATAAAAGAATATTCAGGTTTTTTTTTTATATATCTTTTCCGACAGGAAAAGGATATTTCAGAAGAAAAGTGTTGATAAAGGTCCCTAACCTTAATGATTTCTATTATTAAATAAAAATCTTGAAGAAAATAATGTCCAGACTGTTTTGAAAATAATGTCAGTAATATGATATACTAATATGTAATTTTCTTTTTTGGGGGCATATAATTTTCCTGTTTGGCTAATTCATTTGGAACTTTAACATGGCCTGTGTTTGTTGTTTAACCATTTCCGGATTTATCCCATCTCAGATTTATCTGCACTCAAAATATATTAGCGTCGATGAAGAGCGTAAAAATCCGATGTGACAGCTTATTAATTAAGTATTAGGACTTCAGCATTTTGTTTGTGAAAAAAATTCAACTAATTAAATCTTGCAAATTGTAATATACAAGTAGTTGCCGCGCATTGAATGAGTTAGACAAATTTATTAATTACTGTTGCGTGCTACAACGGCCGAATGATATAAATAATAACAGTTTTTATTTATGCGAATTAGATGTATAAACTTTATTTACAATTATTTCTGCGATAATAATTAGTCTTGCAAATTTATCTAATTAATTTCTACCAAATTAATTCAAACAGTTTATTTACAACCGAAAACACTATTTCCAAGAATTACTAATGAATTTCTATCAAATCGCTTTAAAATTTCACTTTGTAAACACACCACAAATAATTACTGTTCAAAATTTCTTTGATAATTACAGTTCAAATTCTTGATTCGAACTGATTTCGTTTCTGCGACGTTTCCACAAACATATTCCCTGAACTGTCACAAACGCAATATGATTATTTGTGTGGTGTTTCCGTTTGCAATTTATCTTATAATAATTATGTGTGTTTTGTGTTTTTAAGTTTCCGATTTTCTTTTATTAAGAAAATGGTGAAATCTTTCCTAGAAATATAGTGCAATACGTAATACATACTATGCTTTGTCTATTGAATAATCAAAAGTTAACTGCAAATTCCTCATATTTTCCTAGAACCGTAATATTTTATTATTTCAACAATATTAAATTGGGATTAATATATAGTACGTTCGTGCAACTTGTTTTGTGTTATATGATATATTCAAAAGGATATTAACTCATAATATGATTTTATAACATATTATTCTCGACAGTTCTTCTATGAATTCCTGATATAATAATCATCTTATACGTAAAATAAGTGGGCGACACAATATAGTTTTCCTTTGATGCATTTGATAATCAGATAAAGAAAAAAAAAGGAAATACATATACCCTTTCAAAAGAAACATTTGAGAAGGTTCAATTTGCGATCAATTATACTTGCAAATATAAAAAAAGATAATGCATTATTATAAATAGACATGAAAACATACAGTTTACGGTTGCGATGATACAAAATTGACATATTGAAATTGAATATATATGATTTGGATACATTTTAAGTAATAAAATATAGGCACATCAATTATTTACTCATTCTTTATCATAGTGAAGGGTAAAAATTTATGTCTGGAACAAAAATCATAAAGAAAAGTCTATACAAATGATTTTATTGATCGATAAAATAAGGTTTCTATGTTTATAAATATATTATAAATACATATATATAATATATTTTCATCAATTTAAGGAAATGCGTGTTTCTACATCTATATTAAATTAGAGTTGACAGTGATATTTCCCCTAACTTAGGGTTTGAACACAAAAATATATACCGCCATTTAGAAAACTTCATCATCATATATCCGAATCTTAAAGATATAAACAAATCTTTTGGATAACAAATGGAGTATAAAATCTTAGAAAGCATATATCACATCTATAAATCGGAAATTCTTATTTCATATTCATTTCGTTCGATTTTTTTAAATAAATAAAGAAAATCGTCCAAAATATATAATTAAAAAACGTGTGCTAAATTTCTTAATTAACAAATTTCATTCGAATAACTTAAAAAAGTATCAAAAATCCCATCGCAATAGGAGTAAAATACCAGTCATACTAGCACAGGGCTTCTTATCAATATAAAATGGAGAAAAAAAATATCGATAAATTCACTTTCTCCTCCTTCCACAAAAAATAAGATACAAATTTGTCTTTTTCATTAATTTGTTGTTCGCCGCGAATTATTCGCATCTTATCATATATAGTTCGATGAACTTGTTTTTTTTTTTTTAGTTTAATTATAGGAAAAACTGATGAATAATGGAAAATTTGCCAAACATCGATGACAAGGAAAAATTTGAATATTAATCTAGAAAATTTTTGTATGTTTTCAAATTATTTTCTTTAAAGCTTTTATTGTCATGAGATTTAATAGCTTCCTATAAAATTTTATCATTTTGTAATAAAAATAAAAACATGATTGCCTTTTTTTTTCCTCGTCATTATTTTTAAATGAATTTAAAAACTGAATTTTTTATCACAATTTTTCATAAGTTGCAAAAATTTTGCATTATATATTGGTCAATGAAGTATCACGAATGCTTTTTTCCTATCGTTCTTTTGCATGAGGAAATCATATGGATGATATAACTATGTTATTGTTATTTAATAAGGTAAAAAAAAACTATCCCACTGTTTTCTCTCGTCGGACCATCCTCTTGTTAGTCAAAAAAGGCAATCTCTTCATAGGTCCTGAAAAAAAAATACATATTTGGTTGCAGATTTTCGTGTTAAAAATTGATTTTTGCGGTAACTCTTTATGCATATACGTACAAAAATTCGTGATCATTTGTCTGGTTTAAAATAAATCAATTAGGTTTATTAAGCAAATGAATACCGAATTGAAAGTGTCTGTAGCCCAATTGATTAAAACTTATTATTTCGTATAGGCCGAATTTAAAGAGAAGATATGTTTCCGCTCAATGGAGGAAAATAATTAAAGAGATGATCAGGAGATGCTAAGATTTAGAAGGGTTATCCTTTTTAATCTTCTACGTTTGACTTAATTTCGTAAAATACCAGTGACTTAAAGACTATAATCCATAACATTCGGTCTGATAACATTTACTAATAGTACGGAGTCTATATTTCAACGTTCAGCCCAATCTTGCGGAGGAAGTCAACATTTTTTTAAATTGCCAACAAGAGTTCAGAATTTTGTCTCACCTCAAAAATATCACTTCAAAGGTCTAATTTTCTTATGCGATGATATCACTGAATGGTTTAATTTAAATTTCAAAAATTACTTATAAGAAAAAAGAAAATTAATTAAATTTACATACCTTAAAAAAATTCTGTGAATTTCTGATCTGAAAAAGAAAAAAAAGGGAAAATAAATAAATTGAATAGAAAAACAAGGAATTTTTATATATGTTTATGTTTGCTGTACAAATATTTTGTTTGGATTTTTTTTTTGATTTGTTTACGCTCCTTAACATGACCTAAAATGAGGCCATTTCTGATTCTCTTAAGAAGCAAAATACACTCATAAAAAAGGTAGTCTATAAACTTGGTACACAACAAAAAAAAAAAAAAAAAAAATAGAAACTTCTACAAACAAAAGTTATACTATTTGGGCCTAATATTATCAAAACTGGAAAAAGTGGTATATCAAAAAGGTTCACAAATGAATAGATGAACTTCCATTTCTTTACCCTTTTTTTTGGGTGGACGTTTGGGGAAAGATAGAATGTTTTTGAATAATAGTTGTTTACCGGATAACGATTTATTGAATAATTTAATATATGAATTATGTAAAAACATATTTTTACTTAAATTGTGCCTTGATCTAAATACATTATCTTGAAAATGAAAACAACATCATATAATATGTAAAATAATAAAATAAAAAACAAACATATTCATATATGTATGAATAAAATTTGTATGGTATTCTTTTTGGATAAGATAAATGTTTAAAAGTTTAAGTAGTTTATATCTTCGAAAAGTAAAATCCCAAGAAAAACTGTTAAAACATAAACCGAAAATCCTATTTGAACTATTTTATTTTTTGACTTCGAACTATAATAATCGATATAAATAAATGTTAGTGGGTAAAACCCCGAAAATTGTCGCCTTTCCCACAATCCCACTTACAGTTTAGTTAGAATATACTTTCATATACATGGATGAAGAGGAAGTATAAATTGTTCATTGGCAACGTGGTAGTAGACATTATGTCTGTTTTGTTGAATTGTATAAATATATGTATAGAGATGAACAAATGTAGTCTAGGAATTTTATTTACAGACTATTCACAAATGTTTATCCATACCATAAGATAAAGTTGAATTAATCCCTTTTATAATTTTAGATAACAGAAGAGTTTTTTCTTGTACATACAAGTATATACATATTAGATTGAATTAAAGAGTATCTTCAATTTAATGCTTTTGTATGAAATTTTAAAAATGAAGATAAGCTAGACAAATATATCATTCTTATCTCTAACCTAAACTTTGAAGTTAAAACAACAAAAAAAGGTCTAAGTAAGGTACTATAAGAACATTACAAGTTTATTAGTGTCTTCTGTGACTTATTTCGCAAAACCTGTTGACAGTTATCTTAGATTCGGAGTTCAAATCTCAGCGATAATCGATTTTTCATTGTAAACAACAACTATTTGTTGATGTTTTTCCAGGCTTGGATAACCATAGTTACATAGTGAAATGTTTCATGGTTGGTAAGCATTAGAATTGCAAACAGGTTTCTGATTCCCGACGTTTTATTATTTGCTCCAGAGCAGAACATCTTCTTTTTCTTCTTCTTATGGCATTACAGCTCGGGGTGAGCTTTAGCCTTCTTAACAACACTTCTCCAATAATCGCGATCTAGTACTGGCATCTTCCAATTAAGGACTCGTAATTTACGCATATCATTTTCAATGTCGTCTAACCACCTCTTTCGTGGTCTTCCCTTGTTTCTGCTTGTAGTAGGTCTTCCATTGAAAACACTTCTTTGCGCTCTACCATTTTGCATTTTAGCCACGTGTCCAGAGTAGAACATACTAAATAAAACAGTTTAAAAATTGTTTTAAAAAAATTGTGTAGGATTTTGTAATAGGCAATATGAAAATAATCTTCTGTTAAATCAAATAAAGAACATGTTTTTTTCTCTTCGTTGCAATAGACTTTCCTGTGGTTATCAATTATAGTAGCAAAACAAGCAGAAGCCTACAATTACACCGTTTAATTCATAAATCAAATCCCTTATAGCACACGACAATCACTAGACGTTTTTATTGTAATCGTTGAAATATGCTCCAGAAGCTCCCATAATCTGTTTGCATTGTGATAACAGATTCCTTAATTTGTGCTTCACGAGATATCTTAATTGGAAACGAGGTGTCCGCAGTTTCTTATTACAAATATGTATTACAAAAAAAAATTTTAACAGTTAAGTAAATATATTATTGGTGAATAAATTGATATTGAAACATTTTCAGCGTATGTCGGTAGGGTTCCGCAAGGGTCAACAAGTTAAAAACCACTATTTTAGACGAGAGTCCCTGTTTAAATCATTTAAATTTATATGGACTACAAATTATTATAATATTTACATTTATGAGCACACTGTATTTCTTTTTAAAAATCAAGAAGAAAAGGGTACAATAAAAAAGAGTATACTAAAGAAATGGGGAAAAAATATTTACACGTTTCCCGGAAAATGAAAATAAATATTAGATTTCCTTTATTATAAATCCATATTCATAATAGCTCGATCGTTCGACACAGAAAAATTAATTCGTTTTATAATAAAAAACTATTTATGTACTATTTGGTACATCCTGTTATTAAGAAATACTTGGTCCTTTCGTTCTTTAAAAATTTCACTTTTTCTAAGAAAAACTTCGACTTTATGTTTTGTCAAATGTAAATAAATATAAGAAGAACTTTCCTACTGTATGTAAGGATGAAAATCTGAATCGAATTTCTGCAAAGACATTTCATATTTTGTTGTCAACAAGAATAAATATAAAAAATGAATGTAACTTTAAACACTTTGACGCCACTCATTTAACTAGAGTGACCAAAATATTTGCATAAAACATTTTGAATGTCGATAGCACGTAATACCATTAAAGAGGATGACATTAAATATTGTAGACTATGTAATAACCAGAGACAAGACTACAAATTGTAGAAACATTTAATGCTATAAAGAGTATGTATAAGATGATTGTATTTTTCCCTTGAGAGCACTTTTGAATATATTATGCTTCCTAGTGTTAATCTATGTTTGTTTTCATAGATTATTTGTTTTTATTTCGAGGAATACACGTAGCCCAGCCATAGAAGGAAAACAAAATTTAAAGAGTTTTATTTTAATAATAAAGATGGATCCTAACTAGAAAAGATTAAACTGTGATATGTTAAAATCGATCCAACAATAGTGCAGGAAGAAATATTTGTAGGTAAAATTTGGGCATAAAGTTTTGTAAATATTTTCTTTAGTTTTTCAAGCCCTACTTCAAAAACTTTACTGATTTGAATAAAATTCTCAGAATGCATTTATACCCAGATTCAGAGATGCAAACCAAGACTTTTTTACAGTTGGTTCGGTTTTGGTTTAAGCATAAACCTTCTTTTTGGTTTTTGGTTTGGTTTTGGTTTCTAAATATTTCAAAATTTGGTTTTGGTTTGGTTCTGGTTTAAAGACTACATAATTTTTGGTTTTGGTTTTGGTTTGGTTTTGGTTTTGGTTCAGAACAAATATGTCTTTTTTCTTAGTTGTTGTGACAGAAACGAAGAAAGCCAATGTATATTTGCTTGGCAACTTATTTGATCGGTTTTAATTCTTCGCTTCGTATCAATTATGTCGTAGGATTCCGAGTGCTTTCTTTTAAGATCCCGCATTAAATTTTCTGGGTGATTATTTGTCATAACAATACAGCTTTCATTGTACTTACTGCTATTTGTTATTGAATGACAAACAAATTTTTTAAAAACCGGGTATTTTTTATCTTTGTTGCCTGACATTTTCTTTTAGGAAATACTAAAAAAATTATTATTAAACTCAAAAATATACAGACTTGCTTACATTTGTCATTTAGATATGAATTTTATATCTTTTAATTTTAAGTATATTCTTCCATCTTGTGTTTGTTTCTGTTTTTATTTTAATTATGATTTCACTAAATGAAAAACTATGTCGTGTTTGATTACTCGTTAAAAAGAAATTTGAAAACTGGCAAACTGTTGAATGTTGATTAACCGTCGTTTTTTTAAAAGGAAAATGTAAATTATAGGACAATTTTTTCTGTTGAACCAAACCATAAACCAATAGAAAAATTTCGGTTTATGGTTCGGTTCAAGTATTAATTTTAAAACTGGTTTGGTTTTGGTTTGGTTCGACCGAATCATTTTAAAAGTGGTTTGGTTTTGGTTTTGGTTTTGATTCCGAAAATTTCGATGGTTCTGTGGTTTTGGTTCGGTTCAAAGTGGTTCAAAGAAACCGGTTTGCATCTCTGCCCAGATTATCGATATGATTAATTTTGGTACTTTTTTTTCTCAGAGGTAATTCATTGAACTATAGATTTGTTAACTACAAGTCCCATTTCTACCGTATAGCATTACAAAATCGGTTAAATTTTGATTTTAAATTTCTATATTTTTTGTGCATTTTCGTTATTTTATTTGACATAAAAGAAGAGACAGTAGTGAACATAATGAATACTTGGTTTATTCCACCAATAAGAGGCTTTTAATAGGAGAAGAATCCAAAAAAAAACATTCTACTAAAGATTAGAGATTCTAGTTCGAAACTATCCAATATTTTCCTTTTATGACATGTACTATAATCCATTTTTATTAATTTGAAACGACAGCATGTTGTTTATAAGCCGGTTCTCGTGCAACTTTCATATAGACGAAAAAGTTTGAACACATCTTTATACAAATAGGGGTAAGAATTCTATATAAGATAATCCTTTTAATGTTTTTTGATACATTAAAAAATTGCATAAATAGATAATCGCCAAATCTGTTTCTAAAAAAAACATAAAAACATTGTCTTTTGCATATAAAATACTACAAAAAAAATATAATAAAAACGAAAATTAAACATTTTACGTGATTTTTTGATAAAGTTTATTGATATTAATAGGAAAAATAAATGTTTGACAATACCAAGAAAATGTTACGATCAATGAATTTTCCTTTTAATTCCGTCTGTTTAACGAGATCATAGAAAATTACGTACCTTACAACACACACACACACTTATTTGATTCGATTTAATTTTATTGATTATTTTTTTTGAAATTTATATAAAAATTCAAAGTAATTAATTAAAGAACTCATAAAATTGGCTATTATATAAATTAATGGATGTAAATAGCGTTCCTATAAAAGTGTCATATATCTAAAATTCAATTTAAGAAGAATTTTTTTTTTTGTTTTAACTATTTTTAATGTACTTTTCTAAGTGTTTAGAGAGAATCGAACTTTGTTAATTTGTGAAAATTCGATAAGGAAAAAGTTTTGTAAATAATATTAGCTACTTTTTCGAAATGTATCAATGGATTTTTAGGAGAAAATTGATTTTTTTTTTCTAAATATAATAAAGTTACAAAGTTTATAAAAAAAAAGTTTTCGTTTTTATTTTGTAAAAGTTTTGTTTTTTACGAAGGATCGAATTAATGAATGAAAAGGACATATTGAATAAATCACTTATAATGTACTTGTATTAATGGATAGAAAAAATTCCCAGTTAAGTGACTGTAAATGAATTAAACACTATATAAATGGACGAAAAAAATTGGTTTGATAAGTAAAGCTTAAACCAGCCATGTCCAATACGCGTTCGTTTTGAAATTTAAGAAAACCGTTTCATTTATAATTTATTTTTTAAATATTAACTAACGCAACAAGGTTGTGAGATGGACCTAAAGTTTTTGAATGATAATTTATTGCAAATAAGGAGATACGTGCTTTTGTGTTTGTGCCAATGTCTAGTACATATTTGTGGTACCATTTTTTAGTAGTTAGTACCAAAAAATATATATTTTTCCTTCTACATTTTGTTTTAAAATTTCGATACAAGATCTTCTAGATATCTGTTCAGGCCAACATATAGAGAATGAATATGTATTTAATCACATTTTTCCATTCACATCTCTAAATATTTTACTGGATTCTCTTCTATCTTTGTCTTTTAAACTTCCAAAGTTTAACTAATAACATTTATCCACCTTTTACTAGGGTCGATCAACAGACGTAATCATTTCATCATAGACTATATTCCTTGTTTTAAAGCGTTCATAAAAATTTCCTTTGGTTACAAACATATTACAAAATAATGAGTTTTATTTCATGTACAATAAAAAGGAAATCATTTGAGATCGATAATCAATAACTGCATGCGCTTAACTGTTATACAAACTTTTAATATTGTAATTTAAGTTCAAGCTCTAAATGCTTATATTAAAATACGTTTTGACTTTGGTCATTACAAAAGAAATACAAATCGTAATATCGTATAACACAATTACATATTTGAAATACTATCTGTATCTATTAATTATTAACTATCTACGACTAACAAAATAATTTTAAATCATCTCGAAAAAGAATATTGGTCAAGTTTATATTGGAATTTATTGGAATTCAAAACAAATTTCTAAATAAATTTATTTTAATGTCATTTTGTAATGAATTCATGTCGCATATATGTATTGATTTCGCTACATACTTTATATAGTATGTTGTTCATCGTTCAATGTTGAAGAATAAAAAATAAGACAACCTAAAATATACTTTATAAATAATCACCAAACGAATTATGTAATATCCATCTTAAATGTATATTTAATATAATTGAAATTCGATTTATAGTTTTGCTATGAATATATTATTTTGAGTTATATTTCTTTAGACTTTAAAGTATTAGATGGCACAAAAAGTTGTTGAGTTTCTTTTCTGCTTAAATGTCGATGGTTTTTTGCCATTTTTCTGACATGACCAATACTCTGTCACTGTTGAACTTCTGGGTGTTTTGGGCGAAAAACCCGGACAAATCAATTTCAAAGATTTCTTTTGAATTCACATTTACACCATTAAAAGAGTTCTCCAGACGCCAAATCAAACAGTTGCCTGATAATGCAAGATCGGGACTATACGCTGGATCCATCCAAAAGTTCCCAACTGAGATCTTTCAATTTTTGAGGAGTGACCCATAATTGTCTAACGTAATTCTCATGAAACATAAAACTTTCATGGACACTTCTGTTTGAAGTCTTAATAGGTTTAAAAACTCCATTTCGACATGTTAAGATTCTGACCAATCTTTTTGTTAAGCATCGATTGGATTTGAACAATCCAACGTCATTTTTACCCATCCAATACTAAATATTTTATTCGTTTACCGATATCAATAGTATAAAAAAAGCATTTAGAATGTAAATCAAAATTTCAATCATCATACGAATCCTATCTGAAACTTTCAACTTGAATAAGAATCATCTTAAACGTGTTTTGATTTACATTTTGTGATGGCAGTTCACCTCCTTTATCATTTTTCTTTTTTATTTTTATTTTTTAGAAAGAATATAATGTTCTTTCTTTTAGTTTCCTTCTTTTTTTTCCTCTCAAGGATTTATAGTCCTTTTTGCCTTTATATATAAACTAATGTTAACATAGTCGGAAAGTTCTCATATTATACAAAACACAATATTAAATGACATTGAATAAGCTACGGCAAAAAAAGAAGAAGAACAACTCAACTTTCTTCCTTCCGGTCTTTATCCGATCCGTCGTCAGTAGTGATTCTCGATAGTATATTTAGTTCTTTTTTGGTATATTAATAAAGAAATGAGAGATGGGGGGACCTTACATAAAACCAGATTTTCGACAAAAAAAGCTTTGAACTAAAGAGAAAAATTGTTTTTTGATGTTAAGATGAATTAGTGGAAAAACAGAAGATAACATACATACAACATAAACGAATTCATATTTTCTCTTAAAGGCAGATGAATTAAATTAAAATCAGTCAAATTTTTCGGATTAGGTCTCTTAAAACAATTTTTATATGAAAAAAAATCATTATAACTTTCTACTACATCGCATAAATAATAAATAATATCGCATAAAACGTATTTACCATAAAGGCTATCTCACAAATGTCTAGTTTACAACATGGAAAGAGGATACCAAGGATAGGTTGTGTGAAGCGTGAAGAACAAAAAAAATATTTACATATTAATTATGGCAAAATGTAATCCCAATTAATAGATTTTGAAAGACCAGAATATCATTCATTCTTCTTCTATTGTATATATTTAAATAAAAGAAAATCAAACAAAGTAATCATTCTTTGGTCAAGAAAAAACCCCTAATTGATACCATAAAATTCTAACGTTAGTACTTTCCAGTTGAAGAAGTAATTTCAGGGAAGAACTGGCTTTTAAATGCCGCACTACATCAATTCCGGTTTAGATTCCTATCACAGTTACCTCATATAAAATCTCCTATTAAAATATTTCATATAATATTTCAAAAATTTATTACAAATTGCACTCAACTTTCAAAGTATGATTTGTATTTTTCGTTCCCATTTTGCATCGACCTTTGTCATGGAAGTCATCGTCACGAAGGATCCTTAAAATAATAGTAAATTGACAACTACTCTACCATATGATTCTTTTATTTATCAATTTACTATATACTATCTATGAAACTTTTGAACAAAGTTCTCCATGGAAAACTTAATAGGACCGACCCAGAAAACCTAAATTCTTAGAACGGTGATCAATAAACAGACAAAAGATATAGAATTATCAAAAAAGATAATTAAAAGACTAGAATATATAATATAAAATAGTTATATTTGTACCTAATTGGATATTTAGAAGACAATGCTCATGTATACATTCGCCTTTACTTAATGTCTCCATTATTAGTCGTATGTGAAAAGATAAAAACTATTTCTTTAATCAAAATTATTTACTAAAGAACACAGAAATAAAATCTGATAGAAAAATAACATTTTTTGCTAACCATAATATTTTTTATATGATGATAATAATGATATGAAGTTCTTAATAAATATTTTCCAAGGAAGAAATTCAATCTCAGCAAATTTTTTCTTACTATATCATGTTTTTTTCTCTTAAATGAGGAAGAAAAAAAAACAAGAATCGACTTTCATAAAATCTAAAAAAAAAAAAAAAAAAACTATATAACAGGGAACCTTTACTATATCCATGGAAACGTTAGGTTTTTGTATACAAAAATAATAGAAAAAAAGGAAGAAAAGGAAGAAAAAGGAAAAATTTCCCTCAATTTTTCTTATATAAAATTGACAATTTTTCAATCAAATTTTAAAAAAATATTTGTCATAAAATACAATTCCTTTATTATGTTTTAACCTAAACTACTAGGGTACTCAATAATTTCTCAGCCTCGATAAAAGAACGCACTGCAAACAGGTCAATTTTCTTGTCTTATATTGGTACAATCTTCATATGAGGATGTATCAAGTTTCACGTCGATAAGTCAACTCAGTCTTTGTTTAGAAGCTTTTTGAAATTGACGGTGTCATTGGATTTTTTTAACATGGAAAAAATTTAATATCGCGCAGTAATTAAGTTCATTGTTTTGGATGGTTTACCGCCTACAGAAATTTAAGTTTGAAAAAGCTTTGTGCAAAATGGGTGCCACATTCGCTAACAATGGAAGAAAAACACCTTGGAACGCGAATTTCTCAACAACATTTGGAACGTTTTTAGAAGGATAAAATGGATTTCGTACGTCGATTCATCACTATGGATGAGACTTGGGTTCACCACCATGATCCTGAATCGAAGCAAGAAGCTAAAAGAGGTGATAGCAGCTGTAGAGGCGTATTTTGGAGGCAAACCGGATTTTTGTTTCAGGGGAATGGAATCCTTAAATTGGAGAATTGTTGGAACATTTACAGAAACAGTATTTGTCTTGTCCAGGCTGAGAAATTATTGAGTACCCTTGTATGTTCACATACGTCCAGTTTTATTCTTTTCTTAAGTTTACTGCCTAATATTGTTTTCCATTCATTTGTTACAGTGACAAGTTATATAAAAGGATTTCTGGGAAGACAAAAGAAAAAAAAATTGAAATAATATTTTATATAACACTAAAATAATTTAATAAAATAAAAAGTCTTAAGAGTAGTTCAGACGAAAAATTTGAAATTGGAGAAAAGTGAGTTGTATAGAAAAAAAATATGTTATCCAATATTTAAAATGAAATTATTTATTTATTATATAATAATGGCTTCGCAGCAGTGGTCTGGAAGATAAATTTTAAGTGGCTCAGAGCTTCAGAGTAAAAGAGTAAAAACCATGCTGCATATGTTAAGTAAATTCAAGTTGTATCTGCTGTAGACCAGGAAAAACAAATGTGAACAGCCGAGAACACGAATCGAACCCTGATAACACCAATGGAACCATTGCACACTGTCAAAATCTCCATTCAATTACCTATTATTTGCACATTATTTAAACTGTATATACAAATGCTAGTTATTTTTGGATACATCTCAAACCAAACTACTCAACGTACAATAAACATAGAGGATACCTAAACTACGTTGAAATTCTGACTGTCTAATCTTTATGGAATGAAACATGTACCATAAAATCTGTAAATCTTAAAAAACCATTGTTTTCTTTTCAGCTCAAAAAGACATAAGCAGTTTTATGATGTGGGCCTAACTTTAATAATTTTACTTGATAAGATTTCCTTTTCTATACTGAATTTCCGTTACTTGAATCCTGAAAAATAACTCAAAAAAAAAATCGAATTTCATATAAAACCTTGACAAATTGGTCGATCGAAATGAAAAGGTTTCATATTTTTTGATTATATAAGAATCGATTTGTTTTTTAAAGGAAAATGATTTATTTTCAATTTCCCCCAGTAAAAAAAAAAAAATTGGCCAGAATAAAATGGGTATATTTGTATTTAGAATTTTATATGTTGACTTCCATAATATATGATAATTGATTGGTCACACCCTATTGATTTTTTTTTTTGTATGGCTTATTTCCAAATCCAAAACTATACATATATTAGTTTCTACGTTTCAATTGATTATATAGGAAAATTACGGGATTGAAAAAAGTAAATGATATTTAGTGGAAAATTGAGAAATTATAGAAATACAGTCGCTATAATAATATATCAATGTCAGAGCTTAAACATATATAAATATATAATAAATGATATACCAAGGACATTTCTCCTGCTGTGTGGTATTATAATTTGGTGCAAATGATATGACTTTTCAAAGTGTTAATCGATAACATTAAATAGGTCCAAAATGGAAATATGATACCAGTTTATCGATAGTCAATATGTTGATTAAATTTGTGTAAGTATATAAAAACGTATAATTTGGGAGAACACAAATTAAATAATTCGATAAAAAATACATCTTCTTCTTATAGATTCTATCACAAATTTAATGTCTAAATGTTCGGATATCGTGTTCAAAATGTTTCTTAACACATAAATATTTTCATTGACACAAAAACACTTTCATTTATGGAAAACAGTTACAAATATTCTTGAAAGTGTTTTGTTGAAAATGCAAATAGCTTTAATAGTTTTACGATAATACGTTTAGCATAATATACATATATTAGAAGCCCCTGTGCTAGGGCTGTCACATTTTAAAAAAAAAAAAGAAAATTGCATTAATAAAAATTTTAAAAAAATACAATATTTGTCCCTAGCTGAACTGTAATAAAGAATCAAAAAAAAAGTTTTCTAAAAATACCTACCACTTGAAATACACAAATATATTTCAGAATTACGTTTTACTCTTAAAAATATACGTTCCAGTATTGTTCCTAATATTCAAATACTTACAAGCACTTCAAATCTAGAAATGGAATGCTACTAATGGAACATACTCATCACAGTTGAAACAAAAATATTCAGTTACTAGAAAAATAAAGAATTATTTCCAGAACTTAAAAAAATTAAAAGCAACCTGGACGGACAGCCAAATTTATAATGCAAGTCCAACTGATGAAGCCTTGAGTACTGTGGTGAACATACACTTTAATCTTTAAACTTTTCTTTTCGCTTAGATGAAATTCTGTTAATAATTTAGATTTGTATGCCCATGGTTGATAGGTACCCGCGGGTATATTAGTTTTGTCACTAAGTGTGTAACGCATAGAAATAATCATCCTAGAAGAGTTTCAAGGTATATGGATGTGTAGATAATCAAAAGTTATATCGGTTTATGCATGTCCGGCCGTCCGTGTACAAGATAACTCAAAAACGGCTTATTCGATTTTGATGAAATTGAAAATATAAGTTCGTTATGACATATTAACTTGATTTGGTATTGCAATTCAACAAAATCGTCCGGGGTGTAGCCAAATTATAAAGCTAAAACCATGGTGTCTAGAAAGTTTTGCCGTTTTTTTACGATTTCTCGGTTTTAATTGGAAAGTTTGTGCACCAATTTTATTAAAATTATTTCCATACATTGACTACATAAACAAGGCGATATTGTGCTAAATTTCAATAAAATTGGATAATAGAGGAAAAAATAATCGTACGAGAAAATAAGCTTGTTCAGGAAGTTTTTTGGATGTACTTTAAAAACTAATATACTGATTTGAATAAAATTTGTAGAACAGATTTATGCTATTAGGGGCTAGGCTACCTGTGAATTACATCAAATTTAAAGAAGTAAATTTTTCTGTCCCATTTTTGCCATGTACTTTCTTGTATGTCAATACACTATAGGAAAAACTTTATAATTCAAAAATATTTTTCATTTACTAGTAGATGTAGTTAGCACTGAGAATTATTGTTATTGTTAAAACAAAACTAATTGTTAGTCTCTCTTAACATTCTGGACCAAAAACGGCTAGCTCATCGAATGCTCCGGACAATGAAAGTTCTGATGAAGCGGACGAATATGTTGAAGAGTCAGTTTATGTATTTAAAAAAAAAAATACGCCGCTTCAAATAAAACAAAAAATTTTTCATCGCAAATTAACTAATCCCTTTTGAATATATTAAATTGTTTCCGCTATACAAGTAATTTTTGTACGTAACAATTAATTATTAATGTATTTTAACGACAAAGTTTTAATAACAAATTTTTGTCAAATAAAATTCCGGCAAAATCTGATTTTCAAATCACGGCACAAGAGACAAAATCATAAATTGGGAAAATAAAAGCATTGTCTTTATATACAAAATTATGGAAACAGTTCATTTCTTCTAATCTGAGTATTATATCTACATATTAGGAACAATCCCTTCTAACCATTGTAAATCGTGGTGTATCCATTGTGTGATTCGATTTTTTGGTAACTACGATTTACAACAGTAACGAATATACCACAATATTGTGAATAAAAGAAAAAAACAATGTAAAAGAACGTTATCAACAATGTTTTAAATATAATGATTTTCTATGAGTTTTCTGAAGTTTCCCATAAAAAATGAAAAAAGGGAAAATTTTATATAGGCATTGCATTATCACAAATTGCAATTGCAAATTTTATTACGCAGAATAAAAACATAATAAAAAAATGAAATTTTATTTAATAAAAAACTCAAGAAGAGCAACGACATTTTTGATGATCCCACTCATAACTCAACTTCTATAAAAACAAGGCAATCTCTATTATAAAAAATTACAGAAATTTTTATATCTACATACTTATATGCATTTGCTTTTTATTTGAAATTATTATTTATCTCGCTTTTATATACGAAATGTAAAAATTATTTGATGGATGCTTCCATATGGAAGAATAAAACAAATTTTACCAACTTTAACAAATATTCTAGAACATAAATATTACAAATCTTTTACAAAAAAAAAAAAACAAAACTTGCTTTAAAACAGAGAAACATCGCACAGCAAGCATTGTACATCTTTTTCGGTTGCATTTACAATGTTATTTAGAATATGTACCAAAAGTTCGAAAGTATATCGATGTAAAAAAAAAAAAGAAGATATGTATAAGAACCATAACAATATCACCACCGGTACGAGTCGACCTTTTAGCTGTTGAGTTTATGTGCCTTTTTATCTTAACCTCACTTTTCCACTTTTTTAATAAATTAAGGCACTTTATTAACATAAACTTAAATAATTGCATGAGTAAGATTTTTCCATTTATTGATCATCATTTATAATAAAAAGTTAGGTTAATTTTGGTCCAAAATAGAATATGCGGCAATAGTTCGATTTAATTTGGCCCCTACTAAACAAATAGACCAAATTAGACCGGACCATAGGTACGGTTTAACACTTGTTCAAATGTTTACTTGTTCCACCGTTGATTTCAGAACTGGTATAATATTTCTTCTAAATTTGAGTTCCTTTTTCTCACATATACAGTAGGTTTTCTGCCTAAATTTCTTTTGTCTTGAAGATGCAGATATAGCGGCTAATAATAATATACTGTACACCCAATTAGATTGAAACTTCTAAGAGTTACAGGCGTTTTGGTTTAAAAAATGGTTAATACAAATAATTGGCATTGGAACGCAAAAGATTTTGCAATTATAACATTTCGCATAACTGTTGTATTGTTTGAATGATATTAAGAATTAATAGAAAGGACAAATTGAATAGTACAAGTACCTACAATGTGTAATGCTCGAGTCTGTTTCTAGAAACTAATGAGTGTCTGGTTTCAAATCCAGATCTAAATCCTTCACAATTTATTTTTTCTTGGCCTACAAACTTATTCCAGCTTCTAATTTTTTTTTTGCCATGTTGTGTTTCAGAGCAATGTTTACCAACAGATTTTTAAATTATTTGAAGAAATTTTTTTGGAATAATCAAAAATACAATTTTAGAGCAAAAATATTTTAGGAATTCAAGTACACCTTAAAAATTAACAAGAGTATAAATCCAAGGGCGTGATGTGCATTCCCGAATCCAACAACAACTATCAACATTTGTAATTTACTCATAAATGGTTTTTCATTTTTTTTCATTCTTATGCTATTACTAGTGACTTAATGCATGCTCGCTGCGCTTAGCTTCGCTTGCTAACTAACAATTAAGAATTTATACTGACTGGTTCCAAGACAATAATTTTGTTGTTGGATCCGGAAGAAAAAAAACTCCAATAGATTCGATTATAAAGTATATTTGATAACAACTACTTGGTCAAACTTGATGCATATAACAAGACGAATTTTAATACATTTTTTTTGTATACATACTACATTCCGAAACATACTGTATACCCTTTCTTTTGTTTCTATATCATACAAATAACATATAATTTCATTTAGTGACAATATGATCTTTCATTTGAATTCAAAAATTATATGAAAATACATTTTTTTCGGATGAAATATATATTCGTTTATTTTGATTTCCAATTTTCCTATTCGAACGGATTTTATCGCTCTCATGAAAATGAGTATCAGATGTTAAAAATATTTCAAATATGAAAAATATATGTATTACAATAGTTTCCTTCTAATGAAAATTGAAGGTTAAAAAAATTTTCTATAAAAATTTATGACTGGACTAAAATCGATTTGTAAAAAAAAAAAGTTATAATTTAAAATTTCAATTCAGTTGATTCTCTTTAAAATAAATTGATTAAACGTTTTGAATAAATTGAAACAGATGAAAGAATCCGATGACTAGTATAAATATAAACTAAAACCGAGAAAAAAAAAAAACAAACAAATAGGCCAGAACCAAAAAACCACATTTTAAACGGATATGATCAAATAGACATGATATGGGGACATGAAATGTTATAAAGTTAGATGAGAAAATTGAACTATGTCAACTGTATTTAATTTGATTTGGGAATTCAAAAATTTTAATTCAACAAAAACCACCCCACAAAGTTACCGATATTTTCTAGTGCATTATTTCCACTTATAGAGTATCTGTCGTTTATAACCCAGTTTTTGGATTCTTAATTAAATCAAAAATCATGTACATATATAATATATATGATCATACAAGTAGTGCGTGGTTTTAAAAATAATAATTAATCAAAATCACACGAGATCCGAATGGGAATGTAAGCCGCACAAGAAATGAAAAAATTCAATATTAAAACTTATATAGTGATGAAAATTCGATCATTATACACGTTCATAAATCTTATGAAATCAATTTAAAATTATCGTTAATGGTCATTAATTCTATTGGAATAAATAAGAAAAGATAAAAAGTCATTGAATATTATGATTTAGTATCGATTTAGTCATCTGAAAATTTGATAGTTCAGTTTTTAAATAAGACGTATGGACTTACAATTCTTGGGACAATTTAAAGTGGAAAAGAATTATGTATATATAAACTTACATGCCCTATGGTAGATAATTGAGACTCGTTACCAAATTTCTAATTCAATGAATTAGTTCTGAGAAAAAAAAACACCAAAACTAATAATAATATTTCAAAGTTTTTCTTCGTAAGTTGGTTTTCCCGTTTTGGAATTTGCTCTAATTTAAACATAACCTTGGTATTAAAACAACATAAATCTTCTATTCAAATTGGCATATCAATTTTTAAAGTAGATGTAAAAAACTCAACCAAAAACGGTAAAAATGTATGCGTAAAGCTTACTTTTTCCTACAACTATTTCTTTCTACACTATTCTTCAATCAAATCTTCTATTAATTTTACCGAAATTTTACAATTGACGATACTCAATTTTTGTATTAAACCTATGCAAAACACTTAAACGAAATTGTTGAACAAATTTTTCAATTAAATCTGAAAAACGAAAAAAAAACGACTAATCTTTGTGGTCACCCTGACTTTTGACTTAAAACTTCTTTCTCTCTCGTCCAATTTTGCTAAATTGCAATACCAAATCAAATTAAGGAATGATCAACCAATATTCCAAATGTCATTAAAATCAAGCTATCGTATAGACGTTCGAACGGACGGTCATCCATAAATCGAACTTTTAAATCTCTACACATCAATTGCCTTGAAACCGTTCTCCAGTAATAAAATTATTTTTATCCTTTACAAATGTAGTGGCAAAACTCATATATTCTCTGATAGTACCTATCATAGGACATATACCAGGAATATGGATGGCGAACAGTGGAATTCTGTATGTGGAGCAACACTGATTATCACTTTGTATATTTTGATTTCTTCAAAATACAGCTTTTGCTTAAATTAAAAAAAAATGAATATCGCCAGAAACATTATTTGAAAACAACTCAATAGCTGTCATCTTAAATGGATCATTTTCAAGCTACCTTACGAAATGTATGAAAGAGACAATCGAATGTCACTTTACAGAACTCCACTGTAGACTTAGAACACACTATTGAATGAGTAATAATATGTAAATCGAAATTTCTTGAGAAAGAAATTATTACATAAATTTTAAAGGAAAACCACAAAATCAGAAAGAATTTGACATCATAAAATACGAGATTCCATGGAAAAAAAATTGATTAATCATTTGTCATCTTCTTATGAAAAAACAAAATTCTTTGAGATGGAAGAAAAATTAGAAGTCAGCTTGCTTATAACTACAACAAAAAAAATAGTCACTTTCGAAATGACTATAATAGTTAATTACGGGAGCAGTATATTGGAAGCATTAGTAGGATTTCTTATGAAACATTCTACATTCTACAAATTGTCAATAAACTAGGTTAATTAAAGTAATAATTCCGCATCTCAACTAAGTTGATTGTAAAGATTCTAAAAATTATGATTTACATACATCATTCAAATATCTCATATCGTTGCATCTATTCAAATGACAGGTTGATTAGAGTTTTGACAGTATTGCTGCTACTGTTGAGACAAGCCCCATGATATGGGAAATCATCATGATGATATTACCTCGAATATAAAAGGACGTATAGATAAAAATAAATTGAAAAGTTTTATTTCGCAGAGGTTTTTAGATTAATAAAAAAAAAAAAAAAATATTATATATTGTAAAGCAAATTGAATTTTGATTGATTTTGACAATTTAATCATTTAAAAAAAAACTCTTCTTATTCATCATAAAACTGTCTGAATATATTAGAAATAAATGTATGTATTAAATATTCTGGAAATATTCAGACAGTTTTATGCTTTTTAGGTGTAATATTAATGGAAAAATTAAAGGTAATCTTGGATTGTCATTCAAATACGAATACTTAATCCACTTTACGAATTTTCTTTTTCTTATCGTGATAATTGTTCCAATATTTATAAGAATATATAAATATTCAACTATTATTCTTCAGTAGAATATCGATTTTTTGGTTCTTGTAATTATTTGCCAATCTGTGGTTCCAAGTAGTGATTGTGTTTTCCAGAAGTTTTTTTTTTCATGATTTGAGAATTCCTGAATTAGTAATTAATACATTTCTTGAGTTTAGAAATATTTCGGCAATTCTTGAGAGCTTCGAGAACTTCGAAATTCTAAAGAAAGTTCTGATTTATTGTAGTTCTTTTATATGTACAATTTTTATTTGCTTTACAATTACTGACAGTTTTTTCAATACACATAAATAGTCTATTTATCAGATAAATATACAATTGGACACAAAAATTCCAGAAATCGAGAACTTCCAAAGAAAGATTATTTCACTGTATTTGCAAAACAGTTCTATTTTCACTAAATTTAGTTAACAACACGACTAAAAGGAAATGCCCTAATAACAAAACTAGAAGTACAAAATGATTGGGATATATTTTTAGACTGGTTATCAGAAAAAGCTTCAGGGAGTGTAAAATCAATTTTCCCAGTTTCCATTCCTCCTCAGTTTTCACGTAAATACCATAGATCAAAACGACCGGTGTAAATCCTGAAATATTGGAGCTATTAGGCCTATAAAAAACATTTGTCATATCTTTAAGTTTCCTAAATACTCGTTGATTTATTCTATTATAATATAAGATTATAGAGAGGAAAAGTTTTGATTGTGATCTTAGTTACAAAGGGAACGCACCAATACGCTATCTGAAACTAAAATTTCATTTGAAATACAAAATGTTTGTAGACATTTTACTTTTTTAAAGAAAATGAAAAATACTATAAGAAATCCGTAAATAATTATTAGTCAAAAAGTTTCTTAAAATAAAAGTTTTAATAAGTTTTATTTTTATAACGTCCAAAAATACAAATAACTTATAAAGGGATAAAAACAGGAAATCGAAAATAAATTGTATAAAAAAGTTACTTAGAATTTCTTTATTTTATAAGAAAAATAAAAAAGAAAAACAGCCTTTTACAATTATCCCTTCTCAAAATTGTATCCCTTCAAAAATAATTTGTTATTTATAACATGATTTTTATATTTAAAATAAAAAAAACTTATTTTCCCTGTTTTTACTTCCTGAAAATATTGTCAAGTCCTTGCCTTAAAAACTGTGACGACAACCTTTTATTAAAAAAGCATTTTTCTCATTACATATTTAAATAAGAAATGAGAAGCACAAATTTTTAGGTAGGCAAGCAAAACCATAATAGTAGACAAGAATAAGTCACTAAGTCAATTTTAAGGATATTTTTCTGTATTGTATACATTAAACACTTTTGCTTTCAAAAAATTTGGGATGGTGTAAAAATTGTAGTAGAAAAAACCATTTTATTAATTTCCCACGAATTTTACACCCACCCACCCGAAAGCAATTAGATATTTTTTTTTTTTCTTTTATGAAATGTTAAAAACAAAACGTTCATGTATACTTAATATTTATTTTTTACTTGTTTGTAAATCAAAAAGAAAGGAAAAAAAAGGTGGAAAATAAATCAAAAACTTTTCACTGATAGAACAACAAACGATAAATTCATGAAGACGAATTGAATTTTAAATATTTCGCGAATTTCTTACAAGTTTTTTTTTGGTTCATATTTTCACAAAGTTGTAAAACCTGAGAGTACACAAAATAGACATAAATACCAAAATTATATGAAAAAAAAGAAAATTCTGAGACAAAAAAAAAACAATATTTCTAAAGTTTAGATTTATTTGCTCCGAGAGCATAGGCTCTGGAGGTGATGATTTTTATGGAAAAGAAAAATAGATAGGTATTGCGCCTATGGGCATTCATTTTTTTCGTTGGAATTTTTAAATTAATATGCGTAATATTGAATGATATCAAAATTGGATATTATATTGGATTTTAAATACCTGAATTTAAATAAATTCAAAGAATTTATGTAATTCGCCTTCGCAAAAACTTTTTATCTTCTGCCCATTAATTGGAATAAACTTTTTTGGTATAAATTTTTGAGTTTTTAATGAAATTCGTATTACAATCACCTGAGTTCCCGAAAAAGAGGTTTCTAAAAAGTGTCCGCTCCTCTGTGAAAATCTATATCACAATAACTCATGAACGCATTATTAGATTTAAATAAAATTGGAATATTTTCATAGACGGTACTTATAAGAAAATAGATATCTATCGTCTTTGGTCAATATCTGTCCTGATGCCGAGTAAATTTTCTAGGAATTTGTATGTACCGAATAAAGGCATATATGAAGAAAGACAAAAAATTATATCATATGAAAAAAAGAAACCAACTTATGTTACAAGGAATTTACTCCTAATCAGTTTTCCGATCAATAATATGTATGACCTAATCGAATAACTAAAAAAAGAATACATTTTTTTTTTTAGAAATTCTTCTAGCATAGACTAATGTCCAAGTCATTAGGGACAGTGTCAGTATTGTTGTTGTAAGTAAAATTAAAAGAGATCACATAACAAAAGCTTTAATGTAGAGATATTAGTAGCATATGCTTCTAGTGTAGGCATATAAACAGTGCATTAAAGCTATATCTAAAATAATTGAATTTTTGGCAAGGCTAGTTTCTTTCCACATTAAATACGAGAAGGGTATTAACACCTTATTTCCAACTCGTGGAAGAATACGGGAAGGATATTTTTACAAATTTTATAGTCTGGCAAGTAAGGTATTTTTACTCGCTATGTTCTGTTAAATATAGTATTTCACGTTAACCTTAAATAACTCCAATAAAGGAATGTATCTAATACTTGCTCACTATACGTTGATACATTACCAAACAATTCATATGAAAGTGACATGGAGTTCTTAGACAATATTTCTGATGATGACTCTAGTGATATTGAAAATCCTTCTAGTTAGACGTGCAATTAAAATTTTCCCACTTCAGTTTAGTGACAGTGAAACCGAAATGGAAATAAATAGTGATAGTGATGATAAAGTTATTGTAGAAAAATGTTGCCGTTTTACACTGATAAAAGGACACGCTAAACCGATATTTAATGTGTTAACGTCTATTTATCAAATCTAATTTATGTCCTTCATTTGGAAAGCAATTATTAATTGGATTCTACTAAATATTTTTCACTGAACACTATATTTATTATTTGCTATCAAGTTGGGTGGCGACATACTTTAAAAGTATATAAGGAAAACTATTAAAAAGTAAGGAAAAAAAAGGAAATGAAAATTGAAAATATTACACACAAAAAGAAATGCTTGACTAATTTTAAATGCATTGGACCAGATTTAATGTTAACAATTTTATTTCGAAATAAAAATTCATATGTATAATAATATCATTAAATTTATGGAAACAGGCCAAAAAAAAAGAAAACTATACTGTATAAATATTTCAAATATTATTGTTTATAAAACTATTACTAATAAAAATAATTTTTCATTTCCCCATGATTGTACTTCCATTCACAGAAGAAACAAGCTATAGTGCGAAAACCACTATGGGAACTTCTATACATATCGATCAGATTATTACATACAACAATTTTTGATTTATTTTGTAAAAAAATTTAGAAGTTTTGTCCGAGCACCCAAAGTTATGCTTCAAATTTCTAACAAAAAATCCGAATTTTGTTCGGGAGCTACCCGAAGTTGTAATCGGATTCAATTGATTTTTAGACACAATTGTTCTTTCACTGAAAAAGTGTCTCATACCAAATTTCATTGAAATCAGTCCATAAATAACGTTACAATATTCTTTCATTGAAAAGCACACAAAACCGAACTTTTGCTCGGAAGCTACCCGAAATTTTAGTCCGATCGAACCCAACTTCTGATAAAATGGTTCCCATGAGGAAAAAACCGCCTTTACCAATTTTCATGGAAATGGCTTCAAAAATACGGCCGCAATCTTGTATACGACAGACAGGCCGACAGACAGACAGACAAACAGACAGACAGACAGAGAGACAGACGACAGACAGACATTGGATAAAAATGATTGCAAACGATTTAGAATCTTATAAAACGTGGAGATTTACAGTAACTTATATACTTCGTATAGAAGTTAAAAATGAGCAAAGCAAACCATAGCAGTGAATTTACATTTTCTTTATATCGGTAGGACCACTATGGAACTTTCCCCATTAATGTCATAAAATATTCATTTCAGTTCGCCTATTCTAAATGTACATACCAAGTTTTAAAAAAATCCGCCCATTATTGATTGAATTATTGAAGTTTTTCTATTTTAGCAATGCAACGATTTTTTGGCCCATCCAACTGAATCATAAACTTAGAGGAATTTTCAATTCATATACTAAACAAGTTTAATTTTGTATTTTTAACTAATTAACAAACTATTTAAACTGGTTTAATCAATAGATTTTAGTAGTTCTTTTTAGATTTAGTTTTGATTAAATAAAAACAAGATTTTATTAATAATAATTTATATATTATATGTTTGCAGTGAAATTACATATTTCCAGAAATGAGGTTTGAAAAAAAAAAATTCTCAACAATTTATTACATCTATTTAAGAAAATCATAAATGAAAAAGCAGTCGTCATCTTCTTGACTTTGGAATTTAGTTCAATGTTCTCTAATAATGAATTTTAATATTATATGCAAAATGAAAATTTACAAAACTGCTATGTAATTTAATAAGAAAAAAAAAAGTAATAATAATAATTGTTCATTTTGTTAACAATAAGAAACATCTAAAAGATATTAAAAAGAAAAAAAAACTATGATACAAGAATTAATGTTATAACACGTCAATAATAAATTAAGAAAAGAAATAATGTTTATCATAAATACTAAAAGTAAAACCAGTTAAAATATTCGATCTCGAGAATAGATATAATACAGATTATAGTATAATATAGGAAAATTTTCAAAATTATTATATGTGTATGACGCACATGTAAAGTAACACATCATTTATTATATGAGGGGCTTCCACAAAATAGAAATTAGTATGTTTGTTTTCAAAATAAACAACCACACAACCTGTTTGCTAAAAATAATTTTTTTTAGAAAAACAAAAAGAAACATGTTCAAATTAATTGCAATAATATAAAATTATATATTTGGTGCGTTTATAAATTGGAAATGATGTCGGCTAAAGAATTTTCTTGGCCATGCCACACAAGAAGATTTATTAAATCGTTTTAGCTGAATGCGGTAATTTCATCTTAAAACAATATTATTAATAGAGTAAGTTCCGTATAGTTGTTTTTAGTATTATTATATGGCCTTACTTTAACACATGAGAGCTTCTTTTTTACCATTCAGTGATTAGAGTCTCATACTAGTAGCAAGCGATCTGGAGTTCAATTTTCAATCACGCAAGTTTGTAATTTAAAAACAAAAATTCCGAAGTAAAAAATTCCAAAATTGATCTCTACATAACTAGTTCAATGAATCTATAGTCTGCCAATAGAACTGGCGGTTTCAGATTGATTGACTTCTAAGACCAAGTGGTTTTAACCAAATTTTGGTTTTAATCACATTTTTCCTAACAAGTCGCAACTGTAAGAACTAAATAGAATCCCACTCAAAATTATTATTATTCGAAATACCTAAAATTATGAAATTTTAAAATTCTTATTCTTACTGTATTTGGCGAACTATAAAAAAACAAAAATCGTCTAGAAACTTATATTTTTACAACACCTTTTGGATTATGACCATATCTTTTCTTTATTTAATTACATTTCCAGCAGTCACGCAAATATTACTTTTAATTAAAATCCAAATTTTCAACAAGAGAATTTCTTTAAGAAAAAATCTAAACACAAAACCTAAATATATAAGAATTTCATTTCACATTGAATTTATTATGAATTTGCTTAGATTTCGGCACATGCGGTTTAATCTATTTGAACTGAAGTGATAATCAGGTAATGACGGACCAGATTACCTCATATTTAAGATCTCTTGAAAAATTAATGAATCAGTATTATTTTCTTGTAGAAAATAAAATCATCAAAAATTTTTAATTTCAAATTAAAATTAACAAGAAATATATGCTTGGGTGGAGAGTATGTAATAGCCTCTTTCAATGGCTATTTCGTAAAAAAAAAAATACGATCGAAATTACAGAGGTTGGTAGCAATACATATGTGTAACAAAAATCATTCAAAAGCATTGCCATTGCTATGCTTTTTGATAGGATTTAGACCAAATCCTGTTAAGGAAAAATGATCATTATCACGAGTCAAAGAATAAATTACTCATCTTCTCTCGTCTTCACTAAATCCTTTCAAAATATTTCTCAAATTCGTTTTCATCAAATTTTTCTTCACATATTATATTTCTAAGTTAACATTTGAAGACCAGGGTTTCGGATTAGGGAGTTAAAATGCCTGGCTTCTGATCTGGATACTTTGGGTTTATATAAAATTTACTAACATAGAATATTTTTCCGACTCCGACTACACATTCCGAACGTTGACTAAAAACATTTTACAATAAATTTAATGATAAACGTAAAAGAAACATCCTAATGAAATCATTACCAAAATAGTGTACAGCCCGCGAATTATATATTTATTTCCAAATATATAACCTACCAAATCTGAAGATTTATTACATTTTCTTTTCATACAAATTCAATGATTTAAAATGCCATTTATCATGTTTAGGAGACTACAACCTACCACCCCCCCAAAATCGTTAGTTCCAACAAAACAAACAAACAAAAAAACTAGATAACAAAAATATCAACCATATCAAATGGAATTGATTGATTGATATAGAAGAATTCTTAGTCTACATATACTTGTAAATGAATATGGACATATGGAACATTTATGTCATAAAGAAATTATGTAATAATAGTTAGTATTACCCTTTCCATATTTATATCCAAAAAAAAGAGCATATTTCGCTACGAAAAATGTATATTTTTGTCATAAAACTAATAGAATGTCATGTTTCCACGCAATAAACCGAAAAACTTTAATATTTATTTTAAAAGTTTTGTTTCGTTAAATTTACAGCACTGTTCTTGAAACAGTCATAACAAATTATGACTATCATAAATGACGCCACAGTTAGAATTTTTTTGTTGGACAAACAGTTAAAATGATATGTTCTCTAAGATTTTCATATTTTTGATGACTAACTATCCTGGAAGAATACAAGTTTCCCGAAACAATCATATTTTCAAGTCATATCTTTAGTATAGGCGTGTAAAACTTAATATTTACTATGAAGTTTTTACTACTTTAATATTTGAGTTTAGTAAGAATTGAAAACAAAATATAAAAGTTTTAGTTTAAATTAAAGGATCAGAATGATACCAGAGGACGAAAAAGATGAAAATTTCTTTTGAGGTCAACTCACAATAAATTGTCAAATGTGAAAAGGGTCAAAATTTTATATTGTTTTTTTTTTGTGTGTGTTTTCTTTTTATAAAGAAGAAATTAAGGACTCATGCTGTGAGAAAAGGATTTGAAATACTCATATAGTTTGTAGAATGTTGATTAAAATTATGTATACGGAAATATTTAAAGAAAAATACAGAGGGTTGATTTAGTTGACGAAAACCTTTCTCTGCAAATTTGTAGACCTTTTTGGATGGCGTGAAAATAAATTTCCAAACAATGATTACAGGACATGACCTAGAATTGAAATTTTTCTGGTAAGGACAGTTTTTTTTTGTTTTATTTTGAAGGAAAGAAAGGAGATAAATGAAGTCAATTGACTGTAAATATTCACATGGTAATAAAAAAAATGCATCTTCATCCATCTCAAAAATTAAAACGAAATCAGAAAGGTATAAATCTCAAAATTTCAACCAATTCAAAATGAGTAAATAAACATATCGAAACCTAAAACCTGCCTACAGCCTATCTTTGATGCTGTATGATAGAAATCAGGGTTATGGAGTCAGAGTCGAAGTTATAATCGAACTGGTTTTTGACCGTAGAACACTTTTTAACAACTCCAACTCGGAAAAATTTGATTTCAAATATTTAAACTTGGTGTAAAACTCATTTTTTTTTACCTTTTAATTCGTAACACCTTAATGCAATTAAAACCGGAGTCGGAGTTGGAGACGGAACAATTTTTAAGGATTTCACAAACTTTGTAGAAACCAGTACATCATTTTTTAAAGAAAATTTTATGGACATGCTTTTATCTTTCTACAACTATTTCTTTCTTTACATTCTTGGATTGATTTTACTCCAGTACCATCAATTTATGTAACCAACATACGCTGTTCATTTAAATGAAATTGTTGTTCATATTCCAATAAAATCCAGAAAATTAAATTAAAAAGAAATACAAAGCTTTAATTTTTCCTTTATATAAATTTCATTAAAATCGGACAATGCATTTTGTAGTTATCTTTTATACAAAACGGATTGACGGACAGACATGCAACAATTGATATAACTTTTGACTCTCTACATATATGTATATGCCTATGCTATTATCTAGGATAGGGCATAAAATCGAGAGTATTTTCATCCAAATTATGAATTTCCAAAGACAAAAACTTTGAAATCACTGAAATTTTCATGTATTGCTTTATTTAATTTATTTATTATTACTTTCCTATATTTTCGGGATAATATTTTTCGAATTTCCTTTAATTTTGCATTTTTTTTTCTTTACTCAAATATAAAATTTCCCACTTAATTTTGATATAAATTTTCCTCTTTTTTTCGAGTTTTCCCGCCTTTTTTTTTGTTGAAACTTTATATTATTTTATTTCTCAGTGGAATTTCATGTTAGAAATGCGTAAAGAAAATGCCATTTTTGTTTTGTCCTTTTAATAGTTTGGGGAAAACTTCAACCATAACATATAAAAGGAAAATAAGGCTCCAAAATTATTACAAAAAAAAAAACCACCGCCAAATAAAGTTAGTAAAGTCTCTAAAGACACGATATTTATGGTTTGTGAAAATGTTTTAATAATGTCTTGACGAATTCTTTCTTTTTCTTTTTCTTATTTCATGTTGATTTTTCCTATTATTTTTGGGGAATTATTTATTCGATGAATGAAAGAAAAAGTTTCATTAAATTTAATTGTTGAATTTATTTTCTAAGAAAACATTCCCTTTTTTTATGTTTAAGACCAAAATTTCATTTCTCTTTTAATTGCCTAAAATACTGGAATTTATCAACAATTGGTGGTTATATATTTAATTTTTTATTGTTAATTTTATGGATGGTTAAAAACTATTAAAAAAGTATATAATCGCCAGAAAAGAAAGAAAAATATATGTCGTCTTTTGTGGTATATAAGATTCATGTATTGGTCCTTAAGACAATGCATGAAATCGTTTAGAGATAAAATGTAATTGGTCATTTTTAAGTTCTATATAAAATAGGGGCCGTTATTTTGGCAGAAATTAAAGAAAATGATACTATATTTAGTGGTTAACATTATTGAAGCAACATTTTTTGTGATCATTAAAATACCACCCCTTTCGCCTAAGAGAAATTATTTTTATATTATTTTCTTAAAGCAAAATGTGTACCTACACACTAACAAACGAAAAAAAAACATATTCTTCAAAAGTTCCATTTAAAAGTTCCATTTAAAAGTTTAAAAAATTTGTGCAAAATCAACAAATTTCCATGACCAAGAATTTTGTAAGAAGTTTGTTAGCGATGAGATTCTATTCCAGATGATAATTCTTTTAATGAAAAGAATAATATTATATTACCCGAACTTCTATGATATTTTTCTAGCAATAAACCAAGGAATCATATTCTAAAAAACGACATCGCTAGCAAATTCTTTTATATGAAATACTGCAAATACAGTTAATAGTCCCTATCGTTCTCGAGGACGAAAACAGATAACTGTAAATCTCAAATTCCCTTATTGGCACCATCTACTACATCAAAAGCCTAAGCTCCTTCCCTGCTAAGTTAAAAATCATAGTCACTCTCATTTTTATCGTCAAATAGAAATTTAAATCACATATGAGGTGGGTCCTAATTCAATCGTATCCTATTGTAATTATTTGAATTTGTTATCTACTTTTGATTAAAGAACCTTTTCAACTTGATTAAATTATATTTACCAGTATTGTTACTGTTGTTCAAAACAAGTAGTATTTTTACTTAAATATCCTTCAAGAAATCCAAATTAATTGTTTAAAAACTTTCTTCTTCATTTTTCTATGATAATAATAACCAATTTGTGAAAACATTCATCTTTCAAAGTTAGTTTTCGAAACAAAAGTCAACGTTAACTTTAACATAACATAGAAAAATCAACTTCGAAATTTAAAATTAACTTCATTCTATTATCCCAGTAACTAACATATCAAAATGGAGCGTTGAAAACCATCAAACCATTAACAAAAGCGTCCGTCCAGAATTGCTGAATCGTAAAAGTGTTATAAGTTTGATCACTCATCGAAAATTGAAAGAGTTTATCTCTGAAATTTTGATGGATCCATATAGTTCTGACTACCATTTGTTTTGGTGTATACTCCTTTAATGATCTAAGTTTGAGTTGATAAGAAATGAAAATTACTTGTTTTTGGTCAACAAAACCCAGAAGTTTTATAGTGAGGGGAATAATATAGCTGTCAGGTAAATGGTCATCGATCGAAATTGACAATGTTTAATTTAATAATATTATTGTTTCCCATAAAAAATTCACCTTTCATTTACATACAAAACAAAAACTCAACAACTTTTGACCTATCCAATAAATTATACATATTCCATTTGCAATTAACAAAGTTTTTTATAAGAATTTTATTCCAAGAACTCACAATATGAAAAGTTCAATTGAAGTAAGCAGTCTTTCATAAATTTTTATTTTTCTTTTCCAGAATACATAATCGATTCAATTCATGACTTTCGCTCATTATTGGTAATTTCAAATTTTACTGTTTGAAAAGAACTAATTTAAACATTTCAAATTCGGAACACAAAATGAAATTTATTTTCTTGAAATTATAACCGTGAACAGCAATTTTTCCGGTGAATATTTTCTAAAAATGATTAATTAGAAGACTACATGAAATATAATAATCGACTTTATGAAATGATTATTGGCAAAAATATGTTTATCTAAAAACATATAAAATAATACATTGTTTTTGTGTTGCTGGACTTTCCGAGGAAAAAAGTTAATTCAATTAACACACAGAAAACCAATAATCATTACGAAAAGAAAAAAGGCATGTCTAATAGTTTTTATGACTCGTTAATATATGATTCCAATGACTTATAGTAACTATATATAGTTGTAGTTTTATCTACATTAGTCATTTATCAATTGGATAAAATAATAAACCAGAAAAGAAGAAATAAACGAAGAACTAGTTTTAAATTTTCAGTAAATGAATTTATTTTTTTTATGTCTTGCTTCTTTTTTTTGAGGGAGTTGGGTTGGAGGAATATATTTTACTTAGTTTTTTTTTACAGGGTTTAACAAGTTTTAATTTAGTAATTAAAATTTTAAAGTTAAAAGAAAAAAAAACTTGTCTAGCTGGTTTCAAATAAATTAGTATTGAGGAAAAGGAAAAACTTTCATGAAAAAAATAAGTTATATAAAATAAAATAAGGATTTTGCAATTTAAAAGCAATTAACATATTTTTTGAAATGACCAAAATTTAATTTATGTGGAAACAATACTTAACTAGCAATAGGATATGAACGGCTGATACCTGAACACAATTTTATTCCATAGTCACATTTCTCTTAGTTCGTTTAAATTATAGGAAACACAAATTAGGATTTTAGTACGAAAAGGATAAAGTTTGACGTGCAATGTATTAGATTAGTTCTTATAACTATTCCAGTTTGACTTCATCAATTTTATAGAAAGGCCATAATCGAATAAACAGTTACAGCCTAAGGAAATCAATATAAAAATTCAATATTTATTTATTTTTCTTACTAATTGTAACTCTAGGATCTTATTGGATTTAAACTACTCCTTAAGGATGTTACAATACTGTGACATTTCCAAAATTTCATCTCTTTTGAATAGAAAAAAGTGGAAACTTTTAAAATTGATGTGTAAAACGTTGAATGTTTAAGTTCGAAAAAGTTTTCGATTTATAGATCTTGCTGATAAGGAGAAACTATATTCAAAATGCCTGATTTTTTTTAAACTATTTGAATATCTTCTTACCGTTGTATAATTGTATAGAAAAATACTAAATTATACAACAATACACAACGATTTACAACCAACTTTGCATTTGAAAATATAATATTTCAAAGAATTAGTAGGCCTACGATTTGGTTGATAAACCTTTCTTGTTTTATTCAATATGATCGCATGGAGGTCGACAAAATTCCTTTTTAGTTGAAATGCGAAAAAAAGGATGAAAAATTAAAACATTTTCGAAAAGAAAATTTGCTCTAGAATAATTTTTCTAATTTTAAAAAACATAAACAATAAAAATAGCAAACCATAAAAAAAAGTTATAAATATAAACAAATAAAAAAAATCTTCCACAATGGATGCAATTTGATTGCATTTTCAAAAGTTAAAAATTCTAGCACGTCTCTTAATAGTAAAAAAAAAAATAATAACAAACATTAAATAAAAAACATTGCCAATTAAAATTCTTATTGAAAATTAAAAAGTAATTTAAAATTTATGACGTCTTTTTAGAAAAAAAATCGAAAAAAACCGAAAAAAATATACACTTTGGAATTTTTCAAAGTGGCGACATTCTTCTCTCGATTATGGAAATGACGAGACATTATAGGATCTCTAATTGCAGTTGCTATATCTTTTTTAATGCCAAAAAATACGACAACGTTTAGAAGAAGTCATAGATGGTAACCATTGTATTAATAATATTGAATGATTCATTTAAAAAGTATTCCATGTCGGCGCATTCAGATAGAAAAAAAAATGGAAAAAGTTATCAAGTGGGCACAAACAAACAGGAAATTAGGGATCGAATTAAAACGAAGGGAAATACTATAAATTCCCAATAGATAAACCCGTAAAATAATGAATTTTTCATGTTTTCCATATTTCATGTTAGGGATGACCTAAGAAACTAGATAGTTAATATAGACACAATTCTTCTAGTTTTTAAAAAGGGGGAAAGTAGAACGACACTACACAGGGCTTATATAGCAGAGACTATTAAATGAACTTCCTAATTTGAATGTGGTGTCATCTTAATAGATTTTGTTTAATAAATCTTAAAAGTTTTATATTTTCTCGTTTAGTAAGGGTGGTAAAAACTCTATAAATTACTTTTAAAAGGGGCGAGTTTGATTGAACGCCCATTCTTTGACAAATTCTAGACAACAATACTTTTTTGAAATATGAAACGTTTACGAAATTGGCAATGAATTTCTTAATCGATTGAAAATGGGCACAAAAGATAAAATGATATTAGATTTGGAAAAATGGGGTAAATTTTTAAAAAGAGGATTGCTACCAAATTTAATAACCATATTTTTTTTTTAATTTTTTGGATATTTTTAAAAATATTTAATTTATTTATTTTCTATAAAAAAAAAAAAAAAACTACAACTTGTTAAGTAAGTTTCGAAGGTAAATTTAAAAATTTTTTAAAATTGATAATTAACGTGACGCAGGAAATAAGAAAAAAGAAAAAAAAACTACAACCTGTTTTGTACGTCAGGTATCAAAACCTGTCGAAACTAAAAATTCTTTGATAATATTATTTTGGTAGTAGGTATGTCGTTTTCTTCGAGTTTTTTGGCTAACCTTTACACTCAAAATATATATAAATGAAACACTTTCCAAAAGAATTTGTATGAATTTTATGTGTTGGTTTCGTGCAAAACTATATTCACTATATTCAATGAAAAGAAAAGTTCACTGAATATAGTGGAATCTTCCGATCAAAGAAACAATAATTTATGACCCCATAAAATTGATATTATGAAACATGAACAACACAGATATTTTTTAATTACTGGTTTAAAGGAATTTCAGATAAAGGATCCAAAGAAAGGTAAACTCTCATACTAGCAGTAGCCAACCTCACTTATGCGGAAATGTTTCTGACCATTTGATAAAAAAAAGAAAAAATTTTGAAACTGAAAAAAAGGCGACAAAAGTCTTACAGTTTAATAACAATTCTTACTGGTATTTGAGGGCTGGGAAATTCAAGCAAGAAAACTGTAAAAAATCATTTAACTCAGTCCCGAAATACTTAAATATCTAACCGAAATTCTTTCTTGGGCCATAAACGACGAATATTACTAGTTTATTTTGGCATTTAATAGGCAAAATAATAATCACAATATTTTTATTTTTATTTAGATTAGACTTTTTGATATTCATAAAATTCAAAAGGGTTACAGAAAAGCCTCAACTGAACCGCATATGGGTTAGATATAGCTGACCTAAATAAATAAGTAAGATTCCTATATCATTACAAAAAGCTTATGAAAATTTAAAATTCAATTACCGATTGTAGTACATCCGGAAAATATATCCTAAATCTATGTTATAATTATTTTTCATTGTCAAAACACAAGGTAAAGATCAAATCTTGGAATTGAATCAAATAACTCGATTTGAACCTACGATTTGGTTCAAATCGAACTCATTTCTGCTAAGACTAAACAAATTTTCTTTTGTTTTGGTTCTTTTTTTCATCACAAGAGTTTCTAGCTCTAAGCTTCTAACCGTTTTTAAAGAAAACCCTACAAAACGACACATTTGCAAGTTTTTGTACATTATTAATAAAAAAGAAAAAAATTAAACTGCATAAATCTGGCAATGCCTTAAAAAATAACAGTCGTCGTAAATATATTATGCTGTAAGAATTTTACATACTTTTCTTTGATGTAAAATTTGTAGAAGTGTGGTGTTCGCTGGCTGGCTGGTATAAATGGGGAATCAAAAACACAACAAAAAGAAGTTAAATAAGAATGGGATGAGTAATAAAAGAATATAAAACCAACAAGAAGTAGTCTGTTGTTGTTGTTGTTATCGTTTGTATTTTTTTTTTTGTTTCTAGTAAAATTGGAAAAGTCGTTCGAAGTGAAAAAAAAAGAAAAAGAAAAATATATAGTAAATGAAAATCGGACTATAGCCGATTTTGTGATGCCCTATGTAAGAAATGGGACATAAAAATTGTTAAAACTTACATTATTTTAAGGTTTTTTCTTCATAACTTTATTTCTTCTTTTCAAAATTTCTTCTAATTTGCAGATAACCTGGTAGCATAAGTTTAATTTGCAAATTTTATTCAAATTGGTGTATTAGTTTTTAAAGTACATTAAAAAAAAAATTTATAAAGAGGGTTTATTTCTCCTAGGATTATCTCTTTCTCTACTATCCTTGAACCGATTTGATTCAAATTTTACATGGTATCGTCTATTTATGTAGTTAACCTATATAATTAATTTAAACAAAATTTGTTCATAAATTTTCCAATTAAATTCGAAAAACCATAAACAAAAAAACGACAAAACTTTCTGGTCACTCTGGTTTTTCCTTTATGACTTTGCTCCCTCTAGATCGATTTTTCTCAAATGCAATACAAAACCAAGTTAAGGAATAAGCAACTAGCATTGTAAATTTCATCAAAACCAGATAACGCGTTTTTGAGTTATCTTGCCCACAGACGGACGAACGGACATGCATAAATCGATATAACTTTTGAATCCCGACACAACCATACCCTTTAAAACCTTTCTACGACAATTATTTCGATATGTTACAAATAGAGTGACGAAACTAATATACGCTCTGGTAGTACCTACACCATAGGGCATAAAAACAAAAAGAAAACAACCGGGAAATGACTTTTCCAGTACGGTATATATGAAATTTTTTATTGGTTCTATTTTACCGCACCTTGCCATTTCGTGTGTATATTTTTTCTTTTCGAATAATCCCCAAATTCCCAATATTTTAAAAATGTTTTAATTACATTCACAATCCCCTACAGGTCCCCTTTCCCTATAAAAAAAAAAACACATACACACAAATTGTATTCATTTTACATGAAATTGACTTACCCATGTGAAAATCTTGCAATATTTATGATAATTAGGAATTATATATATTTTTTTTTTTTTTTTGAATTATTTATACATCCACTTTAATTAAGTTAATTAATTGAAAAATAATGATAATTAATATTTTTATTACACAATAAGAGCATTGTTTAAAAACTTTTTTTTTTCTTCGTTTTTTTTTTCTTTTGAAACTTAAAACACTTTTCTTTTTTTTAGATATTTTATTTTAATTGAATTTTTTCTTTGATAATAATAAAAAAAAACTATTCAGAAAAATCACATTTAATATTTTTATATTACAATATTTTTTTTTTTTGTAAACAATTTTCAAAACACGTGAAAAACTAAAAAAACATTAATTTTTTTTTTATTTTTTTTTATTTAAGAAACAAAAATTCGTATTTTTCTTTTAATTAAAATATTAAGAAAAAAATAACACTTAAGAAAAGCACTGTCAAAACAATTACACTAACGAAAAATAAATGAAAATTCTTGCTGAAAATCTTGTTTCTTTTGAAATCACTGAATTTCTTTCTTCGTATTAAAAACTTCAACTTTAATTTCATCAAATTTATGTCAAAATCGAACGAATATTATTTTAAAGTACAGGAAAAACAAAAACAAATTTAATTTAAAAAAAAAAAAAAAAACTTTTTTTTTTTTTTTTTTTCAAATTCCAGAGAACACAATTTCAAGTGTAAAATTTTTTGAAGAAATTATATGAAATGTCCGATTTTTGAAAAAATTGTTTTTTGGAGAAGACACACAACTAACTAACTCATTTGTTCGCAGCGGACAAGTTGGAGAGACAACAACCAAGAAAAAAAAAATACACGAGAAAAAAAAACGGCGAATGCGAAATTTATGAGTTCGCCGATTTACTGGAAATGTCCAATAGGAAGTGTTTTTTTTTTGTTTTGGTATGGAAAAAAAAACAATGATTGACCACTACTGAAAATATTTTCGCGATTTTTATTATTTAGTGTCGTCCACTTTGATACTCTTGAATGGACTTAAAAGATCTGCCAACTTTTTGGGAAATAACAAAAGAATTGTTTTATAAAAAAATGTTTGCCTCTAGTTCTCAATTTCGCCGTACGCCGGGCAATTGTGCGCTTGTCTTCTTCTCGACGAGAAAAATAAAACAACACAGAAACTAGAAATACAAAAAAAAAAAACAAGAAAATTTACACACCTGAATTTTATGTTTGGATATTTAATTATGTATATATATGCGTACGGGGAAAAGGATATAAAAGATTTTACGATATAAAACAAAAAGGAGAAGAGATAAATAAAAACCGATATTATTTTGGAACAAAAAAAAAAAAATGTTTTTAATGCGAAAGCGGGTTTTTACCTGTTACACACTGATTTGTATTTAAAACGTATTTGAGAAATCTTTTCGAATATAAATTTCACAAAATACTAAATTCATAAACTTATTAATCGTAATATTATATTAATTTTAACTCTTAATTCTTAATTATAATCAAAATCTTATTCGAAAAAAAAAGCAATGAAGACTTTCTTCTTCACACACGTACTTTTCTGTCAATTGTCAAATCACGTCTAATTTTTCTTGTGTTGGAGAATTCTACCAATTTATTTTAGCATATGGTAAGATTTTAATAACTCTACACTAACGTGTACTTCACATTATGTTGGAATAAAAAATATTATTGGTTCATGTCTATGATAGAAAATGCTGAATTAAGATAACGGAAAAAAAATTTAAACACTAATTCACAAAAGACAAATTTTGGGATCCTGGAATTCGAATTGATAATTTCCTCCCTCAAGATATAAATACAGTAACTTGAAAAAGCATTATTAAATTTTATTCAAATTTGGTGCAAAGATAGGAAGTAATAAAGGTTTGTGAACTGATTTTGACCGAAAACAAAATGTCATTTTCGCTGGAAATATTAAACCGGAAATGCTTAATTTTGTATTCTAACTGCTAGTTTAATTAAATTCTCAACGGAAATGTCAAACCAGAATTGGGTTATTTTATACTTGTATGAGCACATTTTTTGAATTAATAATAACTCTAGAATGGTATATTCAAATTTGGTGCAAAATTAGGTTATAATCAGGAGTGAAATCCTGCAATTCGATTGACAATTCGAATAGAAAAAGCATTGTTATTCCTATTCTTTTTCGATACGATTTGGGCCAAACCGAATTACGTGATTCTCCTCCAGATGATGAATCGATATTGATTAACAAAGTTGAACGGTGAAGAAAAACGGAAGTGGAATCGTATAATTCGATTTGAAGCAAATCGATCCAAAATTATACAGGAAAAAGTGTGACCAGAAAGTTGTCGTTTTTTTCTTTATGGTTTTTCGGATTTAATTGGAAAATTTGTGAAGCTATTTTGTTTAAATTAATTATATAGGTTAACTACATAAATAGACGATATCATGTTAAATTTCAGTCAAATCGGTTCGAAGATAGTGGAGAAAGAAATAATCCTAGGAGAAAATACCTCTTTTCATATAGTTTTTTTTAAGTACTTTGAAAGCTAATACACCGATTTGAATAAAATTTGCAGATTATGCTATCAGGGTCTGGGTTATCTAGAAATTACAAGAAATTTTGAAAAGAGGAAACAACCTTTAAATATTGTTAGTTTTGACAGTTTTTCTGTCCCATTTCTACCATAGCCTTCAAAAAATCGGCTATAGGTCGATTTTCAGTTACTATATGTGAAATCAAAAACTAAAAAATTCTAAATAAAACAACAAAAATCCAAAAAAGCTTATTAAATTCATTTATTTCATGTTTTCTTTTTCTCATTCAAAAAATTTTAATATATTTAATAATATTTTTATAATTAATTTCGATTCATAATTTTTTCTTCTTCTTCATTCATGATTCGTTTTTCTTTCTTGTTAAAATTTTCATCAATATTTTCCTTCAAATTTATTTCCTTTTTTTTCTTTACTTTCAAATTAATTTTCTTCAAAAATTCTCATAATCTATATTTTATTTATTTAAATTTGAATTTGTTCATAATTTTCCTTCAAAAAACATTTAAAGATTTAAATATTGTTAATTTTTTTTTTATAAATAATTGCCTAAAAAGAAAATCGTTTGTGATTGTTTGTTTTTTTTTTAATTTATTTAAAAACACCATAAAAACAAAAATATTTTTAAAATTTTCATGTAAAGTTTTGCCGACAAAAATTAAAAAATTTTATAATTTTATTTTCTATTTTTATTTTTTTTTTTTATATTTTGAACTATAAAACTTTTCTTTAGCAACATTTTTCTTTTATTTTTTAGGCTTTCAAGAAGAATTTTTATTTTTTTTTTATTTTTGCATAATTTAATTTGAAATAAAATTAATAAACTGGAAAAAAATTTCATAAATTTTAGAATTTTAAAAATTTCCTCGTACTTTTATTTTTTTTTAGAAGCTGAAATTTAAAAAGCATTTCTTTTTATTTAATTTACAATTTCTTTGCAAAAAACAAACTTTTTTTTTAAAAAAAAGAAAGCTAATTTCGATTTTGTTATTCTTTGTTTAATTATTTATATTTAAGGCAAATTTTTATAAACATTAAATTTCATTTTCTTTTTGCTCATAATTTTTATAGTTTCTTTTCTTTTTTTGTTTAACACTTAATGCAGACACAATTTTTAGTGTTTTATTTTTTTAAATATTATATAAAAATTAATACAAAAAAATTTCCTAAAAGTTTGATATTAATTATTTTTAAATGTTTTATGTCGAAGTTTTTAAATTAACTAAAAAACTTTTCTGAACAACAACTTTTCCTGTATTTTTCTTTAAATATATTTTCTAAATTTGAAAAACTAATTTGTTTGAGTTTAACTTTTCTTTCGTTTATTTTTAAGTTTGTTATTTTTTTTTATTTTCAATAAGTTTTTAATTTTTTTTACTATATTTATTTCATTATTTTTTATTAAACTTTATTAAACTTTTATAAAAATGAAAAAAAAAACGCGGATTTTCTTATTTTATTGATAAAAACTTTCTTTTTGTCTTTTAAATAAATCGATTTTATTTAAATTGAATTATAATTAATTATTAATTTTAAAAACAAGTTAGGAATGTAATATTTAAGGACTGTTTAGACTTGTTATTGAACTTTAGGCAGGCAATTAAAAAACCGAAACTGCCAAATGAATTCGTGATACATTTCAATGGAATCATATGCAAACAATTTGGATTAGAACCAAAACACTTAATTTAATACAATTAAGTGCAAAGAAATACTATCCTAAACGAGATTCAAGATTCTACAGCACATAAATTGAAACACATATCCTTTCGAGTTCTCGTAAATATGAAAGGACCTAAGTTGTTTCGGCCACATTAAAAACCAAACTAAAGTTGAAAGGATTTACGGCTGCGTTGAATCAAAAGTATGATACGGCTTACGTGCTGGCATCCTTGAGTGAGAAAATGAAGTCAAAAGACCTATCGAAAATTACCCAGTTTTACATGTCTCTTTGTAGTTTTTGTAAAACCGGGAAAGATAAATTACCTAAAAATAGTTAGTTAGAGACATGTTAGTCAAATTTCAATCGTAAATTTAACTTTTTGGAATAAACTATAGATACGATTGGATTGTTTTTTTTATTCCCTACCTAGAATACCCTATTAGCACAGAGATATAAATTGCAGCGCTACCAAGAATTCTATTTCGTTATTAATGAAAGACTACAAGTACATTCATTTTTATATCACACGGAGTCTAATGAGGTGGCATAGTTTGCAAACTACAAATGTGACCACCAATCAGAATCCAAGTTAGGAATTCTGTTTAATGTACTCTGTGCACTATTATCAAAATAGTAATAACCTTATCGGTTAACTACTACCATAGATAAAAGTAATATAGAATGATTTATTATATGAAAAATTTCATTGCATGTAAAATTCGTTAGCTTCTCATGCCATTTAGGTTCTTCTACAGTACCCAACTGCGTTTATTTGTGACTGTGCATATTGAAATCAAAGATATATTTCAATTTTGTATTTCTTTTAGCTTATTTTTAATATTAGTAATCTAATAGTTTATCTATGCTACTACAATGGTAATAATTCCGAATCACTAACTTGAGACTATTCATTCCGTTAAACGATTAAAATGCGAGGAATTATCGAATTAATTGAGAATCGTGAGATAATGTACATTATTGCTGCTAATATGTCTTTAATAACGGATGATTCATCGTGAAGTACTTTTTTCAATCGGGATTTTTCTACACATCACATGTGAATAGTGTGAAGCTGTCATTGCAGTTTGACTCATCATGGAAAGACGTACAGCGGCACAGCGGCAGTGAATGGACTCCTAATGATCATCCACTATTTTATCGCTGAATTTAGTTTAGCGATGAGGCCTATTTCTGGCTAAATGGATACATCAATAAGCAAAATTGCTATATGATGAACAAGCCGAAGAGTATCAAGAATTACCGTTACATTCAGAGAAATACACAGTTTGGTGTGGTTTATGCGCTGGCATAATGTCGGCGATATCTGGTTTCGGTGGGCAACTGATTTTACGCTTTGAACCGGCGAATCGACCGCCTAAATCGTGTCATGTCACAACTCTGAATGATTTTCTTTGTGGTTACGTCAAGTCTAAAATCTACGCGTACAAGCCAGCTACGATTGATGCCTTGAAAGCAAATATTACTCGCACAATTGGTCAGATTCCAGTCCATAATGCATGAATAAGTGGTTCAAAATTGGACCTATAGAATTGAGCACCCTAAAGAGTGTAGATGCGACCAACATTTGAGTAACATAATCTTTAAAAAATAAATGTTATCGATTATTCTTTCGCTTCTTAATCAAGTTTTCACCATCAGGTTTAGTTTTATGTGCCTTTTTCAAATAACTTTCCTGAACCCCGTTCGTTGTAACTTCAACAGAAATTACAATTGAACAAAAGTTGAAAGTCTAAACATGCCTTTAATGTCATTAGTTTCTTTACGTTTTTTTTTCTTTTTTACAAAAAATAAAACTTCTTATAATTAAATATAAAAGAAAATTGGGAAATAGTAATTTTAAAAATCTTTAATCTGCATTAATTAATTGATTTATTAGTGAATAAATTTATTTTTCGTTTTTATTTTACTATTTTTTTTTTTTGTTATTTTTAAACGTATTTAATTGAATTCATTATTTTAATTTATTTATTAATTATAATATAAATGTTGAATGTTTTTTTCTTAATTTTATCATTTAACTTTTTAATTTTTGTGATTTTAAATATATTTTTTTTTGTTAAAAATACTCTATCAAAAAAAAGATTAAAACAAGTAAAAACCAAAGCAATAACATTTTGTTAAAAACTTTTGTAAATTACATAAATTTTTGGGTTCGGTTAATTGCGGGGGCGCGCACATTTAAAAACATTAATGCAACATTTTTTAATTTTTTTTATTTTAATTATATATTTTATCTTTTTGCAAAATTTATTTACTAATTTTCTTTCGTAGTGTGTGCGTATATTTAGTTAATTAAAATTAAGAGCACAGAAATAATTTTAATTTTGAAAAAAAATTAAAGTTTTCTTAAAAATGATGAGAAAAAAATAGTAAAAAATGTTTTTCTTTTTTTTAATTGTGTTAAATTTATGCGTGAAAGAGATAAATATAAATTATTTAATATTTTCTTGATTTTTAAAAATGTTCATATTTTGTGTTAATTTTAAAAAAAGAACTCCTTAAGTTTAACACATGCATCCGCCTTCCGAATCCTGCTGTTGTCCTGAACACGATGGTTGAGTTTGTAAATCGACAGCTGAAGATGTTTTTTTGTTGTTTTTTAGAGCAAAGGTTAAGGTTAAAATTAAAAATAAATACGATTTTTTTTTGTTTTATTGTAGTTTTATTTAATATTTTTATATTTTTTATTTTTTTTTCTTTTGCAATTAATTTTAAATTAAAATAATATTTTTAATAATTTATTGTAATTGTTTTTATTTTTTTATTTTATTTTCTTTTTGTAAATGTTGTTATTATTGCTTAATATTTTTGTATTGATTTTTTATTCCCGTTTTCTCAAATTAAAATAAAAATACTTAAAACTTAAAAAAAAAAAATATTTAAAAAAAAAAAAAAAATTCAAATAAAAGAAAATATTTTATTTAAAAATAATTTAGAAAAAAATTCATTTAATTTAAAACATTTAAAATTTAAACTAAATTATTTCAAAGTGCTTTTGTTTTGAGCATTAAAAATAAAAACTATAAAAAGAATTGCACTAGAAAATCATTTAATTTTAAAATGAAAGTCATTTGTAGAAGCCCCAAAAACAAATCTAATTTTTGGGGTCTAAATGAGATATTAACCCAATGCACCTCAGCTTTTTGTTGGCTTACATTTAGCCGAACTAAAATTAAATCACAATATTTTCATTCACACGTTGCAAGTAAAGCTTCATTGATTGTGTGTGCCTTGGAGGAGAACTTGGAGCGCGCAACACTAAATATTGCCTGTGTCGGTGAAAATTACGTAGAGTGCAAAGGATTAAATAGAAAGAAGACCGTTTCAGATTGAACGCCTGTTGTGTGACTGATATTAATATTCAAATTATTTATAAAAACATTTTTTTTTTAAATTTAATCAGTTTGAAAAAAGTAAATTATATTTGTGAAATTCTTTTTATTATTAACAAAACTTTTAATGAAACCTTCCATTACAAAAGAAGAGATCCAAAATGAATTCAAGGAAAAAGAAATACAGTAAATACGTCCTCGTAATTTTCCATTTAATCTGAAGTTAATTTATGTTTGAAAGTTAATGGTTTCATATTGAAACAGATTTGACAATTTTCTATTGGCATGGGATAGGCAGGCTGTTTTAGGAGCCGCAATATCCAAATAACTTTGCAAGTCTTAGAAGTATTAATGCTAAAAAAAAGGGTGACAATGAACCCAATTCGTGATCTAAGTGTCGGGAGTGTCAATAGGCATTACTACCAACATTATCAATAATTGCTAAATCACTGCATAATAGCCACTAAAAGTTTTGATAGCGCTTTGAATGCTAAAAAATACGTGAAAATGTCATTTGGGTAGTGAAAAGGTACCTTTAAAAATACCATCCATTTCAGTTTGAAAACTTTAGAATAGTATCAGTATTAAACCAACCCCTTAAAAGGTTTCACATCTAGAACAGAAACGACCACAAGGAAATGCATTATAGTTGGAAAAGATAGTTTCCAAGTCAGCATGGACGTTCAACAATTCAAAGCCTAATGAATTATCTGTAAAAACCGTTGATAATTGTGTTATGATCGAAGGGAAGAACGAAGAGAAATTCTCAAGATGAGAAAATGAATGATGATGATGCCGCTAGTGACGAAAAGAAAGTATAAAAACAGACGCTCGATTTAATAAGTACTTGTACCATTAAAGAATCTAGAATATATTTTAAGAAATTTAGAACATTGGTCGTTTGATGTCCGAAAAAACTTCTATCTATATAAATAAAAATTAAATTCTGTTCGTTGCTAAGCGCATCACTTGAGAACGGTTGAACCGATTTCGCTCATTTTTTTGTTAAAACGTTCGTATAACGTCCGAATAAGGTTCTTACGGAAAGAAAAATGTAAAAATTTGCCGGAAAAATTGGAAAATTCGAGAAAAACTGAAAGTACTTTTCTTCAATGAAATTTTGTATGAACTCGAGGCCATATGCGTGGATTTGTGTAATTCTTTTTTTGTTTTGTTCGTTATGGTCCCGGAAAAGATAAATACGTTTTTATTTCATTTTTACTTTGTTTGCACAATTTCAATAGCTTTTTACAAATCCACAAAACGATCACAAATTTATTGAAATTTGGACAGGACAACGTCTATCGGGTCAGCTAGTTTCATATATAAATTGAAAGAATTACATTAGAAACTCAGGTTAGATCGTGTATATATGTGGTTGGTGGGGCCAGTATAATCCTAACGATATAAAATTAGATGCCATTGGAATGTAGCAGAATATATCAAAATTATCGCAAGCATAACTTGCGGTACATATTCTGGAAGATAACATTTCAAGCGGTCGTATTTCATCTCCAAATCAATAATAGGACCTCATGTTCTTGAGACTATCCCAACCGAAATTTTTAAAGATTGTTTGAGATGGCCTTTTTCATCCGCCCGATTTTCCAGATATTTGCGAATTTTTAATTTTCAAATTATATATCGCAAAAAGAAAATCTTGAAAATCATCTTTCGTAATATACATTTTCATATTTTTTAAATTTACAAAAACTATTTAACAAGAAAACAATTTGAATTCTCTTTTTTTTGTTTTAATTTTTAAACCAAGAACCCTGTAAATTTTTAGGAATGAATAAATGAAAATTTTAAATATTTAGAAACAAAAAAAAAGAAGAAAAATGTTTGTTTTTTCTTAAAATAAAAAAAAAATATATTCCAAGAAAAAGCTCTTAAAAAACTTATTAAAAAAAAAATTATGATTTCTTCTTCTTAAAAAAAAAAACTTTAAAATCAGAAATTAACTAAAAAAAAAAAAAACCTCAATTAAATTAAAATTTTTTAATTAAATACTCCTTTTTTTCTAAAAATTTTTTAATTTTTTACTTAATTCTTTCTGTGGAAAACATTTTCCTTTTTTTCTTTTTATATAAAAAAAAATTATAATGAAAATCTTAAAAAAAAAAAAAAAAGTAATAATATTTAACTTAAAAAAAAAAAGAAAAAATATATTAATTAATTATTATTGATTTCATTTTCTTTGAATTATTTTAATTATTATTTTTAATTAATTAATTTTTTTTTTGTTCTTTTTTTTATATTTTTCGTTTTATTAATTGTTGTTGATGTAATTTTGTTGTTGTTTTTTTTTCTTACTTCTTTTTTATTTTTATTATTAATTATTTTATTTTATTATAAATATTTTTAAATATATATGTTTTTCGTAAAAAAAAAGTATAAGAGAAAAAAAAAAAGAAATAATTTCTTTTTAATAATATATAAATTGTTTTTTTTTTTTTTGTTTGTTATTTTTATTATTAAAGAGCACACACATCACACTCAGCAGGCACAGCCACCTTCTGGATCCTTTGTTTCGTTCGGTGAATCTTTGAGGACGACTTCTTGCACTGGAGGAAAATAGCGCACAAGAAAAATTAAAGCAAAAAAGTTAAGGAAATGAACGGAAATTAAATAAAAAAAACAAAATATATATATAAAAATAAATTATACAAAAAATTATAAATTTAATACAAAAAAAATTAAAAAAAATTAATAATAATAAACAAGAATAAAGTTTGTTTATAGAAAGAAAAACGAACTAAAAAAAATTAAAAAGGGATATATTTTTAAAATTTATTTTAAAAATTTGTGTAAATAATTTTCGTTTTGTTATATTAATGAAAAGGATACTGTCTTCTGGTGGTTTATTCTCTGTTGAATCCATACCGGGCAGGGCAGCCGCTACTCTTCGGAATAACTAAAAAGAAAATTATTAAATTATTAATTTAGAAGAAGAAAAACTTTCAAGAAAATATTCACATATGGAAATAAGAAAAAAAACTAGAAGTAATACAAACCAAGGAAAACGTTCCGTTCGAACTATGTTATCAACAAAAAAAAAAAAATCATAAAAAAGCGGAGAATTCCCTGTTAAGAAAAAAAAATCTAGTATCATGTCGTTTCATATTTCAAAAGTACAATTTCCGAAAGACAAAACAGTTTTAACATTTACTTTTCTAAAGCTTCAAGGCTTTTACGCTCACCGCACACTTGAGCTAAGCAAGCTAAACTACGTAAGCTAATTTTCTCGCTGAAAGTGAAAAATTCCACATTTGCATTAGTCGTCGCACATTTTAGCGAAGCTTTAAAACTGCGTCGCCTGATCATAAGCGACACGAACTAAGCTCGCTCGCGTAGTTCAGGCCTCAACTACGCGAACGAGCTTTATACATAGGTTCAAATAGAACTGATGCCATGAATTTACCAAAAATATCCCCGCGTAGCTTAGTTCAAGTGTGCAACAAGGTTAGCGAGCCCAGTTAAACTATGTAACTACAGCGAGGCGCCGCACACTTGGGCTAAGCTATGCGGGCCTAACACTTGATAAACTATTTTGACCTACACGCGGCGTTCTCGTCGCTTGGAAAAAAGTTTGATTTGACGTTAAAATTTCAGAAAATTAATTATTTTAGAGTGAAACGAATTAAAATATACTTTATATCACAAAATTATTATTAATTTTACAAATTAAATTAAATAAAATTTCAAAACACGCTTGATATATATAAAGAAAAAGAGTTCACAAATGAGCTTTCATAATGCATAGAGATAGTCGTATAAATGACTTTCCACTTTTTGATTCTCCAACTGTGTGTTTTCATTCTGGGTCTTTTTTTAATCTTAACCGTAACAATGGGATGGAAAAATTCGTGTTATAGAATAATTATCCAAGTTAATTAAGTCCTGGTGCAGACAAAGTGCTTGTAGACAAAGAAAAATAAATAATTGTGTGCAGAACCGATGAAACCAAGAGATTTGATCTGAACAATTTCTAGAAACGAACTAAACCAACTCAACATATTCAAAGGATGGTTTGTCGCAATTCTTGCACAATTGCAATCATATATGCAGAATGCCGTATTATAGAAAGTCCGCATTTGGAAAAATCTAAAGAACAATATTTTCCACTTTTTACTAACATGAATGTTTAATGTAAGGAATGGTGATTGATAAAACAACATTGATTGAATGAAACCTATTTTATAGTGATATCGAATTTGGCCTCAATCGAATTAAAAGAATTTCTAGTAAGTCTTATATCTTATCCAGGCTTGGAGGTTTATTATTCTTCATTCTTAATTTATAAAAGAACCCAATAGAACTAAAGACAATTGCGGATGACCAATTTTACAATGAAAGCTTAAGCGTAATTTAAGGTAAACTAAATTCTTGTCGTAAGTTTTACTTAAGTTTTTGTTACATTTCACAGTAAGAAGAAAATAAATTAAGTGAAGAAAAACTTGAGTTAAACCATCATAGAAAACCAAAAGTTTTACGTAAACTTTGACAATGAAACTTACTTTACAGTTTAAGCTCAATTTATGTTACAAACTCGACTTAAGCTTTCACTGTGAAATTTGGCCATAAATTACATAAAGATTGACTTGATTATTCAGAAACAATAATTAAATTTTTTAAAATATTGATTATTCTATTCTAAATCTAAACTATTGCATATTATTATCAATAATTTATACCTGTTTAACATTATATCCAGCTTTAGCGCTAGTTTCTATAAACATAACATTTAATTCCTTTGCTTTACGTTCACCTTCTTCTGTTGAAACTTGCCGTTTATCTGATAAATCGGTTTTATTACCAACTAACATTATTATAACATCACTACCACGTTCTGTTCGAACATCATCGATCCATTTTGATGTTTGATGGAATGAATTTGCATCTACAAAAAAAAACCAAAAAAATAACAATATTAATAAATTATTTAAAAAATAGTATTAAAGAATTTTTCGATTTTCCACGTGTTAAAAAATATAATTGGAAATAATTTGTTGTGTTATCAATTATTAAGCTTCCTTAAGGAAAAGAATTAATTATCGCGTAAACAAAATAGATTTATTGCATAAAACAAATTTTGAAAAGTATTACAATTTATAAAAATTTACATTCGAAACTCACTTGTAATATCATAAACAACAACAGCCACAGTTGAATCACGTATATAAGACGGTATCAAAGAACGAAATCGTTCCTGACCGGCTGTGTCCCATAATTGAAGTCTTACTGTTCGATCTTCTAAGTACATTGTTTTTGATAAAAAGTCAATTCCTATAGTTGCCTAAAAATTAATGAAAGAAAGAATTATTATATATTATAGTTAAAGACAGTACATTCAAGAAAAAAAAAGCAGCAAACTAATAATTGGCACAAAAAGATTAGGAGTTTCGTCATGTAGTTAGTTGAATCAACATGAATCAAGAGCCGGTAGGAGTAGCAGGCAAGAACTGTTCCTGACTAAGGCGTAGTTATCCCAAGATATGGTATTCCAAGTGGTGTAGAAATATCAATTTTCTTTATAAAGTCTTCTCTAGGGCGTAAGTTTAACTAGTCCCACTTTTGTTCCACCGAGAGATCAAAAAGTAAAATTCTATAATAATTGTAAAAGTGATTATCACTTTGGCAATTTTCAAAAGCGATGACTTCAAAGTAAATGTATTAGTTAAACAAACTATAGTGCGCAAACCACTATGGGAACTTCTATATATATATCGATCTAATTATTTCATACAACATTTATTTTGTACAAAAATTTCGAAGTTTTGTCCGAACACCCAAAGTTATGCTCCAAATTTCATACAAAAAAAAATCCGAATTTTGTTCGGCAGCTACCCGAAGTAGTAATCGGATTCAATTGATTTTTGGACACAATTGTTCTTTCAGTGAAAAAGTGTCTCATGCCAAATTTCATTGAAATCGGTCCATAAATAACGTTACAATACCCTGTAATGTAAAAACACAAAAAACCGAACTTTTGTTCGGCGTCTACCCGAAGTTTTAGGTCGATCAAATCTAACTTCTGATAGAATGGTTTTCATGAGGAAAAAACAGCTATTACCAATTTTCATGGAAATTGCTTCAAAAATACGGCCGCAATCTTGTACAACACAGACAGACCGACAGACAGACAAACATTGGATAAAAATGATTGCAAACGATTTATAATCTTATAAAACGTGGAAATCATGATTCCAGTAACTTATATACTTCGTATAGAAGTTAAAAATTACTGAAATATTATATAAAAATGACTGCCTAATAGTTCCTACGATCAAATTCATTATTTTCAATCGATAAATGCCCTTCCAAGATGTATGACAACGACAATCAATTGTCATTTGTCGTTGTACAGAATTTCACAATAGGATTTTTGCTTTCAACTTCTGTATATCGGGCAACAGGCAGGCTTTACCAATTAATTACTTATGAAAAATCCCCAACATTTTTTATTTCGAAAACCAGGACAGCACAAAATTTGTTTGACAAAAATATTTTTCGACTTTTGATGCCGGACAAAACCCGATATAACCGGACATCAAAAGAAAATTCGCCGGGACGCCAACAGATATTCCAAAAACTAGATCATTTCGGAAAAACTTGAATGTCTGGCAATCATTAATATTGGTATTTATTATATTAAACTCCTACAATTCTGTAGAATATGATTTGAATGTAAAATGAGAAATTACCATTTATAAAATCAAAATAATGTAATTTTCACATAAATGCAAAAAATTTTTTATATACACCAAACATAAAGCAAAATTAAATTCTTTATCGAAAAAAACATGGGCAAAACTTTTGTAAATTTACCAGATTTGAACTCAAAAATTACCAACTTCCGGTTTACAATTTCCTTCCAAACAAAAAAAACTAGTCATATCATTGCGCCATTACAATAGACCTCTTCTGGTAACAGATTTTATCATGATCATGTCCAAGTGTTCTCTATACTTATCGTGCTTACAAAAAAAGATAATTTTGAAAATGAGATATGGATAACAGAGAGTCATTAAACTGGGAAAGTCATTAACCTCCATATTTGGAATGTAATTAAATTGTATTAAATTTAAAATATAATTCTTTTTTTCAAATTTAACTATCACACAGTAGGTAAATTGCTATAATTTCGTTAGTATCACATTTACAGGTCCTGATACTGAGACGACCAACTCCAAGTTCTCTTTTTCTTTTTTTTTGCTTCAAAATGTAATTAAAGCATATTTAAAAAACAAAAGTTTTCTGTTTATCTTTGCAGAAAAGTCATCAACGATGTCATTGTGCCTTATTTCCCATAGAATATAAAAACGTCTAGAACGAATAAAAACTGTATAAATTACGTTGAAGAAAATTTCTTCCGTTTAAATTCTTGAAATGAAAACTGTTCGAAGTGGTGGGATGATTTAGATGGTTCAAGAAGGAAACAGTTTTACAATATGATTTGTAACTTTTAGATGGATCATAAACTTGGTTGATATCATTAAAAAGTATCATAATCATACCACAGGAATACTGGCCCCATAAAAAGAATGTACTAAATATATTAAAAGAAATCTTTAGGATACAAATGAAGAAAATGAATGGAAACGACTAGAAAATATTATACAGGACGTTCCATAATAGTATTCAATGGGAATTGGATTTTTAAAGAAAACCAAACTACTAATATTTCAATGTTTTTCCTTCAAAACTTTGATTCTTTCTCTTCGGCTTTCTTCTAATTCAGAATTAGCCGGAACTTTATACCGCAAATCTACTCTATTCTAATTTTAATCAAATTGACGTACAACTTTTTAAAGTATATCTGAAAAACTAAACAAAGAAGCAAACAACTTTATGGTCAGGCCAATTTTTGTTCTCTACAACTATTTCTTGTTGCTCTGTCCATGGATTGATTTTACTGAAATTCGGCATAGTATCGTAGTATTTACAAGTATGTAGTAAACTTAACTTACATAATTAATTTGAACGGAATTAAATCATAAACATGAAATTATAACTTCCTTACTTCTCAGCCAATTTAACTGAAATCCAATACCAAATCGATTTAAGGAATGGTCAACCTATATTCCAAATTGAAATCGAGGAACATGTTTTTTGAATTATATGTAGACGGATTGTCGAACGGAACTGCATAAATCGATATAACTTTTGATTCTCTAAATATCTAGCGACCTGAAACCAATCTCTGATGGTTTTTTCTATGCGTTACAAATATAGTAACATAACTAATAAACCTTCTGATAGTCTCTTCCGAAGGATATATTGTATAAATTTTTTCAACTTTCAGTAGGAAATAGAAATTTCAAGAGAAATATTAGCGACACGGGAATTCTATTTATTCGTGCATTCAACAAAAGGAAACAACATCATAATCATAGAAAAAGAAATGTTGTGTTGTTTGTTTTAGGACAGGAAATTTTACGATTTACGTTGAAAACCATGAGTTTTTTTTCAAATATCCATTTTTCTTTTTCTTCGGAAACAAGTGTTTATAAATAGTGAAAATTTTTGGAAAATAACCACAAGAAAAATTTATCTTAGCCAGAAACTGAAAAATGTACATATTGGAAAATGTAATTTTCACCAAACATGTACATATTTGGAAATGACTTTAAATTTTATTTTTGTGAAGTTTGGGGATGGTAGATGTTCTCCTTGTGTAGTATATATAGTACGTAGTGGAGTCCCGAGAATACGAGAATTGAAAAACATTTTATTATTGTACATGTCTCTCGTGATGTTAAAAATCGACCAACGTTTCCCAAGAAAAATAAATAATAAAGATGAAGATGTCTTTTATTGAAAAAGCTGGATGTGGGATGAGTTTAATTTTTTTTTTTGGGTGGGATGATTTATAACATCCATTATATGTTATATAAAAAAATTGGCAAAACAGGTAACATATTTTTTTGGATCAATATTTTTTCTTACGCGATGTTTTTTTGTACCTACTTGGAAATTTTTAAATTCTTAATAATAAAATCGTTGGTTGGCCCATGAAAAATTGTCTTTCATCTATTTTAAAAGAGTTTTGTAAATTCCCAATATGAATAACTAAACTACCGTAAAAGTTAAGCTATTTACCTTTAGAAGTTAAAATGAAATTACTAGGCTAGTCAAAAAGAGTGGTGTGAAACCGATAATTCGGCTCTAAAACGGGTCCAAAGATCGGCCAAAAAAGTTTTAGCCTCAGTTTTTTGGGATGCGAAAGGGATTTTGTTGGTGGATTATCTCCAAACTGGTAAAACAATTAATTCTGAATATTAATCGAAGTTATTCGACCAGATCGAAATAAAAATTTGTGAGAAACGACCCAGTTTAAAGAAGAACAAAATCATTTTCCACCAAGACAATGCACCAGCTCACAAAAGTCAAAAAACCATTGCAAAAATCACAGAATTAAAGTACGAATTGTTAGAACATCCACCGTACTCGCCAGATTTGGCTCCTAGTGACTTTCATCTATTTCCAAACATGAAAAAAATTCATGCGTGGAAGGCGTTTTTCGTCAAACGAAGAGGTGATAGCTGCCGTAGTAAAGTATTTTGCAGACCTTCCAGATTCTTACTTCAGGGATGGAATCAATCGATTAGAAAGTCGTTAGAACAAGTGCATTGAGGTTCAGGGAGACTATATTGAATAATAAAATATATTTCGAACTATAAAATTGTGTTTTTCTTATCGAGTCCGAGAACTTTTTTACTAGCCTAGTATAACTTCAAATTTTGATATGATTTTCTAAACATACTTGCTTTCTATGATGTACTATTTATACCCACCTAGAAAAACAATGAAAATCCTACTAACATCTTTAGTTAAAATTTCCTGCTAGATCAGAAAAAGTTTAAACAATTCCAAATAAATATAGAGGAATTCCATCAAATTAAATAAAATTTTTATAAAGCATTGTTTTCTAAATCCCATGAGAACTGCACTTGACGTTTCCTTTTCCATTTATTTCTTCTTACAAATCAATATACATATTCCTTGTCTCTAACCGTCTTCCACCTGTAGATGATGTCCCATATCATTTTCAAAATGGATGGATTCCTGAAGAGATGATAAACGGGTTTTTTTTCGGAAGTGTATTCATATAAGTCATCGTACACATAAAAATGTGTTCGTTTTATTTTGAAAAGGAGTGACTAGTACAGGAATATCACAAATAATATTATAAATTGCAAAGTATAGTACTTTGCTGGTTTTTTTAGGAATATACAAAAAAAAAAAATGGATAAAACCAACTTAAACGTTTTAATAAAATATTCAAAGATCTTTTGTTGGTCTTCTTGTATGCTTGTTTTACTTAGACAACATCTTAACTTCTAGCCTTAGTCATCAGAAGTATAGGATGAGACATAAATGTTGATATCATGGACAAGATATTCTCGTGCCATTTGGTACGAAATTCATGGATCATAGTATAATTTTTTTTCCTAGAAAAAAAAAACAACAAGGAAAGAATCTTTAACCATATAATAGAATCTTACCAAGAATATGGACAAAAGTTTGTTGCTATACACCAAAAATAAGATAGAAAAAATCTCTATCTTTTTTCTATTTTCTTTTTTTCTAGGATTGTTCATGAGAAAATTCCATCAATTTTTTTTTCCACATATAAACTTGTTTAGATAAACCTGAAGAAGGTATGTTCTCATTTTTGTTTTTGCAATTGGAAGAAAGTGTAGAAAGAATTTATGTTATTATGTTATGTTTCTTTTGGTTGGTTTTTTTTCTTTCAAGATAGGGAAACCTCTAATTCTTATAATATACACCTTTTAAGCTTGGTTGAGACATGAAGACGAGAATCCAAGAATTCTTATTTTACTTCTTTTTTTTTAAGAAAATGTTTCTCTTTCCTTAAAGAAGAAGTAATTCCTTTTTAGAGATCCTTCGTTTTTTTGGGAAATATATGTTGGGTATGTTGGGTCTTTTTTTTTCTTTTGAGAGAGGTTCTATTTCGATATAAATTTCGACAGGATATATAAGAGAAAATATTTTGTAAATGTGTATTTGTTTTCTTCAATATATGAAATAAGGTTTTCTTTTTTTTTCCCCCGGAATTCCCATGATGATATTGACTATACTCATATATTGAATAGTGCCTCCCTAAAGAAAATTCTTGAGCTTTTAACATTATATACAGTAAAATAATTTATTTATTTGATATGTCATACAAAACGAAAGATGATATAGCCTTCATCTTTTTAGTAATATCCGAGATAACCACATAAGAAAAGAAGAAAAAAAAACCAGGACAAAGTTCAAGAAACGAAGGAATGAACAAATTTTATAAAATTATGAAATTATCATATTTCATATTTTATACAGGATGTTACAAAAATATATAAGTTTAAAAGTATTCTAATTTCTTGAGAAGATTTACAATAGGTTTTAAAAACTACTGAAAATTAGACTTGAAATATAGAAAAAATTGTTTAGTAAAATGAGTACTCTACCAAAGAAACTTCAAACTTGTTTACGATGGCACCTGAAGGGACCAAGCAAATCAACCGTCTTAACAAGATTTCAGTTTTAAAGCAGGGGCTAGAAAGATATCCATTCTTCGGCTAAAAGAGAAATGAAAAATAGAATCAAATACGAGTATTCAAGATAACGAGTCGCTCTAAAATAAATTAAGCTAGCAAAGCTAGGTTTACATATGAAGAAACCAGAAACCAAATCTAAATGTATTCAACCAGTGGAATAAGTGGTTTGATAATTAGTTTAATTTCAAAATGAACACTACTCGTTTGCGTGGTGTAGCTAAATCTTGACGTAGTTATCTGAATCTGATGGCAGGATTGACTGTATTGTGTTTAAATACTGATTTTATTTTTAGGAACATTAATTTTCAAACTAAAATAATTATAATTATTCTTTATTGAGGTTTATATACACTTTTATTAGGGAGTCAAACTTGCATTGCAACTGCTAAGCATAACACTTACTATATACAATTTTTATAAACGGAAACCAAACATAAATCAATTTTAAAAAGTTTATAGATGATATTTTATTTAGTTAAATACTTCTGGGTTAAGTTTCAATTATAATGGGAAGAGCCAAAAGACAAAAAAGCTGAACGTATGCAATTTTATGCATATCAAATCCGTTCAACCGATTATGATTTGCATAAACAAGAATAAGAATTAGACAGTTTGGCGTCAAAGAATTTTGTGTTTTATAAATGGTTTTTCTGTAATTTAAAAGGTATTTTAAAAATTGAGAATCGTTTAGAAAACAAATTTAAATTTAATAAAACTTAAAGCTAAACAACAAATAGTAAACTTTAAAAAAAAAGAACAAAGCTTTATGAATCAAGTATTTGTCGGTTCATTTTGGAACATACTGTATGCGATAAATATTTGTTTTTTATATAATACGACTTACCTGATACGTGTTATCAAAACTGTCATACATAAATCTTGTGATAAGCGACGTTTTACCAACTGAAATGATAAATAAAGAATTAAAATTAAATTTTATTGTATTTAAGATATTATATTTTTTTTGTTTTCTTTTTTTTTTAAAGAAAGTTGATTTAAACCAATTATTTTGAACGATAAGAACAAGTTGAATGATTATACAACCTGGCTAAATGATTTCCAAATTGATTTTTTCGATATAAGAAAAATGACTCAAAATTGATAAAATTGGATACAAAAGTTATAAAAGCTGATAATAATTAAAATTGATAAATTTTCTTTGAAGTTTCTTTAATTTAAAAAATGAAATTGTATTAAAGTCGTTTTTTCTATATTAGCAGAAACACAAGGCTTGTAAACTTTTATTAATTTTCATCAGAATGACTTTTCGTCTTTTTTAGTAAATTGTTTTTAAGTCTGATTCATGAGTTTTTAATAAATTCTAAATATAAATCTACTCAAAAAGCGTTATATTTTTCACGATTAAGATTACAATTATTAACTAATTTTTTTTTTAAATGCTAAGAATAATTTCCGTCATACGTCCATCACGACTAGATCAAATAAATCGCATTCAAATGAGTCCAATTTTCAACCACTTTTTCAAGCAATTTAGGCCTTATTCCCGAAATAACACAAGTTATGTTGATTTTCAATGTGTCAATTGTTGCTGGTTTATCAGCATAAACCATTGATTTAACATAACCCCCTAGAAAATATTCCAATAGCGTTAAATCACACGATCTTGAAAGCCAATTTACTGCACTATTTCTTGAAACAATGATGTCATGAAATTTGTCTTTTAATAAATTAATTGTTAGGGTCGCTGTGTAGCACATAGCATCATGTTGTTGCAACCAAAAATTTCCCATATAAAGCTTAAGCAAATTTAGAAACAAATAATCATTTATTACGGATCTGTAAGGATCACCATTGACAGTAACATTCTCTCCGATCTCATATTTTAAGAAATAAGGACCAATGATGCCTCCAGCACGTAAACCATACTAAACAGTACATTTTTGAGGATGTAATGGAACATGGTGAACCTCCTGAAGATTATTCTCACTCCATATACGGCAAATTTGTTTGTTAACGTAATCATATAATCAAAAATAAGCTTCATCACTGAACGAAATTTTTCGATAAAAAAGTGGATCATTTAGCAATTCTCTTTCACCAAACAAATGACGCAAACGATGGACTTGTGCCTTTAAATCTTGAAGAAATTGGATCTTATATGAGTGTAGATCAAGGATCTTTACGCAAAATTTGTTATGTTGTAGAATAACAAAGGTCAATTTATTGAGAACGACGACGAATAGAGAAATTCGGATCTTCATCAATACTTGCGATAACAGCACCGATATTTTTTTCAAAAATTTGCTTCATCAATGAAACTATATAGTATAATTTAGCTGTAGCTAAACTGCGTTGTTCTGTTGTATAACTGAAAATGGCAAAAATTGACATACATATGTCAGAAATCAGCTGTATATCTTTGAGGGTAAAAAAAATGTTGCAGATTTAATTTTCTACCTCTAGTTGGGACACTCTTTATCAATTAATTAGGCCAAGAAAATATGTAATACTAGGGAAAAAAATGCATTTATGTGGCTCTCTGTATAGCCCCTATAGGTGCCGCGAACAACAGTTTGAGAAATACTTCTATGTAGACGCTCAAAATGTGCTACAAATGTTGTGACAAAAATAATATAATCTATTGGTATACTACAATAAATAAAGTGCATGGTGAATATAGTATATCTCGTAGAAAAGATACCTTCTACAATAACTAAAGTAACTTGTGAAAACTTTTCCAATTATTTTTCATGTCGGTACTACTTATTTATATATTGAATGAATTCTACTTAATCTATTTTAATTTCTCAATCAATTTTTTTCGGTCGAAGAAATTCTATAAATAAGAAACAAAACTAAAGGCTCTCAAATTAATATTGAAAGAATCTTTCTGAAAATTATGTAATAATCAATTAAGATAATTAATTGTATTCTTTGTTTTGTTTTTCTTTTAAATATTTATATCAATATATTCGCATATAAACTAATTGAAGATGAAATTTTTTTAATTAATTTTAATTTGTTTTCTTGATTTCCGCCTTTTTTGGTCACGTTTATGTTGATAACGATGAATGACGGATAACAAATTCAATGCATACAAATTACATAAAAATAATGAAATATTTTGTAGTAATGAAAAAAAAGTCCACTCAACATAAATTCGCTGGTTGAAATTTAAAAATCGATATTTTTGTTATCGTTTGACTTGTTGGTTTGTTTAAATGAATAAAAAAAAAACGTCGACATTATATAAAAGGCATTAAATAAAAGGATTTTCTGTCCAAAAAGGAATGAAAGGGATATCATATCGTTACCGGTAGAAAAACAGGAAATATCAAATGCAATGATTTTTATGTTTGTTTAATTTTTCATCTCATGATTTTTATCATTTATGTTGAATGGGAATTATAAAAAAAAAAAAAAAGGGAAAAACTGGAAAATTTATGAAAACTCCTGGAGATATATGAATATTTGAAGTGAAATTTTATATAAATCCAAAAAGTAAACGTTGAATATGTTTGCATTGAGCTTAAAAAATTTTGGACTGATATTATTTTATTAAATTAATTGGTTTGAAAATTTAGAGTTGTCTATATGGATAACTTTAAAGTAGAAAAAACACATTAAAGTTATTTAAATTTAGTAAAAAGTCAAATATATAATATTAGTAGAACAATAGAAATTATTTTACGAATAGATAGAATTTTTACGAAACAGAAAGGTTTATTTTGCCACCGAGGGAAAGGTCCCTAGGTTTACCATCGAGTTTGAAATGAAACTATAGGTGTGTTTTTTTCACTACCTGTTCCAGAGCAGATCAAAATTTTACAATGAAACACAACACCAAATCTTACACTACACTAAGTTTGGAGCAAAAATGGCTGATATTTTTATTTCAGTTTTTATTTTTAATGTTGATGTAGGTGGCCCTGTTTTGTATTTTTAAATTCTTAAACCTTATAAAGGCATACAAGAGTATTGTAATCGACACACGGTTTTCAATTGAGATATATGTTGCGGGATTTCCGGAATCTAAATTATTATTATTATTATTATTATCTTAAAATGCCTGTCCAAATTAATTAATCACTCCTTATTCAGAATGCACGTACCCAGTGTAGCAAATCTCGTTCTAGAAAAGATCAGGCATTCACACAAAAAGTATTCTGCAGACTAATTTTCCTCCAGACAGTCTACACACGTTGGAATCTCAACCACCTGTGTGTTAAAATTTGGTACAAAGTTAGGATATAATCAGAAAATTGATAAAACTGGATAAAAGAGACACGGATAGGATAATGCATCACTCTAACAGGGAATCCGTATATAATTATGACTACCACTAAGTCATCGAAGTGATGATATGACATCAATAATCTCCTTAGGTATTTAGTTTCAGGAATGTGACTCTAAATAACATTCAATTTGTAGAACGGCGAATTATAAAATCGAAAACATTCCTCCGAGGATTCCGTTGATGTTCGAATGCCTTCTACAAATAATTTTTACCTGAAATTTTAAGCCTTTCGTTATTCAAATAAAGGCTTCCGGGGAGAATAATTTTCTGACGATGACAAAGCTCGTTGTCGTTTTGAGGACGTTGAATTCAGACTTTTTCTTAAATTTATCTCATATCTTAGAATTCGTTTTTTATCATTATGAATAATTTGAGTTTCCACCAAGTGTAAGTCAATTCTACTCTATCAACTTTTAACATAGACAAATAATAAAGATTTCTAACAACTGTGCATTTAATTGATTCGTGTAGTGTACTAATATCTCTACACATTATAGATTTTTCTCTTTCTCCCTTATCAAACCTCTTTTGATGTATTCATCTTTAATTTTACCTACAAGAACAATACTAAACATTAAACCTGCCCATATGTTTTGGACATCTAGGTATACTATGCCTTTAGTTTTAGATTAAACAGAATTCATGTACGTTGAAAACGTACAGACTAAAATTTTGAAAACACAGATTATTTTTCCTTTCTTTTTTTTTGGTGAAATTTAAAATACAAAAATTAATTAAACATAAATTATGAAAAATATTATCCAGAAATTCTCGCATTTTTATAAAGAAAAACAATTCGGAATTAGATTAAAATTTAGTATAATTAAAATTTTATTCAAAATAATAATTTTCAAGAGAAATTTTAATTATGAAACTTTTTTTTCCGTTTGAAATTCAAGAAAATATGCGTTTTAAGTACATTTTCTGGAATTTTACTGTTTTCCTTGCAACAGAATATTTCTACAAGAATATATTAGTATGTTTTCTTTTGCTTTATGTATAAATAATAAAAACCCAACAAGTTTTTTAATTAAGAAATTATCCAACCAAGAAAAATTTCCGTTCATTATTTTATATGATTTTTTACGAATCAAAAACATTTTTGGATAAGAATTCTGAATGGAAAGTGATTGGTAATCATAACTCTATTATGAAAAAACTAGTGAATACTTAATTTTTTATTTCTACAAACGCCTACAACAATTTTACCCAGGCAACTTTAACGTTTCACCTCGAATTCAGTGTTTTTTCATTGTAAGCAAACTAAATTTACAAAAGTAACTGCGGAACAATCAAAATGTATACCTTGGTATATATCTGGAATATTTCTAATCAATAATAAAGTTATGAAAAGTCCAAATACAGTCATATTTATCTATTTATAACAAAATTGTTATAGAACGAAATGTAGATTACTCGACAAAATGTATAGTTTTTTTTTTTGTGACAGAAGGTTTTCTTAAGTCCCTTGAAATTAATTAAAAAGAATTTCGATTAGTAATTAATGAACCAAAAGGCACATAATAGATGATTTGATTTGAAAATTTGTGGTGTGTTGTTTTCACGTTGTGAGGCTCTTGTTTTCGATTCTTTATGGACCAATAAAATCACAACAGAGGTGGCTAATTAACAATTAATTTACGAAAAATGGCTTTTAGTCGACAAAATACAAATACATAGACTAGAGTCGTATTGGAAAACAAGAACCTTACTCTACCACAATTTGATCATGTTAAATAAACCGTATTAATTTAATACAACATATTTAATTAAATTTAATATCATTTTTCTTGCAACAATCTTTGAGATTTTAATCTTAATCTTCTGATACCATTCAAACAGCTTTCGCTAAATTCTAAATGATTATTTTTCTAGGTGTACTAATGAATTACTAGAACTAGGAAAATTTGTATACCCTATGGTTGATACTGCTAGAAACTATATTAGTTTTGTCACTACATTTGTAACGCAAAAAAGGAATCCATGGACAATAGTTTATTAGTTGTGTAAGGAATGAAAATATCGTTCGTGTACAAGGCCAGGGTGAAATTGGGAAATATGTGCATCAATTTAATTTACATTAATTACACACGTTGGTTACATAACTTGATCCAAAGATAGTAGAGAAAAAACTTGTTGTAGAGCAAGGGTGTCCAACCTTTTTGTTTCCCCGGCCCACATTGGAAGAAAGCATAGTGTTTTGGGCCACAAGTATATTACTATAGCTGACGAGCGAAAAAAAAGTGAAATATACAGTTTTCATGTTTAAGTAATTTAAAATGTATTAGTTTATGAATTTTTTCATTATAAGAACAGAACATGAAATTCATTTAACATCACTTAAGCCGCCAGGTGACGAAGAACAGAACAGTGTAGCTGAGCGAGCAACGCAAACAGAAAGACAATTTACTACAGAATGAAAGAGCTTTCTGTTCTGTCCCTGTTTCTCTTGTTTGTCACTTGGGGCAGCTTTAGCACGAGAGCGCACACAACACACAAATCATTCCTCAGAAAAATGGACATGCTTCAATCATTTTAAATATTTTCGGGCCACATGTGGCCCGCGGGCCGCGGGTTGGACAACCTTGTTGTAGAGTGAAAAATCAGATTTTTTTCATTTTGTTCAGTTTTTCAAATATTTATATATATATATATATATACATTTATTTGAATAAAATTTGTAAAATAGATTTACGTTATTAGGGCTTAGATAACCTCTGAAAAGGAGCAAATTCCAAATAGAGAAAACAAAATTATGAAGAAAAAACATTGAATTATTAATTGTTTGATTGTCTTTTTCTCAAAGCTAAATCATTGAACTATAGATAGTCCCATTTCTACTATAGAACATCGGCTATAGGCCGATTTTAAGTTTCTCTGTTTCTATACGACAAAATTCTAGGATAGTAAAACAAAAATCCACCTCGAATTTAACGAAAAAAAAGGCTTGGTTAAATGAAATGAAAATTCATAATAATTATCCACAAGTGTTTCACGTCTATGAGAAGACGACAATGATAAATCGATAAGATACGAAAAACACAAAAACCCAGAAAACCCCAAGACTTCACAAGGATTTTGATGTGCAAACTTGAACAAAAAAAAAAAATGATCCCTATTCCAAAAACCAAATCCCAAGTCAAAGGACATGGATTTTTATATTCATTTCTGGGAGAAGAAAAAAAAAAAGTAACGAAAAAATCGAAATAAAAATAAAGGTCGACATCGAAGGTCTTGAATAAGGTAGGCAATGATTGTATATTAGGGTGGGATTAAATGGGTGTCAGGTGAAAAAAGGAAAAAACATGAATAATTCCAGTTTACTTCACCATGGTTGATTCATCATCATTGGTGCTACAAATCCATTTCTAGGGGCGACGAAAGAAAAAAAAATAAATGACTTAAAATCAATCACACCATCCCCAAACTCAAAATTCACACAAATATTAATGAACAATCAATAATTTTATTCGATTTTTTTTTTTGTATTTTTAGATGTTTGCAAATTTTAATTAAGCAATTTAAAATTCAAATAATGAAAATGGTCTAATTTTTGGTTTTATGCAAAATGAGTCACCCTATTTTTCGCTTTAAATAATTCTTTTTTTTTTTTTGTTTTTTCGTCGATGATGCAAAAATTTTTACTTTTTGACACATAATTGTTTAGAATGTATTAGAAAGAGAAAAGAAATGTAAAAAAAAAAACTGATAATACCTTTCACATTTGACAACCGCTAAATTAAATTGGAAAGAGATAGAAAATAAATAAAACACGTCAACAATTTCCATCAACACAGGTTTTTTTTTTGCTGATTGACCGGAAAAAAATTCCTTTTCTTTTATTTTACAACAAAAAATAAAAAATGCCAAATAAAGAAATTTTTATTGCAATTAGAATTTTTTTTTTGTGGAACAACAAAAACAATATTCGACGAAAAAAAGAGAAAGTATTTAAGAAAAGAAAAAGGATGAAAAAAGAAATGGCAAATCATTTCATCATCAATTTTCTCTCCTTTTTATTTCTCCTTTCTTTTTGTGGGGCAAAGAAAATTGATTTTGACGGCGAGACAATAAATTTCTTTACGAAGGGTAGAAAAAAAAAAAAAACTAAATCCCGGCTAAATTAATTGTTTTAAAGAAAATTCTATTAAATCATTTGCAATTTTGATTACTCACCACTTTGTTCCCCAAGAAAAACCAATTTGAATTTTCTTAAAGGATTACCAAAATCACCCGACGATGACATTTTTGTCGATTTTTCTTTTCTTTATTTTTCTTGATTACACTTTTTACTTGCTTTCTTATTTTACTTGTTTTTAGCTTTTTTATTTGGCCTTTCTACTAAACCACTGTTCTACTACAACACAATTACGTTTTAAGCACTTTAATTCCTTTTGATTTTGTGATAATCTTTTGTCGCTATTTAATTAAATTAAGAAGAAAAAAAATATTTTTTTTTTCTGTATTTTATTTCCGATCTGCAAAAAAAAGTAAGCACTCACCAATTTAAAATTATAATCAAAAAAAAAATTAAAATAAGACGCTGGATTTTTGGAACAAAAAAAGAAAGAATTTCTTCTTGTTCACAAAACCGGGAGCAAAAGTCGAGTAGATAGAAAAAATTTAAATTACTTTTGTTTTAATTGATGTTAATTAAATTTCTTAGAATAATTGTAAAGTAACACTAACGTATATTTTATTATAATTTATGATATTAGTTTTTACACAATTTCAGCACATAAAAAAACCTCCACGACAGAAAAAGTGACAGCCAACACCACTCCTAACTAAACCCAAAGTGTAACTAAAGGCTGAATTAGATTGAAGCAGCAACAGCAACAGCAAAAATTTTAAATGGGTTGATTACCGACAGCAACAGCAACAGCAACTTCATTTCTATGTTTAATTTTGCTGTTGCTGTTGCAAGTTGACAACATGATCATGCTTACAATACAGTGCATGAACCTCGAAAATATGAATAATTAGGGCTCGTCGCGCATTAGTTCGCAAACTTGCGAAATTATTTGATTATTTTTCACAATTTGTTGAACCAATCAAATTGCTTAAAAGACTTCGCAGATTTGCGAAGCTTATGTCAAAAATAAACATGCCCTGGAGCTGAATTTTTTCTTTTTGACAGATGCGATTTTGAATTTATTTTAACGCGTTTTTCTTTAGGAAGTGAGTACCAAAAACTATGAAATTGTATAAAATGTTAGAAGAAAGGGAATTTGTAGAATTTTTAATTCGAAATGCATTTTATTTTCAAAATATCTGACTGCCTAATGTCATTTCTGCGAAAATGAAAAATTATATTTGCGAAACGTTGTCACGGATGCAGATTATTTTAAATTTTCTCTGGCCAATCAGAATGACCTGTCAAACTTGCGAAAAATCTTCGCCAAAATAATCAAACTGCGTGACGAGCTCTATTGTTTTTTTTTTGGTTTTTTTCGTTTTTTGGTTTTGTTTGATGAATAAAATATAATTTCTTTGTTAAATTATAATTTTTTATTGCATTTTTTTATTTATTCTAAATAATATTTTAAAAAATTAACTATTACTAAAATAGAAGATGGTGTAATTTACCTAAAAACGATAAATTCGTATATTTAATGACATTATTTCAGTTTATTTTCAAAAATTTCTTAGAAGAAAAATTCATTACGGTAAAGTAATAAATTGTCCTTAATATTGTATACTAAATTGTATACATTTTATTGGGGTTGTTATAAAGGCGCACAAATTATTCTTTTTCAAAAAAAATGTCTAGGAAATAAAAATATTTTAAATGGAAATAATATTGGGAAAAACCTTTCGCAATTATGTGCATTCCATATGCATTTAGTTCCACTGGATTTGCCGGGTAACAGGAAAGCAAGCAAACTTATTTTTCAAAACTTGAATTGCCAAATTTTGCTGTTGCTCTCGTTTTATATGTTTCAAAAAGCAGTATTCACGACTTTCGCTGTTGCTGTTGCTGCTTCAATCTGATTCAGGGGTAACACTAGACAAATGGTCGACCACTCTGCTGATGTGCTGCCAAATGAATACAAAAAATATAAACCTCTCACATATTTTCACCTTAATCGATTGCAGTGCCAAATTGTAAAATTGTCATGTTCAATATTATACCGCCAATAAGTAAGAAATTTTAAAAATTTCTAGCACTTTTCAATTTTACCTAACTCTTTACATTATTTATATTACTTTATTATTCTTTACATACAATAAAGCCATTCAATTGGATCACGGATAAATCTCATTTTCATTTGTCCAATTAGACTCAACTGTAAAATTGCCGAAAAAAATTTCACGACGAGCTTTAATATCTCTTCAATAATTTCTCAACAATTTGAGATCCTGAAGACGTTTCCCATTTCTGCCAACATTATAAAATAAAAAATTTTTCACAAAAAAAAAACTTAACACGAAAACGAAATGACACTTCGCTGATAGTGTTTATCTTTTTTTGACGTTTACAAAAAAAAAAAAAATTTACTTGTTTTTTATCATATATTTAAGAATTATAAAAATTTAGAGAATGGATGAAGAAAATTTGCGGCAACGTAAAAAACAGACTGAACCGAAACCGGGTCCATCATCGGAAATACCAAATGAACCTGAAAAACCAGAGAAAGTAGAAGAAGTAAAAGGACCATTTTCGATGGACGGAATTACGCCAGATATGTCTCCAACCGATGCATACTTTCATCAACTTCGGGCATGGGTCGAACAAGCAAATATTGCTCATAATGCGATGGCATGTTTTCCATATTATTTAATGGCTAATTATCCACAAATGTTTCAAGCACAGCAAGGTCAAGCAACAGGAGTATCGTCGTCATCAAATGCTAATTTACCATATGGGATTCCACCGAATTTTGTATTTGGTATGCCAGGTTTTCCTGGACAAATCCCACAGCCAGGTGTTATTCCCGGAATAATACCTGTTCAAACGGCACAGCCCGCTGGTGCAGCTATTCCTAATCAAGCTCCTCAAGGTGTTGGTGTAGTTGGTGGTGGCGGCGGCGGAGGAGCAAACGGAGTTGCTGTCCGTGGTGATAGAAGAATTGCAGATTACTTTGATAATGACTTAAGACAAGAAGAAAGTAAGAAATCTAATTAGTATTTCATAATTTTTTCCATTTTTCTTTAATAAATCAATAAAATATTTTTCTTTTTAGTAATCAATCAAAACGGTGGCTACGAATTTATAATATCACCACTTTGGAAACGTTTTGTTGCTGAATTAATTGATGTTATTATTGTTCTATTTATTAAATTATTATTGGCATTCACAATAGTCGATTTTTTCGATATAAATTTGTAAGTAAATCATTTTTTTTAATCAAAAACTTTGGAGGCTACATCAACCTAAAAAAAAATAAATCAAATCTATATTTTTACACTTTCTCAAAGGTACAAGTTTTAAGAATATATTCTGAACATTTTATATCGGTATCTGTAAATTTAGCGAAGTTATAGAAGCAAAGTCGATGGACAACATATCTCAAAAACGGCTTGATATATCATTTTCAAATTTTCATAAAATATGATGAGAAGTATTCATTGACGATTTTAATTTTTCTTTTCAATTCATCTTTACCATATTTTTGAATAAATACAAAAAATTACGAATTTCATGTTTCTATTTTAAATCGTCGCCATTTTGTACAAGAAATCAATTTAAACAATCGGCGATCATCAACGATTCGTCACTGCAATTGATTTAAAAAACTCGTTTCGTTTTTTGACTTTAAATGAATCATTTGAGGTGGAGAGTATTCGCCACCCAACGTTTCGAGAAAAAAACTTTATTATCTGTAGAAGGCCTTGTATTTTATGCCCTATGGTAGGAATTATCATTTTGATGAAATTTACAATATGAATTGGTTATTCCTTAACTCGATTTGGTATTGCAATTCAGTAAAATTGGCCGAGGGAGAGCGAAATTATTAAGCAAAAACCAGAGTGACCAGAAAGTTTTGTCGTTTTTTATTATGGTTTTTCGGATTTATTTGGAAAATTTGTAAAGCAATTTTGTTTAAATTATTTACATGAATTAACTATATATAATAGCCGAGACTATGTTAAATTTCATTAAAATCGGTTCAAGGATAGTGAAGAAAGAAATAATCTTAGGAGAAAATAATCCTGTTCATAAAGTTTTTTTTAATGTACTTTAAAAACTAATATACTAATTTGAATAAAATTTGCAGAATAGATTTATGTTATTAGGGTCAAAGTTACCTGCGAATTAGAGAAACTTTTGAAGAGAGGAAACAAAGTTATGAAGAAAGATCCTGAAATATTGTTAGTTTCGACTCGTTTTCTTTCCCATTTCTGCTATAGGGCATCAAAAAATCAAATATAGGCCGATTTTCAGTTACTATATGATTTTTTTGAAGCTCTTTTTAAATGTGTACCTTTTAGTTTCATTTCCATCAATAATTTCTCAGAAAAATAAATTCGAATTTAGACCCTTTTTTTCGGCAGTCTCGGTAAATGTAGTCCCTTAAATCAAATTCATTCTTATCCAAAAATAATGTCTAATCTTTTTTTTTTTTCCAGAGGAATTCAATTTGATTTGGATGCATTAAAAAAGTCTATTGAAGATGATTATACAGAATTTTTATCATTCTCATCGGATCTAATTCTAATAGAAATTATCACAAAACTTGCGGTTTGTATTTATGAAGCATTATGGACAATGAATGGAAATGTTTATGTGGGTGGTGCATCACCTGGTAAAATTTTAATGGGTATAAGAATTTTACATGTTGAAGCAGTCCTTCCATTACAACCGCAATTACAAGCCGGCATCAATATAAATAATGGTGCACCATTACGTGCACTTTTATATCCGGCAACAAATCCAGGCTTTAAAAGGGCATTATTTCGTTCGATTGCCAAAAATATTTTGATGACATTATTATTTCCGATGTGTTTTGTAATGTTATTTTTTAAAAATAATCGAACTGCATATGATATTATGACGAAAACGATCGTTGTCGAAGAGAATCATGCTCCGGTACATCGAAGACGGTAATTGTGGATTTAATTTTTCTATTTTGTTTTGTTTTTTTTTGGTTCATTTAGTTTATACTTTTTCTTTTAAATTTTCAATCAATTGAAATTGAAATTTAAAAGAAAGAAAAACAAAATGGAAGAAAAATTACAATTTTTTGAGTATGATTTTTTTTTTTGCTTTTTTTTATAAAAATGAATAAAGAATTTCTTATAAAACAGTAAAAAAAAAGTTTATAAGTTCTTCTAATAAAATCAATGGGAAAAAAATAATAAATTACATTTTTTAAAAAAAAAAAAAACAAAAATTAAAAAAGAAGAAATGAATCTTTATTGTAAAATTATCATTCATTCTTTTTTTTGTGAAAAAAAAATTACAGAAATTTATATATATATATTAAAAGAAAAAAAGAAAAAAAAATAATAATTATTTAATTAAATTAGTTTATTGTTTCCTGGAAATGTTTCTTTTTGTATTTAAGATTTTTGTGATGTTAGTAAAACAAAATAAAAATTAATAAAAAAAGGAAGAATATATTATATTAAAAATAAAAAAAGTTTTTTTTTGTAGCTAAGTACAGTCTGTTAACGCCTAAAGCAGACCACAGGCCCGTAACTAGAATATGGTTAGGGTGGGCATGGTTTGAATAATCGATTACTTGAGTAAACAGAATTAATCCAATATTTTGAGTATTCAACCGCAAACTCATTAATTATTTCATTTAAGAGAAACAAAGCAGAATAAATTTGGAAAGAGAAAATTAGACGCGATCTTCCCAATACCTTCTATGAAAATGACAGAAACAAAAAATTCCGCACAAAATAAGGAGAGAAAATTACAATTTTTCATTAGAAAGAATGAAGTAACCTATAAATCAAATATATTCTATTTTACATCATGATTCCTATAAGATAATTGTAGCAAGCGAGAGCATTAATAGTCTTATGGATTTTTGACTAAAGAAAGAATAAAACAAAGAAAGCAATCGAAATCTTTTAAACTCAATTTTTCTAAACAAAAACCACGCATTTCTTTATACTTTTAGGCGCCAAAATGAGTAGAAGAGACTTTTTGTTATGCATATTACAAATATTTTAAGTGTTAGTTCCTGTATGAATAGGGATTCTTATTTTTTTACATAAGTGTTGGAATTATTTATTAAAGCTAAATTTATTTTTATATCTGTTGTACTAACATAATGTAATCTGGAAAAAACGATAGATAGCTAAAAAGAATTATATGTATTTTTAAGAGAATATTTTCTCTTTTGTTATTTTTTACGGGTTTTCTTTTTTTTTGTATAATAATTTACTTCTCTTCGTAAGCAGTAATTTTTAGTTAAAAATTATGACTTCTGGATTTTAACATAGGAAGGAATTAATTGGTTTAAGACCATCAATTACTCGATTATTCACTAACCTCGAAAAGTAATTAATCAACCATGCCCTAGTGCCGAGTCGAGTCATAATTTTGTCCCAAAATATGAATTTATAACAGTTTAAACTGTTATTTAATAATAAAAAAAATTTAATCAAATAGAAAATTGATATTAAGGAATCCAAGATTCAATTTTTTTTTTTAATAATTCTAATGATCTAGAAATCACTATCTGAAATTAGAACAAATACAAATCCAGTGCTATTGGTGATTCGATTATGTAAAATTAAATTATGAAGATTTTAATATTCAAAAAATGAATTAATCTGAAACTGGCTACAACTAAATCAAGTTGTAGAAGTCTGCTGGAAAAGAATTTGTACCGGGCAAATACAAATTAGGTAATTTCAAATTACTACGAAAATTAAATTCTGAATTTCTTACCAACAACTTTACGTTTGATTCTAATTTTTATAATTAAAAGCTCAAGAAAAATGCCACCAGTGAATTTGGTTTGCAAAAGTTTGATTTGTAAAAATTCACCTGATCTGCAAAAGGTTAAATTTGATTTGCAAAAGGTTGAATTTGATTTGCAAAAATGAAAAGTATCGAGTTTACTATTGAAAAGGTTGTATTAGGCGTGCAAAGACTGTATATTTAAAAAAATCATTAACAATTACGGAAAAAACACACATCTTAAAATTCTATTTTGGGTTTGTTTTTAATTAAATATTCATATTGGAGGCCGTTTTTATTATGTAAATCGATTTTCAACTTTCCTAATAATTTATTAGCTAACAATTTTAAGATGTTTTGAGGTAAAATACTTATTTTCGTCCTGTATTGGTGGACTCGAATGTTATTGGGTACTTAAATTAATTTTGAATGTTGACTAAGAAATGGCGGTAGCCACATTATTTCTAAATTATTTATCGCGAATTATTAATGCACTGTCAGTAACCTTTAATATTTATTATATGACATTTAAGTTAGACGTAAAGAACATAACTTTTTATTGAATTGAAAATGTCGATTTTGTGCCGACAAAACAGCATTTGTGGCCAAAGCGTTACCTTTTTGCTTCAATCTAAAGAAACAGAGGTACTACTGAAATTTATCGTTACTTATGGAAGCTTTTGGTGAACAGGTTGTATCTGAAACCACAAAAAAAAACCCCTTATCGTTATTGCAAAATAAAAAGACATGATAAGTTGATTTTCCAGCGGTTGACCGTTGTTATGTGAAGAAACCATTTGTAGTACATACTTGGTAACACATTTTACATCACTCGATATATTCATCAGACATTGTGCCATCTGAATATCACTTGTTTCGATCGACTCAGAGTCATTTCATTTAGCATTTCCATCTCAAAATAGGCCTGAATATACTTTTTTTGACTAAGAAATTACTTTAAGTACCCAATAGAATCCCAATTTAGGCAACATGTACAAATTATATTTTTCTATTTTAATACTATAATCTTTGGAGCTAACAAAATGTTAGAAAAACAAAAACTTAATAAATATCCTCGCAATGCAATATTTAAATATTTTTTTTAAAAAAACAACTTAATTATTACTTCCTTTTTTGCCAATCATTACCGAACATAAATGGTAAAAAATAATTTTTTTCTGTATCCCAATTGTTCCGATAATAGTCAGGAAAACTTGGCCGAAATAGTGATCGTCCCGGATGATGTTCATATTTAAAATAAAATGGAGCTGGACTTGTGAATGAAATTAAATGAACATTTTTAATATTTGAATGTCCATAATCATAGCCATGATGTTCTAAATGTGTTGATGAAGGCGGCCCATATACTGGATAATTTGATGTATCCCATCTTTCAATAGTAGTTCCTGTTGTCGATGGTAGTTCATATGAATGATGTGGATAATTTAATGGTGGATAAAATGTTATCCATGGACCAGTAGTATGATCGAAATTATTTCCAGATGGTGGTGGTCCATAACTACTTTCGGGACTAGTTTGATTTGTTGAATTTTTAGTACTCGTTATAGTAGTGATAGTTTTCTCGGTCGTAGTAGTCATTATATTATTCATAGTTGTAGACATTTCTTCACCATCTAATGATTCCTTTTCCATTGTTTTATCATCCATTTCAACACCATCTTCAGATTGTTTTAAAGAATCTCCAGCATTTATTGGAGCTTCACGAAATATTCTATTCAATTTATTTAATCTAAATGAATTTGTTGTTGAATTTTCTTCATCATATTCTGTTGGAGCTAGAAAATATTTTGTTTTAAAATTAATTTTTTTTATATTTTTAAATTGTCGAATAAGAATTATTCCTTTTTTATATGATTTCGATTTAACACGAATTAGAAAAGGAAAGCTCATTCTCTTTTTACACGAATTTAATTTGATTTAACACGATTAACTTAAATGTGAATACAACAAATACGTTCAGATATCGCTTTTAGTGAAGATGAAAGAATAGAGGTTGTGCTTGAGACTCTAGGTCCCAAAGAAAATAGTAATAATGACAAAGAGGATCCTGTTTTTAGTGGAAATCTTGAACTGATCAGTAAAATTTGGATAATCATTTTTTTTTCTTGGTATTTTCCGTTTCCTAATATGAAAAATGCAACATTTTTTGGTTCGGAATTTTTTTGGTTCAATTCATCTCTCTTTCCAAGTGAGAAAAGAAGGGAAAAAATTGGTATTTCCTTTTATTATTGACATGTTTGTAAATCATGTAAATCCACTACTATTATGTCAAACAATGACTCCAAAGACAATTATTATATAGTTTTACACTGAGTCTTCAAAAGCAACAATGTCCTACCATCTTTAAATCCAAAGCTCTCAGAATCTGAGACTAAGCAAATGTAAAATTTAACTTCGGCTCCATTTTCGCCACAGGTGTAATTCAAACAGGGGAATAGGTTTTCTAGGAAAAACCTTTTAAGAAAGCTTATCAAAAATCCTGCTCTTGATATGAAAATGTTTTAGTTGTACTAGCACAGGGTCTTCTTATAGATACATATGAAATTATGGAGGCATATGTTAAAATGATAAGATGCTAACATAAATTTTCAAAATGGTTAGTTGTGTTATTTTTGCTGAGTTTTGAGGTCCTGAAATCAATCTACTAATTTTCCATATTATATTATAGTACATTTTTTTTCCATTAAATTGAACGATTAAACGATTTTTAAACAACTTTAATTCACAGACATATTATTAAATTATAAATTACCTGTAGGAACTCCAAAAAATCCCCAGAATCTTGTTTGTTGTTTATTTCCAATTGATGTAGGCTTATTTTGTTGATATTTAGCTTGTTCCTTTGCAAATATTATAAAAACATTTAAAAGAATTAAAAACTTTATAAAATTAAACGTCTTCATTCTGTAATTGCCAGTTTTAAACTAAATTTAAAAAATATTCTTGGAAACGATTTCATTGTTAGTGAAAGTTTTTTCTGCAATTTTCATGAAGATTATTAAAAAATGCGGGTTTAATTAAATATTTTAATTAGTTTTAGTGGTGTATTTTTTTGTAAAGTACTCATTTTTTTTATATATTAGAAAATTTCTGTTTGAAGAATATTTTAGATAATTTCAAAAATACGTAAAAAAAGAGCAGATAAATGCAATTTTTATTATCGGAAAAAGTTAGGAAACAAATAAAATAATAAATAATAGAATTTTAAGTAAAGAAAGTTATCCGGAAATGAAAAATAATGGCTAGTAAAAATGTAGTATTTGTGATATTCAAAAAGGATCACTTAAAAAAGGATTCACTTATGTCAGAATTTGAAGATTTTTATTTAAAAACTGGTTAATTTCTTATGTTTTTTGTTTTTTTGTTTTCGATTTTAGAAATGGGAGAGGCGCCTTTTAATATTTTCTTTTTTTTTTTACTTTATAAAATTGTAGAACAGACTTAGGACGAAAAAAAAACCAACTAAAAAGTCTCGACAACCAATTTTAAAAGTGGGTACATTTTATAAGACTGGCGACAATTTCATTAGGAAAAATATTAACAAAATTAGAAAAAGACCCATTTTCTTTCAAGGTTTAATTGTTTAACATCATAGTACCTGATGTTGTCTTCAATGTATCGATCCAAAAAAATTACTTATGGAAATATTTCAAGTTTAAATCGAAAATTTCTATTAATCTTAAGGCTTTTGACAGTACATAAGTTTTTAAATGGATTTAAAAGTTCAGTTTCTGAAATACGATAAGATGTGACATCAAAATCTTGTATAAAATATCCAAGCCTGTCGCCAACTCTTCATCAAACGTCTGCCAAAAGTTTCTGTAGTTCATGATTTTCGTCTCTAGATTTTGGGCTCTTCATAAATACGTAGATTCTTTTTAAACAATTCTTATATTTATTGATTACCAAGTTAATTCTAGAAAATCTGAAACCGTAGTCGCATAAAACTGCAATGCATCTTTCACAATTTTCATATGCGATCTAAAATAACAATATACCTTTTGAAGAAAATTTGATCCTCCCGCTTTATGTATAGTGTTAATATAATGTGTCGCAAAATTCACTTTCCCTTTATTTTCCTGTCCATTTGTATAATGACCTAAAATGAAATAGGTATCTAAAATAAAATACAATCTAAAGAAAATACTGGTAAAAATGTTACACCCTGTATTTAGTAATTAGAATAAAAACCTTTGAAAATATTTCTTAACATTACTTTAAGGGAACTTTGTCTAACTAAATTCGTTTTTACCTTGCAAATTTATAAAAATTAATTTATTTATAATTAAACAACATTACCGAAACGTTATCAAAGTGTAACGCCCGCCGCACACTTGAGCTAAGCGAGCCAAACTACGTAAGCTAAGTTTATCGCTGAAAGTAAAAAATTCATCATTTGCATTGGTTGTCGCACACTTCAGCGAAGCTTTGAAACTACGTCGTCTGGTCATGTCAAAAGTGACACGAACTAAGCTCTTTCATGTAGTTCAGACCTCATCGACGGGAACGAGCTTCGCTGGAATCGCTGACAATAATTTATACGTACTTTTGGTATTATACAGTGTAGAATCAATGCTTGCAAAAGTGTAATATGTCTTCTTTATTTTGTGATAGTATCTTGTCGACAACAATGTGTAAATGTCAAGGGGAAAAGGTGTAGTAATAATTCATCGATACTGTACTCGCACATTATATATCTCTGACGGCTCAAATAGAACTGATTGCATGAATTTACCAAAAATATCGCCGCGTAGCTTAGTTTAAGTGTACAACGGGGTTAGCGAGCCCAGCTAAGCTACGTAACTACAGCGAGGCTCGCCCGCATAGCTTAGTTTAAGCGTCCGGCGGGCTTAATTGTAACCTAAGTATAAGCAAAAAAAGCATGTAATAAAGTCCTAAAGGTGGATTCTGACAAAACACTAGAGTTGAAAACTTATACTCTCATGCGGCGCAGATTTTCAGTATGCAAACAAGATATCTCGTTATTAGTATTTATTAAAAAGACTCTATGATATAAGAATAAATGTATTTACAGAATTTTTTACAAATACTATTAGATAGATATGAACAGATAGATTTCTTTGCAGGTATGTTATTGTTCCAAAATTTATACATACAAGTAAACTATTCTCTGTTTATTTTCTCTGTAATTATGATTTGGTCACATTCGCAGTCTGCAAACAAAGCTACTTTATTAATAATATTTATAAACAAGACATTATGTGATATAAAAATGCATGCATTTACTGCAATATTTATAAATACTATTAATACATGCTCTGCTGACTGAAGATATGAGCAAAAATGACTTTTTGGTACAACTAAAAAGTAACATTTTCTTATATTTTTTTAGCATTGAAAGAACTATTTAACAGTTTAGTAACAATTACCATACTGTAACTAATTTAGCTATGATTAAGCAATAATGTTTCTAAAAAGAATGGTTCTAAGCATTTCAATCATATTTTAGCAACCGACAACGATATATTTATCATATTACAAAATCCAAACAAAATATTTTCTCATTTCTATGAATTTGGTCTGCCAACTTCTCCATTAAATATGTTCGTTATTTTAAATTATCAATAATAAATATGACGACAAAGCCATTTTTACTCATTTTTATTAAATTAAAGAAAATAATTAACAAAAAAGAAACAATTCTTGTCCATTGTAATAATAATAATGTCTGCCTTTTATAGAAACTCTTTCGTTTTATTATTATATTACTTTATTGTTCAATTTTAAACTTGTAGTCATAAAAATATTTGAAACACTTATTCATAACCGAGACTGATCTATTTGGTCGCTATGCAGGTATCAATTCGCCTGTCGTTAATTTCAAAATTTAAAGCTCCATTCTACTTATTTCCACACCCGTACTTTAAAAAAATATTAAGTATAAGTACTGTATTACATTTGAAGTATTGAGTTATATGACTATGAGATTTAAATAGTAATATGTGATGTTTTGACTTTCAAGAAATCTGAATTGTGCTTATGATATGCTATATAGTTTTCCTTGCTATTCTAGCTACTATTTCTAATTTATGGATTATGCCCCCACACTCCACACCTGGGGTTTCCGCACCGCAGGCTTCATATCAACAGGCTGGAATCCGTTGAACGTATGTTTTTACGTTTCGCTTTGCATAATCTAGCATGGAGTAATCCTTCACTGTTGCCACCTTATAATGACAGGCTCAAGCTGTTAGCTTTGCATTCTCTGGAAAAGCGCCGAGAAGTGGCAGATGTAATTTTCGTTCATCAAATTTTTAATGGCGTTATTGATGCTCCTAATATTTTAAGTAAAATGCAGCTTAATTCCAATATTTGTTCGCTGAGATCCATGATCTTGTTTAAAATCAGTTTTCACCGGACGGACTACGAGAAGAATGAACCAGTCTCCCGAATGCTGCGTGTGGTAAATGCCAATGAACAAGTTTTTGCCTCAGTAAGTTTGAACTGAGAAAACTTTTCAATAATTCCTAATAGCGAATGCCTTTATTATGAAAATAGATCCGCATTTAGGCTCGATTTGAGTTGTTATTATTAAAACATTAAATTGTTTTATAAAATATTTTAATTTAAATACCTTCAACATAAGGCGATATAGGTGTTACTAGACTAAATACATAAACACAGTAAATGTACATCTATTCAGTTTAGGTCGGTTCCAATATATCTCACAATTTACGTAACTTGGATTGTAAGTCTTTTACTTTTTACCTATTCGTAAATAATAAAAAGGATGATTAATCCTTTTCGATATCTTATAATTTCTTCTTTACACAGGTTTACTCACTTTCTCAAAGATATTTTATAAACTAACAATATTTTTGAAATAAGTCTCTTATACTGAATTTGAATTAAAAAAAAATTGGGTGCATCCACCCTTAAATACTTAGAGTTGGAGAAGCATCTATTATAACCGAACGCTTACTAAAATTTCATGCTAATGCAGACAGAATATTTGTGGTAATTGAAATATAATGAATTGAAATATTGAACTTTATATTTTCGTCCAGTTTTTAATCAGGGCTAAGGAATTCTGAATAAGGCTTATATTTATATAAATTTTACGATATTGTGTGTTTGGCAAAATTAGGTTTTTAATTTTATACAATCGAAGTATTGTAAGATTCTAAAGCTGAGTATCCACCAAAGTATAGGTAATGATAAAGTATGGAAAGTTAGCGAAGTAACCAGAAAAAGCACGTGGCAATAAGTGCGAAAGAATACGCAAGAGTAAGTGCAGTTTTCATAGGCAAAATCCATCAGGAAGAGAGAGAATGAAATGTTCTTAAAATCAGACGGAATCTTATAAAATTTCCCACACATACCAGAAAGAAAAATTAGCCCCAAATTTTTTTTTCTGGGATGTGTGCATTTGTATATAAATTTCTGCCTGTGTTTCTTTGTTTATAATTTAAAATTACCCAAAAGCGAAAAATAGGATGTTTTTACCAAATATTGTTTCTTTTTCACCCATACGTAAAATTTTTAGTTCTATCTATGAAAATTGTTTGAAAAGGAACAGTCAAAATTTGCAAAACGGCGGTACGGTAAGGATAGGAAGTTTCCATACTTTATCATTAGTTACACTTTGATCCACCTTATGCGCAAATATTTTCAGCACACGTGAATAAAAAAGAAGGACTTCCAAAATTTTGGTAAATTCGCCGTCAATCGAGTTTAATTGACCTCTAACCTAGTTAAATTAACTATAAATCCTGGATTTATAAATCTTATTCCTTACAGACTTGTATCTCAATCCAATTTGGTGTCAGAATTATGTCGTACTCTGAATAAAATATTTATTCTGTCGTAGCTTTAAGGTATAGCACAAGGAATTAAATCAAAACTAGAGTTCAACACGAATTAAATTTCTTTAATTTATGGATTTAAATTGATTAATCGAAATGTTGAAATTAAAAATACTGGAAAGAAGCAGAGGTTGCTTCAACAACAAATCACAAAAAATTCTATCAATATTTAAAAAAAAATATATATAAACACCAACAGCCATTTTTTTAAATATTTGTACTAAATATATTTTTAATCTTTTTAAGTTTTATACAAATATTTAAAATAAAATCTCATTAAAATGATACAACTCAAGTAAAACCCTTTATTTCTTACCTAAGTGTACTAATTACCTTAATTATAACTAATCAACAGCCGACAAAAGACCAATTTAATGCTACCTGTATTCAGTATTTATCCTTTCGTACTTATAATTAATCATACCATATATTCGAAGAAAATATTTTGGTTATGTAGAAAGAAGACATCGCGCCAACAAGCACTTAAGTTGTTTCTGCCTTCTTTTTTTTGGCCCTGACTGGTATAGGTCAGTCGTCGTCTTCTATTTCTAGTGGCGACAGTCCTTTCTATGTACTTGGTTTGTCTGCAAAAAATTAAAATTATGGAAGGAATTAACTCCTTCTAAAATCCTAGGATATAAAAGGAAATATTTTGTATGGAACTTTATCAGTTTGATTTGTAAAGTTTCACAGAGTAGACATTTTCCGTATAAGCGCGAACAAATTTTTAATTAAATTTAACAAAAATGGTTTTAATCAAAGTTTTTATTATTATAATCTTTTCTATTACGATTGTGAAAAGTGCTGCTATTTTAAATTTAAAAAATTCCGCGTCAAGTATTGTGATTCCAGATGAAAATAAATATTCAAATATTTTAAGTGAATTTCTAAATTATAAACGTAAATTGAATTTAGTTGGATCATATCCAACTAATGGTGTTAAAGAGAGTAACAACTTAAATAGTAATGGTAAATATTAATTTCTATCTAAATATAGTATATGAGTTCTAGCGCACTTTTGTAGGACCAAAGTGCTTAGTTTCATAATAAACTTAAGAGTTTAATGTTATTGGGTCCAGAAAAGTACACTATTGTGGAATATTACGTTTTGTGTTATATATCATTAATTAATTTCGAATATTGTTTTATTAATATTAGAAGAATTATGTGCTAAAATAAAGTTCAGGATAGTTATCTCCATCCCGCGGCTAACGGTCTAGTTAAGGCTTTTCTGAAGCACTTCAAAAGTGTGCAGCTAGCCATATATTAGATTTCTTTTTAAATTGATTGATCTAAAACACTATAATCTAATCTAAAATGAAATATTGTGATTCAGTTTTGTCATTAATATTTTTAATGGCCCAACAAGCAATTTTGGCTGGACATGTCTGGTTTGGGACTTATTATTTAACACAAAACTTGTATAAAGTAACAAAATATCATAAAATAGAAAGTCAAATCTTCGCATAAAATACAATTTTAGTATAATTAAAGCATAGATAGTATCCTAATTACTATTTTTTACTATTGAAATAGACTAACAGCGAAATGGATCTCTAGTTTTTCGATTGGCTTTGACTGGATGAAAGTTAGTCAATGATAAAAAGGGTTTACATATCGTTGCTTTGGTGCCAACTTTAGATTAAGCTTGAAACATTCTTGAATTACCTAAGCAAAATTGTTTATATACTAATAATTTCAAACGCCAGTAATTTCGTTTCAAACGTATGGAATCGAAACTCGACAGTTTTCTAGGTTTTCATTTCCAAAAAAAGACAAACATAAGTTAGTTTTTTCATCTTCTATGATAAAAGTTATAGTTCCTTTTAATTTAGCAGTTATTTAGTAGTTCTAGTTCCAATTCTGTAAATCATAAACTATTTATACTAATTACGAAATTTTTTTCTATTTTTTTTTAGATTTCAATTCAAATTATTTCAACGAATTAGAAACATTACGTCTAATACCAACAATTGTTCAACAATATCGACAAAATTTAATAACAAACACTGAAGCTGATCTTTTATCAGAAATTTATGGAAATCTTTGGTATTTAATTGTTGAAGAAGCCGAAAGAAATACAAATTTGAAAAATATGAATCCATTATTAAAAACAATTTTAGAAACATGTAAAATATTTACCGAAACAAATGATATTTATATTAAAAATCATTTATATTCAACAATAAAAAATTCTGAAAAATCAACAGAAAAATTATTAATTAATAAAAATGAAAATGATAGTCCATCACAGAAACTTTTAAATATGGTCGCAATATTAATACGTCATTTATTTAATAGTGGTAATAGCAATTTAGATAAAAAAGAATTTATTAATAATAATAAAAAATCAACAATTTATGAAAATAATAAATTATATAAAATGATAATTTCGAAAAAGGGTACTTTAAACATTTTAACATCACGACAAGCAAATGAACGACAAAAACGACATTTAAATTCGAATAAAAATGATGTTTCGAATAAAAAAGATTATGATTATTTATTTGATGATTATAATTATGAAGATGATGAAGAAATTTATAATGGTAATTATGATAATGATTCGTTTAGTGATTTAATTACGTTGTTCACACAAAATCAATTAGAAAAACAGAAGAAACTAAATGATCGCCATTTTATAACTGCCAATATTTTAAGATAGTTCAAATTTTTTTTTTGTATAGTAAAATTGTAAATAATTAATTGCTTTTATAAATATATGTGATATATCTCCTGTTTATACAATTTTGCAATAGAATTTATAAATAATTAATTATTTTAAATAATAAGTTGGTTAATATTTAAGTTTTTTTTAAATAAATTGTTAATAAAATTGTTTTTCTTATAAAGTTTATGGTTTTTTCTTAGATTTATAAATTACGATACTGTTTTCGAAAAATCTAGAGATATCCTTTTTGACCTGAAAATGGAAGATAATATAAAAATAAAGATACTTCAAAAATGGAGAAATGATCCATAAACCAAGAAGTTTTCAAGTTAATTCTTTTTAAATGTTGAATTTATTTACTTTTAGTATGGTAATAACTTTTGTATTGGAATTAATAACTGCCACATGTTTTCAAATGAGGGTTTTTTTTTTAGTTGGGTCATCAAAAGACTCTGGTACTAAAAAAAGCTTTGCGACTCACCTTTTTAATTTTTTGGTAGTAGTAACGCCTTAATCCAGCAGCATGGATTAAGAAATGAAATCACAAAATCAAACCTGGTGTGAACAAACAAGTGCAATACTTTATTTATCTATTCTTTTCTTCAAATCCGGCTAGGATTCGAAACTGTGACGTTGTTAAATGCGTTACCCACTAAGCTATTTTCCCAACTAAGATTGAGAGGACCTAACTAAATTTGTATGCGGAATATAGTAGTTCAAAATAGTGTCTTTTAATAGAGACATATATTATGAAGTCAAAAATTATAAAAATAGACTTAGAGACTTCCTGTTTTAGACCATCCAAATGTACCTCTTATATATCCTAAAAGTAAGCATCACATATTATTATTCATAAGGTAATTAAGCGTCGAATGCATTATAAAGCGATATTATCACATATTAGTGTTGGGGGAGGAGGGAAAAAGAAGATATTTGTGTACAAAGGAAGTAAGTAAAAATACCACTATCGCTTAAGCAACACAAGTAAAAATAAAATATAATTGACCACGAAATTCACGATTTCATAAAACCCAACTCAAATAAAATATAAATACTTAGAATAATTAGTACTAAAAAATTTTTTTTTTTTTTTATTATTCAATATCTTTAACTATGCAAATTGAGAAAACAAAACTTTCATCTTAATTTCTAACAAACAACTTTAATTCGTTTGAAAACTTATTACTTAATATTTATTAAAAACATTTTATTTATAAACAAAAATAAAATATAAGGAAATACTAACGGAACATTTTGTATAGTGGCTAAAAAGCTATTTATATATATCTGGAAAATTAAGATACTTGTACCAAATTTGCGTTCCGCTGTATTATACGAAAATATAGATATCATTTTAGATTTTAAACTTTTTCAAACTATTTCCCAAATTTGGTTTCGAGCAATAATTTAAGGAACGGATCAATCGGTTCATCGAAATCACGTAGTGCTTCTTTCTTTAATATAGGCCAAAAGTCTCCGAAAATTTCAGAGAAATTTTTTTCCTCTTCTTCTGTAATTCTACCGGAGCGATAGTCACGAATTACTAAAGGCATTAAACCTATTAATTGAGCTTCACTTAATTCGGGATTATCGTCTGTATCATCAGATTCAAAACCTAAAGTAAATTGAAAAAAATTCGTAAGATTATCACAATTTAGAAATTTTATTATTATTTAATTACTTCTTGGTTCAGAATTTTCATATTTATCGTTATCACCTCTGATTAAAGCGTCTGACAAAAGTTTTGCCTCAGTTTCGTTATACATTTTAATTAGGCGGCCAACATCGGTCTTCTTATTAGTAAAAAGTTTTAATTTAATATTTTCATCATTTTGAAAAGGCATGTCTGCTGGATAATTATCATCTGAATAGTCTGTTGTAGTTTCGAAAGTATCATAAGTATTTTCGCCCCAATATTCACCATTTTTGCCATGATTTGATTCCCAATCCTCTGTTGTGGTTTCAAAATAATCATACGAATTTTCATTCGAATATTTAGCATTTGTGGAAGTATCTGTTGTTGAAAACTCGTCAAAATTTGTGCCATAACTTGATTCCCAATCCTCTGTTGTGGTTTCGAAGTAATCATACGAATTTTCATTCGAATATTTAGCATTTTTGAAAGTATCTGTTGTTGAAAACTCGTCAAAATTTTTGCCATAACTTGATTCCCAATCCTCTGTTGTGGTTTCGAAGTAATCATACGAATTTTCATTCGAATATTTACCATTTTTGGAAGTATCTGTTGTTGAAAACTCGTCAAAATTTTTGCCAAAACTTGATTCCCAATCCTCTGTTGCGGTTTCAAAGTAATCATACGAATTTTCATTCGAATATTTAGCATTTTTGGAAGTATCTGTTGTTGAAAACTCGTGAAAATTTTTGCGATAACTTGATTCCGAATCCTCTGTTGTGGTTTCAAAGTAATCATACGAATTTTCATTCGAATATTTAGCATTTTTGGAAGTATCTGTTGTTGAAAACTCGTCAAAATTTTTGCCATAATTTGATTCCGAATCCTCTGTTGTGGTTTCGAAGTAATCATAATAATTTCTATTCAAATATTTATCATTTGTGGAAATATCTGTTGTTCGAAACTCGTCAAAATTTTTGCCATAATTTGATTCCGAATCCTCTGTTGTGGTTTCAAAATAATCATACGAATTTTTATTCGAATGTTTATCATTTATGGAAATACCTGTTGTTAAATACTCGACCAAATTTTTGCCATAACTTGATTCCGAATCCTCTGTTGTGGTTTCAAAGTAATCATACGAATTTTCATTCGAATATTTAGCATTTTTGGAAGTATCTGTTGTTGAAAACTCGTCAAAATTTTTGCCATAACTTGATTCCCAATCCTCTGTTGTGGTTTCGAAGTAATCATAATAATTTCTATTCGAATATTTATCATTTGTGGAAATATCTGTTGTTCGAAACTCGTCAAAATTTTTGCCATAATTTGATTCCGAATCCTCTGTTGTGGTTTCAAAATAATCATACGAATTTTCATTCGAATGTTTATCATTTATGGAAATACCTGTTGTTGAATACTCGTCCAAATTTTTGCCATAACTTGATTCCGAATCCTCTGTTGTGGTTTCAAAGTAATCATACGAATTTTCATTCGAATGTTTATCATTTATGGAAGTATCTGTTGTTGAAAACTCGTCAAAATTTTTGCCATAACTTGATTCCCAATCCTCTGTTGTGGTTTCGAAGTAATCATAATAATTTCTATTCGAATATTTATCATTTGTGGAAATATCTGTTGTTCGAAACTCGTCAAAAGTTTTGCCATAATTTGATTCCGAATCCTCTGTTGTGGTTTCAAAATAATCATACGAATTTTCATTCGAATGTTTATCATTTATGGAAATACCTGTTGTTGAATACTCGTCCAAATTTTTGCCATAATTTGATTCCGAATCCTCTGTTGTGGTTTCAAAATAATCATACGAATTTTCATTCGAATGTTTATCATTTATGGAAATACTTGTTGTTGAATACTCGTCCAAATTTTTACCATAATACTCTGTGGTAGTTTCGGAACTATCAAGGCGATTTTCTCTCAAAGGTTCCTTTAAATCTTCATTCAGAAGATCTTTAAATCCATCTTCACATAATTCTTTCACAAACTTTTTAAATCTTAGAAAAGAATCTTCGATAAATGTTTGTTGATCTTCTTTATTCTGATTAATGAATTTCTGCTCAAAAGATTTTCCATCTTCTGTTTGTATCGCAATAGGATAAAATCCTAATGATTGGAGTTCTTTTTTGTATGCGGCTAAGTTATACAAATGTTTTATAAAAGATTCTTGGCTATTTTCAAAGCTTAAACCACTTCTGGAATTTAAAGCTGCATCAATTTTTTGGAAATCTGGATTTTCTAAATCAAAATTTTGTAAATCAAACTTATTTATTAAGTGTAGTAACGAGGATGCGGTATTTTTATGTTTATTATCCAGAAGTTCAAGATTATTTATTTCATCTAATTTATTCAACAGTTCTTGAATTACATTCTTATATTCTTGGCTATTTTCAAAGCTTAAACCACTTCTGGAATTTAAAGCTGCGTCAATTTTTTGGAAATCTGGATTTTCTAAATCTAAATTTTGTAAATCAAACTTATTTATTAAGTGCAGTAATGAGGATGCTGTATTTTTATGTTTATTATCCGGAAGTTCAAGATTATTTATTTTATCTAATTTATTCAACAGTTCTTGAATTACATTTTTATATTCTTTAGCTTTTCCATGATATATGAAAACTTCTTCGAGCGATTTTCCATTAACCGTTCTTACGATCACAACAACTGGAGAAAGTCCCAATATTTGTAGTTTAATTTTAAAATTTGTTAAGTTATCTATCTGAACTAGAAGAGATTTTTGTTCTGACTTTGCATAGCCTTCATCTACTAAAATTGTTTGTTCCACTTTTGAATTTAAATAAAATCCCCTAATTATATTAATTACAATAAAAAAAATATAAATTATTCCAGACAATTTCATTTTATTAGAATTTGTGAACTTTACTTTTAAACAGAAATATTTTTAGAGTTAATTAACTAAAATTATAGCACTTTACAAATTTTTTTTAATTAAAATTATTAGACCTTTTTTAAAGAATATTGTCTTTGGAATAAAATTCTTTTCGAAATACCGTTTATATAACTTTTGTGAAGTACAATATTGATCAGGGCCGTATTAAAGTCTTTCATAAAATTATGTGTGGTTGCAAAAATTACCACGGATCCAACCTATACATTTCCACCATGGTACAAAGGCTCAATTCTGTTTTAGTGCACATTGCTTTAGGTGTGCTTTTATCGGATACTATATTCAAATTTCTCAACAAAAAAAAACGTTTTTTTTAATCTTTATGCATACTTACACGCAGCCAACTTCAAATATGCTTTTGAAGTTTAAAAAAAAAATGTTTCGATTTGTGCCATCTATATTTTCAATATAACATTAAATAACTCTTCAAAATAAACAACGAAAAATAGCCATGCTTAAAATGTATGTTAATCGTTCTTATTTTTGCCAAAAAAACACACCTATTATTTATTTTACAAATCTTTTAAACGAAAGCTGTTCCACAAGACAAGGTGTCCTACCGACAAATACGTTGTTTATGACTATGGTAAGAGTTTCATTAAAAAAAGCGTCTGTTTCTGTAAGATTTTCGATAATGGTTAAGGTCAAATTAACTTTCGTGCTTCCAAATATTTAGTAGTACTACCAATTTGTAAAATAGTATATTTTAACAGCTTTACTTATATAAAGCTACGGTTTCGCTGGGAGCTGTTGATGGCGGCCGCTGTCAGTCAACAGTTCATAGCTGCCATTGAAATGACTCTTCTTATGGCAGAACCGTGTGGACGGTTTTGTTCACGCTGTTCGACAACTCGTCGGCGGCTGTTAACAGCTAGCTTTTGCGGCTCGACTGCTTTTGAACCAATCTGGGGGCGACAGCCGACGTCTACGACCGCTGTCAAAAGCTCCCAGCGAAACCGTGCCTTAATACTGCAATAACGTGATTTGCTGTGTCACAATATAGAAACATGTAAGATATGCTCAATGCTCTTACCAAAATCGTTTTCTTCTGGTGACAAGAAAAGAAGATTTATATGAAGAACTAGTGCTCTAAAAAATTAGGATTTTCCATTTACAAAGATGTTATAAAATCCTTATATGACCATCACGTGATTTTAACGTTAATACTTTTATCCCTAATTCGTCTCTGATTTTAATAAAACTTGTTAGTATAGTGCGGTTTCCATTTCTAAACTATTGAACACTATCGAACAAGTTATTATCAGTATTCATTCCATAATTTCCATTATTCTAATCAGTATCCTGTTATTTAGTGGTTAATTTTTTGCAATCAATTTAGACTTAAAAATTTTCAACAAATTTTGGCAAATAAATTTCACATTCAAAAACCGCAAAAATGACTTTATATTATATTTAGAGACAATTTTTAGATTAATTAAAATTAAATTTAATTAAAATCATATTGGTTTTTATTATGGGAATTGAAATTTTGTCTTCGTTTTCTTCCTTTTCTTCATTCGAAATCATTTAGCCTTTTGAAATTACTATTTATTATCGGATCTAGTAAGTCATCAAGTACAGGAACACCCTAAAACCTAAGTCATCAAGTTGTACCCTAAATTTTTTTAATAAAATTTGGAAAAAGACAATATAAGTTACTCAAAGCTGGGCACATGAGCATTTGCTTTGAAGCTGAAACCATTCAAGGAATTCATTTTAACTATTGGCTAAACTGTATAAATACAAGGTGAATATTTTATAGGAGACAAAAACTTTATCAACTTCATTAGTTTTAAATACCACGTTTGTAGTCCTAATTTAATGAAATCCTGACAGATTAGGTGCTTCAACTTATCTAAAGCTGATTAGATTTCTCGTCAGAATTTGACTATGATTACAATTTTTTTATATTATTCATGGAAGCCAAACTAGTAGACCGAATTCGACGAAATTAACACACCTGAAATAATCGGACTTAAGGAAGGTCTGTTTAACGAATTCTGATGGAGATGTGACGGATGCGAGATGAGAGGAATTAATTGGGGCAGTGGCGAAGTGAAAGTACAAATTAAATAATTGCTTCCAAAGATTTTTTATGGTATAAGTATTCAAAATAAAAGTTCTTTAAAAACGTTTATTAAAAAGATTCTAATCATAGAACTCAGAAATAAGAACTTAATTCAAACGTAAAGTCATTTATCCAATAAGTTTAATAATAGTTTTGATCCTGATACAATAGTATCGAATACTTTTTCTTCAAATCGAATAAATATAAATGTATCGAGTACTCATAATTACTCCAAAGTATCTAATAGACGACAAACATTATTGTCAAGCTTGTTGTCAACCTGGGCTGCGTTCACTTACCAACTAAAAGTAACTAAAAGCGACTAAAAGTTACACTTTTGCGTTCACTGGTCAACATTTTTCGACTACGATGACGTCATGACACCGACACTCTGTCGTTCACTCGATCACACCGGTGTAAAAAAAAGTAACTTTTTTCAACCAATGTCATGGACCGTAGTCGATTATTGTTATTTCTATTTCGTCAGTTTGATTTTGAATTCAAAACAAATATTTATGAATTCAGTATTTTTTTTTTATTATTTGGCAAATTTATAGAAAAATTATAGTTTTAGTAATAAGTTTATAATCAATTCGTTGAATTATATTCGAAAAAATTTTAAAATAATAAATTTATAAAAAAAAATGAAACCATAAAATATGTTTTTATATAAAAATTTGTTACTAAATTAAATATTAAAAATAAATGGATTTCATAAAAGTAATTTTAATAATTACAATACAATAATTAACCTATTAAATGCGCATTTTCACAAAATGACATTTCGAAATGACACTAATTGACTACGACTACGACTACGACCGTTCACTCGCAAACAACTTACATTTTTCGACACCGGCTTTTTTGACATTAACTTACACCGACTTTTTTTTACACCGGTGTGATCGAGTGAACGGAACCCTGGTTGTCAGGTTTTGCCACAGACGAAACGAAATGTTGGCAACCAAGTTATCAACATCACTTCCGAGGTATTTTTATCGGCTTTAGGTGATTTATTTTTGACAGTAAGTTCACAACGCACAATTCAATTCACAACGTTGACAACTATGTTGTCAACTTCTCTACACCCGATACAACATCATCACCAACATCAGGCACCGCCCACCGAATATTCGATGTCTTCCAATTTTTTTGAAAGCAACCAACATTTTTGACAACATGAGATACCAACCACCAATATGCCCACAGAAGTCCAACATCGATACCAACACGGCAAGTTGACAACAATGTTTCCAACAGTGTTTGTCGTCTATGAGCCCCTTTATTTGGACACCACTAACATTCAAGTCTGTGTAATTAAATAACTGCATTTTCTAAAACAGTTCACAAAAAAGAAAAATTCTTAAATCCATTTTTAATTCATTTCATTAAAGTTGTAAAAGCAACAACTCTAATATTAAAATTATACAAAATTCGTTAAATAAAAAATTAAACTAAAGTTTAAAAAATGCGTGAAGTGATTTCGGTACAAATTGGTCAAGCTGGTGTACAAATAGGTGATTCATGTTGGGAATTATATTGCCTAGAACATGGAATTCTTCCAGACGGAACACTAAGCAGCAGCACTTCTTCTGCTAGTGACAATGAACATATAAATACTTTCTTTGCTGACACACAATCAGGAAAGAAAATACCAAGATCAATTTTTATAGATCTTGAGCCATCTGTTATCGACGATATACGAACTGGCAAGAATAAACATCTTTATCATCCAGAACAAATGATAACGGGAAAAGAAGATGCTGCTAATAATTATGCACGAGGTCATTATACAGTTGGAAAAGAAATTATTGATAAAGTGCTGACAAGAACAAAGAAATTGGCCGAACAATGTAGTGGTCTTCAAGGTTTTTTAATAGTTCATTCTTTAGGTGGTGGAACTGGTTCCGGATTTACATCTTTATTAATGGAACGATTTAGTGATGAATATTCAAAAAAATGCAAATTAGAATTTGCCATTTATCCGGCACCACAAATTTCAACAGCTGTTGTAGAACCATACAATGCTGTTTTAACAACACATTCAACGCTTGAGCATTCCGATTGTGTTTTTATTATGGATAATGAAGCAATTTATGAGATTTGTCAAAAAAGTTTAAATGTTGATCGTCCAAATTATGTGAATCTAAATAGACTTATTGCACAAAATGTATCATCTACAACAGCATCATTAAGATTTGATGGTTCAATGAATGTTGATTTGAATGAATTCCAAACAAATTTGGTACCTTATCCAAGAATTCATTTTCCGCTTGCATCTTATGCTCCATTATTGTCAGCAAATAAAGCTTCACACGAGCTATCATCGATTTCTACAATAACAAATAGTTGTTTTGAACCATCAAGTATGATGGTGAAATGTGATCCCCGTCATGGCAAATATATGGCTTGTTGTATGCTATATCGAGGTGATGTAGTACCAAAAGATATAAATTCAGCTATTTCAGCTATTAAATCAAATAAACATATTCAATTTGTTGATTGGTGTCCAACTGGATTTAAAGTTGGTATCAATTATCAAGCACCAACTGTTGTTCCAGGTGCTGATTTGGCTAAAACCAGTCGAGCAGTTTGTATGCTAGCAAATACAACCGCAATTGCTGGAGCATTCAGTCGATTAGATTATAAATTTGATATAATGTATAAAAAACGAGCTTTCGTCCATTGGTATGTGGGCGAAGGAATGGAAGAAGGTGAATTTTCTGAAGCTCGCGAAAATTTAGCATGTCTTGAACGGGATTTTGAAGAAGTTTCTGATGATACTGTAGCAGAAGAAGCCGAAGAAATTGATGAATACGATTTGTAAATTTTTATTTCATTTTTTTTTGTGCAACTTTTAAATTGTTCATTAAGTTTTAAATATACTTTATTCAAAAATTTTTATACATATTTACGTTATATTACATATTTAAAATATTTTCAAATTATGTTGGCTGTATGTTATGTGCTACTGTTTGTTTTAAATGTAAAAATAGCAAACTGATAAAAAGAAATTGTTGTAAATAAGATGTTTTATATATATATAAAAAAATTTGAAGCCATAAATAACAAATCGTTTTAATTTTGATAATATGTTGGTGGCCCACCGGAAATCTTTTATTTGGAAACATCTAATAACCAGAATATTATATCTCTTTCCATTTTTGGGATAAATTCTATGAAACGGAACATTTCACTCTAAGAACTGAAAAACTTATCCGGAAAAATAGAAATTTCTCCTGATTTTCAAATGAGGACAATTGAATTACAGTCCAATATCGAAATAAAAGCAGTTTTTTCAGATATAGTTTTATAAGAATTCGCACGGTCGGAATAAGTTAACTTAATTCGAAACAACTTTCTCTAAAATAGAGATATGTAAAAATACTATAAGTATATCGTATTAGAAAATTTGTGCATCAATTTTGTTTAAATTATTTATATTGGTTAACTACATAAATAAATGATACCATGTTAAATTTCAGTTAAATCGATCCAAAAATAGACGAGAGCAAAAGATTCGTAGAAGCGAATAAGCCTGCTCAAAAACTTTTTTTTATGTACTTTAAAAACTAATGCACCGATTTCAATAAAATTTGCATATTAGATTTATGGTATTAGGACAAGCTTGTCCAACCCCCGGCCCAAGGCAAATATCACTGTGGCCCGAAAATAATTAAAGATACTGAAGCATGACCATTTTTTTCTGAGGAATGATTTGTGTGTTGTGTGCACTCTTGTGCTAAAGCTGCCAAATGACAAACAACAGAAACAGGAACAGAACGGAAAGTTTCGTTCTGTAGTAAATTCTATTTCTGTTTGCGTTGCTCGCTCAGCCACACTTTTCTGTTGTTTGTCACCTAGCGGCTTAAGTGATATTAAATGAATTTCATGTTCTGTTTTTATAATCAAAAAATTCATAAACTAATAAATTTTAAATTAGTTAAACATGAAAACTGTATATTTGACGTTTTTTAATATACTTGTGGCCCAAAACACTATACCTTCTTCCAATGTTGCCCAGCGAAACAAAAAGGTTGGACACCCTTGTATTAGGATATAAGTCCCCTGAAAATTGGAGGACATTTTGAAGTGCAGAAACAAAGAATAAGTACCCTAAAATAATATGCATATTAAAATGATGATAAAATTCAATTTCTTCAACCACAAAATTGAATTAGTCAACTTTAACGACCGTTTCGATCTCCATAATTAATTAGATCTGATAACACGGATTTATTTAGCATAAATTGTTGTAATCTTTCCAAATCCAATGCTGAATAATGGAAGTTTCTTTTTCCTATTGGAATCATAATTAAAATTTTCGTTATGAACAGTTATTTAGTGAAAATCCGTAATATACTGTAATCGAGGGAGAATAATTTTAATTAATTTCATACATTTTAAAAACACCAAAAAAAATGGATTTAATTGGTAAGTGATTAATATTTCATTTCTAAGAAATATACAAATAATAAATAATTTTATGTATTATAGAAAATTTAACACCAAAACGATCGCCTAGCTTGAAATCATCAAATGCTGGACATTTTAAGAAAATGGAAATGAATATAGATTCTGGTAAATCATTGAAAAAAAATTTCTGTTTTTTTTTTTCGCTCCCGAATATTTATTATAGATTTTTAAATTATAGAAACTTTAACACCAAATAAATCATTAAAAACATCAATGAATGAAGAAAATTTTCAATTTCCACCAGATATTTCTATATCAGGTGGTGGACCATCACAAGATCCGACAAACTTTCGAACACGTTCTCGACGGAGTTTTACACCATATAAAAGTTCATTTATTATTAAATCACCGGAATTTTCACCAATTGCATTTAATGAAATTCTGGATTATGATCAAATAAAACGTTTACCACGAGATGAAGTACGTAAAGCAAAAGCGGATAGCACAATTAATCAAACAATAAATGAAGCATCCGGATATGATGGTGATTTCTTAATTCCGCCACAACCACGTCGTTTAACCAGAAGATCTATGCCGATGTTGAACACAACACCCGAAAAGAAAGATGTTAGTTTAAAATTTTTTATTAGGTGTATTCTTTTAGCATTGTAGGTCGTGGTGTATTATTTTATCGTTGCAGACGGTGGTATTTTTCTATAGAGAACTATACAATTATGCAATAATACAACGATATAATGATACACCAGGATTTACAGCGGTAAAGGAATACTGTTTATATGTTTTTGTGTACTACTATACTTTAGGTTAAATAATACATAAATAATAGTTAACGCAGAACCAATTTTTGAATATTTGTATGCCCTTTGGTAGGCACTATCAAAGAGTATATTACTCGTCCGTCTGTCCGTCCGTGTACAAAATAACTCAAAAACGATTTTGATGAAATTTGCAATGTGGGTGGGTTATTCCTTAACTTAGTTTGATATTGCAAAAACAGCCGGGCAGGCGCAAAGTTATAAAGCAATAACCGAAATGATCAGAAAGTTTTGTCGTTTTTTTTCAAGGATTTTATTAAAATATTTATGCAGCAATTTTGTTTAAATTTAAATTAATTCTAAATTCGAATTTCCATGCATTGCTTACACAAATAGACGATACTATATTAACTTTCACTAAAATCGGCACAAGGATATTGGAGAAAGAAATAGTTGTAAAAATTGTTTGATATACTTTAAAAACTAATATACCGATTTGATTTTGAAAGTAGAGAATAGATTTATGGTCTTAAGACCCAGGCTACCTGTGAATTAGAATAAATTTAAAGTAGAGGAAACAAAGTTATGTAGAAAAAGCTTGGAAAGCTTACTAGTTTTGGTTGTTGTTTTTTTAGACTTAATCCCATTTCTAACACAAAACAACTACCTATGTGTTCTATTAACAATTTTTAATATCTGTAAGTTAAATTTTGAAGAATTTTATTTGTGCCACAGAGCGGGTTGAACTATTGAACTATTTGTATACAGTATACCTTTGTATATAAATATATGCTTTTTCCATAATATTTTCTTTTAATTTTATGTTTAGAATAAATCAATTCAAAAAAATCTGATGAAAAAACAACATCAACGATTGAATTACTTAATGGTGTCACCATCGAAAAGTTTTCTAAACAAACGAATTACGATTGAAAATCTTTTATCGGAAATTGGTTTAACGAAATATATTGAAACTTTTAATAAAGAAGAGGTTTTTAATTCGGTTTTATTTAAAAGAAAAAACAAATACTTTTAATAATCTCCAAATTCTAGATTGATGCGAACGTATTCTTCACACTAACAAATGCAGATCTAAAGCGTATTGGAATCAATCAATCGAGTGATCGGGAAATCATTTTGAAACTTATTAAAAAATTATGCACCTAAAAATTCTAATTAATTAAGATACTATATACAATGTGAAAAGAAAACTATTTTAAATTACTTTGTAACTGTTTCGTTTTTTTTTTATTTTAAATTATGATTATGTTTTTTTTTTTACAATTTTGTTAAAAATATTGATAAAATAATTGAGCCAATAAATATAATATATCCAGCAGTATAGACATGTTTCATTTCTAGAAATTTACCAAAATCCCATATCAAATGTTTTACGCCACCTAAGAAATGAAATACAAATGGAAATACGAAAAGAAATTTCCCAGTATTAATTAGCCAAGAATTCAATTCCAGATCATGTACTGCATCCACGTAATATTTGAAATCATGGGATAGAAGTAATGTTCCAAAACTGAATGTTAATACATATGTTGATAACAAGATTCCTGTAGAAAAAAAGAAAGTAAAATTTATTATAGACCAAAATTAATAATAACTAATAATTATTTGCGAAAAATATTTCTCTTTACTTATAAAACGATAATTTTAGAAGATTTTAAGCTGATGCAGATGCGAAAATTCGAAAAATTGTTGAAGTTATTGGCGTTTGAATGGACCAAACTATGCTATGGATTTTTCTCGAAATCGTATTCTCAAAATCTACAGTCCCCATTCATTAGCAAATTTTCTTGAATGAAATATTTTATTGCAGCGAAATTGCTAATGAAGAGCCATAAATTACAGTCATTTCTGATGGCAACATGCAAATATTTTGCAGACTATTCCTTTAGCGAAAATTAATGCCAGAAATTTAACACTTGGCAGATATTAAGTGAGCAAAAGAATAACTAATAAAATTCCTAAATATTTCCTTCTCCTTCTATTATATAAAAAAGTTTTTCTCCGCAAATGAAAGAAATAATTGTATGGATACTTTTAGGCAAATTCCTCTATAATATAAAATAGTTTTTTTTATTAAAGAATGCATGCTTTTAGGCGAATATATTTAAGGAAATAATTATACAAATGAATATAACTCACAAAGAATAGAAAATTTAGCATCTTGAAAAATTGAGACGAGAGAAAAAGAAAAAAGGAATCTTTTTCTACCGCTAAAGAAAATAAAAAAAACGAAAAACAAAAGCTTATTGATAATTTTTTTTAATTGGTTTAGTATTTTGGTTGTTGTTTATACACACGGGGGTTGGTGAACGAACCGAGCGGTGTGGCGGAGCCCCCTAGTTTATAGAAAAAGGAATTTTGTAAAATACAGATAGGAAAATAATTCAATGTCAAATTTGTTTACATTTCAAGTCGATCTAATTCTTTGGTTATTAAAAATGAACGAACACACATCAGTAGTTGTTGCCTTTCGAAAGAAATCTTCATAATTGAAATGCACAAAAAATTTTAGAGTACGAAGTTTGCTACAATAACATTTTTCGTGGAAGCACTATACTACCAATACACTACCAACTTGTATTTTCATATGCCACCGATTTTCAGCCTGTAAACAAGATATCTTGTTATTGGTATTTGTAAAAAAAAAAAGACTATGATATAAAAAGATATGTATTTATAGTCCTTTTTTACAAACAATAATAACGAAATATATCTCTTGGCAGCTCTGCAATCATGCCAAAAATTCATAAACAAAGAATTGTCTGTTTATTTCCTCTGTGATGCAAGAAAATATTTATAATGGAAACGTAGAGTCAACTTAGTCACCGTTTGATCAAATGACTTGAAATTTTAGATGTATCAACGTGCGATTTTTTCCAGATTATTGTAGAACTATTATCAGATTTCCATTTTTTATTGCGAATAAAATTGAAATTGAATTGTAGAATCACCGAAGTTCAGAGGTTTCAACAAGTACGAGCTTTAGAAAAATGGTGATAACTTTTATAAATTTAAATTTGTTACCTTCAAAGATATCTTTTTAGCTTTTTTACATTGTTATGTAACAATAGTGTAAAAATAAACAGAATCGATTAAGCATTCAAGTCTTGAAAATATCGCGTTCAGCCCGAGTATTAAATAACTTAAATAGCTCAAATTACTAGTCTTTTGATATTTTAAAACAATTGGTAATTTAATAATTTTCGTATCAAAATATTAGAGTATTTCCATGTTGTAGAGTGGTGCATTTTCGCCCCAACGCACAAAGTAGTACGCCCAATTCTGTAGAAATTTTAAAATACCTAACTTTATTCTTTCGTAATACTTTTTGATAACCTAAAATTTCTAATATCACAAAATCTAATAGAACTCCCTGCAATTCTGCTCGAACTTTCGCAAGTTCTTATTTTCTAATTCATTAAAAATATATAATATATTACCACTTGTCCTATGCAAAATAGATTGCAATGCCGGCATTTCAAATTTATAAATTGTTAAATGCGGTGAAATTGGACGTGCTAATTTCACATTTCTCTCCTCATAGTCGTCTGGAAGATTCGGTTTTTTGATAGGCACAATTTTAAAATTTTGTACATTTTTAAAAAAATGTATTGGTGATTTCAATTGAAGAATTCTTTTATCAGAAAGAGTTCTTAAACATTGTCTTTAAAATAAATGAAATAAAATTAATAAACATTAATGAAAATGTTACAAATAATAAAAAAAATTACCGTAGAGCAAACATTTTGGTGGATGTCTATATAGTATTTCTCAGCAACTAATTAATTTTTTTCGTTTTTTGTTTTAAATAAAAAGAAAAAAACGACTACTTGGATTTAAATAAAAATTGTCTATAATTTAAAAATTTTAATTTGGAAAACATTATTAATATTCTAAGCTTTCATGAAACCTACCATTTTGATGATGATGATAAAGAAGAAGATACATTGTCGTAGTAGTTTGACGTTCGGTTGCCAATTTCATAGTCCTGCAGATTTGGATATTCGAAAAGTTTTTAAATTATATTTAAAATTATTTAAAACGAAAAAATGCCACAATTACCACCACCTGTTCGTGTATCTCCTTTAATTAAGGTAAATTTAAAAACATATTCCTATTAGAAATAAGAATATTTTGGTGATTATAAAATTAACCTCCAAATATCTTACATAATATTTTTTCTTATTCGATTTTTTTACTTGTAATTTTATATTTATTAAAAATATCAAAATTTGTAGTTTTGATTATTTTCTATTAATTACTATTTGTATAATTCTTTAGTTTGGTAGATGGAGTCTGCTTTCAGTTGGAATTGCTTACGGGGCTTATCATCAATCTAGATTATCTAAAAAGGAGGAAAAAGTCCGTGAAATTGAAGCTAAACAGAAAGTTATTCGTGATGCAAAATTAGCTGAAGAAAAGAAGAGAAATTCTGAAGGTAAATATAAATTTTTGTTGGTTTTCATAATTTCTAAATTAAATGGATTTTTTTTCGTTTTTAAATTTTTAGCTGAAATGAATGCTATAGCTGCCCTTTCGAAACCATCAAAGTAAATTCACAACTTGTGTGGAATAAATAATCTAGTGTAAAACATTCTTTCAAAAAATTTTTGTTACTTCTATATTTAGATATGAAAATATAAAACAATAGAAGTATAATTTGAATTTTATTATGAAATTCATTAAATAAATTACGATAAACATTTCAATATAATGAAAGTAAAAATATTATAAAAGTCAATTAATCTTTTACATTTGGAATTTCTCTCCCTTTTTACTTTGAATTTGTTTACTCGAATTTTAATCGTATGTCCATACATAAGATTAAAATTCGAGATAAAAAACATTTCTATTTAATTGTAATTGACTCGAAGGAACGGTTTATTGAACATGAATCTAATAAATTCCTGAACATAAGAAATATAGTATTAAAGAAACTATCATGAAATGAGTTGTATAAGGATGTCACTAATAATATACTAAACTTAATATCGAAAAAGACTAGAAACGTTCAATTGATTTTAAAAAAACGGAAATTTACCAGAATGAGCAAGTCTCTCTTATCTATTTATCCGCTGCAATATCTAAACAGTGTTTTCGTTGTAGGCTAAATTATACATTATTTGATTACATGTCGTATTAAAGAATACTTTCGTATTGAAATGGGGAATTTTACTTATATAGTTTGTTTTTATAAAATGTATCAAAGAAAAACCGGGCGGTTGTTCAAAAACTTATTCACTATCTTACTATGGTAACTTTACATTGTACAAATAGTTGAGAGCTCTCATAGTTAGATTCTATGTATATGGCTTTCTTCTATTAGTTCTGTTTTAACACTTGTTACAATGAATGTGCCCATATTTGATACGAAATAATGTGGAGTAGACTACATTAGGATATAATTATTTTATTTTTACTTTGCATTGTATAGCCTACGAGCAAGAATAATTTAATAACCATTTGAAAATAGTTCATTTTTGAGCAACTATTAATCGAATTTTATATTTACGAAATTTTAAGATAGTATCTTCAAAAAATGAAAAGAAAAATAATCTGGGTAAATGTGCGGTTTTCTCCTGCCGGTGGTTTCTTTTATGCCTTAAGACGGCATACCGGCAGGAAAAACTTTTCCCGCAACACATCTAGAAATTAAAAGAGTTTAATAAATTTTGATTTTTTGGGGGGAAATTCCCCTTACCTCATCTTGTTCTACACCGTCCCCATGGGCAATTTGAGAGGAGCTTCATCCTTGTGATTCGTCTAGAAATTAAAAGAGTTAAGTAAATTTTGATTTTTGGGGGAATTTCCCCACCGGAGATGCCTTTCGGAAAGATAAATCTGATTCCGACTCAGAAGGATTATCAATATATTTCTTCGCAATCCTTTTATGGCGGGTATTTTTGTCCGGAAACATTGTAGATGACGCCGGAGGTCTCTTAAAGAACTATTTTCTTTTGTATATTTCTTTAATTTTTTTTTCTTCGATATATTTTTGCAGCTTTTCGAAAAACTGCACTTTTTTCGAATAATTTTTCAATTTTTTATATACCAGCTTTAGTATAAGGGAATTTTGCTAAGGATGAAATTTAGATTGTGAGTTGGTTATTCCTAAACTGGATTTGGTATTGCATTTCAGGAAAATCGATTCAGGGGGAGGGAATTTATTAAGCAAAAACCAGGGTGACTAGAAAGTTATGTCATTTTTTTATATGGTTTTTCGGATTTAATTTGAAAATTAAATATAGTATAATAATTTTTTTGAACTAATAATAAGAATATAATATAATATAATTTAATTAAAAGAACTAACTAAGATAACTAAACTTTTAATAAAAACGCTGCTACAACTGCTGATACTGGCCGATGTCAAAAAGGGGGGCCGCAACTGGAATATATAAAATATAAATAAATAAAAAATTTTACTTACATGCAAATTATGAATTTTTAAGAAAATTTAAAATAACGCTTTTTTCTGGGTTTTCTTTTCTTTCAAGTGTTTTTTTTTGTGGTATTAACAAGGTGCGTTCACTTGTATAAATAAAAGTCCAACGATTCTGAAATGAAGTGGATTGAAAACATTTATTGAAATTAATTTTTATATCGTATTTATTTATTAAGTTATTATTATTAATAACAATTGAACATTGAACAGGATGTTATTTATTTGCAAACAATTTTATTAATAATATTTTTTAATAGGAACATTTTGCTTAAATTACTAATCAAGTTTATTAAAGCCGCAAACCAAATAGCGGCAAAATTGAAAATAAAAATTTTTATAAATATTTATGCTGGAGGGCAATCTCGACGGACGCGTGAAGTGTCAAAGACGTTAATGACGTTAGAGCTTGTCATCGTTAGTTCGCAAAATTGCGAGATTATTCGATTATTTTAGACAATTCGTTGAACCAATCAAAATGCTTAAAAGATTTTGCAGATTTGCGAAGCTTATGTCAAAAATAAACATGCCCTGGAGCAGATTATCTTTGCAAACTTGCGAAACGTTGTCATAGACATTTCAACGCGCTATTGCGTCCGTCGAGATTGCCTCCAGGGTAATTGAAAACGTATACATATATTTAAAATTTTAATGCGTCGTGGATCCGTCGTTCTGCTTGAACCTTTAGACATTAATGAAAAGGTGTATATTTCTCTCTTTGAAACATAGCATAATAAATAAACTTAGTTTTGTATTATTTTAAACAAGGTAAACGAGGTAAGTTAAAAAATCGACACCTAAACAACAACACAATTTACATCCCACATGAAAAAATGAAATAAACATGAAATACAAACAAATATGATGAATATAGCAAGATTTAGTAGCTACTCTGTAAAGTAATATAAACCCAAGTTTAGTTGGAAATTATGTTTGTACCTGTTTTTTTTTAATTTTCCAAATAAGGTAATCTCTTGGGTTGTTCATTTATCATGCACCAAATGAAAATGAGACTTACCGCCGAATGTAGGACGATTATTTCTTTTTATTTTTTTCCATTTACTAAATTAAATCATACAATATGGTCAAATAAATGAGATAATTAACTTTTCTAAAGAATGATGTCACCAGTTAAACGTGTTAAAAGCATTAATAAACATTTGTTTGTCTAGTTTGCTTGATTTCAAAGCTCAAAGCTGAACATTAGCAAAATACGGAAGTTGATAATAATCCTGAAGTCTGAAAGGGAAATAAATTAATTTAATCAGAAAAAAAAATGTAAATGAAGATATGCTTTTGTCCAAAATAGAATACGATCTCAATTTGGGAGGGTATCGAAAAAGATACACTTCTTCTTTTGCATGTAAAGTACAAACCTAATTTCTGTAAATACTTCTTTACCCAATTTCCAACAACAGAAAATATAAAACCAAGAACTTTCTAAAAGAAATGCGATATATTTTTAAGATTTGGTCAATGACCACATAAATTCCCATAAAAATTAAACATCTGCTTGAATATTTGTAACAAAAGCCATAGTTTTACCGCTTCCTGAGTGTGTATTTTCAGTTTATGTATTAATTGAAATGAAATTAATTTAGAAATATGAGGTTTTAAAATAATTTTAGGCCCTGTATTAACGATTTCAAGTTTTTTTTTTTTTAATAGAATAATCTAAAATCCATGTGCTTTCTTCTGAATATGATGTGCATTAATAATGCCGGCACGGTAGACAATTTCTGTCCAAAAATAAACATTTTATTTTGGTTTTATCTTTATATTGAATTTAGAATTTCAATTTGAACTTTTTTTTTTTTAAAGAAAACATAAAAGGCATCGCCTCGCCATGTAATAAAAATGACATCATTTCGAGAATAGTGTGTAGTTGTTTTCATAGGGTGCGCTTAAAGTTAATTCGAATTAAAAAATAGTACATTCTCCATACTAACACGAAATATGATTAAATGCAACTGAAGAGATTTTAAAACATAATTAAAATGTATGTAGAATTATTTAGAAAATGAAATATTAAAGAAATATACTTGTGTGATAAATAATTTTGAAAATTTAAATTAAATATGATCACCCTGTTCGTTCAATTTTTACCGCAACCCGGCATGCGACAAAAAAATATAATCAATGAACGAACACTTTGAAAAAAAAAACATGGCGATTCTGTTTTCACCATACTTTATCCACCAATGAAAACATAGTAAGCGAGGTGGAAATCGTGACGTCACAAATAGTATAAATATATCTGTTCCGAGAAATTTTCTTCATAATTTGAATCTGTTTAGGAGGCTTCATAGCTGGCTTATTCTAAACGGTAAACCTGTGCGCTTAAAATAATTTATTTGAAGTAATTTCAATTTAATAAACTTGTGAATTTTTGTGCTGTTTTTTGTGAATATACAACTAATTCAAAATGGTAAGAGAAATGTTATATTTTTGTACAATTTTTTCGGTTTTTTTTTTTTTTTTTTCTATAACATGGGAAGAAAATCAAAATGGACGCCACCAAAGGATATAGTGGCGTCACTTTTTAACAGTTTTTCGGCACTTTGTTTTATAAAATCTAAAAAAGTATTCAGATTTGAGTCATTCTAGAAATTTCTAAAATGAAACAAAATCTAAGAAAAATAAAATTACGTGGCTTTTTTTTTCGTCTTTCTCTTTTTCAATCATTTCTAATTTCGTTTCTCAGTTTCTATGTGAAAGTTTATTAACCTTTCTTTTTCTTTTCTTTTACATTATAGCGTGAATGTATCTCTATCCATGTTGGTCAAGCCGGAGTACAAATCGGTAATGCATGTTGGGAATTGTATTGTTTAGAACATGGAATTCAACCCGATGGACAGATGCCATCTGATAAAACAGTCGGGGGCGGTGATGACTCATTTAATACATTCTTCAGTGAAACTGGTGCTGGTAAACATGTACCAAGAGCTGTATTCGTCGATTTGGAACCAACTGTCGTCGATGAAGTACGTACTGGAACATACCGTCAATTATTCCACCCTGAACAATTGATTACCGGCAAGGAAGATGCAGCTAATAATTATGCTCGCGGTCATTACACAATCGGAAAGGAAATTGTTGATTTAGTTTTGGACAGGATTCGTAAATTGGCTGATCAATGTACTGGATTACAAGGATTTTTGATTTTCCATTCATTCGGAGGTGGTACTGGTTCCGGTTTCACTTCATTGTTGATGGAAAGACTTTCAGTCGATTATGGTAAAAAATCAAAATTGGAATTCGCCATCTACCCAGCACCACAAGTCTCAACAGCCGTCGTCGAACCATACAATTCAATCTTGACAACCCATACAACTCTCGAACATTCAGATTGTGCCTTCATGGTCGACAATGAAGCCATCTATGATATTTGCCGCAGAAATCTTGATATCGAACGACCAACATACACCAATTTGAATCGTTTGATTGGACAAATTGTATCTTCAATCACAGCTTCGTTACGTTTCGATGGTGCACTTAATGTCGATCTAACTGAGTTCCAAACTAATTTGGTACCATATCCACGTATCCATTTCCCATTGGTAACATATGCTCCGGTTATCTCAGCTGAGAAGGCATACCACGAGCAATTGTCTGTTGCCGAAATTACAAATGCCTGTTTCGAACCAGCCAATCAAATGGTTAAATGCGATCCACGACATGGAAAATACATGGCATGTTGTATGTTGTATCGTGGTGATGTTGTACCAAAAGATGTGAATGCTGCTATTGCAACAATTAAAACTAAGCGCACAATTCAATTTGTCGACTGGTGTCCAACCGGTTTTAAAGTTGGTATCAATTATCAACCACCAACTGTTGTTCCAGGTGGTGATTTGGCTAAAGTACAACGTGCCGTCTGCATGTTGTCCAATACAACTGCCATTGCTGAAGCATGGGCTCGTTTGGATCATAAATTTGATTTGATGTACGCCAAACGTGCTTTCGTTCATTGGTATGTCGGTGAAGGTATGGAAGAAGGTGAATTCTCTGAAGCTCGTGAAGATTTAGCCGCTTTGGAAAAAGATTACGAAGAAGTCGGCATGGATTCTGGCGATGGTGAAGGTGAAGGAGCCGAAGAATATTAAATGTGTTCGTTATTTTGACACAAAAAATTAAATTTGAATGAAAAAAAAATAAAAATTCCATCAGCATAAAATTTGATTTTTTCAATTACTCTTTTCCCCTTTGGCTTGTTTATTGTTGTAAAAAATGTAGAAGGTTGTAATTTCACTTTTAGGGATTGGAACTAGAAGAGGTGTTGAAGGTTGTGTGTGTACTTCCGTTTTAGAGCAAGGAAGTATCTGAAATCATAATCATGCGCTTCGTACACTGCAGTTTTTTTTTCTCAAAGAATTATTCGATGACTAATATCTACAGCGTATTTTTGTTAAGTTGTGTGTTTAATTTGGGAGTCGCCCATTTCTTTTCATATGAGGAATTATTGCGACGTCATACAAACTGCATGACTAAACTACAACCTCTTATCGATTGAAATAAATTTTACGTGCGCGGTCTGTATTTGGTTTCTTAACTCGATTGATTGGACAGACAGAAAGCTTTTAAAGTCTTTGCCTATATAATAGAAATTTGGTATTTCACAACAGATCGAGTCGAGAAACCAAATACGGGCCCAGAAGCGACTTTTTGATTGTAAGAAAATCGATTTATTTGGTAAGGTGTGGCGCGACTGACTTGCCTTGAAAAGGTCAAAGAAAGATTAAGGCAAATTTATAAACAAATTTGCAAACGCATAAACTTCTTCGTATGTCGATACACCTTGAGGGTTTATGCTATTGTAGTGGACTTTTTTTTTTTTTACAAAAGCCTGAGCTATGCTTGTCATCCAAATATATATATATATGGAATTCTCCATTTTTCTATCGGAAATTAGTAAATAGGATTTCTTTCTCAGATGTTATGGCCAAATAAAATGTAATAAATATGTGGGTTGAAGTCATAATAAAAGTGTCGTGGGCCCTGTGCTTCTCTTAGAAGTCACGGAATATGGTCAACGCAGTCACCAAGTTCATTCTTCTCTTTCCTCCTACGTGATAAGATTTCGTTTTATTTTTCTGTGGCTACAGAAATGAAATAGAATTAAATTTTATTTATTTAAAAATCATTTTTTCTTTTATACATAAGGCATACATTTTTTTATCTTTTTTTGTACTTATTCTAATTTTAAATACAAACATCATCTTTTGATATAATTACATTAATATCTTCGATAATACAATCTAAACCGTTTTCATCAAAATCCAATGGAATTTCTAATGAAAATGCACGCGGAAAACAAACATCTTTAGCACATAAATTCATTTTACAAAATATCGTTATGATTTCATTCAATTCCTTTTCAATATTCGGAACAGTTATATCAATATCAATTTTACAATCATTTTTAATTGTTCCATTTGGACGATCGACAAAATACAATTCATTTGGTAAATAAACATTGAATGATTGTGGTGCACCATTTGTTAATTTCAAATCATCAATGAAATTCAATAGAATCGATAATTTTATTTTAGCACTTGTAGATTTTATTTTTAAATTGCTAATTTTTAATATATAATCAGCAATAATCGAATCATTTTTTGTATTGAAATTTAATTTTAACGGTTTTGTTATCATCGTTTTCAAATTGATAACTTCGATGGCATGATTATTTGTATCAGCAACATATAAAAATTCACCGGTTGGATTCAAACATAAACCGCCAGGTTCATTAAATTGAAATGATATAAAACTTGTATCTTGAATATTACATGTTGTCGCTGTGCATGAATTAGCATCGATTTTTTTGATTTTATGATTATAAGTGTCTGCTACATAAATCTTATTATCATTTGAATTGAAAGCTACACCAAGTGGATGTTGAAGTTTTGCAGAATATTGTTTACCATCAACATCACCAAATGCAAATAGATTCTAAAACCGTAAAATTTTGAAATTAATGATTTATCTACGAGAGAAAAAAAAATATAACTTACTAATGGATTTCTATCACCACCAACAACAGCCATAACTTTTCCATCTGCCAGCGAAACTTTTCGTATACATGAACTTTCACTATCAGCAATATATAGAAGTTTATCATCTCTTGATAATGCCAAACCAGATGGTTGAGCGAATGCTGCATTATTTGGATAAGAATTGTTACGATTCTCTTCATGACCATTACCAACAATAGCCCAACATGTGTTTGCTGAATATTGTTTATATTTCCACCATATAACATCATCTAAAAATAATGCCCATATTTGATGTGTACCAGCCATTCCAATCAATAGAATTTCACGTTCTGGCACACTACTTTCGTCCATATGAAATGACATATCCATATCACGTGTTTTATAACAGACCACATCCCATGGTGATGATATTAATTGATTTCTACCAATTTTACCACCAACACGATCACTACCTTGTACACCGTTGCCAACGACCGTCTCAACTGTATGTGATTTTAAATCGATTTTTCGTATTGCATGATTTTCTGTATCTGCTACAAATAAAATGTAATCATTTAAAAATGTTACACCCTGTGGTGAATTGAAACGTGCCGTTTTAAAATCACCATCCAAGAAACCACATATTTTACTACCAATTTTTTGTAAAACATTACCAAATGAATCAATAATTAATATTCGATGATTTCCAGAATCCGAAATAGCATACAATTCGGAACGATCATCATCTCGATTATATTTCGATGAAGCAATTTTACCAGGAAATTTTAAATTCGTTGACATCATCAAATCTGTTGATGGATTTAATGGCAATGAATTTGTTTTTAATTTATTCATATTACGATAATATTTCATAGTTGCACGAACATATTTATCAAGTAGATCATAATGTCCTTCACCCATTAAAACAAATAATGGATTAGCCCGTGGTCCTAAGATTATTAATGTTGGCCAACATTTTATCTTTAAATCGATCCACATTGATGAACTGGAATCATTTACAACCGGATGAATTATATTATAACGTTGAACTGCTGATAATATATTGGCTGAATCTTTTTCATTGTCAAATTTTGCACTATGAACACCGATTACAACAAGACCATCTTCAACTGAATATGATTTTTCTAGTTTTTTTAAATCTGGTAAAATATGCATACAATTAATACAGCAATATGTAAAAAAATCTAAAATCACAATTTTTCCTTGTAATGATTCTGAAAATGTTAACGGTTCGGTTACATTAAACCAATCTAAATCTGTGAAATGAAATATCTTTTAGATATTCAATTTAAATGAAATATTAAAAAAATTTACCTTCTTTAAATTCTGGAATGGTTTTATGTTCGATATCTGCTTTTTCCACGTATTTATATAAAATATCCATTTTTTCATCATCATTAGTTAATTCTGATAAACGTTCAACCAAATTCGTACAATTAAATGCTAATAAATCTAACATATCATATTCATCAGATTCCATCGTTGAGCGAAAAATATCTTTTAAAAATTTCAACATAAAAACTTATTTACTTTACTTTTTGGTATTAAAAATTGTTCGTTTTAAAAATCAAATTTGACATCAACAAAAATCGTCTTCTTCTTATTATTTTTCATGTTTCATTTCAGTTTTATATGAAAATTTAATTCTTTATAAGAGCTTGGGGGAATATATAAACTACGTTTACATAGTATGTTGACAAACCTGCTCAATTCAACTACAGCTTATTATATAGAAGCCTTTTGGAAATTTAAATGAGAAATAATAAGGGAACGAAGAAATAAAAAGAATAAAACGGACGCCATTAATTAATTAAAATATTTATTATATAAAAAATTAGGAAATAATTGGAAATTCAATACTAAAAGTAGGTGTTTTTAAATTGTATTTATCAAATTAATGTAATTCATTTGTAGGTAATTTTTAACGTTTAAAATAAACTTTAATTTAAATAACAGTTTTAATAAAACGTTAGAAATCCTGAAATTCATCACATTTTCAAGATGGTATCTGAAAATTAACTTATAGTCAGTTTGAAGCAGTTTGTTGTATGAAATACGCACTTTGAGAATATCGTGTTTATAGGATTGTGGCCGCAATTTTTACACCGTGTTGGAAACCGTATTTCTAGAAAATACTGAGTTGTTGGTGATCCAAATGTAATAGAAAAATTTGTCAACTAAAAATGGAATAGCCTGGTTTATTATTCATAGTTTGTTTGGAAATTCAACGATATAAAAGCCTTTGCACATATGACGCGAATTTCGAATGGCGAACTGCGAATTAATCAATTATTCGATGTTTAACCCTTTTCGGCCGTATTAAGTTTATACATGGGTGTCATGCTGGTCGGAATTAATTTTCGTTGAACGAGCAGTAATACATAATATGCAAGATTATGAAGGAAAAATAAAATTTATTAAATCTTTTTTAAATTTTATATGTATTTTCAAAACAACCGTTATCACTTTCTATATTAAATTCATTGTTCAAAGAATTCTACGTATCTCCGAAGTTTGTCGATTTAATATAAGATCAGTATGCTTCTTTGCTGTGAGAGCAGATATAGTACGACCGCTTTGTTGAACCAATAAAAATGGTTAAAAGATTTTGAAGATTTGCGAATTCAAAATCACCGACTGCCTTATGTCATTTCTGCTAGAATGAAAAATTATATTTGCGTAACGTTGTAATGGCTACAGATTATTTTAAGTTTTCCCTGACCGATCAGAATGACCTATCATCAAACTTGTGAGAAATCTACACAAAAATAACCAAGTTGCGTGACAATCCCTATTGTAAAATTATTATTTTTAAAATTCTAAACATTTCATTCGCAATTTGCAACCATGTGAAAGAAATGTTTAAATTTGTGTATATTCGCAGTTCGCGTCCCATGTGCAAAGGCTTTAAGAACACATCGGTTCACCTAGCAATTGTGGATTGAAATCTCGACTGCAAGATTTATTAACCGACTGAACATGCTGAAATTTTTTAATAAAATTAATTTTGTTGGGAGTATATTTTTATTTATTTATGAAAGAATTCATACATTTTATCTTTAAAATACATTTACGATACATAGAAGAAATTATCAGTGAAATAATCAACTCTGCTTGATGAAATTATCCACATTTCTTTTATTGATCTAAAATATTTTTCTTTTTATTTTTTAGAATATACGTTTAAGCATTTCCATCTTAGAAGTTAAATATAAAATTCATTAATCGATGTAAATGTTCCAAACGATTAATATTGTATTAAACTATTCTAGTTTTCCAAACTATGTTTCTTTAATCAAACATTAAGAATTTTCAGACACAATTACCGGCACATGTTAATAACATACGTAATACAACAATAATAAGCTGTGGTTGTAATTTATATTGAATTTTTGATAGATCCAGGTTAATTAAAAAAAAAAAAGGTGCACAAAGAAAATACAGTAAACACTTGTCTAAAATGAGAACTTAGTTTCCTACTGTGCGTGCAGTCCTGGATTTTAGACAAATTTTTACAATAATTATATTCTTTTTAGTATTTTTTTTTTTTTTAATATCTACGATTAGTGTTAAATGCTTGATTATTATTATTAGGAGACGACACCATAAAATCTCGTCCTCCTGATGGCAAAAAATTATCCTCATAATAATTATCATTCGAAAAGCTTGAAGAAAACAGATTACTTCCGGAATTCGAATATCTTTGATCATTTGTTTGATAATTATTAAATCGATTTGTATCTGAATTACGATTATTTGAAACAAAACCACCGCCGCCACCACCAAATTTCTGTTGTAGATTATCATCCATATTACGATTTCCGTTACCCATTAACGAAGTTGTATTAGATGAGAAATTCAATTGTGAATCCATATTACGATCTTGCTGGAAATTATTGCCAGATGCTGAATTCAATTGATTATTATTATTATTATTAGATTGATTTGAATTTGTATGATAACTTCTTAAATTACCGCTCATACGATTATTTGATTGGAATTGATCAAGATTTGATGATGACAATGTATTCCCCACATTCTGATTACGATAATTGTTTGATTGATTATCAAAAGCATTAGTGTTATTATTGCCGCCCATTTGATTTCTTCCATCATTTTGATTACCGAAATTATTCATGTTGTTTTCTTTCATGTATTTCTCAAACATGTTCATTAATGTTGTTAAACTTTCGATAGCATTTTTAACAGCACGAATCTTATTTGAATCAACAAGATCAGCCATTATCTGACCTTTTAGCTTTTCTTTTGCCGTTGCAAAATATACAGAAACATCATTATCCAAAAGGAGTTCATTTGGATTTTTATTATTCTGAAAATTTATTTTCAAAAAAAAAAGAAAGAACAGAAAAATAGTTTATATTAATAAAAATTATAATTTCAGTAAAACTGTATTGCCTGCAAAAACAAAATAAAGGGAAGCATAAAGAATTTCGTTATCAAGTGCTATCCGGGATCGGGGTGAATGTATAGGAAATGTTATTTAAACCGAGCTCAATTTTTTCATATTCACAAAAATTTCTATTAGAAAAAATCAACATTTTAATTTACACGAACCGATTAAAACGACCACATATCGCTTTTTAGAACACTTTTATAAGGGAAGAAGTAATTAACCGTTACCGACATAAATAAATTACTCTAAAGTAAAGATTGAAATTCTTTTATTGTAAAATTTTATTAAATAGGTTAATAAATTTAATTATTAGTGTTGGTTTTATTTACTATATATGTTACTGACGAAGTTTAAAAAATTCGGTGTTTTATAGAATGCCTAGGGATTCTATTTAATACCCAAAATCATTAGGCAGTTAAATTTAATTTTGTATATACATTTTCTAAGCATTTTATATAATATAATATAGCGTGCCGGAACAAAGAATCTTTTGAGACGAGTTTTATCAAAATCGGTCTAATCATTTAGGAGTCCACTCGGTACATACTGACAAAAGTTCACAAATATGTATAATATAGATTGCTCCACTTATTGTCCCACTTAACAATTTGTACTGATAAAAATGGATTGGATATTCATTTAAGCGGAATTTTTTTTTTTGGAAGATTGCTGTCTGTAACCCTTTCATGAATAATTGCTTTGACAGTAACATATACAAAATATCTCAAAATAAACCGAACTACTTTTAATAATTAATGTCTAAAAGAATTTTTTAAATCGTCGTTTTAAAACTGAGATATAAAATAAAAAAAAAGAAAAGAAGAAACAATCATGACCTAGCTAGACAATAATTTTGAGTGTCCGAAACTCATTTTAAAATTTTTCATCAGTTACGAACTGGATTAATAGAAAAAAATAATAATAAAAGGAAAGTAATATCATTTGGACATTTAACCATTTCATAGCCCCGAATGAATGCTATGGAATTATTTCTGACGATTTGATATCAACTTGTACTTTAGCTAAAACAAAAATTAGCTCAACTTTATTAATGCCCGGAGATAAAGGATTAGGTTACCACAAGCTATGAATCAAGAAAAAAAAATGAAATTATTCTATGCAAATGAAATTTATGAAGGAAAGTATTAAGATACTTTTCACTGTTAAGTATTTTAACCCTCATTGTAATTTATAGTAATGCTTTCTTCCCATATCATTGCAATCGATATCCCTTTCCATGGATATATTCTGTACGTGTGAGCTCGATTTACGTTAGATGATGTTTTTGAAATGAAAGCTCTAGTCACTTTTATTTTTCGACGGGTTTTTTTTTTTACACATTTCATTATCTTATCTAACACAACACAGATTTGAAACCGTAATGCAATGAAATAAAATCCATTCTAATCCTTTCGATTCAACGAGATTTTTAATTTCAGTAATTAAAACTAGAACTGCAGAGTCGGTATAAAAAGTTCCCGATTCCGACTTCTCTTTCTTTGATCACGACTCTTGCATTTATAATAGATTGTTAACATACAGAGCACAACAAGCTCAAGTTTCTATAAAACTAACAAAATCGGAGTTGACTGCGATTCTAGCTTCACGAGCGTATTTTTTCGATTTCTTACTTATTTTACCACTTTCATTAAGTTCTTTTTTATTTCCCATCAGAATGATTTTAAAATGTTTTTACATCCGATCGTTAAAGGAATTAAAAAATACGAAATTCCGATAATTTGTAATAATTTTGCTTGTACCCATCATATGGGAAGAAAGCAAAATAAAATTTCTAAACTTATTCTATTAATTATCATTAAGTTTCATCAATAGTTAAGAGAATCATTCAAAAAATTCGGTTTAAAAATCTTTACAACAAACCTTTTGTTACTCAATTGTCTTCAAATTAGATCGAAATAACAAAAGAAATGTTTTGTCGTTCATTTCATTATTATTTGCTATATAATATGGTTGTGTTTCATACATTACCATAAACATACAAGACGATCGAAGAGAAAAAAAAAACAGTTTAAAAACTATTTTCTGAAATGTATACCTTTTCAAATAGAACCGCACGGCTTAATAATTCAATCGCTTTTGGTCCTAAGCTACCTAACTGATCTTCCAGAGCTGTTAATAGTCTTATAACTGATATAACGCTTACTGGTTCAGTTGGTGCTTTCGATTGAAAGTCCTCAACATTATTGGGCATAATTTGATGATTCGAATACCATGAATTTTTGTTGTTATCGTTTGATCCAATTTGTGGTGATGTTCTTGATCGTATCGGACTTGGAGAACGTGCATTATACGGTAGATTGAGTGTTCTCTTCAATTCGAATTTTTTTCTAGCAATTTCTCTATGATAGAATCCCTCTAAACGATCCAGCCAAAATGGGCCCCATTCCGAATCAAAATCATAATTCCGCGGATTTATATTTGCTATTTTGCAAGAATATTGAAAAAACAAAAAAAAAAATAAATACTAGAAATATTTGTTCATTTAAAATGCATTTGCTTTCTTTGTGTTTGAAATTGGAATATTTGATAAATCTTCCACATTTACAATAAAGTCCACATAAAGTCTAAAATTAGAAAAATCTTTTCTTTCTCCATTTTATACTTCCGTTTAAAGCGAAAATATGGATTTTTTTTAGACTTTTAAACACATTGCAAAAAATTAAAGAGAACGAGTGAGATCAATATCCTCCTACTTATTTAAATAAATAAATTATTTAATATGAAAATTATAAATAAACTTTAAAACATGCACACCAGGCCCTCAATTTACGCGAATGTCAGTTCCGCATGGATTTCATTTACGCGAATGAAAATCGCGTAAATAGTGTCTGCCTTAGCAATCGCTGTGGATTTTCTCCTTCTTCAAGTCGATTCAAAATTTTCATTTTCGCTTCATGTTATTGAACGTTTATTAAACATGTGTCAGTTAAAATTAAAAAAATATAAATTATAAATCTAAACAGTATAGTAAAAAGGTTGCTTACTTAAAATTGACTGATTCTGAATGTTTATAAAAAATGTTGCCTTAAATCGATTGCTTTTTTATGCAACTACACGTATGATAAACTGGCACAATGTAATGTATTTTTGTATACTGAATTAAACGAGACCAATGGTTTACCGTTTGCTCATTTATAGGAGAATTCCTTGATTGTAACATTTTCAAATTTTTGTGACAATAAATAACGATCTTTTTGACTATATACACTTGTTACTTTTAAAACTTCTACGAAAATATATTTTCTGGCAGGCTAAATCAGATCGCGTAAATAGTCTTATAATTTACCGCGTAAAAAAAGAGCCGTGTAAGAAAGTTCCGCGTAAATTGAGGACCTGGTGTATGCTATTTATAATAATTAAAAAAAAAATTATATATATATTCCATACCTCTTTTCAGTTCAATACAACGACGAGACCAAAATCTATTCCACTCACTTTCATAGAGTGGATGACTTCTTGGCGATTGATCATATTTATTGTAAGCATCGTCAATATCATCTAATATATCTCCAAGTAAAATACGATATCTATCCCAATCTGGTTGTTCATTAACAAATCGTCGTCGGCCATTTCCCTCGTCACGAGTTCTTTATAAAAACAAAAAAATAATAATAATAATAAATAAATAAATAGAAAAAACATAAATGTTGTTAGAAAACATATTATTAAAAAACAAATTAATTAAAACTACCTTTTAGCTGATGGTTCAGATTGCCTTCTTCCTCGACGTCCATTACGTTTACGACCTGATGATGTATCTGAATTTTCAATATTAGTCGAACCAGATCCTTTTAATTCTAGCACATCTGGTTTAATGAAATCAATTCGATTCAATGCTTTTGTTATGAGCGATTTAACTTCTTCTGGGGTGATTGTTATTGTAGTTTCATTATAATGATTTCCTGTTGACTGCTGTTTACAGCGTCTAACATATTGTGAACTGTTTCTTGTGAAATCGTCAAAATCAACAAATTTTATTTCAACAAAACCTTTTGCATTTTCAATTTTACGATACAATTTCCGGAATATATTACAAATCGCTTGTTCATTTTCATTTGAATCACGAATATTTCGTATTCCTGCAACAACATCTTCATACAACTTGGGAAAATGACGAACCTTAAAAAATAACACATAATTAAAGTATTGGCTCTAATTTAAATAAAATCTTATCATACGATATATCTTGCTTGATGATTCGCTCCAAAAAAATGTTGAAAACCACCTCCACCAATATGTGCACGGCATAAAGCACAATAATATTTAATAGCATTTGGTGCTTTCATTTTATAAGCATAGCTCAAACCAATTATTGGCATTTTCTTGTTGTATTCATGCATTGGTTCATTTTTAAGTTCTTCCAAAATTTTCGGATCGGTGACCAATTTAAATTCAAAATCTTCTTTTTTTATGATGCGTTCTTCAAAAATTGGTGTTACTGAAATAGATAAAAATATTTGATTTAGTAAATTAAAGCTTTGCCTTTCTTCAAGATCAAACTATAAATTACCTTCTGGAATATTTTCGCCAGGGTTTATATGAAATTCCATAAGGCCATTTTCTGTCTTACTGTAAAATTGGCGGAATGGTATCATATATTTCTCTGGATCATCTCCAACTTTTCTAACTGCGCGTGAACGATGTCGCCTACCTTGAATATGCGCATCCAAGCGATCTTTCTGTAACAGCAATTTCCCAACACGACATAAATGACAATTAAGCGAAGGTAATTCATTTGGGCCAACACTTGGTGGACCTCTTGAAAACAAAAAAGCTTCACTACCATCACTCAGTTTGATTTTCATTTGAAGAACTTCTTCGATATCATATTCTTCTTGTTCATCAGTTTTTGAACAATTGTCACCTTCTTCTGATTTAGAGTTTTCATCGTCTTTGATCTCTTCTGATTCCATTTCCTAAAAAAAAAAAAAAAAAATTCATTTTATGTAATTTTTCTCCGGCATAAAAAATAAACCAAAATGGCGAACGATTTCTCGGCTTGGTCCAGTTTGGATTTTCGATTTGAAATGAAAATTGTGTATTGTTTACCTCTAGTTCTATTTTCACGACAGTTTCAGCGCTCATTACTAATTATTAGTTTTTAATACAAATTTTTATGCAAAATACACTTTTATTTTCACACTTAGAACGGCAAATGACATTAGAAGCTCACTACAATTTACGGTGCTACTGTTGCTGCCCGAAATACAAAGATGGCTTCCACGAACTTAGCCGGTGTTGTACATTTTGCACGAAAATGGCGAAAAATATGTACAGTCAGTTACAAAAGTTTCACAACTGGTAAACATTTATTAATTTACGTATTTAATTTATTTTAATTCCATTCTACAAAACAGGATTATTATCAAATTCAAAATGAAATCAATTTAAGAATTACATATAAATAATACAAAAAAAAATTGCATGTTCATTGCATGTTATGTTTCGTTCAGCCATCTAATATTATAATTATACAATGTTAACATAAATCTCGACGGACGCAATGAACGCGTGAATTGTCAAAAACGTTAGTGACGGTATAAATATTTTTGTGTAGGCAAACTCGACGCCGTCGACGCCGTCGATGAAATTTGTAATTTTTATTATTATTTGATATAATCTTTGTGTTATAAATTAAAATAGTTTTATAAGTAGTGTAAATTAATAAAAAAAACTAAAATACCGTTTTTAAATGGAATTTTCACAAAATAATTCCCACACAAAAATTTTAAAATGATATTTGGACGCGTCCGTCACGTAAAAGTTGAACACGAATCAACTTTACAACGTCAGAAACGTCGCGTCCGTCACGTCTACGTCGAGATTGCCACCTCCCATACATTTCATATGAAATTAACTTTTATTTGACACTTCACGCGTCCGTCGCGTTCATTGCGTCGTTCGCGTCCGTCGAGATTGCCTCCAGGGTAAAGGTTCAAGCAGAATGACGAATGCACGACGCAATAAAATTTTACGTTTTCAATTAGACTACACAGATCGCGACGGACTATTTTGAATACAATCTGAAAACCAAAACTGTGGAATCCGTTGTAGATACGTCATTCTGTTTCCCGCATAAACATAAGAAAATTGTTTAACGCCATAGCTTCATTAGTTAGGACTGTTGACTGGAAAAAAATTTGAATGAAATATACTAGACCCATAATAATTTAAATTTCCAACGGTTGTGCATTGACCTGATTCTTATTGTGTGCTAAAAATATCTTCATTCTTTTTTCTTTAATTTGAAGTACTTTTAATGTTTTCTTCAATTTTACCTACAACACCTAACATCCGCCCATTTGGCTTAGCCATCTAAATACCCAATGGATGTTAGTACCAGAGCTTATATTAGGTTTGCCAAGAGATTTTGCTTTTTTTTTTTTTTTTAAGAGGAGGTGGGTGCCAAAGCACCCCGTACTTAGGCCTTTCGGCCCATTGTACCCTCGGGAGAATCTGGACATATGTCCTGGGATAGCACAAGTTTTCTAAGAAAACCTGTGGGAAAAAGATTAATTACCTGTATACCGTTTACGGAGTGGTAGCTTGTCCCAACTCTGGAAACAGTTCTGTTTTCTTCAGGTAATCGATTAAAGATTCCATCTTCAGATTCCGGACATCCGACAAGGTCAGGAATGGTTTTCCGAAGATCTTCTTTCGCAGGCCCGTTAAGGCATCACATAAACTAATAACGTGTAGTGAAGTTTCCTCAACGGTTTTGCACTTACGACAGGTGGGATCAGATAGGATACCTATGGTATGTAAATGCTTGCGGAGGCAATGTCCCGTGAGGGCGCCCACCAGCACTCTGATTTTATTACGGTCCAACTTCAGTAGCGAGTCCCTGACAAGGCCTGGTTCCGTTATTTTGCTTAGAAATAGTCTTCGGAGAACGGGTTGAAGGATATATGTAGATGTGTAGAGAATTAAAAGTTATGTCAATTTTTGTATGTCCGTCTGTCTACATAACTCAATACTCCGATGTCCAATTTGGTTGTTCCTTAACTGGATTTCGTATTGCATTTCAGTAAAATCGGATAAGGCGGGGTGAAGATAAAAAAAATGAAATAACCAGTATGACCACAAAGTTTTGTCGTTTTTCAGATTTAATCGGAAAATTTGTTTAGCAATTTCATTTAAATTAATTGATTACATAAACAAACGATAGTAAAAAAGAAGAAAGAGAGAAAGCCAAAGCAACCTTTTAAATCCCGATTCCAGCTAATTGATGCAAAATAATGCTAAAATTTATTATTAAAATTCGTTTCTTTTTGTTATCATTTTATTTATTTATTTATGAAAGAATTTATTTTTGAAATACATTTAAGATACTGCTAATACTGCTACTGCTAATTTTAAAATGTTTTAATAATTTCTAGAAAAAGATGTATCAGTAAAATAGGCAACTCTTGGCTTGATTATCATTATTTTGATATTTGTATTTTAAAATTGCCTAATTTCTGATTTGTTAATTGAACCGTTTATTTTGAAAGTAGCATAAGTTACCTTTTTTACAAAAATTAATTAAGCACGTTATATATATATATATGTATATGTGATACTTCATTCTAAAACAATTCAATAGTCAGTTGTTTAGTGCAAAAAGGCTGAAAAAACTAAATATATATAAGATGTCTAGTGCAATTTGTATGGAAAGTATTTTGGAAATTTGCTCGTAACTTGAAATCTAAAAAAAAATTAACTTTGCCACTTTCAAAATAAACAGCTCAATATTATCATTGATCAATTAATTTTGAAAATTATTAATGTTAACATATTGAATTTAAAAATATTGTAGCTTATAAAACTAAAACTCTGGGCTTTTTTAATAAAACATTTAAAACGTTCGTACATTTTTCTGGTAAATGATAATTAATGCAATGCAATGGAGTTAGCCTGGTGGGTCGGAGTTTTTTACCGAACCAAATGCTCAAAAAGTAAAATTTTAATTAAAAAAAAAAAAAAAAAACAATTCAGTAAAAACTTGTCTAACTTTGTTCTCGACCTTTTTTTTTTTTTTTTTAATATCTATGATTAGTGTTAAACATTTGATTATTATTATTAGAAGACATAATAAAATCTCGTTCTCCTGATGGCAAAAAATTATCCTCGTAATAATTATCATTTGCAAAATTCGAAGAAAACGGATTACTTCCGGTATTCGAATAACTTTGATCATTTGTTTGATAATTATTAAATCGATTTGTATCTGAATTACGATTATTTGAAGCAAAACCACCGCCGCCACCACCACCATATTTACGTTGATTATTGCCACTCCTATTACGATTTCCGTTACCCATTAAAGGTGTTTTATTGAAATTCAATTTTGAATTCATATTACGATCTTGCTGATAATTATTGCCAGATGCTGAATTCAATTGATTATTATTATTATTATTATTAGATTTATTTGAATTTGTATGATAACTTCTTAACTTACCGTTCATACGATTATTTGATTGGAATTGATTAAGATTTGATGATGACGATGTATTCCCCATATTCTGATTACGATAATTGTTTGATTGGTTATCAAAAGCATTAGTGTTATTATTGCCGCCCATTTGATTTCTTCCATCATTTTGATTACCGAAATTATTCATGTTGTTTTCTTTCATGTATTTCTCAAACATTTTCATTAATGATGTTAAACTTTCGATAGCATGTTTAACAGCACGAAACTTATTCGAATCAACAAGATCAGAAATTAGTTGACCTTTTAGCTTTTCTTTTGCCGTTGCAAAATATACAGAAACCTCATTATCCAAAAGGAGTTCATTTGGATTTTTATTATTCTGAAAATTGATTTTGAAAAAAAAGAATAACAGAAAAATAATTTATATTAATAAAAATTATAATTTCAGTAAAACTGTATTGCCTGCAAAAACAAAATAAAGGGAACAAGAAGAGTTAGGATTTCAAATGCTTCTAGGGAATGTTATTTTAAATGGTGCAGGGCTTTCATAATATTCACGAAAATTTTTATTACAAAAAATTAACATTTCTATTTACATGAAGAAAGAACCGAATAAAATGACCATATCTTCCTTTTTAGAACATTTTTTTTTTCAAAGGAAAAATGAATAAAGTACGGACAAATACAGATTGAAATTATTTTGCTGGGATATATAATAAATATTTTATTAAGTTAGTGTTGGTCTATATATCGAGTGTCTCCATAATAGCGCCAGATGTAAATGTCGTGCTATTTTCGTTTCATTAAGTTTACAGTACTGAAATCTTCACATCTGTCATCTACCATTGTTGCTATTAATAGTCATGGAACTTCGCAGGAAGGAACGACATTATTATTGACAGTTTGTCAAGTTTCGAGCGCCTACTGTTGTCAAAAAGAGAATTCCACAAAATTCAAATTGTGCGTTTCTTTCGGAGCATTTTTTATTTAATTAATTATTAAATTCCCTATCTAATCAGGTATAATTCATACCTGTAGGACCCAGAATACCTGACATATACGTATACCTTCATACAAGAGAATTCTTGTGTTTCCTGTCCTAAAAAGGAATATTTTTGAAAACGGTGAATGGCATTTAATTCCTTATTAAATTGATCGTCGAATGAGGTATGGGTCACCTTTATAAGATGCAGAATACCCGAGATATACACAAACTTCAATTACGCAAATCAAATCTTGCACTTTTACTTGGGACACCCTAGATATATATCTTATGCCTTAGAATGTAAGCATGTAAATAAAGAAATTGTGTTTTCTCAAATTTTGGAATCTTTGAAACCAATCCTTTAAAATTGACCTACAATTGCAGCCCAAATCTCACTACAAGTCCTTAATTTTTGCCTTTCCGCAAATAATTGAACTCAAACATTATCTTTTGAAAACTCTAAAACACTTTCCTTAACAATCTCTTCTACGCCCTAACACCATAGATAAAGTCACAAAATAAAAGAACGAAAGCTAATCTAACAGTTACATCTATAAATCCATGCAATTGATGTTTTCCATCTAACATGCTAACTACTAGATTATGCTTTAAACGAAAACTACAACAAAAATAGTTTTTTTTTTCTTGGATTAGAATCCGAGTTGTTAGGATCTTCCGCCTACTTTATATAAAATCAAAAAGAAACAATACCGAAATTAGTCCAACGTTCATTTTAAAATTTTAACAGTTACGAACCGGACTAATACACAAAGAAAAAAAAAGATTGCAGTTTGTAGCGGCATCTAAAGATTTAAGTCCCAAATATTAGTAAGGGATTTTGTTAATGCTTTCTTCCCTTATTATTACAATCACCATTTTCCTCTTACTGCCAATTATTTTTTTTTAAATTTTATTATTAAATTTGATAGGAAATCAATAAAACCGAATAATTGCTGTAAGTTGTGATCATTTAAAATTTTAATATGTGAATTTTGATGGAATACTCAAGAATATCAGTTATCCCGAACCGTCTTTGCAAAGTCCTGCTGGTTCCCAACAATTGAAGCGATAAAGCAATCTGCATCTTTCATTGAATATCTAACCTCTTTTACCATTTTCGTGGAACTAAAAATGTTTTTACATCCGATCGTTAAAGGAATTAAAAAATACGAAATTCGGATAATTTTGCTCCTCACCCATCATATGGGAAGAAAGCAAAACAAAGTTCCTAAACTTATTCTATTAATATGATAAAGTTTCATCAATAGTTGAAAGAATCATTCAAAAAAATCGGTTTGAAAGACTTTACAACAAATCTTTTGTTACTCAATTGTCTTCAAATTAGATCGAAATAACAAAAGAAATGTTTTGTCGTTCATTTCATTATTATTTGCTATAAAATATGGTTGTGTTTCATACATTACCATAAACATACAAGACGATCGAAGAGAAAAAAAAAAAACAGTTTAAAAACTATTTTCTGAAATGTATACCTTTTCAAATAGAACCGCACGGCTTAATAATTCAATCGCTTTTGGTCCTAAGCTACCTAACTGATCTTCCAGAGCTGTTAATAGTCTTATAACTGATATAACGCTTACTGGTTCAGTTGGTGCTATCGATTGAAAGTCCTCAACATTATTGGGCATAATTTGATGATTCGAATACCATGAATTTTTGTTGTTATCATTTGATCCAGTTTGTGGTGATGTTCTTGATCTTATTGGACTTGGAGAACGTTCATTATATGGTAGATTGAGTGTTCGCTTCAATTCGAATTTTTTCCTAGCAATTTCTCTATGATAGAATCCCTCTAAACGATCCAGCCAAAATGGGCCCCATTCCGTATCAAAATCATAATTTAACGGATTAATATTAGCTATTTTTCCGGAATATTAAAAAAAAAAAAAGAAGACAAAATAAATAATAGAAATACTTTGTTCATTCATAATTCATTTGCTTTCTTTGTGTTTGAAATTGGGATATTTTATAAATGTTCTTCATTTACAAATAAAATCCACATAAAGTCTAAAATTAGAAAAATCTTTTCTTTCTCCATTTTATACTTCCGTTTAAAGCGAAAATATAGATTTTTTTAGACTTTTAAACACATTGCAAAAAATGAAAGAGAACGAATGAGATCAATACTCTCCTACTTATTTAAATATATAAATTTTTTAATATGAAAATTATAAATCTTAAAATATATTTGCTCTTTCAATAATTAATAACAAATACCTTTTTTCAGTTCAATGCAACGACGAGACCAAAATTTGTTCCATTCGTTATCATAAAGTGGATGACTCTTTGGAGATTGATCATATTTATTGTAAGCATCGTCAATATCATCTAATATTTCTCCAAGTAAAACACGATATTTATCCCAATCTGGTTGTTCATTAACAAATCGTCGTCGGCCATTTTCATCGTCACGAGTTCTTAAAAAAAAAAAAAGGTAAAAAAGAAATTAAAAAAAAAAAAGGTAAAAAAGAAAATAAAAGAAAAAAAATCTAAATAAAACTACCTCTTGTTTGATGATTCAGATTGCCTTCCTACTTGACGTCCATTACGTTTCCGGCTTGTTGATGTATCTGCATTTTTTACTGGATTTTTTATAGTACTAGAACTAGATTCTTTTACTGATGACAAATCTGATTTGTTATCAGTTCGATTCAATTCTTTCGCAACAAGCGATTTAACTTCTTCCGCACTAATTGTTATTGTATTTTCATTATAATGCTCTAACTGTTTACAATGTTTTTTATATTGTGAAGTAAGTCGTGTGAAATCGTCATAATCGACCACTTTTATTTCAACAATACCTTTTTCATTTTCAATTTTACGATACAATTCACCAAAGATATTGCAAATTGCTCGTTCATTTTCATTTGAATCGCGAATTTTTTGCATTTCTCTAGCAACATTTTCATATAATTTTGGAAAATGTCGAACCTTAAAAAATAGAAAATATATTTAAGATATATTGAATTGAATTTCAATAATATTTTATCGTACAATATATGCTGCTTGATGATCTGTTCCAGTGAAATGTTCGGTACCATCACCAGGTACTTTTAAATGGCATAAAACACAATAATATTGAATTGATTTTGGTCCTTTCATTTTATATGCATAACTTAAACCAATTATGGGTTTAGTTTTTTTGTATTCATCCATTGGTTGATTTTTAAGTTCTTCCAATATTTCCGGATCTGTGACATCTTTAAATTTTTTCGTGATGCGTTCTTCAAATATTGGTGTTACTGAAATAAATAAAATTAATTGATAACTAAATTCAAGTTTTCAAGACTTTTGAGATTCTTTAAGATCAAACAATAATTTCTTAAATTACCTTCTGGAATATCTTCGCCAGGATTTATATTAAATTCCATACCGCCATTTTCAGATTCGCAGTAAAATTGACGGAATGGAATCATATATTTCTCAGGCTTAGGTCCACCTTTAGGCAAAAGAGAACGATGTCGTCGATCTCGAATATGGGCCAACAAACGATTTTTATCCAACGGCAATTTCCCAATGCGACATGAATGACAATTTATCGAAGGTAATTCATTTGTCCCAACACATGGTGGACCTCTAGAAAACAAAAAGGCTTCACTACCGTCACGTAATTTGATTTTCATCTGAAGGATTTCATCGATATCAGATTTTTGCTGCTTTTTAATTTCTTCTGATTTAGAAACTTCTGCTTCTCCTGAATCAGTTCCCTGAAAACAAAAAAAAATAAGTAAATAACGTAACTTTCCTTGTTGAAAAGAAGTAAAATGGCGTGTGCTTGGTTATATTTTTTCTATTAAAAACAAAAAAAACAAAGAAAATCTAATAGACATTTTACCTCTGTTACTGAATTTACAACTTCTGCGCTCATTATTAATTAATTATTTATATAATATTATTTTTAATAGTAAATAGCTCTTAGCATCGCGTTCCACGAAAACGAATGACAGTCAAAATTCATCGGCAACCACAACCCGTTTATTTTTCATGCAGCGGTTATCGATACAACTTTATTACCGGTTGTCATACAGGGTGTGTCAATTTTCACAAAAAATAAAAGTTGGCAATTTAAATATCGATAATTTGTTTACTAATTTACCCGGTTTTTTATGCAGATGTGTATAAAAATGTTATAATACTTAGATTTTTCATTTTCCCATGTTAAATATGGAATCATTGATTTACACCGGCAATAACAATTGTAATATAAACAAACTAAATTCATATACAATATATTCTGTTATCAAAATCGTCAAACGCCGTTACGCAAAAGTGCAAGCATTGAATTTGATCTTGCGGATTTTTTCCGAATTATGGTTCCATTGAAAACAAAATTTACTGAAAATAAATTCAATTTTGCTTAAAGATGGCTAAAAGTATTAAAAGATTGTACTGGACAAACAAATAAACAAACAAACAAGAAAGATAGTTAATAGAAACGTGGTAAAATGCGACCATTTCTCCTGCATAGTTTTGCATGGACGCTAAATCTCCAGTTAATATATCTCTGTGAAAACATGTTATAATGAAACATTCCATACAAATTAGCAACTAAAATAATTATATTTTCTCGTATTCCTTATTATAACAAAAAATTTAATCTGACATAATTTCATCTTTTTGTTCACCATCACTCGATGCAGTCACGATAATAATTGGATTTTGCATTTTTTTAGGTGATTTCTCTAAAGAATTTCTTGATATTATCGAATTTGAAAAGTTGTTTATTGAATTTCTTGATATTAAATCCAATTTGAAATGTTGTACATTAATAGCATTTCCATCCCATTCTTTAAGAGCTTTTAGTTTAGCTGGATCACATAAATTTAATAATTCTAGAAAAAGTTAATATATTAAAATAAATGAAAACGTTTATAAAGATGAATTTTTTTTTTACCAATCCCACCGCTATTATATTCATTTTTTTCTCTTTCGAGTGTGAATTTTATAACATTTTCACGCGCTGCATGTTGATTGATACGATGTTTGCTAATAGACTGTTTGATTTTTATTTGTTCAAGTTCTTCATCAAATCGTTTAAAATATAATTTTATTAAATCGGCAAACTCTTCTGGATTTAAAGGTGTTTTTCTATTTTCGACATGACTCAAAAACCAGGCTAATTTCTCAGCTAAAAGATTTGATTTTACGGCATGACTTAAACGTTGTTTATGCTTGTTATTATTTTGTTTTACTTTTTTCGCAAGAGCTTTGGTCTTTCGGCTATTTGGATGTTTACATTTATTTAGTTCTTTTTGAAATTTTGGCTGAAATAACGTTTTATTAAATTTTTCATTTTTAAATCAAAAAAAAATTACCATTTTTGTGTATTTTATTTTGATAGTACTTTACACGTGGTTGATGACAATTTTAATATAATTACAGCGGTTTACAAATTTGACGTAGCCGAATTAAAACAAACTTCAACTTTGTTTCGTAAACTTTTTATTATATGGTCGGTGACCTGAAATTTCTACTCTGATGCATAGTTATTAAGTAATTTTAAAGAGGAAAAAATGCAGGAAGCATTTGTTAACATTTGTGATATTCCAACTCATATAATGACATGGGGTAAATGGATTGAAGAGTCATTTTCCGATGAAAAGGAAGTTGTAATTTGTATAACAGGTAATCCAGGATTACCCGGATTTTATTCACAGTTCATGTCAACAATACATAATAATATTGATCCAAAAATTCCAGTTTGGGTAATTGGTAAATTTTGTCGTATAAAAAAATCTTAGTGTAATAATACCATTAATTTATTGCAATTCATTGCTTAAAAGGTCACCTTGGACACGATGATCCGCCTTTAACAAGTATTCGTAAAGTACCAGCGTTAGAAGGAAACGAACATAAATTCGATTTGGACGCACAAATTAAACATAAAATTGAATTTATTGAAACTTATGTTCCTCAACAAGTTAAAATTCATTTAATAGGACATTCGATTGGAGCTTACATGTCTTTGAAGTTGTTAAAAAATGAAAGCATTAAAAAAAGGATAAAGAAATGCTATTTATTGTTTCCGACAATAGAACGTATGCGTGATTCACCAAATGGAAAAGTTTTCACTTATTCCGTTTCATCAATTTACGTCGTATTAAAATTATTGATCCGGCTATTATATATGTTACCAAATGTCGTAAGGATATTTATTCTTTTCATTTATTTTTGGTTTTCTTCAATACCCCGACATTTTCTTGGTACTGGTTTGAAATATTCTAAACCAACCGTAATGGATTGTGTTGTATTTCTAGCCAAAGATGAAATGGCAAAAGTTGGTAAACTAGATTCACAAATAATACAAGAGAATAAAGAACTATTGAAATTATATTATGGAACGACTGATGGTTGGGTTCCAGTTCAATATTATAAAGAATTTAAAGAAAAATTTCCAGATATTGATGCAACACTTGATAAAAGAAATATTTATCATTCATTTGTATTGCGATCATCTGTAGAGATGGGAGAGATTGTTGCAGATTGGATAAAACAATATAAAATTCGAGATTAATAATTTTAGGTGTTTTTAAATTTTCATCATTCCAATAGTTTGAGTGTAGTTTTCATTAATAATTATATCTTCAACAATTATAAAATATTGAATAAAAAATTATTTTTTGTAAAGGAGAGAATTGTTTCAGTAAAATGAATTAAAATATTCCTGAAAACAGCTCATATTATAAAATATAGTAAGATTTTAATTATCTTAAGGAACGTTTTACCTGAAAACAGGTACATCTTTTCAAAATTTCTGGGATGATGACGTCACCATGTAATTCAAACGCAGCCTATCTAAAGGCTGGATTAGATTGAAACACATTAAAATATTCAAATATTTTTATTTTCTAAATATTTTGTTTGGAAAAGAATAAATTCCGGGCCTTTCAACAACAATAAAATGTATGCTCATTTTTAAGAAATACTAATTACAATTCCGGGAAGAATTGATATTTTCAAAATTTTGGACATTTATTTTAAAATAATTTTTTTATGAGAAAGCGAAACTACAACAATACGTAAATAATTGAAAATTGAAAAATAATAAATAAATATAACAACATAAATAAAATAAAACCGTGATTCGATTTTAACTGATAATCTTTATTAAATTAAAATTTCTATTTATTAAAAAAACCGAAAATTCCCAAACAACGATAATTACAATTTTCAAGGTTGCCAAGGTGCCATAAATTATAACAAGGGTCATGTTGTTCAACTTGCAACACAGCAAAATTAGAGTTAGAAATGTTACTGTCGCTGTTACTGTTGCTGCTTCAATCAGGCGTCAGGGTTTACAATATAAGGTAGAAAGATCAAATACAAATTGTCAGTGGACGTGAACGGAACGCAACAGTGGAATCAAGTGTAGTGTTAATTTGTGTTTTTTTTTTCTAAGTGAATTTGTGCATTTTCAATAAATTGTAAAATTATTTATTTGAACTAAAATCTAAAAATTAAATCTTCGCAAAAATATAAACCATTATAAAGTGAGGTTGGAATATTTTGATTTTCGTGATTTTAATAAAATTTACGTTCTTTTTTATCGGGTTCAATAGAAAATATACGTAAAAATGCTTTTGTTAAATTAATTAATAATTATAATAAAGATATTGGTTTAACATTTCAATCTGTATGAAATTGTGCTCTAACCTTTAAGTATTATACGAAGTGTTATAAGTGTTATACGAATAAAGATTTCATTTATAAACGTCAACAACAGCTGATGGGATTTTCAAAATTTTCTTTGGTTTTTGTTTGGTTTATAATTAAAAAAGGGCAAAATAAACTTAATTAAAATATTGTAGATTTTAATGTTAATTTTATAAAGAAAGAAAAAATGAGTGAAAATTCAAGGTATTCTGGTGAATCTTCTTTAAGAATTAAGGAAGAGCCAGAATCCTCTCATTATGATGGCAATGAAAGTTCCATAAGTTCTGTAAGTGCTGTAAATTCTGCTCCCCAAGAAGCTTCACGACAAAGTAGTTTACAACGTATTCAACAACGTAAACAAAAAGTAACGATTCTATAAATTAAAAAAAAAATTTTTTTTACTAACAATTTTCCTGTTTTTATAAAAGGTTTTCAATTTACCAAAACTTCAAAAAATGGCTAAACTCTCCATGTATTCGGTGTGTCAAGGTGAAGGTTGCCGATGTACAGGATGGAAGACACCGCAAGAACATCGTCATAAAGATGTTGAAAGCAGTTATTGTCCCGAAGTCACAGAAGAATGTCGTAATGTTCAATGCAAACATCCTTTAGGTAATTGTTTTTTATACAAACTTTTTTAGAATTTAATTTACACCCAACTCTTTTTTTACACGGTCTTTTTTTACACGATTTTGAAATAACACGGTCCACAAAAAGTAAAAAATATTTTTTTTTTACACGAATTATTTGTTCTAACACGAATTCCAAAAAAATTTTTGTATACATACACAGTTACAAAAATAAAATATAATTGGGGAAATTCCCGGAATTGTTTTAGTCGCATTTTATATTTTTATATGTATTTAAAATTGCGTGTTAAGTACATCAGAGAACGTTAATAATGAACCAGACTCTTTATTGGATTCAAACTCGTCAGAATATAAATATATATAAATATATTTGTGTTTCATTATATTCTGTTTTTCATTAGAATAGTGTTGGTTTTTAATATTATACTTTTTTTGCACGCTTTTTAGGACAATCTATAGCTCTTTTTTTGATCTTACACGGTTTTTTAAAGTTGTGGAACACATCCCCAATTTTAATATGCGCTGCATGTCTTTTTTTATACGGTTTTTTTACACGGTTTTCGTTGGAACGTATCTACCGTGTAAAAAAAGAGTTGAGTGTAATTGAATTTTTTTTCTTTCTAGAAAGTCATATTTCACATTTAACGGATATTTCGAATGATCAAATGAATGAACTTTTGGGTGCAATTATTGATGTGGAAAATCTTTTTACCAGTATGCAACGAGTTGATGATGAAGACACGAAAAAAGTTTATTTATATCTTTTTAGAGTAAGTGTAAATACGTTTCTTATTTGACCATTTATATAAATTAATTACAATTCCAGCTTTTACGTCAATGCATTTTTACTCGTCAAACTGCAGTTATACATGGACCACTTGGTGATCCGCCATTCGAAGCACCTTGTATAGCAAAGGCTGTTTCAAATTTTGTATTTTATAAGTAAGTCAATTTTTGTCAATTAAATTAATTATTATAACTAAATATTCAATAATTTTTAGATACAATCATTTAAGTCAATCGGAATTAGAAACTATGACAGAAGTAGCAAAAACATTTTTAAATTTTTTAAATCATTGGAATTTTGAACCGCCCAGTGTTAGATGTGCTGATTTTACACATGAAGATGCTTCAACATATAAGATCAATTATACAAGGTAGATTCTATTAATTTAATGAAATTAAAATAAAATAAAACGTTTATCCTTTCTTTCTTTTTATATATAGATGGTTAGTTTTTTGTCATGTACCAGCATTTTGTAATTCACTTCGCCATTTTGAAACTTCATTAGTTTTTGGACGCACATTATTGAAAGCAGTTTATGCATATGTTGCACAGCAATTATTAAAAAAATGTATTACAGAAAAGGATCGTTTTCCCGTTGAAAAACGTGCTGTTTTAACACAAATGCCAAAATTTTTGGAAGCTTTAAAACAAGAATTGTTACGTGATGATTCAACAATATGGGATCAATCATTTCGTCCACCAATATCATTTGTTATGCAACAAAAACGTCGTCAACAAGAAGCTGCTTTAGCCAATAATAAACGTTATAATAATGAACCACCATATAAACGTAGCCGTAAAGAACCTGAAACTGAAGATCTAACCGATGATGTTATTTTGCGTGCTATGAAAAAGTTGACTGAATCAAAAAATCAAGATAAAACGGAAGTATTATTTCCAGAGATTGTATCTAGAGATGAATGTGTTAAAGCTGAAGAAAATCGTCGTGAAATTGAATTTCATATTGTTGGTAATTCTTTAACAAAACCCGTTAGTAAACAGTCAATGTTATGGCTACTTGGTTTGCATAGTGTTTTTGCTCATCAATTACCCGAAATGCCAAGAGATTATATTAGTCAATTGGTTTTTGATTCGTAAGTATTAAAAATAAATAAATTAATTAAATAATTTTCATAATTTTTTTTTTCCAATTTTAGAAAACATAAAACATTGGCGTTGATAAAAGATAACAGACCCATAGGTGGAATATGTTTTCGAACATTTCCTAGTCAGGTATGTGAGATTTGAATTATTAAAAGGTATTTTATTGATCATTTAATAAATTACAGGGTTTCACTGAAATCGTATTTTGTGCGGTAATAATGAGTAAACAGGTTAGAGGTTACGGTACACATTTAATGAATCATCTTAAAGATTACAGTACACAACGTGGTATACGACATTTTCTTGCATATGCTGATGAATTTGCAATTGGTTATTTTAAAAAGCAAGGATTTTCAAATGATATTAAAATTGCACGTCCAATTTATGCTGGTTATATTAAAGAATATGAAGGTGCAACATTAATGCATTGTGAATTACATCCAAGTTTAGTTTATACACAATTTATATCGGTTATACATAAACAACGGGAAATTGTTAAAGAATTGATTGCCCAAAGGCAACAGGATGTACAAAAAATTCGTCCAGGTTTGACATGTTTTAAAGAAGGTGTACGCTCGATACCAGTAGAATCGATACCAGGCCTTAGAGAGATCGGTTGGAAACCACAAACACGGCCACAACGTACATCGCGACCACTGGAAGAATCTGCTGATCCTGATAAATTGGCAACAGCATTTAATACAGTATTAGCGGCTGTTAAACAACATTCAGCTGCTTGGCCATTTTTAAAGCCAGTTAGTCCAATTGTAGTACCCGATTATTATGATCATATAAAATATCCAATGGATTTAAAAACAATGGGTGAAAGACTAAAGAAAGGGTATGTTCGTAAATATTATATTTATATATTTTTTTTCTGTAATAATTTTTATTTTTTTATTTTTTTTTTTAGATATTATGTAACTAGAAGACTTTTTATGGCTGACATGGCACGAATATTTTCAAATTGTCGTTCATATAATTTACCCGATACAGAATATTTTCGGTGAATATTTTATTTATTTAATTAGACAAGTAAACAAATAACATTATTTATTTTTTTTTTTGTAGATGTGCAAAGTCTCTTGAAAGATATTTTCAAACGAAAATGAAAGAAATCGGTTTATGGGATAAATGATCGACGGTCGTAGATGATGATCAATTACCAATAATCGCTGAAAAGAATATTGATAATCTATCGTCATCATCCTCATCCGAAGATGAATTATTATTCGTGCTAAAAAAGACAGATATAATAAATGAAACAGAAAAAATCGCATCGCTTGGCAAACAGCCATAATTTCATCTTTAGCAAACATCTCAAATAAGTCATACACAATAAATCGCAATCAATATTCATTTTAAAAATACAAAGATTCTATTAGTTTTTTTTTTCTTTGTAGTAATAAATATAATAATTTAAATTTGAAATTATTTTGTTTTTATTGTTTATAAAGAATGAAGCAAAATTAGGTTCGTAGCTAAACCTGCAAATTGAGATACTATATAACGGAATTACCTACCGGAATGATTGTTTCAATTCCCTTAACAAAGATTTTTCATAAAATGAAATCTGTATAATCAAATCACATAACTAATAGGATCAATTTGATCAAATATTGAGTGGGTTTTCATGAAACTTGAACTGTATATTTTGGAAAGGCCCACTTAAAAGATAGGATATATCTTAACTCGTTAAAAGTGCGTTCGGACTATTTATTTTGTATAGTACAGATAAATTCAACCAGAAAGATAGGATGCTTCCACCAGATACGGAAACAGTGAACAAAGATAAAAGGTAGCCCTTAAATTATTCAATAGTAGAGGCGTATTTTTGAAAACACATGGATTCCTTAACTGTATTTTAAAAATAATGCGAGCAATGTCGCAGATACCAGTTGGTAATAAATAAACAGTCTGCTGCACTTTTTTACTAAATTTCTTTATTATATTACTAAAATTTAAAAAGAATGGTAAATACATACACAACAAATTTTGGTCTTAATGCTGTTTAGAAGATTTTCCCTTCCTAAATAGAGCAATTCGAAATTCATGTTGTTGTACTATTTCCGGCATTATTATTATTGTTTACTTGCGCCGATGGTAAACGTAACGCTTCCTTATCAGCAATTGTGATGGTGTTTTCTTTTTCTCCATAAATATAAACAATTTGAAGGTGTTTGTTTTCACCTATACAAGGATCATAAAAACCGGGTAATTCACTCTAAACAAAAAAAAAATTAAAACAACATTTCTAAAATTTAAATAATTTAAACAAACCTTGCTGGAATTATGTAAAATAAGTTTACTATCTTTAACAAGACATTGTAAAGGTGTTGTAACATCGATACAAATATCATCATCATCTGTAGACTCACCACGATCCTCTGGCGTTTCATTGATTCTTCCATATTTCGCAGAAATAATTATAAGACCTTTACGCTTTTCTTCATCCGTTATTATTCGTTCAACGGTCGCTTCCATTAACTCAATAGCAGCTTCTGCTTCCTTTTTTTTCTCAATCAATCGTTGTTTATTTTTTTCTTTGACTTTTTCAATATCACGTTGTTTTTCTTGATCATTCATTGGTTCAATAATAGTTTTCTTTAATACAAACCATGTTAAAATTGGTGTAATTGTTGCGTAAAAAAGTGCAGCTGGAATAATTTCCTCACTTAAATGTATTGGAAAGATATATGTTTGAGATGATCTAATAACCCTAATAATATAAAATATTTTACATAATAAAATGAATATATATTTCAGAAAATATTTTACTTAATTTTAAGTGTAACACCAGTTGGAACACCAAGCGATACAGTCGCTACAACGCTACTATATTTCGAGACTTTCTTCTCGGCACCGTATTCTGCTATAAAACCAAATGTGCCAACTCTTTAAAAAAATTTCAGATGTATATTTTTTTGTTAAATATATTTTATGAATTTGTACCTACTTCGTAGCAACTCTTAATTTTAATTCTTGCTCTATCAATTTACGTGTATAACTTGTGCTTATGTAACAATGTGGTATTCCAATTACTATTGAAGCATTCCAATGATGTTTGTCGGTATTATGTTCAACCACCGTTGACATTGATGATTGCAATCCAGTATTATATGTCAAATATCCTACAGTATGTTTATCTAATTGAACAGCCAACGTACCAACAATTCCTGGTATTATACCATTTGGACGAAAATTTAACGTTGCACCTCCATTACAATAAACTCTTTGTGTTAAATTTCTGGATCCTAAAATATGAATATTAGAAAAATTGGCTACTTTTAATTATGAAATAAATAACTTACCACGAAGACCAATAACTGGTCCATTACCTGCGCCAATATCCAGTTCTAACCATCCTTTATTAATTAAACGTCGTCCAGATATAAGAAACCCACCGGTACCATTCCCATTCTGTGATGCTAAACTTCCTGACATTGTAACAGTATCTCGAACTGTAAGTGGTGCTTCAATAGATTGTGATATACTCATACCAGATACCTCAATATTTGGAAATCCCCCATCATTGCTGTAAAAAAAAAAAAATAGTTTAAATTTTTAGAAAACAAAAACAAAAAAGAAAAAACTAAAAAATTACTCATAATCATCGTATGAACTAAAAATTTCAGTCGCATTAACACTAACTGTTATGTTTCCTTTAGGATTTGTACGCTGCTGTAATTTACGTTCTTCCCGTTCTCTTGCCAATCTTTCATATTCCTCCCGGATTTCAGCCGGTGTTCGGGTTCGATGTACAATCTCCCATCCCTCTGTTTGTAAACCTTTAACGCCAAGCGAATCATAAATAGCTCTTTTATGAGGATCTGATAAAATTTCATATGCTTTTTTTGTACGATTAAAAAGCAATTCAGCTTTCTCTTTATTATCTAAATCAGTATGTTTATCAGGGTGATAAATACGACTTAAGTAGCGGTAGGCACTATTAATTTCATCTGAAGACGCCTAAAAATAGGAAAAAGTAAAAGTTACATAATTAAAACAAATACAATACTATATACAATAATGTTAAAAAATTATTATTCTTTAAAAATTCTAATTTTATTACAAAATAAAAATGAAATATTTCACAATCCACTTTGTGGTTATGTCAGTCGAAATTGACATTTCGGAAGATTGTTTTGAAAATATATATATTTTTTTAAGTTAAGAACTATTACAAGACAAGATTCTAATTGAACATTTCCCACGTACTTCTTTCGCAACATTTAAAAATGTATAATAATTTTCTTCAACATTAAAACCATCATCTGAATCTTCATCCATCGTGAACAATTTTTTAACTTCAGCACACTGAACAAATTTTTGACAGCCAATAAATTAATTTTGCTTTTTATTCTTTTTTTAAGAAATTACTCAAGGCGCCAACCAATTATTACATGACACATTGTCCGTTAAAATATTCAAAAATTAAATTCCATTAAACGAAAATTTTAATTTAACTTTTGAAATATATATTTTTATATTAAATAAAAATAAAATAGACCATAAAACAAAAATGGCTGCTTTATTTATTCAAAACAAAATAATGTTTAGACATTTCAAAAGTTCAAATCAATAAAAACCTTTTGATTTATTTCAAATATACAATTTTGCGAATACAGGGTTCTTCAATAAGAACTTTCTTTCATTTAAACACACGTTTTAGATGAAAGTTGAAAAAATGATTTTTTATGAAAATCCAACACCATGTTCAATCCAATCACCAAATTGTCGACGTTGAAAATGATGTGTTGATTTTAATTCTTGCACCAATTGGTCCAAATTGGGCTTTAGAGCCAAATCCTTTGGCAAAACACGCCACGTGGTACCTGTGGATAAGTGTAACTGTTGGGAACGTCGAGGAATCGATAAATCTGGGTATTCTTCAAAACTTCCACTCACAGTAGCAATGTTTATACTTGAACGATCGTAACGAGCATGTGTTGATGTTGCTTTGTCATGTACTGAACCAGTAGACCAGTGATTCTCAACCTTTTTTTTGTTGCGGCACACTTTTAACAATTTCAAAATTTGGCGGCACACTAACAATAAAATAAATTTAAAAGAATTATACTTACCTATAATACACTGTGTAAAATAGTTTATGATAATAATTTTTAATGTAAAATAAAATAATATGTACTACAGAGACAACAGAATGCTTATTGAATGATTAATTAGAAATTAATTATAAGAATACATTTGATGCGAAATTTGGGCTTGATGATTTTTGATAATTTCGTTTATATTTGGTCGTAAAAATGATAATGCTACTCTCATTTCGTCATCTACATTTAAAACTCTCGATCTTTTTTTGATTTTTATATTGGTTAATGCTGAAAATCCGAATTCGCACAAATAAGATGTAGAAAATTATAATAATACTTTTAAAGCTCTTTTGGCTATTACGGGATAATCGCATGTAATGTTAATCCAAATTGAATTAATTGACTCTGTCGAATGTTTTGAAATTAAATCTCGATTATTACAAAGCGAAATTAGTTCTTCATTCCTCTTCATTCAAAGTTAATTCATATACAGACGTATCCATTATCACGAATGGATTACGAACCCAATCAAATTTTTTTATATCTAAATTTGGGAAGTAATGAATAATTCTCTCCTCTAGTGTTGTCAAATGGTCAATAACAATTTTATGAATAGTTTTATAGGAGTCTTTTGGAACTGACTCAAACTTTTCCAAATTTCCTTCTTGTGCTTTGTTCTTCCATATAGTTATTGTCTTTTGGAATCCCACCAGTTTATCTGTTGAGTTCAATATATTTTCTTTCGGTCCTTGCATACCTGAATTTATGTTAATAAAAATAACGAAAATATCAGATAAGTAAGCAAGTTTAGAACACCATATTTTATCTTCCAACAAATGAACAAAACAATCATTTTTGTCTTGTTCAAAAAAAATTTTCATCTCGTTTTTTAATTCAAGCACGCGAGATAAAACTTTTCCTCTGGACAACCACCTTACTTCCGTGTGCAGCATCAGGGATTCGTATTTAGCTTCCATAGCTTGGCATAAATTACTAAATAAGCGACTTTTTAATGGTCTTGATTTTATATAATTAACCATTTTAATACATTGTTCCAGCACTATTTTCAATTCTGGTGGCAGATATTTTGTAATGAGTGCTTCCTGATGTAAAAAACAATGGGTAACTACCATATCTGCATTCAGTTCTTTCACACGTGCTACAAATCCTGTTATATGTCCAGTCATAGCTGGAGCACCATCTGTGCAAATGCCAACACATGTATTCCAAGAAACTTTGATTTCTTGTAAATACGAGTTAATTACATCGAAAATACACCCCTGGACAATTGAATCGAAACAAGCAATTTTTGTATATTTTTTTAACTTTAGCCTGTGTTTTTTTGAGCTTTACCGTAAAATATGATAGATTTGTTATTCTGGAATCATTCTCGTGTATGTTATGTGTAATTTAAATAATATCATTAAAAATAAAAAATTGTGACGGGGTACTTTTTACCCGATAAACGGAAACTAGTCGATTTCTTGTGTATTTTTTGAATTCTTACCATATGATAAAATGAGAAAAAAACAATCCAAACAAAGATTTTTTTTTAAAAAAGGCATTTCTTCATATTTAGCATTGATTTAAACAAAATAAACTAAAAACACTAATAATTTATGTGCCCTCCTTTTGCTCTTATTACTACTTTCAATCCCTCTAGCATTGATTCTACCAACGTCTTCAAATAATCAGCGGAAATTTCTGTTTCCCATACTTTTTTAACTATCTTCTTCAATTTTTCTTTAGTGGAAGGTCGTGCCTTTACAATTCTAACCTTAACCCGTTGCCAAGGGTTTTCTATTGGATTAAGATCCGGGCTGTTTCCGGGCGAATCCAACTCGAAAATTCCGTTGTTTATAAAATATTGTCTCACCTGAGGCAGAAATTTTTTTTTAGAAATTCTAAAAAAAATTGGGAAAGATCAAAAATGGATTCAATTTGCAAAATATTTAAGAAATAGTTGGATACTTGCTTTTTTTGCAGTTTGGCAAGGTGCATGGTCTTGTTGGAAAATGTATTCTTCGTTTGCCGCAAAAAGGCTTTGAATTGTGGGCAGTAAACATTACACAATTATATAAATTTATCGAAAAAAGATTGCCGGTAGATACCTTTTTCCCGTTGGGTCCCGGTTCCAATAAATTGCTTTATAAAAGGGCATACAAAATAATTTTTATTGTTTGCATTACCAAAATTTGGCGGCACACTTTAAGAATTTGGCGGCACATAAAAGTGCCGCGGAGCATTGGTTGAGAATCACTGCAGTAGACTCAAATTTTCCACTAAATTCTTAATTGTTCTGATTATAACGACCGAAAATGTTCACGATTTTACGAAATGTGGTTTTCACAGTTTGTCCATTTTCATAACGGATTTGAATTACTTTCATGCAATTTTCGAGCGAAATTGATTCCATTATAATAAAATGTAGACCTTCTACTACAATTATGTCAAAAAAAGGAATTACAACCCAGTTCGCAAAAAACAGTTCTTATTGAAAACTCCTTTATAATAATTTTCATAAATACTTCTGTAATTTTTATGCCCTATGGTAGTTTGAGGGTAATTGGAAAGTTTGTAGACCACTTTTATTGAAATTATTTCCATACGTTGCCTACATACATAAATAGGCAATATTGTGCCAAATTTCAATAAAATCGGTACAAGGATAATGGGTAAAGAAATAGTCGTAGCATGAAATAAGTCTGATCATAAAGTGTTTTGGATGTACATATTTCAAAATCTAATATACCGAATTGGATAAAATTTCCAGAATAGATTTATCATCTTAGGTCCTAGGTTACCTGTGAATTAGAGCAACTTTGAAAAAGAAAAAACAAAGTTATGAAAAAAAAGCCTTCAAATATTATAAGTTTTGGTTGTTTTTCTCAGACTTTCATTGAACTAGAATTTGTTAACTATGGGACCCCATTTCTGCCATAGGGCTTCAAAATATCGGATATAGGCCGATTTTACGCTGCTATATGTTTTTTTAAGAAATTAATGAAACAAATTAACAGCTGCATACGTTTATACATATAAAAATAGATCGTGTCTTCGATTCTAGGAAAGTTTATATTAAATGAAAAAATGATAGCTTAATATAATTTATTTTTATTAGCAATTTCTTTTCTTCTTGTTACAAATCAAGAGCCTTTTTTATAATTTATTATATAAGAAAAATTTTCCTGAAGAGTATGTGCTAATGTTTTTTTTAACTGACAGATTAAGGGTATTAGAATAAATTCGACATTATTGAATTTGTCGTTGTTTCAAAAGTTTTTCATTTTCATTTCTCCCATAGAAAGGGAATAAAGCATTGTGATGGCAAAAAACTGCGACCTCCAGATTTTAATCGATTTTCACGTTTTGAGATCCTCTGAGTTAAGAAAGTCTCCGTTAATCTGCCTGTCTGTGTCCGCAATATTAAAATTATTTCGCTGGGTTTATCTTACATACTACAATTATGTAACATATTTTTACCAAATTTTCTTCATAAATGATAATAAAGGATATGGAAAAATGTTTGATCAATCAAAAACCTAATCTTTTTGCTAGTATAATTGAAGTTTACAATAGGAAATGTTATAAAATGAAGTTAAGGATCAGGTGAGAACACATTTTAAAAGGACGAAATAGTATATCTCACGAAGTTAACCTGGAATAATGTTTATGGAAGAAAGCCTTCATTTGCACGACGACTCCATTGGAGTCATTTCAAGACTTATTTGGGACGAAGTAGGTGCTTTTACTACAATATTTGTATTTGGAAAATATGATGACCAAACTTCACTAGGTGTCGAAAACGTTCTCTCGCTGCCTGACATAAGCATTTCGGCTGTGTGCTTGGAAGCAATTGTTTGCATTTCCTGCATAGCCTTAGTTGCATTTAGAACTGGTAAACTTCTGAGCTGCATCGATAGGCTTTTGGCAAAAGAATCGTAAACATCTTCGGTGTCGAGTTGTTGGGGTATATTTGCTAATGTTTGTAATAGAGGTTCGTACTTTGCTGGAATATTTTCTTTCATCGCACTTTTTTTTTTCTGACGATGCGACATTTCTGCTCCCAAAATTGGACTTTTGATTGCAATGCTTTCTGAAACTCCTCCCTCTAATTCGAAAGTGGTTGGGATGCACACTATTGCTTCTTCTGCCATTTCTATTCCAGCATCATTTTAATGCAATAAATGTAGAACGTGTAAGTTACATACGAAAATAACAAATGAAAAAAGAAAAATATTATTTATTTTTTGCAAATAATTATATAAGTAAAAATGTTTGTGTTACTTACATACATCGACATTAGTGGACCTTCTTCGTAAAGTTATACAATTGTCTAGAAAATTCATTTTGGTGAAATAAAATAATTTTGTTTCATATGTTTCGCCATTCTCGTCAGATTTTTTCGAAGCACTGAGCTTCTTCTTTTCAGCTACATATGCCGATCTTAATGATTTGAATTTTTAATAATTCCTCTGATATACCAAATTCTTTCTCAAGCTCAACCCAAGCACGTTTTTTTAAATACAATCTTTTATATAAACCACTTTTAATGTTCTACAAAGCTTGCTTCTCTCTAACTAAATTTATGAATTTTACAATATCTTGTTTTGTCCATTTTAGTTTCAAGTCGTCCATCTCTCTATATCCCTATATTATGGAAAAATTCAATGCATATTATTTCACTAATTAATATTTAGAATTCAATGAAAAGTTTTCATTGAAAACGTCTTAACTGCTGTAGAATATTTTTTAACTAATTTTCTATCCACTTCATCATGCCATAATATCAATTCTTTCCTTGGTAATTAGTAGAAACCAGACTCGAGATATCAAAAATTTCTTAGAAAAATGCATTACGGTAATGTAATACAGGTTTTTGCTATAAACTACCTCAATAAAATGTCATTAAGAATATTTCTAATATTTTTGTTATAAAACGGTATGAATTTTAAACCGATTTTATTTTTAAATGAAGTACACTAAATTGTATACATTTTATTGCTGTCGTTATAAAAACGCCAAATTATTCTAAAAAAAAAAAATGTCTGGGAAATAAAAATATTTACAATGAAAATAAAACCTCTTGCAATTATGTACATTCGTATGCATTTAGTTCATTGCAACCATTTATTGTTTCACTATGTCAAAAAAAAGTCTGGAAAAAAGTCTTTCTAAAAAAGGTCTTAGCTTATGTCGGACTTTATGTCCGACTGAAAAAAGCCCAATTTTTAGAGTCTTTAAAAGATTTTTTTTCAGTTCGACTGAAAATAAGTCTAATGGAGTTGCCGGGTTAGTATATTCATTGGCAGTTGATTGAAATAAATTTAATTAAGTATCACAATGACAAGTAGCTTACGTTATTCTCTTTTTTTTATGAAATATAAATGCCGTTAATTCAGAGTGCTTCTAAAAATAGGGATACTCTAAAATAATTGTACGTATCCTTTTCATTATCACTTATTACATTTTTATATTTAAAAATATCGTTTATACATTTTTTGTTAGATGTTATACATATTTGGTACACAGTTTGATGTGCCAAAGATTTATATTCGCTTACGGTTAAGCTCTATATTTCAAATATTTTAATAATTTATATAAATAGCTTAACAGCGTCCTTCCTACATAAAGTTGTTCGTGTTATGCGTGGTGGTGAAGGTTTTTGGATGTTTGAAAATTTATTTTAATTTTGCTGCAAAAGCATTTAAAAAGATTATACTTAATTTTGTTTTAACATTTATTTAAAGTATTTATTACGGATTCAAAATAAATTTCATAATTTTTTGGAATACAGAAGACCATGTCGAAGCTTATAAGTAACTCATAACTAAAAATTTATTTAACCAGTGTCGGATTATAGGTACTACGAACCCTGGGTCAATAATAATAGTTATAGAGATTGGAGTAGCTGTAGAACAATCGTAATTACATTCTTTTTGCGCATTTGGTGTGGACATATTTGCTAGCTAAACGCGTCTCGATTGCGTCTCGTATGCGATTTTGTGTGTACACCGAAAAAGGTTTTTTTGCGTATAGTTCGCGATTAGATCACGCTTGGTGTGGACGGACGAAATTTTTACTGTATGCTGAAGCAATGAGTGTGTGTGCAATGATTTTCAGAATTTAGAGATATTAATTTTATTTAAACGAAAGCTGCCTCTATGGTATTTAATAACAAATTCTAAATAGAAATTTTCTAACATTTTTTATGTTAATGCCAAAAGAACAAATTGATTATTTAAAATTCAGGATTTAAAATTGGGTATTTAATAAGTTATGATTGAAAAATAAATAGCCAAAACTATATACTTTTCAATATGGCAATAACTGTTTACTTGAAAATTGGCTTGTAAAAATTATTTCCATTTACACTTATTGTATTATTTTATTGCAATGTAAATCTAAGAAACTTATGTCTTGCTTTTATTTACATTACCACATGACTCCACACGACTTATTTCAAGACTTATTTTCAGTCGGACTGAAAAAAAGTCTTGTGAAGATTCTAAAATTTGGACTTTTTTGTCAGTCCGACTGAAAATATGTTTGAAATAAGTCCAATAGAGTTGTGGGGTTAGGAAAAAACCTGTTAAATTTGTCCGGATTTTTATATATCCTGCTGAGAATAAACAAATTTTCGTGTATTGGAAGGACAATAAATTATGTGTCTAGAATTTTTAGAAATAAAATGACAGATATTCGTCAAAAGTCTAACTTTTTTTCTTTTTTTTTCTATCCAAACTTTAAATAATGACAACGTTTTGATAAGTAGCTGATGAAATGAAAATTGTTTCAAAATCCAATTTGTTTCCAAAATCTTAATCCAAAAGATAGACATCATAATGGGTGATTCATTTAGAAGTTCTTTTTTCAAAAGCAAAAAAAAAATAAAAAAATTCAATTTTATCGGGTTATCTTTATTATTAAACAAAATACCCATTCTTGACATTTATTTTCTAAAGATTATTTCTTTCAAATTTTGGCTGTAACTATGTTTAACATGGTCCATTCTGAAGTTCCAATTTTCGATAACGCGTCCGAGCATTTCGACTGGTATTTGGCGAATAATGCGAGTAATGTTGGCTTCCAATTCCTCAATCGTACACGGCTGGCCATTGACGGCCATTCTGATTTTTGAGCAAATATGGATCGATGATTGCACCAGCCCATAAACTACACCAAACCATGCATTTCCCTGGATGTAACGGTAGCTCTTGATACTCTTCGGCTTATTTATCACTCCAAATACTGCACTTTGCCTATTGAGTATCCATTTAGCCAAAAATGGGCCTCATCGCTGAATAAAATTCTGCGATAAAACAGCGAATCATCATTACCATAAGCTCACAACTCCACAATTTGGAGACGATATGGGGGGTGCAAGTCTTTCCATGAAATGTCAAACAATACTGAACAAAAATACCATGACAGGTTAACATGACTCACGCGTCATCTGGCAAAAAAGCCATAGACAAAAAAGTACCTTTATCTCCAAAAAAAAATCATTATTTCGCGAAAAAGAGACATTAAAACATTTTGATTTCCATTATCGATAGCTGTGTGTTTGGTGAATACGCACCCTGTTTACTAAAGAATATTGTTTTAGTTTGAAATATCCGGGCTCTCCACGGATCCTCAACCCTGCTCCATTTGGGCCCTATGATGTTCCGGCCCTGTATATAATATTTTTAATTTATATTATAGAATGAGAAATCTTTCGATTTCTTTTTTCATATTAAGCATGTTTTAAAAATAGAAATAATAAAATACTTTTTATTGTTACTAATTTGAAAGATTTTATTTTAATAGGGAAATTATATACTTAAAAATATTTAAGAAATTCTACGAAATTCATGAACACACAAGACAAAGTTTCCAACTATATTATCTTCAAGAGAATTTTTTTTCCCGAATGAAATTTACATAGAGCTTAATAAATATTTAAAAGGAACAAATATATTCTTTTAATTTGTGTTAATTAATCAAAAACTTTTTTTTATCGTCATTTGTATAGTCAATATTACAAAATTGTTTTTAACATTTTTAAATTAATTAAAAAAGTATATATCTTCTAACAAAGTGATTTATTTTGAAATACATTTCATTGTAAAAACTTTTCTTTCTTTGATGGGAAAGAAAGCATAGATATGATTCTTATGAGTGGCACATATAATAAAGGTTTTAAAGGTTTAAACATTTGTCAATTATATGATATATGATTGTGGAAATAATTATAGTGTAAATATTCTAAGTATACATATAAATTTACACATCCTCGATGAACTCAAAGATATGAAAGTAAATATTTCCTTTAGTTCCTTGCCTCATAATTAACTTAATCCCAATTTTGTGTATAAGTTATCTTTGAGGTAAAATCGTACGTGACATTTGTATGATAGCTACTTAAATAGATTAATATTATATGTAACTTAAACTAGATTATCTGATTTTGATACAATATAATCGTGACTATCTGAAAAGTTATTTTATTTAATTCGAACTAATTAAATCACATTTTAGTTTATACACGAGTTTAGTCACTCATAAAATATAAATTGGAATTAATAAAATTTTTAAAAAAAGAAACAAAATCAAATCTTTAATAAAATTGCGTAATAAAACCAAAGATATAATTGAGTAAAGATATGTAAAATTCTAAAAAGTTTTCATTTAACATGAGAAAAATTGCATTAAATCTTATGGAAGGAACTTTTACGAGCTTAAAACTTTTGTCATAAGACCCAATGTAAATTACTTATGTTAAATAAAAGCTATTTTGAAGTTTCCATATCTTATCTTTACTAACATATTTGATAAAACCTTTAAAAGTATTGTATCAAAATTAGATATAATATATAGAAACTTTCTCATTTTTGTCCTAAAATCAGGATTTGGTGTTAACATATTTGATTTTTAATATCTAATTCATTAATTCATTAATTCACAATTTTATAGTGTTCTTCGCATGGTCATTGTTTAATTCATGGTTATTATGAAATCTGAAGAGCTATTTTAAGAAATGATATTAGATGAAAATTAATTATAAACATAATTAAATATTCTCTCGACATGAACAGATTGATTCTTAAAAGTTTGGAGCACAAAATATATAGGTAGATTACGCTCGGATACGAAGAAATGGGAGTAGGATGTGATGAGTTCAATACCATAAGAATGATCAAGAATGATTTGGAATTATTATTATTATTATATTATTATTATAAAAGAAAAACTAAAGTTTAAATTCAAAATTCTTGTTCAATAGCTCAAAATAGTATAAATTCCCCAAGTGGTAAAAATATATTCTACAGGGATTGGATGGACACAAAATCCCGTGTTGTTTGAATAATACTAATCATATTTGGATTTGTTTCTATATAATAATAGCCTGGACAAAATTTATACTAAAGTTATCTACTCTACACTACATATATTATGATTTTTTTAACTTTTTTTATAAACTTCTTAGTATGTTTTATAAGGAAAATACCTTTATTTTGTAAATTCTACTATGCTTTTATTTTTTAGACCAAATTTATATACAATATTATTAATTTGAAAATTTGCTTTTCCTTTCATCTACAATATAAAACTCGAAGAAAATGAGAAACTTTTTAATAACTTTTCTGAACTTTGATATTCGATATTTTCATTTCATATTCTAAAAAAATATTTTTTTATAAATTTCTAAAATCGATTCTGATTGATTACTTAAGAAAGCCATATGTGATCGTTTAATGAAGCTATATAATATGGAACATCAATTGGAATAGCATATGTCACATATAGATTAACTCCTGTTTAGAATTTTTCATTTCCGGTATACTATATACGAAATAGCATACACATTTTGATATTGCGCTAATGTTTCAATGTTTTTATTTATTATGTTGGAAAGATTAAATGTTTTTATCTATACTAAAGTTAATATATAGCTTTAGTTCTAATTTTGAATGTGATCTATTCTTTTCGCCTTCTATGCTTTTGGGTTTTGATTACTTTAATTTTTTTTTTCATCTTCCTTGCTTAACCTTTATTTGTGATGAGCCTTTAGATGTAATTTCATCCATCTGATTAATATGGATGACGGAGAATGGTAAAATTATAATTTATTTTCTGTTCCGTTAATTTCATAAGGTAACGCTTAAAAGTTATGATTTCATTCATATTTATATGTATTTTTTTTTCTTTCCATTAATAGAAATAAAGTTTTGTATCAGTGAAAATTCGTAACCTCGAGCTTTTCAAATTTCAGTGTCCTCGAGTATAAAACCAATATTTAAAAAAAATATGCGCATCAATGAATTTAAAAGAATGTATGAATAGATTTCTAAAGTTACCTTCTTGCTGTAGGGAAATCAAAGACCTGAAAAGTATAACTTTTAAAATTTATATATTTCCAGTTCATATATACAATGTTTTCTTTAATATTAATCATTTATTTAATATCACATTCACAATTATTAGTTAAAATCCCTTAATATTAAATTTTATATCTATATCTTCATCAAATTTATGTCCGCTTGAGATAGAATTCGCAGCAGATCCATGAAGTTCAACGGTTGCGTGAGCACCAGCAGCGGCAGCATTACTTTGAGCTTCTTGAGCAGCATGAGAGGCTCTTTGAGCAGCTTGTTGAGTGGCTTCAAAATCAGCACGAGCTGATTCAAGTCGATGTTCTATTGAGTTAAGTCTGGCTTGAGCTTCACCAATTGAAGCTTTTGCAGAAGCCAATGCAGATTGGGCCAAATTGGCTGCTTCTTCGGCATGTTGAGCAACTGATTGAGCACTGTTAATGGCACTGGTCAAAACAGAAACATGACTGGATGCAGCTGAGGCAGCTTGTTGAGCAGAAGATATAGATTGTTGACCAGATTGAAGTTGAGAAAGTTGTACTTCAAGAATACGATGAGCTTCTTCACTTTGTTGTTCTAAACTTTGGAGAAGAACTCGTTTTCCAGCAAGAGCAGCTTGTGCAGTAGCAGCTGCTTGTTGAGCGGATATGGCAAGTGCGCTCTGTGCAATATATGCAGCTTGAATACCAGCAGCTTGTTGATTGGAAACTGCAGAATGGGCTTGCTGTGCCGAACCTTGGGCAATCGATCTCAATCCACTTCCAGCACTATATCCTTTGCCATGACTATGGCCCGACGAAAGTTTTCCAGCATTGACAATACCTGCAAATTAAAGGCAAATATTAATTACAGAATAATAATTATTATTATTATTATTAAAATCACCGAAAAGAGTAACAAGAGAAATGATTGAAATTGAAATTTTCATTTTAGTTATATAATTTATTGGAATATTCTAAAATAAAATATTGCTTGAAGTTGAGATGTGAACGCTGAGCTAATTGAGCTGTGAATGATATTTCCTACTTCAAATTAACCGAATTTTATACTAAAAATTTTATTTACGCATTTACGCATTCAGGAAATTGTTTGATATGTAGTTGAATTGTTATGTGCAATTTTAAAATTACATTTTCTACTTCCAAATTCCAATACATTTGGTAGTCGAATATGTAAAAGTTTAAAGGTGCACTTTCATAATCTTAGCATTCATATTTACAAGGTAAATGCATAAAAGAAGATAAGAACATGTAGTAACTGAAAATCGACCTATACGGATTTTTTTATGCCCTAAGGCAGAAATGGGATTAAGCAACAGTCACAACTAATAATATTTCAAGGTGCTTTAAAAAAAATGTTAACCCTTCAGCAGGACCCCAAAGTATGAAATTGAATAAAAAATCAGCTGTTTTTTAAATTTTTTTACATCGATTTTTTTTTCGATACATTCTCAGGTTGCTGTTTTTTTGGTTCATATTTTTTCTTAGCGGTAATAGCGTACCCAAGAAAAAGATGAAGCTGGCACACGTAACACCCTAATTTTTTTCATATTCAAAATTTCCAAAGGGTGTGGAATACATTTTTTTTATTGAATTTTTAAATTAAAACAAATCGATTACCTACCATGTGGAGATTTATATAAATTGTAATTGATATTGAAAATAAAATTAAATTAATTAAAAGAATTGTTTTAAGGGTTTCAACATAAAAAGCTTCAATTATTATTGAATAACTGATGAACGGATTTTTTTTCAAAAATATACGTTTTATGAAATTCATCAAAATCTCAGAGTCCCAATTTTTACCATACTAAAGCTTTAAGGCCAATCTCCACACAGCCGACATCCTATTCTGACGAGAAAAATCAGAAAAGTAGAAAGAGATGGACTTTTGCAATTTTCGCTAAGATTGATCGAATAAAAACATCAGAGTCTCTCCCCAAACAATTTATAATATTATGGGAAAATTAAGAACATTCCCTTCCATTTTATAGGAAAATGTAGTACCAAATTGTGTTTTCAGCCTTTATCATAAGGGTTAAATTCCTATCACATCTAAAAACAAACTTTAGTGCAAAACGACGGAACTTCTATACGTATGTTCAAATCACGTTACTTTCCGTAAGCCTTTCTAAATAAAAGCTATATGAATATGGAAATTCAACATTTGTTGTGATATACAGACAGACAGAGATTGGATAAAAATGATTGCAAACCATTTAGAATCTTATAAAACGTGAAGATTTGCAAAACAAATTTTTTTATTTCTTATATACTTCGTATAGAAGTTAAAAATTTAACTTATGTAGACCATAAAAATCAATTCGTCATACAAAAACTTCCTATAAGAAAATTTGGTAGTGTGCGACGATATCGTGTATGATTATTGTGAGAGTATGCAAATGCAGATGAAAACCCATAAATCAGATGAACAAGTTCTTCTGCGTTTGAGGGGAATCATCTGGCAGATGAAGAATCAGATGGGGAAATTTGAACTGCAGACGCCGACAAAATTCGTAGGATGATTGTTTCTCCCTTTCTGTTTAACTAAATTTTGCATAAGTGCATCCTATACTTTTATCAGAATAGGATGTCGGCTGTGTGGAGATTGGCCTTTAAACAATATAATAACCATACTGTTATTACCATTTACTCTTATATAGTATAAAGCTGAAAGACATCGTGTATTCGAAAGGACACAGTCCTTTTTTAGAGCATTGTGTCCTTCCCAACACTCATATTCTTCTTTCTCCTTCTTTTGATACTTTTTACAAGCATCGCATTTTATCCCGTTGTTATGAAAAGTGGTTTAAACAATTTAGAGAAGGTATTTTTGATGTTAAAGATGAAGAATTGGTAGCACTAGTCGATAAAGATCGATGTCAAACTCAAGCAGAATTGGCATCATCATTAAATGTTGATCGATCAACTGTTGCAAAAGGTCTTCAAGCCATGAAATTTAAAAATTTTAAATACATTTAATAATTATTACAATCAATTAATAAAGTTTGTGTTATATCCTAGATCTCCGATTTTAAAGCTCATTATTGCCCAATCGGTCATTAAAACTCGATAATGAGGTTTACATAATAATGATCAATTTTAAGTATCTATTTCAAGCATCATTATTGTTTTAATTATCAAATGAAATTGTTAAGAGGTCCCAAATTGTTGCTTCACACTGTTTACAGGGCCATCTACATTTGAACATTTTAAAAATTTCATGTGATTTTGACATGTTTTCTTCTTTCACATAAACTTAAAAGGAGGAAAAATGTTTATTATTCTAAAAATTCCTTAAAATTTTTTAAAAGCAATTTAAAAATATTAATTTTACTGAATCAAAATGAATAAACATTCTATTTTGAAAACTATAAACAAAATAGTAACTTTTTGAACCTTTTGGAATGACAAGAACTATGATCATTGTGGAAAAAAGAAGACGTGTAATGGGTCATCCAGAAATATCATTAAAAAATAATTATTCTAATTAAAATCAGAGATCTGTCTAGCTCTAGAGCATTACTCATACTTAAATTAAATGTTTTACTTCAACATGGTCCAAAACGAATTTGAATTTAATGGTCTCCATTTTGATTGCTTTTCTAAGGAGAAATAATATTATATGAAAATTTTATTCAAATCAGTTAAAACGATTTGAAAACCAGGAGGATTAAAAATAACCAGCTCCAATTTGGTTTCTTATATGAGTTAGAATTGACGCCATTTATCGTTAATTAGATATAAAATCTATACAGATGCGAATTTCAGTCTGAAACTATAACATTTCATTTTTGAGATATTGTATCATGAAAAGACGAAGACCCTTTAAAAAATTTGACTAGAGAGTACCCTTCAAAATGAGAGCTAAAATTGAATGGTTTGAAATGTAGTTAATAATTTCGTTCTGATTTCAACACTATATGAATTATTTACAAATTTTATCCATAGCCTAGTGATAAAGAGATAGCTTCTGCTTTATAAGATCTTTTATTCAATTCTTACATATGATACTAATTTGAAATCGAATTTTAATTTGCTAAAATTACAATGGAAATCAATAAATACTAAAATATTTCAATAAAATTTGCTATGGTCTGAAAAGCACATAAAAGTTGCAAGAACGTAAAACACATCACTTATGTAAAGACGAAATTTTGGTGGTATAAAATGTGGGTAATTTGGCGAAGAAACTATCATTCACATCTCAACCAGTTCAGTGTTCACTTGATATTCCAAGCAAGACTTTATTAAAAATGAAAATTTTTATTGTTTCTCTGGTTACGGTTTTCGGTAATATTAATAGTATTGATTTTTAATACGAAATTATTATTTTATCCTCATTTTCAGGTATTGTCAATGCAGGAAAACTTTCGTCAAGCCATAGTCATGGCAAAGGATATAGTGTTGGAAGTGGATTGAGATCGATTGCCCAAGGTTCGGCCCAGCAAGCCCATTCTGCAGTTTCCAATCAACAAGCTGCTGGTATTCAAGCTGCATATATTGCACAGAGCGCACTTGCCATATCCGCTCAACAAGCAGCTGCAACTGCACAAGCTGCTCTAGCTGGAAAACGAGTTCTTCTCCAAAGTTTAGAACAACAAAGTGAAGAAGCTCATCGTATTCTTGAAGTACAACTTTCTCAACTTCAATCTGGTCAACAATCTATATCTTCTGCTCAACAAGCTGCCTCAGCTGCATCCAGTCATGTTTCTGTTTTGACCAGTGCCATTAACAGTGCTCAATCAGTTGCTCAACATGCCGAAGAAGCAGCCAATTTAGCTCAAACTGCATTGGCTTCTGCAAAAGCTTCAATTGGTGAAGCTCAAGCCAGACTTAACTCAATTGAACATCAACTCGAATCAGCTCGTGCTGATTATGAAGCCACGCAACAAGCTGCTCAAAGAGCCTCTCACGCTGCTCAAGAAGCTCAAAGCAATGCTGCCGCTGCTGGTGCTCACGCAACCGTTGAACTCCATGGATCTGCTGCGAATTCTATCTCAACCGGACATAAATTTAATGAAGATGTTGATTTCTCTAGCTTCCATCATCACTGATATAAAAACTAATATAAGTTAAAAAATTACTGCTGTGAAATTAAATAAATGATTAATATTAAAAAAAATATATACATGTATTTGAATTTGAAACATGTAAATTTTAAAAGTTATACTTTTGGTATCATTGACTTCGCGAAACTAGAAATCTATTCATAAGTTCTTTTAAAACTTTAAAATTTAAAATCCATTGATGGGCTTTTCCAATAGGATTGTATAACTATCCCAGTTTTGGTTCTGAAAGTGTTGCATATTGAATGAAAGTTGATTAGTTTTGTAACAAACTGCGACATTTTTCTACGCTAACAAAACACATTCGTAGATCAATTATTAATCAAAAAAACAGCGATAAAACTTAAAAAATTCAGAATGGGGACCTTGGCTTAACAAAACTATATACTTTGCAACTAGTAAGCTCCGGGTAATAAGCAATTAAGATAAATAGTCCTTGCTCCGTATATATTGGTTTCATCTCATTAGATTTTACTTTAATTAACAGGTATCCTGAGTTTCAGACAAATTTGTTAAGTTACCTCGAATAACGACAAAAGAGATAAAACTATTTTTATGATTTTTCTAATTATACACTGGAGTCAATAAACTAAGCAATTTTACGTACAAATTTGGAGAATAGAAATTTAAATGAGGCTAACACAGTCCCTTTTGCTGCCAAAATATTATCATGTTTTTAGTCGTGAAAACAAATATGCTAATGAATTTATTTAAAAGTAAAATTTGAAAATTGTCAAATTCGTAATATCGAATTTTTAAATAAAAAATACTGCTTTTGATAAGCTTTTCGTTCAATTTTCGTAAAAGAAGAGTAGGACATCCTTATTATCTCCGAAACTTGGAAATTTGACTTTTGAAAATATTGAAAAGCGAGCATTTCTTAGCTCTAAATAGGTTAACCAACATAGGTAGATTTTTGATTAAAAATTTGTTGAGATCAGTTGTACTGACATCGTTTTAGTAAGATGGTTCTGCTCATGCAGCTCAACTACTAATGTATATTTTATGAAAAAATTTGTAGAGCAAATAGTATTTTAGAATTTAGAGTTTTTTTGGTCTTACGTGAAGGACGTGTCGAAAATAATACCTGACAATATATATACTATATATAAAAAAAACTTTTTAAATTATTAAAGAAGAAAAGAAAATGATACAAACTAAGCTCTGAACTTTTGATAGATTGGCTTTTTTTGTCTAATAACTTAAATTTTTCAATTGTGTTGAAAGTTGACGGATCAGAACGAAATCTGCCTTCAAATATAGAAAAATTCTTCAGAAATAAAATTAATTATTCTGACCGCAAATGATTATACCGCCTAGTATACTTGTCTCTTTGTAGTAGAATTTTGCTCTATTAAAGCGGAAAAACATTCCTCATTTATCAGTGAGATAGTAAAATTATAAATTTTATTAATGTAAAGCAAATGATTTAAGGGAAATAAGCTGATCAACGGATACCAGAACGGTGACCCTATTAATTTCGTACAAATGAAATAGAAATTACTTGTAATAAGTCAAATTTATTGTTCAATATTATTCGTTATGTTACTATCAAAAACAACAAGTTTTGAATAAATGTAATTTTCACATGTTTATAATGAGTGGTGATGGAAGCTAGAAAAATCTACATCTTCATTAAATTTATGTCCGGTTGAGATAGAATTCGCAGCAGATCCATGGAGTTCAACGGTGGCATGTGCACCAGCAGAGGCAGCATTACTTTGAGCTTCTTGAGCAGCATGAGAGGCTCTTTGAGCAGCTTGTTGAGTAGCTTCAAAATCAGCACGAGCTGCTTCGAGTTGATGTTCAATTGAGTTAAGTCTGGCTTGAGCTTCACCAATTGAAGCCTTTTGAGAAGCCAATGCAGATTGCGCCAAATTGGCTGCTTCTTCGGCATGTTGAGCAACTGATTGAGCACTGTTAATGGCACTGGTCAAAACAGAAACATGACTGGATGCAGCTGAGGCAGCTTGTTGAGCAGAAGATATAGATTGTTGACCAGATTGAAGTTGAGAAAGTTGTACTTCAAGAATACGATGAGCTTCTTCACTTTGTTGTTCTAAACTTTGGAGAAGAACTCGTTTTCCAGCATGAGCAGCTTGTGCAGTAGCAGCTGCTTGTTGAGCGGATATGGCAAGTGCGCTCTGTGCAATATATGCAGCTTGAATACCAGCAGCTTGTTGATTGGAAACTGCAGAATGGGCTTTCTGTGCCGAACCTTGGGCAATCGATCTTAATCCACTTCCAACACTATATCCTTTGCCATGACTATGGCTTGACGAAAGTTTTCCTGCATTGACAATACCTGCAAATTAAAGGCAAATATTAATTACATAATAATTATTTTTATTATTATTAAAATCACCGAAAAGAGCAGCAAGAGAAATGATTGAAATTGAAATTTTCATTTTAGTTATTTAATTTATTGGAATATTCTAAAATAAAATATTGCTTGAAGTTGGCAAGTGAACACTGAGCTGGTTGAGCTGTGAATGATGTCTTCAGCTTCAAATGAATGCATTTTTATACCGAAAATTTGGGCATTCAGACGTTACATTTCTTAATTAAATAGTTTTATTTTTATTAGATATCCGAAAATTCCATCGGAGTTTGCAATTTAAAATCAGATTGTGATGTTATAAGATTTTGTGCTGTTAATTGGATAATTTTATATTTCATATTCCATTTAAAATTGTTTGGATCTAAATTTTTCTTGAAATATTTTGTAAGATGGTTTCGAATTTCTCAAGGTTGCAACTACCTTGCGTATTCTTGTATATGTACATAGATATTCATTTTAAGGAGTTTTAATGTAAATATAGTAATTCATATTATTTACTATATGTGCGGTTAGAAGTAAAATAGTAGTGACCAAGCGGAATTTATTATTCCGGAAATGGGATCGCTGGCTAAGTGGTAGAGTCTATTACTTCGCCCTTTTTTGACAAAATGAGAAGGATTTCAATGAACATATGTATATGAAATCATTTTAAAGTACATGAAAATGAAGGACTTGTACCTACTTTTTGAAAACTAAAGAAAATTTATGAAATTTAATGTGAAAATCAGGCGTTTTAAAGATTTATAAATTTAATTTCGGTGTAATGAACAATATTGAAAGTATACATATAGTTAAGTAACAGAATTAAGCGGTATTAAATAATATTAAATTAATATTAAATATAACGAGAGCGGATCTAGTCTTTAGATTTAATCTCGTTATTTCTTGATCAGGTAATTTAATTTGCTCTAATCTCACTACTTAGTCGGCTTATGAGATAACATGATTCTACAATACATAGCCTATCATGTTCTCTATCCTATTACAATTGAGAGTTCAGATCACAATAGAATCTAGTAGTTTACGAATTTAAAATAATTCTGTTGAGATTCCATCTTCAAATTTGTTAGAATGAAATGAAATTCTTCGATTTTGTGCAGCATTAGCAGCTTTAGTATTTTCAGAAAAATCTTACTACAAAAAATTAACTTATTTTAAAGATTATTTCTGGAAAAAAAGGAAAAACAAAAGAAGGGAAATTGCTTAATAAATATTTTGAAGATAAAAATTTTTACGTAAATAGCGCCACTTCGTACTTTCATAATTGTTTTTATTTTGCTTGATAGGGAAATTAAAAAGAATTATAAAAAAAAACAATGCAAGATTATATATCTTAAAACTTTTCATTAAGCTACTTCCAATATATTGTCTTGCTTTTTCACAAAACTAGATCAATTTTCCATAGCAAGATTTTTCTTCAGTCGCCTACAGATATGCTATAACTAGATACTTACAATATCCGATGATAGAAAAGTTTTTAAAACTATAAAATAACTTTATAGTAAGAAAGGATTACACCTGAAAGACAATTCTTTTTGAAGAATTCAGTTAAAAACTAAAATTTTGTTACGACATTTATTAATGGTGTTATACGATATACTATATTATATTCTTGAAATGGAATTTTCTCGGGAGGTATTTTAAAGACAAAAAACGAAACAAATTCTATGGAAAACTAACTTTATTTTATCTCTAAAGGGAAGTCACTTGTATTGAAAATTATAACACTTTTTTACTTATAAAATTTGTCATATGTTTGTTGTTCGTTGATATTAAGGCAGACATCAGAAAATTGTTATATCATGGAAGGTTGTTCTTGTTTTTTTCATCTTAAAGAGACACCAGCTCTTAAACTTTAACTTCAAATGGAAGCAATTTTCATTAGAATTATGTACATTCTTTGTGGTGACAAGATTTATTGAGTGAAATTTAGGTCAGTTTTTATTTTTCTTTTATTTTTATACTAATGGAGTCTTTTTCTTTTTGGTTTGTGTTCTATTTTTTTCCTTAAATTTAGTATAAAAACTATGGAAGTTTTTAAAGATGTTTAATTTCAAGTCAAGTAGAATATTTGTTGGAAAATTTTTGTTAAAAAACCCCACAGCCTTCTCCTTATAGTCTTCGGCAATGTTGAGGCGGTTTATTTTGTTTGTGTCAGAAATGTGTTGAACATTTCGGACAACGTAGATCTCTAATCCCGCTTCTTTGTATCTTTTACGTATGGTTCGGTTACTTATGTTTCTTCCAACTACCTAATTTGAATTTACTGCTTGCTACTTTATATGGAGCAATAGACTTTTTTTTTGTTGAATAAAATGGACAATACGCCTGCCTTCATGCTTAGTTGTGACTTCATTTCTGCCAGCTTTTTTTGATGTTTTCAAGTGATCGCAACTCCTTTTTCTTCTTTATTAGTAGATAAACAGTCCAATGTAATATTGTATATCTCCAAGAAAAAAATGTTGTAAATGCTAATTACAACTCAATAAAGTCGGTATCCAAAGAAACGCTTTACAAAAAATTTGAAATGTAACAAAACTTATGCAGACCCTTGTACATAGATATATGAAATAAATATTCCGCGATAATTTTCTATAAGAAAACAATAGTAAATTGTATCAATAGAACCATACTCGTTTTATTTTATAATCTATGAGAAATCTAACTGAATGGCAGTTAATTTGAGCACTTCATTAACAAAATATCTTTTTTTCTTTCATTAATATTTTGCTTAATTTCTATAATCAATAAGATTTTTTTTTGCTTAACGAAGTGCTTTTATTCATAATCTCTATAAAATGTTATATCGAACAAAAAAGTATTTTACTTTATTACAAGTTATATAACTAATGGTTGTTGTTCTCAATGCCTAGTCAGGTATATGTTTACACGGTCAATCAAATTTTGTTTGTGTAATAATAAATTAATGGATGGTATAGCAAAGATTTGCTTGAAGAAGGTCCTTTTCTTCTTCTTATAAGTAACAAGAAGTTAAAACAAAATCATATATAACATAGTATGTTTAATAGAAAATCACATTTGAACATTTACAACAATAAAACTGTTGTAGCATATAAAATATAAATGAAAATCGATTGAATGTTTGAATATGGGGTAATTGATTTGTTAGCTAATTGATTTTTGAACTTCATTCATATTGCAATCTATCATAGAAAATTAGACAATATTATGTACAATTAACTTTTAGTTTTATAACATTTTCATAAATATTCAAGTTAATATATGTTATATTAAATGCACATAGTGAGGTTCGTCAATGGCGAGTATACTAATCAATTAATCTTTATATTTTCTTAAGTATATCGAATATATAAAAATAATTCAATATTTTTAACATGAAAGTTATTTGATGGAAACAGTAAAATCAAATAAATCTTTATTTCGTTTGAAAACAACTCAATAATTCATTTTTGTTTTTAATAAAATTTAGATGAAATTATTTTTATGGTCATTTTGAAATACGTAAATTTATTGGAAAATTGAAATATTGTTTTTCATCACTTACAATATTATGGTGAGCTCATTCGATTCTAAAATCTATTTTTGGGTACAAATACTGGTATAAATGAGGTGTACAATTCTTGGCAATAATGGCTGATGAGCAGAGTTGTGCGACATCATTATCTACGCGTGGACTATTCTGAGTAATAAGTGGCGGGTCCGGCAATTGAAGTGTCAAAGTGATAAAACGCTGTAATTTTTTTGTTTATTGGTCAGTTTTATTAAAATTTATGGAAATGATAGTTTATAAGACATAGTTAATTTTACAATTTTTGGAATGGTATGTAACCGCCTTTTGCCCTAACCACACACTTCAATCTCATTTTAAACGATGCACACGTTGTCGTGGCTTAAACGGTTCTATTGAGGAGTCAAATCTTATTCGCCTTGTTTTCTTGTGACTCTCAAATGATCAGAATTATCATCGGAACGTCTCTTTAACCAAATACGATCATTTTGTTTGTTGAGAACTTGTTCAATGCAGAATGTTTTCTCATCAGAATATACCAAATTTGGTAAATTACCACAAGCGAGCGTACGAAGTAATTCTTTTGATTGTACAAAAAATAAGAACGCGTCTTTTCATCAACAAATAATTCTTACTACTGACAGACAATATGTTAAGAAACATTCATGTCAAATTTTACCCCACGACCTCATTGCATTTATTTCAAGACTTATTTTCAGTCGGACTGACAAAAAAGTCCAATTTTTAGAGTCTCCACAAGACTTTTTTTCAGTCCGCCTGAAAATAAGTCTTGAAATAAGTCCAATGGAGTCGTGTGGTTAGCATTGTAAAATGTGCGGTTTACATTTGACAGCGATTTGAATTAGACGGACACTTCAATTGTCGGACACTCGCATATTGTCTAAGGATAAAGAAAATAAAAATGTTTGAAATTTTTTTTATAAATTATCCTTTTTAAAGTTGTATAATCAAAATTATTGTAGCACAATTCACTTCAAATGTTTAATTTACTTTAAAATTTTTAATTATTAATTTTTAGAAAATTTAACGTCACACGTTTGTGCACTAATAATTTTCAGAGTCCTTACAAAGTCGACATTCTAGTAGATACTATATTGTACGTATCTATAAAAAATCTTTTAGTTTTCATCAATAAACATTCTGGGCATACTCCTTGACACGTTATTGCTATTTATTTAGTGTTAGAGCAAGTTTCAAATAATAACAACTACAAATTATAAACATTTTTCTAATTTAAGGGGTACAATTTAGGATAATGAACTGCCAAGAGATACGCAAGCCAAAAAAGGTTGATGACCGCTGGCCTGTATCATCTACTCTAAATTATGTGAGGAACACAATTGTTGATTGTCAATGCCTTCTCGACATCTGACTGATCAGCCCAAAATATAGACGATGATGACGTCTTAAATACAAGTGAATTTTTAACATAATTAAGGACAATATTAAATTAGTATTTATTTAATTAGTTTTTCCCAAAATTATGGATTCTAAATACAATAAATAAATAGCACAATAGTGTGTAAGAATTTTTTAAATTTTAAAATATTTGAAAAAAAAAAATATCCTTTTTTTAAATTTATTAAAACTATTTAACATGGCATAGTCCCAGTATAATAAACATTATACTGTGGTACACACATATATATAATTCTATTCTAAATGTTACATAATAACAGTGGAGAAGGACGATGTACTTTGATCATCTAAGGATTGAACTATATCACGTTCGAAAAGGAAAATATTGGTATGTTCCACACTACAATAAGAAATGTAATATCACGTATTATTATTTATCCATTCAAACGTGCACTGTAAATATTATTTGGAATAGTAACGTAATTTACTGTCAGGAAAAAATTTATATGAATTTGGTTCATTTTCGAGAAATATGTTCTAGAGAGGTTTCTGCCGGCTACATAATTTTTAAGAATATTAGACTTTCGAATCGATTCAATCCAACCAGGTGGAATTCGGCATCAAGTGTATAGTGGACCTAAACTCGAATTGCACTGGTGGGGTTGATGGAGTTGGTGAATAATGTAAGAGTAAATTAGTAAATGCATTTATTGTTAAGTCTTTTTTTTAACAATAATAATAACGATATATTTTGTTTAGAGACTGAAAATCTATGCCGCATGAGAATACAATTTGGACACTCTATTTATTATATGTTTTCTGCTTTTACGGTTTAGTTGAAGAGATTATTTGTACCTGAAACAGAAATATTGAAAATTCGGAAATGTATTGTATTTCAAGGATTCTAAAGGTTAAAGCAACGGTTGTTCACTTTGCAGTAGAAAATTCAATTATAAGAATTATACTCCTGAAGCTTTGTCTGTGCTTTTAAATACACCACCTTATTATGGAAATACACTATAGATTAAAATATTTTCATTTAATCTGTAAGACTTACAATAGCCATTGGCTACAAACCAACCCAAACAATTTTTGTTTAACAATTGAATATGAAAAGAAATTAACTAAAATTTAGTGCTGCTAAAGATTATTCCCCTTTAAGATTAATTTTTATGGTAAGCCATTTCATTTTGAAATTTGAACTTTTCAATTTAGCTGTCGAGGTTTTTTTATTTTATTTTTGTAAAACTCATCAAAATGAAAGAACCCTGAACAAAAAGTGTTATTGAAAAGTTTTCAATTTCTTGAAAGTTTTCTGTTATGATGTTTGTCGGATTTAACACTCACTAACTACATACTCGTATAAACAGAACAAAACCAAACAAATAAATTTCCATAAGGATATATACATATATATATAAACAAACTTACGTAAATAAATTTCGGGTTTAAGTGTGATTTATATATCGATAATTCCTGTGTATTGTTATGGGAGTATTTAAAATTTCATTATTTTTGGTTTTTGTAAACGATTTCTAAAAATAAATAATATGAAATTGCCTAAAAGTATGTTAAATTTTCTCCATTTAGATTTTTTAAAGAAGATATTTTCTTCTTCAATTTATTTAAAAAGAAAAGTGAGAAATACTTAAGAATATTATATATCAGCTTTTATTTTATTTTTTTCATTTTGGAGAATAGAATTCATTTATCTAGTTCAGATTCAAACACGATATCATAAATGTTAGTGAAATATGTATAATTCTTTTTGTTGTGAAAAATATGAAAAGTTAATAAAAGCGAAGTATAATCATTTGTACCGAGATGAAACCTGAAAATTCCAAATTCTAATATTAAAAAATATAATTCATACGATTGTATATGAATGAGGAAAATGGAAAGGAAACAAATATAATGTTTCTTAAAAAAATCTTCATTCTTTGAAAAATTGCAACTTTACGAAAAGTTATGGTACCTTTCATGGTAAGAACAAAGTTATAAATAAGTAAAGATATGTAAATTTCGAAAAAGCTTTCATTTAACATGAGATCTTATGGAAGGAACTTTAACGTGCTTAAAGCTTTTGTCATAAGATCCAATATATGGCATAAAGCTATTTTGAACTTTACGCATCTTCTCTTTATTAATATCTTTGGTATGAATAGAATATAGTAAGTCTGTTTTATTTGCCATACCCTACCCCGGAGCAGGGTAAGTGGCAAATAAAACGAGCAGGAGTAGGAGAAAGCTTTAATTCAAATGTTTGTAGCGTTGCTTAGCAACCATATAATAATATAATAATCACCCAACTAATGACAATGAAGTAAATATGATATATTGAAATACATTAAGGACTTTATATCAGTAGTCATTTGTAAATGGAAATATAACCTAACCAGAAATTTGCTATAAATGCTTTGGTCGAAATTGCGAAAATTTTATTTGAAAGAAAGACACAGGGTTATGGGAAATAATTTAGACCTTTATTAATACTATTTTTCCATCGATTAAGTAAAATTAACTTTATTTCTGATTGGTAACACACGTCGAGAGAAATTTGTGAATAGATTGGATTAGCCAGATCTATAATTACTGTTCTAATTATAATATGTACTTTTTGGAGATTTACTTAAAACCCCGGATTATCTAGGTGAACATATTACAATTGGGGCTATCAATTGTCTGCAGTACAGCCCTTGTATACGCATATTCGAGCTCAATTACTCTGACAGATTGCTTTATGTTGTAAAAGCAAAAAATAAACCTATAACGATGACAAGTCGCAGTCAAAATGTTGAATAAATCTTCTTAATTTTTTTTAATACTTTTTTCAATGGATCCTTTATACATCTCGTTGTATCATAAATATTTTTTCTTATATTAACAAAAAATTTAACAGAATGACAAATTTAATCCTGTTAAAATTAAATATCATTCGAGGCGATAAAATGATTAAATTTGTATCTTCCTTTCCAACATGAGGGAATAACATTCATGTCAATTTAAATAACAAAAAATTGGAATACAGTATAAGAAATTCATATAAAATAATAACAAAAGCTAACTCCAAGAAAAAATGAAGATGATCATAAAATATGTAATATGTTTTTTTTTTCCTATAAGGACGTGGGTTGTGATTTATATCTTAAATTTAATGTTATGCCAATAAAATGATAATATTATTAAAACTTGAACATATTTATTGCGTACTCTGAATAAATATAAATTTTAATGATTAGAGGATACTTTAAATAATTCTGTTGAAATCTATTTTGAATAATAGTTTTAAGGCTATGAGTCCTTAGAATTTAAGAAGAAATTTTTGTTGGTAATATTTTTTTAAAAATACATTTACATCTCAAGGTGAAATATTTCAAGTTCAAAATCCTCATAAATTATGGAAGATTCTTAAGCATAAACAATTATTTTGTATAAAAATTAGGTTTATGGTGAAAAGAACTATTTCTGACTAAAGATTTAAAACTAATTAGTTCACCACAATTGATTATAACAAAATATCAGAGAATATATAACCGTTCGCTATACTCGTTGTATTGTTTATAAAGGAAAGATAAGTATGAAAAAATACAGATACGTAAAGATATTATTGCGAAAATAGTCAATTCCCATTCAGAGAAACTTAAAAGATGTATTTCGGTTCAAAATTTGATAACTGCTAATGATTTTCTCGCCGATTAAATTTTGGCAATCATTATTATAGTTTTACAATCATTTTAGGTAATCTAAACTTTTTTACTTTGTGATTAAATTTGTTTACCTAAGGATTTAGGTGAGCTTTAACGAGCCAATATAGAATAAAGAAAATTTCTAGTCATTTATGCTATTCTTAATAACTCTGACAACTATTATTAATAATATGGTTAACTTCTTTATGAAATATTTCAATTTAATAGATTTAGTAATATGTAATAGTAAGTAAGCAATATTTTACTGTCTTTTCAATTTCGAAGTCTAATTACACGAAGGGCTTTGTACTGGTTTGGATATTGTTTTAGGTCAAGTATAGTTACGCCAGGAAAATGATATCAAAGTTGATACTCAGAATACATTAAAAGTTTTTCCTTTCCTATTATTAATAAAAACTTCACAAATGTTTAATGATTAAATATTTTTTAGTAATATCCTGTATTATTTTATAAAAGGGTAATATTTAACAAACAATAACAAAACATGAAAGTCCTTCTATTGAGGAAGTTTCAATTTGATTCAATTATTTTTGTAAAAACAGTTCTCCTATAGAATTTTTCCTTGGTAATTCTTTTATCCCATTTGTTATGCTATGTCAATTACATTATTCTATGACAGAATGTATTTGTCAATAAATCTTCAAAATGTTGTAAAAGAAAAATTATTGTCTACAAACAGAGTAAGTTGTCCTTTTAATCGGATACTTACTAAAATATGCCTACAAATTTGACAAGGACCTGTTTTATTGAAATTTCAATCATAATAATATGTAATTTTGTTGTCGTTAGCTGAAATGTTTTTGTTTAATGTTGTTGAATAACTGACTTTAATACCTGCTTGTTTCTATGTTAGTGAATTTTGTAAACATTGAAAATAACATGACTTAACAGAAAATTGCCTTGTAAAATACCAATTTAATGAAAAATAGTATTTTATGTGAAATTTAACGTAATATAACATAAACTGTGAATACAGAATAGACCCCAATATGGCCGTTATTTATGTTATTCACATTGAAACTTTTATAAAACTGAACATTGTGGAAATTCAATTAATTATTAATTTTTTGTACGTAATAAAGATTTTCTTGTGAACATTTGTAAAGAGTCACATTTGGACATAATTCAGTAGTCGTGTTGAATAAATAAATCTCGTATCATCATTGAAACCGCTAAATGGAGGCCATTCTATACAGTTTGCAAATGCTATCCTAAATAATACTATGATAAGTTTTCTTATTATTTACGATAATAGTTAAGCAACGACATAGTTTATTTGAAAATGTTTGGAAAACATAGAAATTGTGATTGCTTAATCAAATATTTCATTTTTTCTTGAAAAATTTTATGCTTTTTCGCATGTTATTGAAAAATTGGTAATTGCACCGTATAAGAATCCTGTACCAATACATGTGGAATCTATTTAGGCATGTTCATGAAAATAGAAAAACTTCCGTAATTCATATTTTCCAACTTACGCGAGCAATGCAAAGTATACTTTTCAAAATTGTTTTTGAAAAGTACCCTAATCTAATACAATAATTTTGCTATTTACCTTGTTACATGAGTTTAAGGGTATTCATTCTTCGTTCTATCCGGCCTTGTATCGTTTTGAAATTGTATCTTTCTACATCCAAAGGTGAACGTATCTTTTCACATTTGTAGTTACTACACTGAAGTTTAAGCTAAAACAAAAGAGTTTTGTATGCAATTCGTTAGGATTGTGGCAGTCGCAGTACAAATAAAAGAACCGAGATTGGGGAACTCGAAAATGAACCTTTCAAAAATTAAAAGCAAATCAGTCAAGTCTTGACCGGGAACTAATGCAGAGATAAAATTGTAACCAAGAATAATTAAATAAAGATTGTTATAATAAAATTATTGTCACGCGTTTTACTATGCAAACCCAGAATCGAATCAGCCACAGGATAAATACGTTCACTTTTATACGTATCCTAACAATTGGGTTGAGGTATTGCTAAAGTGTAACGGTGTAAACAATTTTCACACTTTCATAACTTCACAAAGATACAAGACCAGATACAATGAAGAGTGAATACCTTTAGCTTTAATATCTAAAAGTAATATAGTTATATCATTTTAAACTTGCGTAAATTAAAATATTATAAATTATATTTAACACATTGTTTTCCTTTTTAGCGTGCCGATTTTGGTAATTAAAGTTAATTAATTAGTTGAATTTGTGAATTTCATATGGGAATAAAGATTTCAGCTTGACATTTTCATTATACATGTTTATTTTTTCGAAAACAATTTACGTTTATGTTAAATTGTTTTCAAATTAATTCACATGGAACCCATGTTGTGGCTTTCATGTTTATGTAGGCGCAGGTACATACTGAAAATTCTTATAAAGCTTCGATAACATGTTATTACATACAAATGGATTTTAAGGAATCGATTATAGGCAAAACATATCACTAAGTGAAATCTGTTTTTGTTAATTAAACCTATTAATTAACTTAATTGAAAGCAGTGTGAAAATAAATTTTTATATAATAGCAAATCTAATGGTATAAAACTGATTAAGTATATAATGTTGATCAAAGGGTTTATTAAGATGATATGATATTGTCATAATAAAAGGGTTAAAAGATAATTAAAATTCCCTACACGTATCGCAATTTATTTTTGTTGTTATTTGGTATTAGTAGCAAATATCTGTGTGAGAAGAGATTATAAAAATTATTCCTATTAATTAAAGTTGGAAATATCATCGTATTTCAGTTAAATGGTGGATTTGAGTTCCAACGTTCAGTCAACAATTAATATTCTCGCAATTTGGAGTCGAAATATCAATTGATCATCAGTTGAATTAGTGAGTGCATGAAAAGCACTACTCATAAAATTGCAATTTTACAGGAATAAAGGAAAACATATTTTCTCCCGGACTAAACTAACCTATGGAAAATATATTCTATTAAAGTCATATGTAAATAACGAAAACATTCATACCAATATTTTACTATTGAAATGAAAGAAATTTTGATGTCTCTTTGAGAAAGTATATCTAAAGAATTTACATTTTTTAGACGTTTCTATTCAACTTTTGTATTTTGAAGTCACTTCGAATGAATAAATAAATTGATAAACTTTTTTTTGTCATCTAAATTATGTCGGTGAAAATATTTCACAGAATAAACAGATAAGAAATATTGAATGAACTAATGTAGTTACTTTATGAAAACATATGATCGGTATCCTAAATATACAGTATGTACCAGAAGCTAACAAAAATATTATTCTGGGAAATTTGATAGTGTTAACACAGATAAACTTTACCCTATTCCCGGTGGAGATCTGTATTTATCTGTGGTGTTAAGTAATTTATAATCTATTTAAAAATGAGGCTTAGATTGATAGCAGTTAAGAAGTCTTAAATCCGTGGTTTGACAATTTACATCGTTTTTTTATTGCCTATAATATAAAATTTAAATAGCTACTTAGTTTAACCCGGTTTCTTAAGGTAAGTGCCCCGTTGCAAACAAATTGCTGCAATATCCCTTTCACACATGACTTAGGTGGTTTTTATAATCAATTTGTATATAGAGAAAATGATATTATAAATATTATATATGAAAACTGTATGGGTATATCTTGAAAAATGCTGTAAATAAAGAAAACCGTGATAGACAAAACTATCTATTTATATAAGTTATGGGAATTATTTTCTAATACCCTGTACAAGGCTAAGATCTTTAAATATAGCAAATAACTTACTGAAATGCATCTATTCCATTTGAATACATTTTTATTATGCTCTCATATTCATATCTTTTCAACATATTCATTTTTGCATTTTATTTGCATACTATTTCAAATGGAAATTTGAGTAGGTGAAATGATAAATACCATATATTTCCAATTTGTAATATTCGTCAATATCTAGAAAAGTGTTTTTCATCATTTTAAAGTTATTTGATAGATATTAAAATTATATGGTATTATACTCGTATTATTATTATTTTCTCATTCGGAAAAGCAAATAAACTATATTTTTTATTTTAGAATGAAGTGAAAATGATGAAAATTATTCATATATTTTTTGATTAAAAATTCGAAATTCGCGATTCGTGTATAACAAAAGTCAAAAATTTTTATTTTAATAATTTTATTTGTTTGCCAGGGTTTGAGGTTCTTCTGTTTTTGGATGTTGAAAATATTAGCTCTTGTGAAAAAGAATTTTATTCCATTACTTTTTTTTTTTTTTACAATAATAGATGAAATTAATTTTAAAAAAGTAGATCGATTCGTTTCATATTTTTGGCCAATAATAATATTATAACCAGAAATTTTCTATTACAAGACTTATGAATTCTATGAGAACATTTTTAATTGGAATTTTTTTTTCAATTCAAAGTGATTAAATCAGACGGTTTGAAACAGACTTATTGACAGGTTTCTAATTAAATATTGATTTGAAGTTATAAATACGAGTACTATATATTTTCATTATTTCTGAAACTCTTTCATTTATTAAAGTCTTAAATTGACAATCATTGTGATTGGCCAATATTGTAATTTTATCTGAATTTGACAACAAAATTGTAAACGAGAAGGAAATTAAAAAGTCATGTGTATCCATTCAAAAGAAAAGTGATATAAAATAAAATGCACACACATTAATATAAAATTTTAAATAAGAAATAAAATTTCAAATTCTATTTTTATTATTAAAGCAAATGTAAATATGATTTTACTTTCTCTATTACCTCGCAGAACTGAACCCACATTAAAGCCGGATTTCACTTAATATGCAGATCGAGTTAAAATTGGGTTTACTAGCTGAGTAAGTAATAGTAGTTTAATAGTTTTTCTTATGTTATATGGCTAACTATGTTTTTTTTGGGAAAAATAAGCACGGTTTCCATACATTTTATATGGGCTTTTTTAATCCCTTAACGCACAATTTTTTTTTGAAAAATACCGTCAAAAAAACATCAATAGTTTTATTTAAGAAAACACATTCTAGAACCATGTTTTGGAAAAAAAAAAAAATAGAAAAACAATCAAAATTTCTCGTTGTCAGCGAAATACGACCGCTCGAATTATCTCGAGTGTGCGCAAATTTGCCGATTTTGCGCGCTCGAATTAACTCGAGTATGCTAGTTAAGGGGTTAAGCAATGTATAATATCGAGGTCTAATTTAACGGCAGTTATTTAGTACCTAATTCCAGATAATAGATAGCACAAATCAAAACGTTTGTGTTTTTATAGCAGTTTTGAAATTAACAGAAAATTGGTTTGAGTTTTGAATCGTATCTGATTTTGGTCACTTTTCCTATTATTTTTATTGCTTTTTGTTTTATTTGGTTAAAAAAATACTTCAAATAACCGTTTCGTAAAATGTTATTTCTTTTAATTTCACTATTTGTCTAAAAAAAAGAATTTTTAATTTTTGCTAACCTCAAAAAACATAACTGAAGTTGGTTGCATGTTCTTTCAAATAATTTCAGAAGTACCAACATTCGAAATTCACAGTTATAAGAACATAGATTGAAAAAACTAATTTTTTTGAGAAAGTTAAATAGTGCCCGATAAAAATTCTCATAAAAATACTGGTGCTATTTTTTTACTTTAACATAAGAGTTTAACATAAGATTTTCATTTGTTTGGCATAAAATTTCGATTATTTCGGTTCGATTCCATCTTTCATATATACATGGCTCATACTTATGTATTTAAATTAATTAAAAAGAAATCAATTATGAAAAGATTTGAAATGTAGAAATTCATTCCCTTTTTGTGAAGGGTTTCATAAATTAAATTCTATCAAAAGGGAAATTACATGTCAACAAATCATGTTATTACATGAGTTTCTACAATTTTATGTACAATTCATATTGTATGTAAATAGATCAGTGGTGTGGAAACTTTTTTTGAACTGGGCGTTACTTCAAATATCCCAATTCTTTTGACGTGGATTTTCCTTTCAAAAAAATACAGCAAATAAAAACTTAAGGTAAAATAAATGCAGGTCTATACTATATGCCTAAAAGTGGGCATAACGACTTCTTTAGATTATATGTTGGCGTTCGTCCGAATCTTTCTATAAGGTGAATTTGTTCAACTTAGATTTATGTGTTTTTATTAGCATTTTTCTTTAAATATGCATAGAGAAAGTAAAAAGGCATGCAATATTGTTGTTTGGTTTATTGAATTTGCATAATAGGAAAATAATTTTGTAGAAATTGAAAAGGTGTTGCAAACACATTCTTACTATTCACTTCTGTAGCACATTTCGAGAAATAAATGAGAATTATCTTCTATGATAGCTTTTATGTTTTCGATTACCATTTAAATTTTTGATTTTTCACAGTTTTGTTTTAGGTGGCTTGAAAATTCAAACTCAGTATTAAATAATTATATTGGAAAAGACATTTCAATACTTATTTATACTGTATTCGAGAAAATCTGAAATTAAATTCTAGTTGAATACAATTCTGTCGAAGGAAATTTGAATAAATTGCATAAATCTTTTGTGTACATTATTTTCATGTATTTTATTTACTTGAAAGTAAAGTAAGTGCAAAATAAAAGGAAATTATAGTTCTATAGCTTCAAGTTCAATATAAAGGATTTTTGAATAAAAGTACTTTTAAATATGTGAATTGATTAATGCTGACGGCAGTGTTTAAATAGGAAAAGTTAAAGTTCATATTTTCCAGGAGTTCGTAGTGTTTTTTTTTAGTTATTTTGTACTAATCTTGTTAAAAATATAAAAATTTTCTTCGCACTAATTTAATTTGTCTTTAAATAAATTAAGATAATTTTTATGAGCTTTTGAAATGTAAAGTAATGTAATGTTTAGACCCATCCCACACATTTTTTGTCCTTTACGTCGATTACAATATTAATTTTTACTGACTGATACTAGTTTCAAGTGGTTACGAACATTGGATAAGAATTTATTAAGGTACATCTGGCAGAATGCCATATGGCAGATTCCCAAACGAATTTGCCTAAAAAAATTTAGCAATTAATGAGAGATATTAGAGCGAACCTAGTTTCTGAAATAATAGAATCAGACTAGATATACCTACCATCATTTCCCATTTTATTATTTTTATTACTATACATATACACGAATTATTAAAATTGTCGCTTGGGAATTGCTACTTTGAAACATATCACGTAGGCATAGAATACAAAAGGCTAACTCAAAATTTTGCGATGGGATAAATATAAGATATTCATTTACCTTAGTTGTAAATCGCTGTGTATCATTGTATAATTGTAATTGTAGGAAAATACTAAATTATATATCGATACAATGATACAAATTGTTGCTAATGAAAGATATATTTAATTCAGTCCTTTCTGATTTTATGAAATTCTTTTCATCTTTTAAAATTTAAAGTAAATTTCTTTTTCTTATTTTAAGTTGGAAAAGTTTTGACTTTTGGTATTTATTTTTAACCAAAAGTTTGAATATGAATGAAATATAATTTCAAACTTGTCATATTGAAAATATGAAATTTTGGAGAATTTTTTTTAATCAAACTTTTCAAGAAAATTGGAAAAAATTTATAATCTATTTTATTGATGTTTGTTGTCAGGTGAAAACTTTTGAAGTCCATTTTTGCGTTACAGAAAATTTTACTTTTCATAATAATTTTAATATAACTTGCTATTGCTAGTCAAATAATTTTTTGAACTTTAAAAATTTGTAAATTTAAATTTTAAAGACGAAATCTTGACAGAATTGTAAAATTTAAAATATTTTTGAAGTACAATATCTTATAAACAAATTCCCTGGAAACTATAATTAATTTATTGTAATAAAATAGAAAGAACTCCTTGTCTTCTCTGAAGATTAATGAAGGTATTTAGCTTGATAAAAAAAATCATTTAATTATATGTGGAAGTAGACTTATATGTCTCTTTATTTAAATAGTAGAAAATGAATTTTATATTTATATCAAACTGGGAATGAAATCTCAAGTTTACCTTGCTTTAGTTAAGTTAGATAGGAAGATTCATTTAAATCCGCACATCATTAAAGGGTTGCATTTGTGTTGATGATCGAAATTTAAGTTTGGACATTATTTTTGAAAGTCTAGTTGTAAATTTTGATATAGTAGTTTGATAGATAGAATTACTACATGCACAGAAAAGAAGCATTAGTTAACCAAATTAAAATGCTGGTAATTAGGGCATGGTTAATTAATTACTTTTCGAGGTTAGTGAATAATCGAGTAATTAGTGGTCTTAAAGCTAAAAGTCAAAAATTTTTAGCAAAAATTAGTGCTTACGAAGAGAAGTAAATTATTATATAAAAGAAAAATAAAAAGCGTAATACTTGTAAAAATAAAATAAGAAATATTCTCTTAAAAATACATTTGCTTCTCTTTAGCTATCTGTTATACAGGAATTAACACTTAAAATATTTATAATATCCATAATATTATTAAAAATAATTAATTATTTTGGCGTTGAATACTCAAAATATTGGATTAATTCTGTTTACTCAAGTAATCGATTATTCAAACGATGCCCTACTGGTAATCGTAATGAGCATTAATACATTCGGTAAATTTAATATTAATTCAAATATCTAATGAAGATTAGTTAATATTACATTAGACAAAGTGTTTAAAATTTTAGTTGAATTTACGATTTGTTATCAGTTCCAAGGAGCAATTTAATTATAATAGATATTTCAACTAATTCCTAAGATCAAACTGCAAATTTGATTACAACACGACTACGGGCACTGTTAATCACATTGTCCATAACATATATATGGCTGGAATTTTTAAATGGAATAAAAGAATAAATGTAATTTGAAAAGAATGAATTGCAGCAATTTCTTATATCTTTGAAATACGATATGGAATTCGATTTGAGAATTTTTCAATGGAAAAATTTCATTGCATTAAAAGTTAATTAAAAATATTTTTCATATTTAAGTTTTTTCTTTTCCCCGTAAGAATATTTCTTTTATTAAAATATAAAAATATAATGAAATTAATTACTTTTGAAGAATTTATAATCTATAATATGAATTAAATAAAAATCATTTAGCTAATAATTTTAATTATACACTTTTTTTCGTTTAATCATTTAGATTTTGTACAAAAACGTTTACATCTAAATTTGGTGATGTAGTTTCAATAATTGGTGTACAATTTTCATTTAAAATTCGATCGTAAGGATATTTCCATACCAATTTCATTCGAAGAGCTTCGGCGATTTCTGATAAATGTTGACCAGTGCATATTATTGAAGCTATATTAAATCTTTCATTAAATGCTAGTTGAATTGATCGATCGATTAAAATTCCTTTCAAATTGTATGCATTAAGATTTGGATTATTTTGTAAGCTTTTCACTTCATCAACAACCACATGAGCGATATTAAAAATGGAGTTTTGATTATATCTTAAAATAGATAGTTTCAATTTAAAAAAAATTTATGAATTTGTATTTAATTTAATTACTTTTGATGTAAATTTGGTTGTTTTAAAAATAATGACCATAAATATATGAGATTTTTAGTTTTCCAACATTCAACACAAGCTGCAAATTTATCCAATTGATCCGATTCCCATGGACAGAATTTCGTATTAATAATGGCACCATAAATTTTTACTTGTGGATTTGGTTGCATTGGAACTGCAATTAAAGTCATACCTTCTTGTATAAAATGTCTCCATAATTCTTCAACGGCTGCATTAATATTATATTGGGACAGACCAACACCTTCACAAAGTGGATCATTATCAAACCAATGATTACGAAACAGTTCCAATATAATTGGAATATCTTTACTTAAAGCTTTTCTAATTCGAACTAAAAAAGGATGTTTATAAATTTAAAATATTTTGAAATTTTATTTTAATAGACCCAACCTGTTGGTTTTCTGCGTATCATATCCGAACGACCGGTTAAAACAATTTCCATATAATTTCGTTTTAAATTATTTCGAAAAAGTAATTTTATATGATTTCTACTTAAATTTGGAAAGGAACCAAACGATTTTAACATTTTTCTTTTTTTTTTTGTATTTATCTTTTAGCTAAAAATCCATGTTTAACAAAAAATTTTCGAAAATAAAACTAAAATTTTTCGATCCGAATTATACTAAATATTTTTGACATATTAATTTTTAATGAAACATTTTATAGAAGGCTTTGCCTAATTGTTATGTGTATAGAGATAACTTTTTCAATATAACATCGCAAATCCATGCAACGTTTGTATGGCTATATCCTGTCAATCTTACGTGAAATGGTATACTCCAAGTATAGCACATTTTTCAGGACAAAATGTAATATATGGCGAATTAAAATATTTTTTGAAAGACAAGCATTTATAGTTAGGTATAATATTGGAAAGCCGAATAGGTAGTTGCTAAAAGGTATGTAGTTACAAACATTCTCTGCGAATTTTTTACAACAGTATGTTGTCCTCTTCGCTATTTTTCTGGTAATTCCTATTAGTGTAAAACTCTGGGTTATCTGGGACCAAATCGGATAGAAGTCATTTTTATAGGCTTCTTTTAAACGAAAATTTACTCCATTAAAAGAGTTTTACAGATGACCGTGGTAATATAATGGTGCAAGCGCAGGGCCATACGGTGGATGCATAAAATATTTCCAGCTATCTCATTCAAGTTTTTACAAGTAACCAACCAAATTTGTATGCATCCTAGCATTATCATGATAAAACCAATAAAACTAAATTTTGGAAGCTTCTGTTTGATGGTTTTTAGTATTCGATAGATTCGTAGAAAACTCTCGTGTGATTAAATACCGGTTGGATGCAATCAATTTCTTTATTTTGTCGTCATTATATAATTTACATTTCATATAAAATAAAATATCGAAATAAAATATCGTCAAGTTATAAATTGTTGTCAATTTTGTATACTTGCCCGGATTTTATTTCTTCCAAAACTTATTTTATTATCGAAAAATTTGGTTTCTTCGTTAAACGTTTAATAAGAACACGTTGAATATACTATATTAATCTGATAAAAGATAAGATTGTGCTGATGTTTCGCTAACGCTATTCAATGTTTGAAATAATAAAGTTCCTCATAAAACTGATAATTATTTTATTCGACCAGGCTTAAGGTAGAACCCGAAGTAAATACTGTAAAAACTTATTATAAGGATTATAATTATCTTCTTCGATTCTATTTCTCATAAAATGGAGTTCTCCCTTTAATATATTTGTTATTTCATGAGAATGATAATCATTACGACTCGATAAGCTGAAAACATGACATTTTTATTCGAGCTTTTAATCGAAATATAATAATCTGTGTTGACTTGTAATTTGTAGAATAATTATTTAGCTTTATTAAAGATTTTAGTAAACTATCAAGATAAATATCTTATATATTATAATATGTAAATTATGTTGATTTTACTCCTGTAATTAATATTTTTTATGACTTTGATGGTATTATGGATCTTTGTTTATGATTTTGGTGTGAAAATAGTTTTTATATAGTCTTATTTATTATGGATATATCGTGGCTGAAGAACCAGTATCATCTAAGCCTCATTTGAAAATATTAAGTTTACTATTTTTTTTACTAAATCAAAGTTCGTTGAATATATCCTTGTTTCACAATCAATATTGCTTGAGGAATATTGGCATGTTAAATGCGGCGTCTTCTTGTATGGTATCTTTATGTTTATCCAAATTATTTTATTCTATAAGACTACTAATATCATACAAACAAATTAAATAGTTTCTAAACTTTTGATTACATTTTAATATTTATTTAATTTTCATATTAATAATGTCAAAAACATTTTGTATAAATATACATATTTTATTTAATATTTCGAAAATTTTAAGAAAATTCTATTGTAATTAAATAATCATTTGTCACATTCCTTGATGTTGACTTCTTGGAAATTCTTCTTCTTATACACTCTGTCATTTACCCATCAAATCCTTTCAATTGGGTTGTTTTGGGTTTGTGTTTTTTTTCATCTTTTTCTTACTTTATTTGTGTAAAAAGCTATTTAGTGTGAAAGTTTTCATAAAAGTTTTCTGTTTTTAAATGAGGCATATATAATTTTTGTTTTTGTTATGAAAATGAAGCATTTTTTTAGAATGTTATAACTAAAACGATTTCTAAGAAGAAAATTTATGCCGCATTTAAATAACTTTCTATGTCGATACGAATCCTAGAGAAGTTTTATACAATTTGTTAGAATTAGCAGTTTTGTGGTTGAAAGATTCTTCGAAGAAAAAGGAGTTTTTCAACTATGTTAAGAAATATGTATATTATTATAATGGAGTGGAACAAAAGTTGTTTAAAAGAAAATAATGAGATTTTAACATGCAACAGTAATTTACTATATATAGTTTTAAACTAAACGTAAAAAATGTTGATCCTAGAAAATATGTTTGTATTAGAAGATAGTATATTCTTAATTTAGCTTTGAAATATGGAAGAAGTTAGAAGAAATATGCGTATTTAAACTTTATTTTAAATGGCATTGATTTAGTAGTAAAGTGATAATTCTTAGTTGTTGCAACCGGGGACTTTGAGTTCGTATACATGTGTGTATTCAGTTTCTGAAAGAATAATTGGTATTTCAATAAATACTTGTTTTCTAAACTTGTAATCGATTTTTATTGCTGACAGCAAAAAAAGCAATGTTCTTCCTTTCTCTTAAAACAGTTAATGGATAATCGTATGTAATTTGTTGTGTATACATTTTCGGGACGATTGCAGCGTTGCAAAGTAAACCAAGTATTTAATAGAATTTTTATATCACACAGAGTCTTTTTAACAAATACTATTAATGAGATGGCTTGTGCAGACATTTCCAAATCCGAATCCAAGTTGGAAACTCTTTTTTCTATTGTATGCTTATATGGTATAATTAATTGTATAATAGTAACCAATTGTTTAAGTTCACTAAATAGTAAACTGTCGCCTTCAGACGACAATAATGTTTTATAGAACTTTTCATCTTCTAGAGACCGCCCTTTCCTGTAAGTTGTGGGAGTTCCAAATTACCGGATATTTTCGGACATATTGTACATGTATACACAATATCAAATAATTTATCATTCTTTATAATGAAAGCCCGTTTCCGTCTCTTAGAGCCGTATATATGTAAATGTTTCCAAAATAGTTGGAAAATTCAAATAATTTATTTAATAAAAAAATAATAAGTTATTATCAACAATCTTTCACATATCTTTTGTTAACAAAAATATCATAGATACAAATTTATATGTAATTATAATGTTTCCTTTTCTTTATATAAAACTTTGATATATACGCATTACGCACCATATGCTACATTTTATCATATGTATGTTTTTTTCTTCTGTGATAGGATATAGTCTTAACCAAATTGGTAATCGATAAAATATGTTTTGATATCGATTTCAGGATCAATTCATATTGCAAGAAAAAAAGATTGGATTTAATAAAATGAAAAAATAGAAGAAGAAACATTGACAATAAGAAATATAAAAGCTGTGAAGAATATAGAATAATAACGATAACAATAAGTTTGTTTAGAAAATAGTCCAGAAATTCTAAGAAGGACTTTTCTTGTGCGTTATCTTTTGGGTATTTTGGGAATATTTTACCAGATATATTGTATTCGATTTCCATATTAGCGCGTCATGTGGTAATCTAATGAAAATATTCTTTAACACGAAAAGCTATTAAATCAAATATTATATTTAATATGTTCTACTAAAATCTTAGATTAATTATTATATTGAAATTTTATTAATTTCCCGTAATGAAATTTACACAAATGAAATTCAAAGAAATATAAAAGTTGGTGACTTATGTCATACGACCAAATAATTTATGTTGTAGATTAATATTGTGATAATCCTTTCGTCGATAAGAAGACACTCTATTATGTTTAAGAGGGATTTTTCGATATAACTTCCAACACAATCTAAATGCGTCTATCAATAGGGACTTTAGATATGCTCCAGATTAGTTTAGATCACCTTTTGAATAAACTGTTTTGTCTTATATTAGAATGTCACACTATTAGATATGCTTAGCGCAAGCATTAAGATTTCTATAATCCTCATTTAGTATCACGAAAGAACAAGGCAGTAGCAGGGTTAGTCCCATAAAATAAATAACATATTTTCTTGCCTACTTGAAGACAATTGGAAATGTTTAAGAATATAGTAAGTTAAGTTTAGCGGTGGAAAACTTAGATTAATTTGAATTGAATTAACGGAAAATAAGTGCTTTTGCTTATTTTTCCAATGTATTCCGAAACAGTTTAATGGATTTTTAATTTTTTTAATTGTCTATAACTCTGTTGAACATGTTTTCGTTAGAAAATATATAGTAGCGTAAAATCGGCCCATGGCCGTAGTTAACAAATCTATAGTTCAATGAGAAAGAACAACCAAAAATACTAATATTTCAAGGTTTTTTCTCCACAATTTTGTATCGCTTTTCTCAAATTCGCTCTAATTCACCATAAATATCTTCTGCAAATTTTATTGAAATCGGTGTATTAGTTTTTAAAATACATCGGAAAAACTTTATGAACAGGCTTATTTTTCCTACAACTATTTCTTTCTCCACTATCCTTGGACCGATTTCATTTAACTTGATATCGTTTATTTATGTAGTCAACTAATGTAAGTAATTTAAAAAAAATTGCTCCACAAATTTTCAAATGGAATCCGAAAAACCATAAACAAAAAAACAACAAGACTTTCTTGTCATCCTGGTTTTTTCTTTATAACTTTGCTCGTTCTTGGCCAATTTTGGTGAAATGCAATACCAAACCAAGGAAGAACCAATTCACATTATAAATTTAATCAAAATCGGATAACGCGTTTTAGATTTATCTTGTATACGGACGGATGGAGGAACGGATATGCAGAAATCGATATATCGTAACCGGTAGTACCTACCATAGGGCATACAAATAAATTAGAAAGTAAAGTAATTTAGTTTTCGTTTTGAAGGCAAAATTGTAAAATTTCTAAAAAGTAAATATCAGGCAGAATATATTTTTTATCAAATTTGTTACTCAGCCTTATTTTAAGTCCATGTACAACTTTAAAATTCGGGTCAGGCTAATATTTAAAACGAGTTATGACTTCATTTGGAACTTAATTGAATAGTTTGTTATTTACAAAACGGGTGTTGATTTGAATCGCTAATTACAAAGCAATTTATGTAAATATTCTAGAAATAAAAAATCCATATATCCTTATTATTTATCGGGGTTTTTTTTTACGATAATTTAACATAAATACAGAAATTCGATTAATGGGAGTATCTTATTTATATTCGATGAATGTTTGGATTACATATTTTCTGTCATACGTATATAAACAAATTAAACTCGATTTATTTTTGTTGGAAATTTGAAGTTAACTCTGTACGAGTACATACTATATATACAAGTACTTGAAGTAGGTATATGCAAAAGAGTTTTTATTACGTAACAGAATTATAGGAATCCAATTTTCATATTAATATTTCATATAATATTTATGAAGTTATTAAATATTTATGTAATAACAAGCAAAGCAATCATTTTATGATCGTTGAGATTTGTTTATTTTTAATTTAAATGTTGAAAATATCCTTTTAAATAGTTTATTTTAGTCATTTTAGTATATAGTACAAAAAAGAGTGTCTGGTAAATATTAGTATATTGATGAACAAGAAAATTTTAATAAGACACTCTCAGTATTGATTGAAATGTTAAAGGATTTTCATATTTGACTACTATATTTACTTTGTTAATATACATATTAGTAGAGAATATATGAATATAATTGTCTTGTTCAAATATTTCCCAGATATATTTTATTGTTAATAACGAAAGTGTAATGTAAAATTTGTTGACATTGATATTGTGTAATATCCATATAATAATAATATAATATTTGAGAAGATAATTATCTAAACATTTCCATATATATTTATATATTTTGCTATTTTGGATATTATTGGATTATTCCTATTCAAAATATCGGAAGTTTTATGATTTAAAACTCAAATAATGGGTGATATAAATTGGTATGAAACCCTACGATAACTAGAAAAACGTGATTAGAATGGTAATATTCATAAAGTATTTCTTACCATATTAATCACCTATTATACTCTTCCATATATTGCTAGCTCGAACAAGTAAATATATAGTATATTTACTTGTTCTCTCTATTCTATGGACAGAAGTTTAGAAGCTACCAATATTTCTATGGTTATGCCTGCTAATAAGCTATTGAATATTAGTAATTATGGAACACTGTCATATTCTGTACGTAGTTTATCTAAGAACTTCCAATTAGTATCTCTATACGACACATCAAATACGACAATCTAGTACCAGTGGAACAATAATAGAGATAGAGTTAATAGCACCGATTTTCTTTACAAGGTAAGAATTCTCTAGCAGTTTGGATTGAAAACCAATCTTAAAGATCATACACAAAAAATACATCATAAAAATTATTATTCAAAGAAATAACATAAAAAAATGCTAAAGAAATTCCAGTTACTATATCTTATTAAAATTTCAATGAATTTGTTGGTATAAGACGGATTTGATGGCATTTTTGCATACACACGATCCGTATTAACTGACACATTGTCTGTACCCAATAGGTTTTTTTCATCATACCAGGACTTTCGTAAAGTCTTCCGTTAAGTTTTCTATACAACGACAAAATCATACATTAGGGGTGGCATTCCAAAACCATACGCTAGATTTTACCGTGTGTATGGGCTTTTAGATCTGAGGACTTGTTCGTTTTATTGAAAGTTTCAGATACAGCCTTTAAATCAATTATGAGACTTAGTATTTTAATTTTGTTCATATGTGTTTTTTTTTTAAATAGAGTTAACATTTGAAAATATTAACGGTTTGTTAGGATTTATTTTAAATCGACTCCTTAGGAGGAGTCGATCGAATGAATAATCAAAATGATGAGAATTTGGTTAGGTTGGACTATGTATATTCTAATTCAAACATAATAGGGATATTTCTTAAGTGAGTAATATGAATAATAATATAATATAATACCTTTCTATTCAAAATGTAAAGGACTTGTGCACATATATACATATTCATATATGAGAAAAGACGTTATTAAAAACTTCTTGATGATGCATAATTTTCTGTTCTAAAAATAAACAATTTTTAGTCTATGAATTTGAATATTAGATTTTTCGATAGATAAAACGTGTAAGTATGTCAAAATCAAAAGCAATATCTATTGACAGTTTCTCAAACGAGTTTTATATACTATAGTCGAGGGGATAAGATACTCCTCCTTCATCTTCACTCAAATGATATTGTTATAAACATATTTCTTTGTGAATAGAAATTTATAGCCCAAAATATTAACATGATGCTATTCCAAGAACAATTTTCTACGCTATAGGTATTATAGATTAGATGTCAACAGCTGCTTTCGAAAGATGTCAAAGTATTTATGTTGATTTCATTTCTCTATGAATGAATAGAGGTCTAGAAAGGGTGAGTTTTAAATAAGTTAAGTATCATGCAGTCAAGATTATATGTGAAGAAATATTTTATAAACTGAAAATTCTAATTCTTCTTTTCCTTCAGATTAAATGGAGGAGTTTAAAACATTCTAATCGATGAAAATATTATAATAATATTATAAAAAAAAGTTTATTTTTGGTATATTTTACCATGAAAATATTATCAAAAATTAAATATGCTATATTTGTTTAAAGTTTATTCTAATCATATTCAGTGTTTTACATATTGTCTAAAATAAGATGAAGAAATTAATGGAAAAGAAAAACTCTGAACGTGTCAAGTAAGTTTACTATCAAAATTGATAAATTTTGTATACCTACAGAAGGATTTAAAGTTTTAAAAGAAAGATTATGTCTATATTTATATAGATTGGTAGTAATACAGATTAAAGGGAAATTTGAATTTTAAACAGGCTATAAACAAAAATTATATCAAATAGGGTATAAGTTTCTTTCTTGTAAAATCATGAAATTTGAATTAGAAATCCAGATTTTTCATCCTCATTCTCAATGAAGTTGTGCATATTATGTTAATTTTACGTTCTTTACAATTGAGTAATAGAAAATGCATTTATCTGATAAACCAATATGAAATATTATTAAAACTATATGAATTTCCTAAAAGGATTAAATGAAATTTTTATATGTGAAAACCTAACGTTCACAAAGAAGGAAATATTCAATATATTTTTATATTAAATGCCATTTACCTGTTCTGAAGTATAAAGAAATTATCTTTCGCTATAATAAACATATTGACGTTAGAAAGTGCCTATATATTCTATCTACTATATAAATTTCATATCACAATATATTTTATATATAAACGTTTTCATGTATGAAATGAAATTTTATCGAACATAAATTTATTACAAATGGTGTTATTCCTTTTAAAATTATATTCCACCAGAAAAATAAAGATCCACAGAGAGTGAAAATGTACATTTATATTTTATTAAATTTAAATGACTTTCCATAAACATTTGTCTATAACTGAAATTGTCACCCTTACTTATATATTGTGAGAGATGACGTTCTCTAAAGAATGATGTGGGTGTTAAATGCATTTGAAACATGAAAATAAAAGTATTTTTCGTTATTGAGGTGTGAGATCATAAACTGATATTCTAGCAAGTAAAAAGGTCTTTTAAAAGAAGTAACACATCCAACTCTTTTTTTACACGGTAGATACGGTTTCTCAGAAATTCGTTTAAAAGAAGCGTGTAAAAAAACAGAAGTTTCCTATAGTATGGATATTAGGGTGGCCCTTAGCTGTATGAAATTTTTTGGAAGTTAAGCTCCCAATCCCCTAATCCCGCGTCAGTGACCAAAAAAACAGGCTATGCAAAATTTCTGCTCAATCGGGCAAGTTTAAGGCGACCCTCATTCGCCTTGAAGTTGGAACATAATATTCCCAACGACGCTTTCCTATATCATTATTTCTCTTTTTAAAGAGATTTATGTTGGAACATTCAGGCGACCCCAGGAACTATTAAAAAACATTCTGAAATAAATTTCCCAAAAGTTAATTCGAAAACTCCTTAAATTTTCAAGCTCGATGAGGGTCATCTTGCAGTTGTCCGATTGAGCTAAAATTTTGTATATATCGTTTTTTTGTTAATTGGAACAAGATTCAGGGGTAGGAGGTAGACTTTTGCAAAGTTGAAAAATAAAGGCCACCCTAATGGATATGTTCCATGACCGAAAACCGTATAAGATGATAGGAACTATATTGTAAGAACTATATTTTAGTTTAAAAACCGAGTAAAAAAATGCTGAAACTGTAAATTTGAAGATAAAAACGCCCTTTTCACCTTTTCAAGGTCAGAAATGTTCAAATGTAATTGATAGCACTATGTATGGCTGATAAGACGAACAATAGATTAAATCTTGTGAGCTAATATAACAAATTTAAAAAATTTAATATGTTTTGTAAATGACACACGAAATAGGTAGCTAAGAGCTATGGAAAAAACTGATTCTCCAGTAACTACTACATTATAGCAAAGGGCAGTGCTCTAGTGAATTTTCTGATATATTGCTACCAAAGACTGCAATTTGTACTAGACCGCTTATGGTCACGTACATACTTATAAGACGATGACTTTTTAACAGGATCAAATGAATTTTTTAAAAAACGAAGACTTTTTTGAAACCCGTAGTTTCAAATTTGAGTAAAAAAGGAGTTGGGTGTATATATTTTTATATATTTTTATATTTTATTAGTAAATTATACTTTAATATCGTTAAAACTTTTTAAATATATACAGGATGTTTGGCATTAGATTAGATTATTGGTTGATACATTTTCAGAAAAGCGAGGTTAATTTTAAACACCTATTGTGATGTGCCTACAACACAACCCTATAAGATACCGCTACCGTGTAACGTACTGGTCGTAGAGCAACAAAATAACATATGGATTTCTTTGTATAGCTAGAAATTTTTGTATCTACAATGAAATTTTGTTGGCACTTACTACTTAATTTATTGTAATATGTGCCCTAAAATCATCCAATTTTCATACCTTGGTTGAAAATACAAGTTCCCTATTATGGTAACCATATCAGGCGAATGAATTGGTTCATTTTTAAAATCATTCACATCGGTAGTTTTCTTCTAACCACTCTTAAAGATTTTGTCATGTGTGTATATAAGATAATCAATGTCCACCAAAAAAATTATTTAATAAAATTTAAAGTGAAATTTCAAATATTTAATGGTAGTAAATGGAAAGGAAATTATATTAAACGGGACTATCTATTTTCATCTCTTAATAATAGGAAATGAAAATTGTTTCTGTATGAAAAAGAAAGTATTTTTTACCTGAAAGGTAAAGAAGTATTAATAATTTCAAATCCATGAGTCTAAGCAAATCCCAAATGAATTTTGCCTAAGAAAAATGTTAAGAAATTATTTTTATTGTTTTATGAAAAATTGAAGAAAAAATTTTTTTTCGTTCCTAATTTTAGAATTATTTGCTGTTCCTTTTCGCTTTTTCATAGTCCCTCAATGGTCATTATTTAAACAGTAAAACATTTTATTTTTGAAAAGTTAAAAACATTTTTCAGTAAAATTTAATTTTCTTTAAGCCAAATGAAAATTCTATCTTCACAAAAAATTAAAGTAACGGTTGACGTTCTCAATTTAATGTATTCTACAAGTATGACTCTAAATAAAATATTTTTGGTCATAATATTATTGATTTCATGTTTAACTAGCGGCCCGTCCCGGCTTCGAACGGGTGGACATTTATTTTTTAAACAGTGATACATTTTTTAAAGTGATAAATATTGCTTGAGAACACGATATGTTATTGGTGGACAAATTGACGTGGAGGGAACAGATCGACTTTACTGCATTTCGAAGAATGGAAAATCTTAGGTCGGAGAGAGGCTTATGGAAATTTATGGAGATAGAGAGAGGGGGTAGTCTGGGGTCCCATCGGCGAGTCCGCTGGGGGTCCGAGCGCTTGGCGCCAGTCTGGAGACTATAGAGGCCCTACAATGGATCAATGGGACCCCAGCCGTCGCTAATGACACTGAATATCGGGTGATTGAAAGCTATAGTCGTAAAATCTCAATTAGGGTCTTTGTGCATGAAGTTAGACTACAAAGAATATTAGACGCGACAGACATGAATGTGAGGATTATTGGATACAGATGTATGCGGAATTACATTATTTAAGTTTTAGTAGGGATCCCTAATTTTTTCTAGTAATAAATATAGCCTATGTTACTCAGGGATAATTTAGCATTATAATGGTGAAAGAATTTTTGAAATCGGTCCAGTAGTTTTTGAGTTTATTCGTTACAAACAAAAATACAAATCTTTCCTCTTTATATTATTAGGTTAGATATAGCTCCTCATGATAGGAATCATTTTATTAAAAATTAATAAGTGCATCTTCACTGAACTGAATGTCATCTCGTCAGATGTGAACAAAGTTCAAAGCAAATAATTACTAATTTTTAATGTTTAAATGGTATTTATTTTTATAAGAAACTGGACTTCTAAATCTAACTAAATTCGCCACTAATCCAATAAAATTAGCTTTAAATCCTGGATTTATAAATATAGTCCAGAATTTGAATTCAGTTTCACGTTAGTTCGATATCAAAATTCAGATAAAATATCCAGTCTGTCGCCACGTTTCCACTAGATCCATCATCCGAATTCCATATTTGCTGTTCCGTTGATCACTAATTGTATTGTAATTAGAGATGTTGTTAAAAATCGCAACTTGTGATTTTATTACAAGTATTCGAAGAAACAGTATCTGTTCACTATTCCTCTATAAAAATATGTGTTCGTGTGAAAAAGAACAGATAAAAATAACAGTTCTTTTGAAAGAACAATAACAATCTGTTGCTGTTCTTCAAAAATCGCAGTTTTTAGTTTTCTCTAATTCTAATATGAATTTAACGGTTGATGGAGGTTTAATTTTTTAGGAGTGGCTTATATGGACGTGAAATGCACTTATGTATATAATACAAGTATAATAATAAACTCTACAATTAAACTTGATATTTAATATCGATAATAATAATATTTAATTGTCGTTTAGACAATAATTTGTTTTCTAGTAAACATGTTTATGCTAACAATAATAGAATTATTAACCCATTTTTCATGTCAAAACTTCTAAATCACTATTGTAAATCACTATTCGAATATGTACCAAAATTGTATTTAAACAAGTCCTTAAAAATAAAAATTAACAAAAAGCTGCTCTTACTGAAGTGGAATGTTATCACCAATTTATGGACTTAACCTACGAGTATATACTGTACATATGTTGACCTAATCAGTATAGTTTTCTATTATCAAACCTGTCAATTCCAATTCATAAAGTTTGACCTAAATTAATTTAATGTAAAAGCGATTTACATGCTAATTATGCTTCAAAGAGTTTGGAATTTGTTGAAACATTTTTCTTTCAATAAAATGGAATTAATTATCATAATTTATAGCAATAAATTCTGATAATTACTTAAACATTAAATAATTCATTAAGTATCATATTTATTTTTTCCAAAAAAAAATCTTTTAAAATAATGTATTTCTAAGAAGGATTTGATCCGAAATTTCATCACTCAATTAAATATAATTCGTTAAAGGAAATAAAAAAAAAAACTTTTTCCCTTTCACTAATCTTCATCAAATTTTATTCAATTTAAACAATCTCTAAAGAATTATTTCTTCATTTTTTAATATTTTCATGATCCTGATGAAAAACACCCACGATTTTATGGCAATGATCCTTTGTGGGGCCTGGGAGGATTCTTGTTCATCATCAATCCTATTGCCATATAGAAGAGCTTTAGAGAGGATATATCATAATTTTCATTCAATTATAAGAGTTTGTCGAAAGCTTTTAAGTTCATACAAAAATGAAAAATAATATTGAAAAAACAAAGTAAAGTACTTTAGCCTAAAATTAGAAAAATATTGTTATGAGAGAAAGGAGATACCACCGAAATATAAAATGTGTGAATATTATATGAAATATTTTTAGAATCTCATCAAAAAATTTGGAAGCTAAAAACCAAACTGCGCTCCTTCTATATATTCTATTAAAGCTCAAAAAAAAAAAAATTATATATACTGAATATTTTATGAGATCGGCTTTCAAAAATCCTTTATTGTTAATAGAAACGCACAAAAAATTTGCTGTTCGAAAGTGTGTATGAGAATTATATGAATTTACGTCGTGAAAAATTCACACTAAATTTTTCTCACTTTGCAATTAAAGTGGTTCCATATCGATTTTTACGTACACTTGAGAATCGCTTTTTCCATGCATATTCTTGAGCTTTAAAATTTATATATTTATAGTTATTTATTGAAACTTTTCGTACATGATAGTGAAAGAATTTTTTAAGTTTATGTATAAATGCTTTTAAGCTTTAATTGAAAAATTATGCAAATTTCGTGATAATTTTTAAAGTTAGTGCTTATGAATTTTATGATGGCACTAAATTATAAAATTTAAGAATAATAACAATTTCATATAAAATATTCAAGAGAAAATGAAAGTGAAAAATTTCTTTTACACAAAAAGAAAGTTCATAAAAATATATTTAATTGCCATTAAGAAGGTGAACGAACGTCTTTTCTTTTCGGAAATGAAATGGAATTCAAATAAATTATTCCTCGAACTCTTGTGTATTTTCGTATCTTAGAGGAATTTAAATTTCAAAATTATCCTTGAACTGTGTTGCATATTTTTATGGTCCTATACCTTTTTAAGTATACATGTTCTATTCATAAAATGCTCAATATAAAGATCTAATTAAAATACACGTTGTCAGATTTGGGAAACTGATGGCTCCGTGAGTATACGACGAGGAATTTTTGATTGTAGTGAAAAAAAAAAATATATATAAGAATCAAATTCTGCTTATTTTTCGTAGATACAAATTTTTTCTATCCCTTTTAGTTTATGAAATAATTAAACTTGACATAATTTGTATAAGAAAGCTTTCTAGTTCGTGATATTTATTATATTTGTACAAGAAGCCCCTGTGCCCACATAACTGGTATTTTTCCTTTATTTCTTAATTTGCTCTCTATAATTGTATACTCCATCTTTTATCCAAAGCATATTGCTATAAATATATATGTATTGTGTTCCAGCTACACATATGTCGGGTTTTTTAATAAGAACTTCTTTTTAAAATTATAAATTAAACACACATTTTGGTCAAAACTTCTACATTTATTTATTGAAATATGTTGTATAGACTCTACAACTCTGGAATAAAAAAAAAATATCTGATAAATATTTACCATGACCACGTTTGCAGAAATCGATTCTTTTACCAAAATTTTCAATCACATTTCTGCATAATTGTGGCTCTATCTCCCGAATTACGGTCCAATGATGCCGGATATTTAACCAAATTTAAGACAACCTAACAAAACCTAACCTAGGAGAAATATTCACTCAACTATAATTTAATAATGATTTGCCAAACGTTTTTTCTTTAAAGAGAAATCGAAAGTGAGGTCTCTTTAAATATTTAAGGAAATTACACGACTAAACTTTGTGTAATTTTCAAAACAAAACTCCTTCAACTGCTTGAAAGAATGCTTAATGAAATAGTGTTTATATAAAAGATTAATTGATTTTCAATTAAGCTTGATGGCAAAACAATCAATTCTAATTGTGACCAAGATAATTCAATATAGCAGTAAAACGTGACAATTGTAAAACATTAATTATATCTATTTGAATTGTTCAAGCTTCTTTACAACAAATTTTACTTGTTTTGCATAAGTAATATATATCGTAATAATTAAATTAACGAATTTATCATAGTAATACATAGTTCTTACGAGTATTCAAAAGATTATTGTATATGTAAACATAATTATTTAAAGCTTGGTTAGCTATCAGAAATTTTTGGTATTTGAATTATTTTACGTATATAGAATTAAATTCAGTCATGTACTTTCTGTACGATTATTTGATCCTTTAATATCATAATTATTATATAAATGTCTGCTGAAATGTTGCTTAAAACTTGTATTTAGTATACTTACTAACAATACAATCTTTTTATAAAGTGTAGTACTATAGTAATAAACTACAGTTTATAAGTATATGTACTTAATAGAAAGTATAGCTAAGTATTATAGTTTAAAGAGAATAGAAGAAATCTTTTTACAAGATGTTTACAATTTAAATTTGTATAATATATTATAAATACACAATTTTATGCACGCCTGAAAGCAGGCAAGTTATAGTTTATTAATGAAAATTTATACATTTTTGTAGTTTAATTCATAAGGTCAGTTAATTTTCTTTTTCAATCACTCTTGACGGGCTTTCAGCTAGTAAATATTAAATATAATATATTAAATAGTTCATCACTATCATTTACTGAAAGTTCAAATTGAAAAATATCTGAGGAAGGAAAATTCTAATTTTAATAAATAAAAATCAATGAATTAATAATAAAATTGTTAATTTAAAGTTCTTAGTATATTTTCAACATAACAAAATTTGAAGTTGAAAATCATGATCTAGGGCCCTAGTTTAACCTTTAAAAATGAAAGTTTTATGTCAATTGTCTGATCAATAACTGGGACGAATAATCTTCTATATAGCTTAAATTGTTTTATATGCGTATATCCATTCAGATCAATACAAATTCTTTTTGAATAAATATTATATATCCATTTTTCAGGTCTAATGCTGACAATCCCATTCAAAACCTTTTCCTTTGAATAACTTTCCAAAAATAATGGATAATAATTTAGTTGCTTTATATTAGGTATAATGTATTGATTCTTCAGTTTGATTGATAGTATTTTTCATAACAAATTTATGATGACCGTTGGTTTCATAAATCATAGAAAAATATTTAATACAAAAAAAAGAAAAAAATATTTTACGTTTGATTAAATTCGAATAAATGATTCAAAATCATATTTTTCTTCTTCAGAATTGAAACATAAAGGTTAATATTTTCTAAGATTTTCAATTCATCTTTTCGTTGATAAAAATCCATTCAAATGAAGTGTTCTACATTTTTGACGAAAAGAATAAGATGAACCTACTAAGAATTATCAAACACAGTTGATGATAAGAAGAATTTGAAAAAAATTGAAATTTTTCGAAGCATAAGAAAGGTCCTTACATTAAATAAAGATTTAGAAATGTGTTAGGAGATAAGAAGGACTTATATGAAGACTCAAGATGATGACAAATATATAGTATATATATAGTACTTTGTTGTCAAACAGAGAAAGCTTTCAATATGCAAGATCAAAGAAAATTAGTAAACATCTTGACCAAATTCATTCATTTAAATACGAGTATTCATTCCCAAAAATAAGTGTTTTTTTCCACCGAAGTTGAATGCAATATTTATTACATAAATGGCATAAAAAAAGATAAAAATGTGGTCACTACTAGGGGAAGATCGGCAAAACAAGCCCATCAAGTAAAATGAGTCACCATCGATTTTCATACAACGACTCGCTAAATTGAACTCAATTTCTTGTCAGATAGTTTTTACCCACCAACTTCACTTTTCATCGGAATTATTTAGGTAACTAAAGTTTCAATGGTTGATTTTCTTTTTGAGCCTGGTGTTTCCGTAAATTTTTCCAAAACTTAAGTTATTTATTGGAAATTGCATATATATTTTTTATAAACTTGAATAAAAATAATAATAATATAATATATAATATATACGTATAATATAATAATAATAATTCTCGAATGAATTTTGCAACTTATTGTGCCTCATCAAGCAATCCATATTACTCACATACTGGGGCAAAATGGTAATTTTCATCGGCTTGGCCGGCAAATATTGCACTATATTTCTAGGATAGAATCCACGTGAACTTTCCTTAAAAATACAAAACACTACACATTAAATTAATAAAAAAAGAAATTGTAATGTTTCATGATTTTTCTAAATAGAAAGATCCTGAAAAATTACGAAAGAAATCACACACAAATAACTACTGTTGTTTTGACGGTTCCTGCGAATTTTAGAAATAAACTTTCTTGACATTTCTGGAAGTACGCTTCCATGCATATAGAAGAACATTCACGAGTTTGAAGCCATGAAGTATATAAGGAGGAAACAGCGCTGGAACGATGTAGATTTGAAGTCAATGTACAGTTGAAGTCAAACTTCGAAAGAGATTGGTT